>JAJTUV010001205.1:0-655000 GCA_021653895.1 Mastomys natalensis
GAAGAATCATCCTTGAAGATGACAACATAAGGCCTGATGCTTTGGCCCCTTTCTGTGGTCAAAATAAAATTACTACCCTTTGCTTGTAAGGTATTACAGCCTCCCATTTTTATAAGCTTTCTAGTGAGTAAAGATGACTGAAATAATGAAACTCACACTAAAAGAACATAAAATAGTAATTTTTATCTTGTGTGTTTGCTGAAAAGATAAGCAAAAATACAAGAAAAACACCTCAGAAATGGAGTGTATTAATTACGTTTCCACCTGTTATGTGGTCATCTTTCCTTTTCATGTTGCTTACAAACTTAAAAGAAAAAGGCAGGCAGACAAGTCACAGGAGATGTCCATCTCATGCCTTCAGAGTAGAGTTTCCGGATAGAAATGTCTCTACTTCTAGCACAAAATGAAGTCAGGATCTCATGTTTGGGGTTTAGCCAAACAGATATGTGGTATCTTGGACTTCACATCCTTTGGAATTCTGAGACTAAGATGATAGCAGAGAGTCTGGTAAGAGCCAGTTTCCTACATGGTACATTCTTGGTGTGTCCTGACAAGACAAGGAGACAAGGGATATATTTAATACTTTCTTTGTGGGGGCATTAATCTCATTCACATGTTCTTTGTTTCTATTGCCCAACTAGATCTCAAAAGCCAATTCCTTGACTCCATCATCACTTCAGGGTGAAGACTTCACTATGAATTTGGTGGTGGAGGCCCAG
Organism: Mastomys natalensis; assembly: GCA_021653895.1. Lineage (NCBI taxonomy): Eukaryota > Metazoa > Chordata > Mammalia > Rodentia > Muridae > Mastomys > Mastomys natalensis. The sequence goes on from JAJTUV010001205.1 coordinate 720, forward strand.
GCATTTAGTCCACAGCAGGTTACATATATGGAATGAGGTTTAAAAACTTTAGGGTATTGGTTTCCAGTGGACATCAAGTTCACTTCTGTTTTTCTTTCCTCTGGAAAGGGACTCAGCCTACCAACGAGCTAAGAAACACTCTGAGAAAAGCAGTATCAGTTGAAGAATTGCCAAATAAAGGCCAGGAATGGAGTGTGACGTGCTGCAAAGCATCACATTTCAAAGAGATTGATGAGATCCAGGATAACCAGACCACTGCAACATCTAAGACAGGTTGAGTATGGTACAGGGAGACAGTAGTAATCAGAATGGTTTTGACCTACAGAGCTTTACAGGGTAGCAGTTTCCTTTACCCTTCTATTTTACAGGGGTTGTGATTTAAGTGGATAACTTTATAATTTACCCACATATTACAGGACTTCAGAAGAAAATTATGGTTGAAATCAGGAAGGGATGGATACTTGCTAGCAGTAGCTGCAGAGGGTAAGCTTGACATCCTTCTTTTAACTGTGGCCTCCTTTTTCATGTAGTTGGCTAATACATGAAATGCCATCATACATTTGTTATCTTCGTTGCTTAGAAAACTCAGTATACAGCGGTTTAGACACTGTGGACTGCTACTAAGTAGACATTGAATCTTTTCATGTATGCTCCCTCCTTTAATTCAGAATCTGTGAAATTAAAATGTGTTTCTCAGCCTCTTGCAGCTCTGATCAGAGTGTGACATGAATTTAGTTAGACATTTGCATTCTCTGAATATTTAGAAATTTTACTCATATTTGTACAGAAAATATAATTAGAGTCTTCACTCACAGGAAACTGGTACCTTGAACATCGGGGATGAAGGAGAAGATTCTATGTTGTTCACAATGGGATTGTAGGGTTGTCCTGTGGCTCCTAGGCTATGCCACTGGTGTCTTAGCTCCTGTACCACATGCCATTGCTAAGCTGTGTCCTTGGTGCGTGTGCATGCATGTATGTGTGTTTGTGTGATACCTGTCAGTGCTCTTTCCTAAGGAAAGTTGATTTTCCATCTTTCAGCCAGCCATTCATTTCCTGTAGCTTTTCATTTAGGGGTGGGACCTTGCAAAATTTCTTGCATCCAAGCTGGCATTTTTGACTGGTGTGATCATTACATAAATCTTGCTTATGCAGGCGAGGTCCAGATGACATTATCTCACACCTGATCCTCTGACTTTTACGATCTTTCTACCCTGTATTTCATGATTTTTTTTTCTGAGCCTTAAATATACTGGTTGTGTTCTATATATTCCAACTGGGTTGGGCTCCCATGATTACTTAATCTCTCCATTTTGACCCGCTATGGACTCCTGAAATAACCTCCCCTCTACTGCAAAACAATACACTTCTTTGATGAAGGGTGAGAGCTATATGTTTATTTGTTTTCATATGTCTCTTGTTGATGTAGTCAGGTAAACTCTTACTGTGGTAGATATAGGCTCCTTGCTGCCATGCTTTGTTAATACAGGTGAGATAGTGGAAGAGAGAGAGAGAAGAGAGAGAGAGAGAGAGAGAGAGAGAGAGAGAGAGAGAGGAAGAGAGAGAAAGAATAGATAGAAAAACACTCCGTTACCCAGAAGGGAAGGAAGAAATTTGATTATTATTCATGTAACAGATACTCAATGCAAGTTCACTGCTTGAAAATGTCCTCCAATAGTGGTTAAACTTGTAACCCAAGAGTAGAACTGTATAGTCATTTTCTACAAAAGAAATTTCTGTAGACCTAAAATGGAACAGGGACTCTGAGAATCAACAAATCTTTAGAAATCTATCTTTTGCTTACCAAGCATCCTTGTATATGATGTTTGTTTTCACCAGCAACATCTTGAATATATAAAAGCTGAAATTAGGTCTGAGTCTGAGACTTCCCTTCGGGTACCCAACACCTCTCTGAGGAAGACGTGTATGCACTGTGTGATGTCCGGCAGTCTTGTGCCCTGATATGTGAGTTGGATAAGTCTCCCATTCCTTCTATGATCCTTGGGATCTTCACAGAGGTATCAGACTTCCTTGAATCACAGTGATATTTGCAAAGAAGCTCTTGTTTGGGTGCCAGAGTTTAATATTGCCTTTCCATATGGTAAAATTTTACATGCTTAATGGGTTCCAAAGACTTCGCATTTGTTCTTGAGTTTTTCTTAGGGCAAACCAAATTTTAAAAAATTTAATTTAATTTACCCAAATGAGCAGATGAGAGTAATGCAGTGTTAACCGGATTCTTCTGATGCCGCTGAGAGTAATTTTTTTCTGCAGAGAAAAGAACATTCAGAGGTTTAATTTAGTTTAAAACATAAATATTCAACTTATTTGATATCCCAGATTTAAAAGATCTAGTTACCCCACAAGCTAGTAACTTTAGCCTCCAAAGCTGTCACTTTACATGTGACAAATTTTTAAAACCACTTTGTTTAAAAGATTCTTATGGAAAACTTCAGTTCAAATCTATAAAATGGCATTCAATGCTTCATTTTCTTTCCAAGTCTGTCTCTTTTCTTAAACACAATATCTCATTATAGTAAATTACACTTCAAAGTCTAATAATTCTGTAAGTGTTGTAGAACTTCACACACTAAAGTGTTTCAAAACGGCCCATTAAATAAACACTACCACTTAGGATCACAAGCCTTAATTACATATTATGACTATGCTTTTTAATCTGAATTTATAGGGTGCTTACTCTGATGGGCACTAATTCATTTGAAACTTTTGAAAAGATGTGACATGCAAATTTTCTAATATTTTCCCATTTCTTTTCTGCATGGAAGTTTTTAAAATATGGTTCTATAAAACAATTTTCTCCTTACTTTCAAATCTTTGTGAGGCTGAAAGTTACTTCTGCAGGAAGTAATAGCCATCTACATCAACTGGGATGTCTTCACAACAACAAGTTTTTTGTTTTTCAGAATCTGGGTCTGAGCAGGGACTGTTTACTGATCACTAAGAAGAACCATGTGAAGTTAAGTGTTGTGTTTTCAACCCAATGTAAATCAGAACGTACCTGGGATACTTCCTCTATGTCTTGGTAGCTAGTCTCTATGGGTTTTGTAATTTCAGGTGACATGATAGAATTTTCATTTGTCCTTCTTCCTTTTAGTCCATTGAATGCATCATTTAAGTGTATTATGATAAAAATTCCCAATGCAGTCTTACAACATAGATTTCTTCTTTACCATGTTTTAAAAAACAAATGAACAACAACAACAAAACAACAGTCTAACAATGAAGACATAAGAAGTTAACAAGAGTCTTAATTCTGGCAAAGTCAATTTCCTTAGGGCAGTGTTCACATGGGTAGTATTTGACAGTAATATACAAACAGTCTGATATATTTCTGCCCTGCTTCTAGTTCTTTGGACAAATCATTTTGGCCCTTAGTGCTACAAGCATGTTCATTAAAAGGAAGCATTATGCTTTCTCAGTATTAGAACGAATGAAGAACATCCAGAAAACTTGCTGTCTAAAAGATCTATCTAAGAAAAACATGCTGTGAGCTGCATGTGCATGCCTTCTATGGGAAGCTCAGGTGAGAAGCACTGTGGAGAAGGTCTGAATGGCTATCTGGCTACTCATCGGTGAATGAACTTAGAAAAGGCCCTTAACCATCCTTACCTCTTCTTCCCTGGCTTCACTGTACCTGCTTTGTCAGAGGATTATGAGAGTACAAAGGCAAAATTTGTGTGAATGAATCTGAGACATGAGAGATGTCAAGCGTGCTCTCTCCTGCATCCTGTGGCCTGCTAATTTCTCCATGTTCACCTACACACAGCTCCTAAGTTCCTACACTGATGGCCCACAAAGAGCTCTCTGGCTTCCCTATTGTGGTCTGCATATTTTAATGCTCCAATTTTCTCAGTTCATTCCAAAGGCCCCATAGGAGAGAGTTCTTGGGAATTAGGCTTGTATGTGCCTTCCTGGGAATGGAAGAGCAAAAAGCCTTCACAGGTTCACAGTACAACTTGTCACCAAGAATCTCCGCCAAAACCATCCCCAATGCCTTTAATTTGTGTTCGTTCTCTAACCTTAATGTTCACACAAATCAAGGTTTCAGAGTGAAAAATAATCTAAAGGGAAATGATAATATTAATTAAATTTTAATGTGAAGCTAATAAGAAACTTTACTCTAGGAGCAATTAAAAAAAGAAAGACTGTCCAGGGCTGGCAAGTTAGCTCAGCAGCTACAAACACTTTTAACACAAGCCTGACAGACTAAGCTTAATTCCCCAAACCTATGCAGTGAAAGGAGAGAACTGACTCCCCAGAGCTGTCCTCTGGTCTTCACATTTATGCTAGGATACATGTGAGTGCGCATGCATGTATGCACACACACACACACACACACACACCCTACAGTAATAAAATACATAAATAGATTGACTATTAAAATTTTAAGAAGACTGTCATGCCCAACTTAAGAACATTCAAATATGACCTGCCAGATCCCCCTGGGCCATGATCAGGAGCTGTGCTCAATACTCTGAGCTTCATCAAGTCCAAGGCCCTGCCTGCCTTTCTGGTGAGGCCTGCAGGGCCCCAAGAACATTTAGGTTTACCTGGGCCCAGCCAGCAAAAGTGAGCAACATATTGTTAACTGAGTTCCATTGTTAGGCCTATGGCTCTGCTTGCCTCCCCTAGAGGTTCTACTGACTTCAGGAAGATCCAGCCAACACCAGGGACAACTAGAAGGCTAAAGGCCAGCTTAAAAACACAAACAACAAGAGGCATGGCAATAGAGCCCAATCAGAGCACAATTATCTGATGACAGAAAGCTTTGAATATTCTAGCACAACCTAAGCACAAGATGACCATAAATCCAATTTTATAAAGATGATAGAGACCTTTAAAGAAGAAATGAATAAATCCCTTAAAGAAATACAAGAAAATACAATGAAACAGATGAAGGAAATAAAATGAACTGTCCAAGGCCCGAAAATGTAACTAGAAGCAATAATGAAAAAACAAATGGAGGCAATCCTGGTGATAGAAAATTTAGGAAAGAGAACAGTAACTACATACACAAGCATTGCCAACAGAATATAATAGATAAATGAGAGAATCTCAGGCATAGAAGATAAGAACATCCAAGAAAGCTGAGACACTATGAAAAGACCTAACCTAAGAATAATTTCCCCAACCTAAAAAAGAGGTTCCTATAAACATGTAAGAAGCTTACAGAACAACAGATAGATTTGGATCAGAAAAGAAAATCCTACCCCTACATGATAATCAAAACACTAAATCTACAGAACAAATAAAAATTATTAAAAGCTGCAAGAGAAAAAAAGCCAAGTAACAATAAAGACAGACCTATGAGAAATTACGCCTGATTTCTCAACAGAGATACTAAAAGCTAGAAGAAGCTGGACGGATGTCTTGCAAATGCTAAGATACACAGATAGCAGTCTAGAATACTAAACCCACCAAAACTTTTAATCATCATAGATGAAGAAAACAAGATAGTCCATGACGAAACCAAACTTAAACAATATATGTCCACAAGTTCAACTCTACAGAAGATATTAGAAAGAAAATTCTGCCCAAAGAGGCTAGATATGGTCAAGAAAATACAGAAAATAAAGAACTCCAAACCAGCAAAACCAAAAAAATGGAAGCATGCTACACACACACACACACACACACACACACACACACCATACACATTCACACATACACACAGGGGGGGAGGGAGGGAGGGAGGGAGGGAGGGAGGGGAGGAGAGAGAAGAGAGAGAGAGAGAGAGAGAGAGAGAGAGAAAGTGAAATAACAGGAATTAACAATCATTGGTCCTTAATGTCTCTCAATATCAATGGTTTCAATTCCCCCCAAAAAAAGACCCAGGCTAACAGTATGAATGCAAAAACAGGATCCATCATTCTGCTGCATATGAGAAACATACCTCAACCAGAAAGATAGACACTACCTCAAACTAAAGGGCTGGAAAAAAGTTTTCCAAGCAAATGTACCCAAGAAAAGCAGAGTAGCCATTCTAATATCAAATAAAATAGAATTTTCAACCAAAAGTAATGAAAGGAGATAGGGAAGAGTACTTCATTCTAATGAAAGGAAAAGTCCACAAAGATGACATCTTAATTCTGAACACCTTGCCCCGATGAAAGGGTACCCACATTCATAAAAGAAGCATTACTAAAGCTTACATCACACATTAAACTTCACATATGAATAGTGGGAGACTTCAACACCCTGCTCTTACTAACTGACTAATGTCATTGAGACAGAAACTAAACAAAGTAATAAAACTAACAGAAGTTCTGAATCAAATAGACCTAACAACTATTTACAGTACATTTTATCCAAACAAAAGAATATACCATTTTCTCTGTATCTCACAAACTTCCTAAAAAATTGACCATATACTTGGTCACAAAGCAAGTCTCAACTGCTCCAAGAAAATTGAAAGAAATCCCTGTATCTTATCAGACCACCATGAATTAAAGCTCGACTTCAAGCATAACAGAAACATGAGGTCTACAACCTCATGGAAACTAATCAACTCTCTACTCAATGAGCACTGGGTCAGAGAAGAAGTAGGCTTCATCCCAGAGGAGCAGGGGTGGTTCAATATATGAAAATTCATTAATGTAATCCACTATATAAACAAACTAGTAAAAACATAATTATCTCATTACATGGTGAAAAAGGCTTGACAAAATCCAATACCCTTTCATGTTGAAAGTCTTGGAGAGATTAGGAATACAAGGCACATACCTAAACAAAATAAAGGTAAGAACATACAGTAAATTAATAGCCAACATCAAATTAAATGGAGAGAAATTTAAAACAATTCCACTAAAATCAAAGGCAAGAGAAGGCTGCATACTCTCTCTTTAACTGTTCAATATACTACTTGAAGTTCTATCTAGAGTAACTAAATAACTAAATAAAACAAGTAAAGGAGATAGACAGTTTATGAATTGGAAAGGGAGAAGTCAATGCATCACTATTCACAGATGATATGATAGTATACATAATTTTTGATTCCAGAAATTCTACCAGAGAACTCCTACAGCTGATAAACATCTTCAGCAAAGCAGTTAGGTACAAAATTAACCCAAAAAAATAAGTAACCCTCCTTTATGCAAATTATGAACAGGATGAAAATGAAGTTAGAGAAACCACACTCTTCACAACAGCCACATATAATATAGAATATTTTGGTGTAACTCTAATCAAGCAAGTGAAAGACCTGTATGACAGGAACTTCAAGTCTCTGAAGAAGGAAATTGAAGAATATATCAGAAAATGAAAAGATCTCCCATGCTTATGAATGTGTAGGAGTAACAGTAAAAATGGCCATCTTATCAAAAGTAACTTACAAATCCAATGCATTTCCCATCAAAATTCCAACACAATTCTTCACGGACCTTGAAAGAGCAATTCTCAACGTCATATGGAAAAGTAAAAAGCCCAGGATAGGTAAAAAAAAAAAAAAAAAAAATTCTGTTCAATAAAATGACCTCTAAAGGTATCACCATCTCTGATTTCAAGCAGTACTACGGAGCAATGGTAATGAAAACCACACAGTATTGGCATAAAAACAGACCAATCGATGGAACTGAGTTGAAGACCCTGAAATAAAAACACATACTACAGACACTTGATTTTTGACAAGGAAGCCAAAGCCATACCGAGGAAAAAAGAATACATCTTCAACAAATGGTGCTGGTCTTACTGTATGTCTGCATATAGAAGAATGCAAATTGATCAAAGTCTATCATAGTGCACAAATTCAAATAAAATGGATCAAAAACCTCAACATAAAACTGGATACACTAAATCTAATAGAAGAAAAAGTGGGAAATAGCTTTGAACACATTGGTTCACGAGACAACTTCCTGAGCAGAACACCAACAGTTCAAATAGTAAGATCAACAATTAATAAATGGGACTTCATGAAACTCAAAATTTCTCTAAGTCAGAGGTCACTGTCAACAGGACAAAATGGCAGCCGATAGAATGGGAAAAGATATTCTCCAACTCTACATCTAACAGAGGGTTCATATCCAAAATATATAAGGAACTCTAAAAATTAGACATCAACAAATAATCTGGGCTCATAGAAGTTCACAGAGACTGAACTGACAACCAAAGTGCATGCATGGGCTGGACCTAGGTGCCCTACATATTTGCAGCAGATGTGCAGCTTGGTCTTCATGTGAGTCTCTTAGCAATTGGAGTGGGAGCTGTCTCAGACTCTGTGGCCTGCCATTTGATCCCTTTCCCCTTGTTGGACTGCCTTGTCTGGCCTCAGAGAGAGAGGTTGCCATTAATCCTGCAGTGATTTGATGTGCTAGGGTGGATTGGTACCCATGAGGGGCCGCCCCTTCTCCAAGGTGAAAAGTAGGGGGAATGGGGAAGGAAGATATAAAGGTGGGACTGGGAGGAGAGCAAGGGGACTGTGATTAGAATGTAATTGGATAAATTAATGAAAAAGAAGATATTTTGATTATACACTCTACTTTGTCATCATTTTTAGTTGACAAATTAAATTGATTCTACATCATGTTTCCTGTATTTTTTTTTATATTTTCAGGACTATTATCATATTTATAATCTCATTATCTTGATTCAATTTAGGTTGACAATCACCTAATAGCTATTTATTATATATCTGAAATGTACTAAGAGTTGAGAATATTGAAATAAAATATAAACCCATTATTTTAACCAATTTCTGTATCCTTTAGTGAGATGGTAATTGGGTCATCCCATTAGTATTTTAAATAGAACTGAGAATAGGAACTAGACAAATACAAATATTGAAGAGACGAAATTTACAAAACAGATTTTACCTACAGCTTGACACTAGTGATAGTTTCATTCAGATAATTCTTTTTGCTATGTGACAATGTGTTAAATACCTTACAGCACATATTATACCACCCATTGTGCCTGCTTACTAGGTACCACTGTCATGTTGCCACTTGATAAGACAACCAACATTCAGACATCCCATGTTCCCTGAGGAGGCATTTCCAAACGTGACACTCATTTTTGAAAAATGGTAACTGTTTGTTCTCCATATCTCATAATGGTCTATTATATCTTTTGCTCATGAATTACTTTCCCAACGTGTTCTACATATTCATAACACTTCTCTGAAATCCACTGAAGATGATCCACTGCTCAATAAATAAAGGTAAAACAAAAACAACAACAAGGAAGAACATTTAAATACTAAAACGGGATGAACGAGAAAAATAAAAACAAAAGATGGGGAGTTTTCAGAAACTTTGAAAGAGACACAAATCCACCCGTGTCACATGATCAAATCCACTAGGCAAGAGCTTGAGGGCAAAGACTGACAATTAGGCAGTAGCTCTTTAAGAGCAAACAAACTCTGATGTCACATCACTGTGACCTTACACTTTGTATGACTTGTGTCTTGATCATGGCATCATTTGAATATTCACCAAGCAAATCACATTTCCTGAAGCAATATGTCAGCAATAAGAAACCCTATGTTCCATCCCTAGCACACAATAAAGCAATTTAGACTTTCAATGCCTCTGCTACTCATTCATGTACTAAGTGAACACCGCAGTCTGAATCACCTTCACAGTCAAAGGATGGCAGATTTATTACTTCTAGCATTTTTATTCATGAATATGAATTCCATTTTCATTAAAAGTAATAAGAAAAAATGCCACATTTTGCATTAAAAAATTTCAACACTTAAATTAACAAACTAAATCAGGAAACTCATAATTTTAAGATCGGAAAATCCCAAGCATCTCATAAGGCTTATGGGACTCACATGGGTGGTTTTTCAGGCTTGGGGCAGAGACCCAAGGATTACAGTAAATCAACCACGCATAAAGAAAACTTATGATACTGCTTTAAGATAATAGAAAAGAGAAACGATTTGTTCATTTAATCATGATGTAGTCTTTTAGGTGCTGTGTTTTTCTCCATTTAAGATCTTCCCATTTGCAGGTTCATGGAGGAAACACAGGGTAGGAACCATAGAGGGACAAGTGGATAACCCTCCTGAGTAAATATTTAAGACGTGGTGGTTATTTAACTTAGACACAAAGGGACTGTCTTCATGTATCTGAGTGAGGGTGAGTGACTCATGGGTTCCCCTTCTTCCTGGGCCTGAAAAAGAGGAAATAGGGAAGAAGGGGGCTTAGCTATGAGGGGAAAATGTCAGTTTGTGAATGCTGAGATGTAGCAGGAAGGTGTGGGCTGACTGTGCCAAGGAGCCGCACTTCAGGAAGGAAGCTTTCCCTCAGCAGCTTTATCACAGGAAGCCAGATGACTGTCCCAAGCTCTTTTCCCAACCCCATCCATCCTCGGAAGAAACTGCTCTTTTAGGGTAACTTCCTTATCAGCACCTGCCCCTGCCCCATACACCTCCTTAACACCAACTTACAAAGTTACTTATTGTCCACATAATTTGTGTATCAGGGAATGATTAAAACTTCATTAGTGACTGTCTGGTCTTAATAATCTTCCCTCTCTGAGATAGCTGGCCACATAAAATTAAGCACTAGGGATAAGTTAGAATCAGACTGTCTCCTTTGGAAGGATATTCGATAAATGTGTCTGTTCATCTGGAATACATACAGTCAGCTTTTGATTTCCGTTTTGAGAATTCAGTTGTTACTAGGAAACTATCTCATCTCCCGAACAAATCTTACACGGGTAGATGATTTCATAGGATGTGGGATTCAAGGCAGAGAAAAGCAAAAGCAGGGAACAGCGTGCATCTAGCTGTCATCATCAGGGCTACACACTGTTCTATTGGGTTCTGGAGGACAGCATGATGTGACAGTGCCCCCTCCCACTTGTCATAGCAGCCTCCATGTTAATGCTGAACATATGGCCTTTGAGTGGAGAAACTGCTTTATCTGAAAACTTTCCCGTATGGCCCCAAAGAACAGCATGTCTTAAAGAGACAAAAAGAAGGAGCCATTAAGTTCTAGTACTCCAAACAATTTGTGCAATGTTCAAAAGCTTGACACATGAATATTTTAGTTGAACTAACCTAGAATTAACATTTGGTTAGCAACAGGTTGTTCTTGCTGTGTTTAGATTGGTTTACTTCAGTTTTGGGGGAGCTGTAATTAACTGTTCAGAATATCAGTCATTCCAAATAAATCACTGAGTTCTTGGATAGAGAATTATCTGGTTGACCAAAGAACAATTTTAGAATCATTGTGTCATCTTTCCCCACACTCTCCTTCCCTTCTTCCCTTCCTTTATTCTCTTTCTGTGATTATATACAAATGTGTCTATCGGGGACTGGGGAGAAGAGAGCATTAAGGATTCAATTAACTAAATGAATTTTCGAAGCTCACGTGCTATGTGGGAAGCAGGAGCTTGGTTTAAACAAAGGATCACAAAATGAGTGAGAAACAATGATTGGTCCTTAAGCAGCTGAGAGGCAAAGGCTAATTCTCACCTCCCTCAAAGAACCTAGAGATGAGCATAGGGTGTAATTACAGGGAGTCACATGCAAGGTTTGCCCAACGATTACGCAAGGTGAGGAGTGAAAGACAAGAGGTTGGAATGGCTGGAAAATCAACAAAGAGAAATTATTTTGAGAGTAGTTAACACTTGTCCCTGAGCCAATAATTTAGTCTTGGATCCAGAGCTGAGAGCTAACTGTTATGAACTAAAATAAGAGCTTAATGCAAGATGAAATGAAGTATATAACAATTCAAAAGCAGCTTCACCTCTAAGGACAAGGTAAAAATCTGCTCCATGAAAATGGCCATGAGCATCTCCTGGTAATAGGTTTTGACCTTACTTGAGGGATTGCTGACAGAATCTGAGGCACTTAAGTATAATAAGAACCATGATGTAGAGACAAGGACAAAACCCAGAGAGGGGAAGTTGATGGTCTTGAAAGAAAGCCTTGACATTTTAGAGAACATGCTTCTCATTCTCAGAGCTTTTGCTCAGAAAACAGAAAAACTAATGTCTAAAAATTGCAAATGTGAAAGCTTTGAGAAAATTGTATAATGAATGTATGTCCTTGTACTGGTAATGAGACTTCAGAGGTTCCCCACCTACTTACAGACTTGCATCTATGATTTCCATTTACAAACTCCCTCTGGCTTCTGAAATAGATGCAACCAAATGATTTCATATGAAATATTTCAACATATGGCTCCAAAACTCACACTTTTAAAAGTAATATATAATAATATACATTAATAAATTTATATATATACATATACACATATATATGTATATATATACACACGTATATACATATATGCTTAATTCATCTGCATCACCAGCTATCTCTAAAGATCTCAGGGAGGTATAGTGTCATTGTCCCTCTAAAATGAAATCTTAGCACACATACCTGATCTTTTAATGCCTTTTGTTGTTATCATTTCAGCCTCCAGTTGTTTTTAAAATGCTTTCATTATTCAAAGGTTTGAGGTTATGCCTAAGCCATAAATAATGTATTTAATTGATATCATTGTTTGTTAAGCACCATTTTCCCCCCAGAATCAAGAATCAGTATCATTCTCTTAGGAATCACAGCTTATCAAATGCTTCCATCTTTTTTCCCCCATTTAACCCAGTCACTGGAGGGCCAGTCATCAAGCTACCTAGTAAACTGCCCTAGTGTGTTTCCCTGATTAAGGTATCAGCAGATGCTATAAGTATGTGGTTGTCAGAGCTAGAAGAACAGACAGGGTATGACGCTCCAATTGTGCTACGTGGTGAAACCTTTAAAACTAGTTCAACTTCCTCGGAAGTGCATAGAAAAATGATATTTATTTTGTGAGTGAGAAAACTAAGGATCAAGAAATTCTTAGTTGCCTCCAAACTCTACCTGAAAATGCCATGTGAGACAGTCCTATTCCCAAGTTTTCCTTAAAGCAGGACCCATTGAAAGGGCTTTGGAAGCAAGGGGGACTCTGGTTTAGAGAATGGAAAATCTCAGAGAAGATAGTCATTTCCCTCGGTTCTGTTTTTAGAGTCAGATGGAGCAAAAGTCAATAGACCTATAAAATCCCTGGTATCGACCACAATCTACGTCATGCATTGCTTCCACCCCTGCCTGTGCTGCTCCTTAACCATTTTTATGAGGTGTTCCACCCTCTCATTTTTTAATAGCAGGCCTGTGTTGCCTTGGAGACAGACTGATAAGGAAAAAAAAAAAAGAATGTAAAGTTCCATGTAGTCTAAAGAAAGGACTAACCTAAGTCAGAATATTTTGACCAAGAAATTCTCTCATGCAACCCCATGTCTAATTCATAATGGAAGCCAACCAACTTCATGGTAGCCTACCTTAGTTAGCTTTCTTCCTCACTAGTTTCATCTACCAAACAGTTTAAAAAGTTGCATGGCATGTACTCAGAGGATAGAGGCGCTTACTTACCTGTGGCTTTGCTGGCTTCCTATAGTGGAGTTACAGCCAGACATCAAATATGAACTATTCCAGCAATAAATTGTTTATAAGTTTTAAATAGTATATTTTCTGAGTACAATAAAGCTTTATACCATCACACTTGGCGATACTCATCTCCATCAGTCACTTTAATAGCCATCTCAGTGATAGGCTGTTCCCATGTGCAGTCTGTGTTTACTACACTCACATAGTAAACGGACACTGTGTCACCATGCACATGCCATTCACCTCCCTTCCACTCATCAGGTTGGTTCACACCATTTTACATCATTATTCGAGGTAGAAAGTCTGAGTACCATAAGGTATTTTGATAGACAGTGATTGCATTAACCTAACTTTAATTATTCTACATTATTCTTATTGTTCCAATGACTTGTTAGTTATTGTTAACCTCTCACTGAGTCTAACAAGTTAAACTGTCACTGAGAAGTCTGTGCAAGGAAAAGTATAGATAAATGTTGCTTCTATGAGTTTTAGGAAATGAATTCTCTACAGATGAGGCGTGACTACTACACACAAGAGAATATTGTCCATTTCACACCTTGTTACTAGGGCTTCCCATTGTTTACTTTATAAATTAGGGCAAGAACTCAGGTACTTAGTCAAGTATTCTATTTCTTGTAAAATGAAGGAAAGACTTTAAGACTGAGTTTAAGGTTACCTGATTCATCCTATTAGTAGCTCTGACAGTATATGTTTGCTGAGTTCCGGTGAAGATAGTCTTGGTAACAATAGCAACTGTATATTTAATATTGTTATTCCACTTAGATTCTGGTATTCCGGGTGGAGGTAGGTTGCTGTTAATTTACAAAGCTCTTCAAACATTAAGTCTTCACTGTGGGGAATAATATAGAATTAAAAGTCTTCTTTCTCCTGAAGCAGGTTTTCCAGTTCATTTGTTTTAAGGATGTTACAGATTCTTAGATCCACAGAAATTCAATGTACTTTATACTTGAGTTGATGGATTTGACTAGAAGAATTTTTCCCTCAGTAAAATAATCATCACTGAGGCTACAACTCAAATACAGCCACTCCTGGCAAGCCAAAGAACTGAATAAGACTCAAGCTAGACTTAATTATTGCTGCTGTGCAACTGCAATATTGAATAAAACTTCGATATTAAAAACATAACAATAATTAGACAAGACAACACCAACCCATTTAATGTTGCTCAGACAATTCTCTTATTACTGATCTAGAAAAGAGCTTTAAAAAAGGACATCATTGGAACTAAGAGGCAGATGATGAAGCATCTGAAAGAACTTTAGCAGGAGTCAAATAAAACAATCTTATCACATGGTCAAACAGCATTGAAATATTTGAGAGACAGTGAATCATTTTGTAAACACAACTCCCTCCTGAAAACCTCTTCATAATGCCACAAACAGGAAATTTGGAATTAAAATGAGCTCTAAGCAGTAGAAGGTCTTATCTTCATGAGTATTACTTTGATAAAACACAAAAATTTCTTAAGAGCTAAAAACTTTAGTCGCAAGGCATTTTGTTTTATACTTCAATTCCAAAAAACAAAAAATCTAGCAAAGAAAATTTTTAGAAAAAAAAAGCTCCCCCCCCCCTTAACTACTATTTGTGTATCCCGACCCCCCCTCATTCACCTTCCAAAAATATTTTGCTTATGGTTCTTAAAGCCAAGTTTTGGTTTTTCTCATAAAGCTCAGAAACACATTTTAACCAATTTGGGGCATCCCTTTTAAGTCAAGGGGAAACTTGAACCCCCAAAAAAAACAAAATTTTTTTTTTAATTTTTTTTTTAAATTTTAATAAATTTTTATTTTTTTTTTTGGTTTTAAATTTTTTAAATGAAAAAAAGTTAAAAAAATTTTTAAAAAAAAAACCCTTTTTTTTTTTTTAAAAAATTTTTGGGGGGGGTTTTTTTTTTTTTTAAAATTTTTTTTCCCCCTTTTTTTTTTGAAATTTTTGGGGGGCCAAAGGGGGGAAAAAAAAAATTTTTTTTTTAAAAAATTTTTTTTCCCCCTTTTTTTTGGGGGGGTTTTTAAAAAAAAAATGGGGAAAAAAAAAAATTTTTTTTTTAAAAAAAAACCAAAACCCGGGGGGAAAAAAAGGGGGGGGGAAAAAAAAAATTTTAAAAAAAGGTTCCAAGGGGGAGGAAGGAAAAGGGGGAAAAAAAAAAAAAAATTTTTGGGGGTTTTAAAAAAGGGGAAAACCCCCGGGGTTTAACCAAAAATAAAAAAAAAAAAAAATGGGGAAAAAAAAATTAAAAAATTTTTTAAAAAAAAAACCCCCCAAAAATTTTTGGGAAAATTTTTAAATTTTTAAAAAAAAAAATTTTTTTAAAAAAGGGAAAAAAAAAAAAAAAACCCAAAAAAAAAAGGCAAAACCCCCGGGGGGGGTTTGTTTAAAAAAAAAAAATTTTTTTTTTTTCCCTTTTGGGGCCCCCAAAAAAAAATTTTTAAAAAAAATTTTAAAAAAAAAAAAAGGGGGGTTTTTGGGTTTAAAAACCGGAAAAAAATTTTTTTAATTTTTTAAAAAAAAATTTTTTTTTAAAAAAAAAAATTTTTAAAAAAATTTTTTTTAAAAAAAAAACCCCCCTTTTTTTTTTTTTAAAAAAAAAATTTTTTTTTTAAATTTTTTTTTTTTCCAATTAAAATTTTTCCCAAAAATTTTTTTTTTAAAAAAAAATTTTTAAAAATTTTTCCCCCCCCCTTTTTTTTTTTAAAAATAAAAAAAATTTTTTTAAAAAATTTTTTTTAAAAAAATTTTTCCCCCCTTTTTTTAAAATTTTTTAAAAAAATTTTTTTAAAAAAAAATTTTTTTAAATTTTTTTTGGACCTTTTCCCCCAAAAATTTTTTTTTTTTTTTAAAAAAATTTTTTTTTTCCCCTTTTTTTTCCCCCCCCAAAAATTTTCCCCCTAAAAAATTTTAAAAAAAATTTTTGGTTTTTTTTTTTAAACCCTTTTTTCCCCCCCCCCCCCCCCCCTCAAAATTAAATTTTTTTTAATTAAATTTAAAAAATTTTTTTTTTCCCCCCCCAAAAAAATTTAGGGGGGGAAAACCCAAAAAAAATTTTTTTTTTTTTTTTTAAAAAAGGGAATTTTTTTTTTCCCCAAAAAAAGGGGGAAAAAAGGGGGTTTTTAAAAAAAATTTTAAAAATTTTAAATTAAAATTTTAAAAAAATTTTTTTTTTAAAAATAAAAAGAAAAAAAATTTTTTTTTTGTTTAAAAAAATTTCAAAAATTTTTTTTTCCCCCCCCCTTTAAAAAAAAAGGGGGGGGCCACCCCTTTTTTTTTAAAAGGGGGGGGGGGGGTTTTGGGGGGGGGGGGGGTTTTTTAGGGAAAAAAAAAAAAAAGGGGGGGGCCCCCCAAAAAAAACCCCTTTTAATTTAAAAAGGGGGGAAAATTAAGGGGAAATTAGGAAAAATTTTTTTTTTTTTTAAAAAAAATTTAAAAGGGGCAAAAATTTCAAAAGGGGGTTTTTTTTAAAAACCCCCCCCCTTTTTTTTTGGGGGGGGGTTTTTTTTTTTAAATTTTTTTTTAAAAAATTTTTCCCCCCCTTTTTTTTTTTCCCCCTTTTTTGCCTCCCCCCAAGGGTAAAAAAAAAAAAAAAAAATTTTTTTTTTTTTAAAAAAAAAAAACCCCCCTTTTTTCCCCCCCAAAAAATTTTTTTCCCCCCCTTTTTTCCCCCCTTTTTCTTTTTGGTTGGGTAAAATTTGGGGTTTTTTTTTTTAAAATTTTTTAATTTAATTTTTTTTTTAAAAAAGGGGGGGGATAACCCCCCTTTTTTCTTCCCAAAAGGGAAAAGGGGGGGTTAAAAAATTTCCCTTTTTTTTTAAAATTTTTAAATTTTTTTAAAAAAAAAATTTTTTTTTTTTAAAATTTTTAAATTAAATTTTTTTTTAAAACCCCCGGGGGGGATTTAAAATTTTTTTTTAAAAAAAAGCCCTTTTGGGTTAAACCCCCTTTTTTTTTTTAAAATTTTTGGGGGGGGGGGGGGGGGGGGGCCCCCCCCGGGGGGTTTTAAAAAATTTTTTTTTTTAAAAATTTTAATTTTGGGGGGTTGGTTTTAAATTTTCCGGGTTTAAAAAAGGGGGGTTTTTTTAATTGGGGGGTTTTTTTTTTTTTCCCCCCTTTTCCTTTTTTTTTTTAAAAAAAATTTTTTCCCAAAAAAATTTTTTTTTTAATTTTTTTGGGGGGTTTTTTTTCCCCTTTAAAAAAAAAAACCCCCCCCCCCCCCCCCGGTTTTTTAATTTTGGGGTTTCCCTTGGGAAATTTTTTTTTCTTTTTTAAAAAAAAAAAAAAAAGGGGGGGGGTTTTTTTGGGGGGGGGGAAAAAATTTTTTTTTGGGGGGGGGGGAAAAAGGGGGGTTTGGGGGGGGAAAAAAAAATTTGGGGGGTTTTTAAAGGGGTTTAAAAGGGTTTTTTTAAAAAAATTTTTTGGTAAAACCCCCCAAAAAGGGGCCCCCAAATTTTTTAAAAACCCCCAAAAAAATTTTTTAAAAAATTTTTTAAAAAATTTTTTTTGGGGGGGGGGGGGGTTACCGGGAAATTTTTTTTTTGGGGGGGGGGGGGGGGGGGGGGGTTTTGGGGGGGGGGAAAGGGGGGGTTTTTTTAAAAAAGGGGTTTTAAAAAAAAAAAAGCCCCCTTTTTTTTTGGGGGTTTTTTTCCCCGGGGGGGGGTTTTTGGGGGGGGGTTTTTTGGTTTTTTTTGGGGGGGGTTTTTTTTTCCCGGGGGGGGGGGGGGGTTTTTTTTTTTTTTGGGGAAAAAATTTTTTTTGCAAAAAATTTTTTAAAACCCCTTTTTTTTCCCTTTTTAAATTTTTTTTTTTTTTTGGGGGGGGGTTTTTTGGGGGGGGGGGTTTTTTGGGGGGTTTTTTGGGGGGGAACCCCTTTTTTTTTTTTTTTTCCCCTTTTTTTTCCCCCTTTTTTTTTGGGGGGAAAAAAATTTTGGGGGTTTTTTTTTTTTTTTTAAATTGGGGGGAAAAAAAGGTTTAAAAAATTTTTTTGGGGCCCTTTTTTTTTTTTTAAATTTTAAAAAAAAATTTTTTTAAAAAATTTTTTTTTTCCGGGGGGAAGGGGGCCCCAAAAAGGGGGCCCCCTTTTTTTCCCCCAAAGGTTTTTTCCCCCCCGGAAAAAAGGGGGGGTTTTTTTTTGGGGGGGGGGGGGGGTTTTTTTGTTTAAAAAAAAATTTTTCTTCCCCCAAAAAAAAAGGGGCCCGGTTTTTTGGGGTTTTTTTTTAAAAAATTTTAAAAAATTTTTTTTTTTTTTCCCCCCCCTTTTCCCCAAAAAACCCCCCCTTTTTTGGGGGAAAAAAAGGGGGGGTTTTTTTTTTGGGTGGGGGCCTTTTTTTTTTTTTTTCCCCTTTTTTTTTTCCCTTTTTTCCCTTTTGGGGGGGTTTTTTTTTTTATTTTTTTTCCCCCAAATTTTTTTTTTTTTAAAAAACCCCCCCCAAAAAAAAAAATTTTTTTTTTTTTTTTTAAAACCTTTTTTTTTTTTTTTTCCCCCCCTTTTGGGGGGGGGGGTTTTTTTTTTTAAATTTTTTTTTTTTTTTTTTTTTGGGGGGTTTTTTTTTTTTTTTGGGAAAAAAACCCAAAAAAATTTTTTTAAAACCTTTTTTTAAAAAAAAATTTTTTTTCCCGCCTTTCCCTTTTGGGGGGTTTTTTTAAAAAAAAAAAAAAAAATTTTTTTTAAAATTTTTTTTTAAAAACCCATTTGGGGGGGGCCCCCCCCCCAAAAAAAAAATTTTTTTTTTTCCAATTTTTTTTTTAAAAAAAATTTAAGAAATTTTAAATTTAAAAAAAAGGGAAAAAAAATTTTTTTTTCCCCAAAAACCCCCTTCCTTTTTTTTTTTTTTTTTTTTGGGGAAATTTCCCCCTTTTGGGTTTTGGGGCCCCCCCTTTGGGGGGTTTTTAAAAAACCCCCCCCCCCCTTGGGGGCCCTTTTAAAATTTTTTTTTTTTTAAAAAAAAAATTTTTGGGGGGGGTTTTGGTTTTTTTTAAAAATTTTTTTGGGGCTCCCCCAAGGGGAAAAAGGGTTTTGGGGGGTTTTTTTTCCCCAAAGGGGGTTTTTAAAAAAAGGGGGGGAAAAAAAAAAATTTTAAAAAAAATTTTTTCCTTTTTTGGTTTCCCCCCCTTTTTTTTTTAAACCCCCCTTTTAAAAAAAATTTTTTTAAATTTTTAAAAGGGGCCCCCGGGTTTTTAGGTTCTTTTTAAAACCCCCGGGCCCCAAAAAAACCCCAAATTAGGGTTGCCCCTTTTTCCTTTTTTGGTTTTTTGGTTTTTTTCCAAAAAATTTTGGGGGGAAAAATTTAAAAAAAAGGGGGAGGGGGAAAAAAAAAAGGGGTTTAAAAAAAAAAAAGGGGGGGGGGTTTTAAAAAAAAAAAAGGGGGGGTTTTTTTAAAAAAAAACCCCCCAAAAAAACCCCCAAACCCCCCTTTTAAAAAAAAAAGGGGGGGGTTTTTTTTAAAAAGGAAACCCCTTTGGTTTTTTTTTTTTTTTAAAAAAAATTTTTTTTTCCTTAACCCAAAAAGGGGTTTTTAAAAAGCCTTTTTATTTTTTGGGCCCTTTTTTTTCCCTTTTTAAAAAAATTTTTTTAAAAAGAAAAAATTTTTTCCCCTTTTAAAAAAACCCTTTAAAAAGGGGGAAAAATTTTTTTTCCCAAAAAAAAATTTTTTTTAATTTAAAATTTGGGGTTTAAAAGGTTTTTTTGTTTTTTTTTTTGGGGGGAAAAAGGGGGTTTTTTAAAAAGGGGGGGAAAAGGGGGGTTTTAAAAAAAACCCCAAAAACAGGCCCTTTTTTAAAAAAAAAACCCCCCCTAAAAAAATTTTTTTTTGGGGTTTTTCTTTAAAAAAAAACCAAAAATTTTAAAAAAAGGGGGTTTTTTTTTTTTAAAAAAAAAAACCCAAAAAACCAAAAAGGGGGGAGCCTTTGGGAAATTTTTTTGGGGGGTTTTTCCCCCGGGGTTTTTTTCCCCCCCAAAACCCCCCCAAAAAGGGGGTTTTTAAAAAAATTTTTTTTTTTTTTTCCCCCCTTTTGTTTGGGGGGAAAAAAAAAAATTTCCCATAAAATTTCCCCCCTTTTAAAAAAATTTTTTTTAAAAGGCCCCCCCCCTTTTTTTTTTTTTTAAAAAAAAAAAAGGGGGGTTTTTAAAAAAAGGAAAAGGGGGGGTTTAATTTCCCCAAGGGGGGCCCCCCCCCCAAAAAAAATAAAGGAAAAACAAAAAAGGGGGAAAAAAAAAAAAAAATTTTTTTGGGGAAAAATTTTTTTAGGGAAAAAAACTTCTTTTTTTCCCCCCCCCCGGGAAAATTTTTTAAAAAAATTTCCTTTTAATTTTTGGAAAAAAAAAAATTTGGGGGGGTTTTTTTTTTAAAAAAATTTTTTCAAGGGGGGAAAACCAAAAAAAAAAAGGGGGGGTTAAAAAAAAAAAAAATTTGGGGGGCTGGTTTTGGTTTTAAAAATTTTTTTTGGTTTTTTTTTTTTTAAACCAAAAGGGGAAAGGTTTTAAAAAAGGGGGTTTTAAAAAAAAGGGGGAAAAAAAATTTGGGGGGGTTTTTTAAATTTTTTTTTCCTTTTTTTTTTTTGGGGGGGTTTTTTTTTTAAAAAAAAACCCCCCCCTTTCCCCCAAAAAAAAAAAAATTTAAAAAAAGGGGGGGTTTAAAAAAATTTTTAAAAAAAAAAATTTTAAATTTTTTAAAAAAATTTTTTTAAAAAAAAAAGGAAACCCAAAAAAAAAACCCCCCCAAAAATTAAAATTAAAAATTTTTTGGGGAAAGGGGGTTTTAAAATTTTTTTTTTTTTTGGGGGGGGGGGGGGGAAAATTTTAAAATTTTTAAAAAACCCCCCAAAAAAAAAAAAAATTTTTTTTTTTTTTTTTGAAATTTTTTGGGGGAATTTTTTTTTTGGGGGGGGGTTTTTTTTTTCCCCAAAAACCCCAAAAAAAAATTTTTAAAATTTTTCCAAAAAAAAAGGGAAAATTTTTTTAAGGG
The DNA here is from genome assembly GCA_021653895.1 of Mastomys natalensis. Classification (NCBI taxonomy): domain Eukaryota; kingdom Metazoa; phylum Chordata; class Mammalia; order Rodentia; family Muridae; genus Mastomys; species Mastomys natalensis. The sequence continues at coordinate 22,092 of JAJTUV010001205.1, forward strand.
GGGTTTTTTTTTCCCCTTTTTTTTTGGGGAAAAATTTTTTCCCCCCAAAAAAAATTTGCCAAAAAGGGGAAAAAAAATTGGGTTTTTTTTAAAATTTAAAATTTTAAAAACCCCCGAAATTTTTTTAAAAGGGGGAAAAAATTTTTTTTTTTTTTTTTTTTTTTAAAAAGGGGAAAACCCCCGGGTTTAAACCCCCCGGGGTTTAAGCTGTTTTGTCTGAGTTTAATGTGTGTGTGTGTGTGTGTGTGTGTGTGTGTTGATGAGAAGAGTGTGTGATTATGTGTGTGAGTGTGTGTGCATGTGTGTGAGTATCTGTGACGATGTGTGTGTATAAGTGTGTGTGAGAGGTGTGAGTTGTGAGAAAGAATGTGTGTGAGTATGTGTGTATGTGTATATGAGAGAGTGTGTATATATTATATATTTATGAGTCTCTGTGTGTGTGTGTGTGTGGGTGTGTTTTGGGGTTTCTGTGTGTTGGACATTAATCACAATGCCTTACATTTGCTAGGCAAGATATTCTACCACTGAAATCTACCTTAGGCTAGTGAGAAATTTAGATCAATGCATACTTCCTCACCAATGAAAGAAATGTCAATTATTGTAGAAGATAAATATTTAAGATGCATACACATAAAGGTATCTTCATGTTCAAATGTTTCATGCAAAAAATTGACAAGCTAAAATTATTTATTCTGCCCACACAGTGTTTTAGTATTTCTTGCTGTCATAACAGATCAGCACAACTTCATGGCAGACAGCTGCATAAATTATAGTTCTAAAGACTAGAAGTATTAAATGGGTCTCACTATGTGAAAGCTAAAATTCTGGTAGAACTTTTTCTCTCCTTTTCTTTTTCCTCTTCTGAAGATTATAGGGAAAGTTCTCTGGCTTTGTCTTTTCCAATTTCCATATGTGAATTAAATCCTTAGCTATAGTCTCATTTTCAAAGACAACAGCATAGCATCTTGCATTCTTTCCTTTTAACCTCCCTGATTTTCTTGATGACTCCTGTGTTTATAGTGGATGTTTCTTATTTCAAATTCATTACTTTAATTATATCTGAAAAATCCTTTTTCCATTATAATATAACTTATTCAAAGGTTAAGAGAGTTAGGATGTGGCCAATTCTAGGAACTGTTCTGTATACTACCTACAGAGATGTTACAAAGAGGGAGGAAATAACTCATTGTATTTTTTGTTTACATTTATTTTCTTATTGTGTGCACGTGTGCTCATGGCTTTCCATACGAATGGAGATCAAAGGATAACTCTCTCTTTTCCCCAAGAAAGTCTCCAAGATCAAACTCAGGTCTTCTATCTTGGTGGAAAGTATCTTTACCCAATGATCCATCTCAAGTAAATACTTATTTATTTATTTTTAAGATATATATTTCATTTTAGGTATATGTGGTGCATGTGAGATGCGAGGTGAGTGCCTGTAGAGGCCAGGAGTGTTGGATTCCCTGGAGCTGGAGTTACAGGCAGTTGCAAGATGCCTGATGTGGGTACTTGGGTCCTCTGCAAAAGCAATATGCACTTTGGATTACGATTCCAGTAACAATTAGACCTGTTCTTGTAAATGAATAAGCAATATAAAATATTGGTAACAACAATAACAATTACTTTGAAGTGTCTAATAGATCACAAATGTTTTGCTCTACTTTTCAATCCTTACAACCCCACCATGATGATGATGCCATCATATTCTTACAGGTGAGAGACTTAACCCAAGTGACATGAAGAATGTCAAAGATTCAGCAATTTTAGTCTAGAATTGTAGACTAAGCTAGGTCATAAATTTAATGTAGGTCTTTTCAAGTCTGAACCTATTATCTTTCCATTGTTTGCCATATATTTGTATGTAATTAGCTGCACTAACAGTGAAGAAATGACCACCACTTGCCTTTCTTAAAGGAGAAAAGGCTCCTCAGAGATCATCATTTTCTGGGGAATCTCTACCTGGGATTTTCTCAAGGGATCATCATCATCAATGCTTTCCCTGATCATCTCCGGTTGTGTAGAGAGACAGCAGAAGAGAAGCTGTGTTGGGGATTAAGAAGACACTGTGTTGTTCTTAGTGGACCTAAAATGTAGACTGTGCGTCTACCATATGAAATGGGCCACTCTATAGTTAAGGAAGACAGGCATTTGCAAACATTCTTTGAAACAGATTTGACTTTTGGATTCCAGAGCTTTAATTGATTCTTAACTTGTCATGCATGTAATGTTCGACCTTTAATGCGTTCTAATTATTTTAAATAATTGCCGTAGTAACAGTTAAGTCAACACTATTTTGAAGACGTATGTCTGAATTAGCTAGTTCTCTACTTTAATTAAAGTGAATTGCTGTTATTTTAGGAATAAGCTAATCAATACTCTTCTGTGTGACCCAGAAGGTACCTGCACATACTAATAAGGATTCCCAACCAATATCTTCTCACACTCTGACGGTCTTCCTTTTATTCCTCTGCTCTCCCTTCCTTCTTCTCACCCCAAGTACATCATATACACTGCTTCTTCAACCTGGTATCATCTTCCTCTACTAGGTATCTTGTAATGGAGACATATCCTTCACATTTCAGCCCAAACATCACTTCCCTTCATTTCCAAGGGTCCAGATATCTGTGACCTCCAATTCCTGGAATATCATTCCCTCTTTCATTTATTACCAATTACATGTAAGCATTCAGCTCTAAGGTTTCACCTTCAGGTAGAAGTCTCCTGTGAGCCAGACCTCCACAAGGTTGCTTACATCTCCCTTTTGTGTTCCTTCTAGAACACCTTGCAGTACTTATTGCAATTCCCTGAATAGTCACCAGTTTTCTTTTGAATATCTCATTACCTTTGAATGAGCACACAAGAGATGAAGCTCTGCTTGGGTGTTTGGCTACACACAGTCATTTGATGGTTGTTGAGAAGGTGCTTATAAAGCACTCACTATCATTCCACACTTAACACAATAATAACTAACCATTCAATACATTATTCTATAAAAGTAGCAAAATCAGTAGAATTCATCGCATAGTGATCTCTCAATTACTCATTCTGAACAATAATCTTCAAGGTTCTACTTTAAACAAAGCCTCATGCTAAGAATGACACTTGATTCTTTGAAGCAGAGAGGTGGGAGAGGGTAAAGGAGAAGGAGAGTTTAACCTCTGAAGAGCGATCAAGAATGAGAAGATAGGTGCTGAAGAGATGGATCAGTTATTAAGAGCACTTGTTGCTTTTGAAGAAGAGCTAGTTTCTGTTCCCAGGACCAAAAGGTGGCTCACAGCCATCTGTAACTTCAGTTCTAGTGAATGCAATGCCCTTGCTGGCTTTCATTAAGCACTAGGCATGCATCTGTCTCTTCTCTCTCCTCCTCTCTCTCCTCTGTCTCCTTTCCCTCCCTTCCTCTCTCTCCTCTCTCTCCTCTCTCTCCTTTTCCTCTCTCTCCTCTCTCTCCTCTCTCTCCTCTCCCTTCTTGCTCTCTCCTCTCTCTCTCTCTCTCTCTCTCTCTCTCTCTCTCTCTCTCACACACCACACACACACACACACACACATACACACACACACACACAAGGGAGGGCAAGAAGGAGGAAGAGAGAGGGAGACAGAGAGAGAGAGATGCACAGGCAAAAAACCTCATATATATAAAATAAAAATAAATCTTTAAAAGATAATGGTGGAAGGAAAGCTTTAATTTAAGGTGAAGTTGATGAGAAGTTATCTCTCACCCATTACAGAGAAGTTAAAGAAATAAAATAAAATATACAGCTTGAAATGAAGAAGTAAGAGCTTAAGGGTGTGTGTGTATGTGTGTGTGTGTCTGTGTCTCTGTGTCTCTCTGTGTGTACATGCATGCATGTGTGGAAACAAAGTTGCACATGAAAAAGACATTTCAGAAAAAGAATGTGCCAAACACACAGGAATATTTGATTTATAATATAAGTAAAACTGTATTAATCTATTAGATTATATTTCTAGTAAAATACACAAAATTTGCCACCAGATTACTACTCAGAATGAGCTTGCTAAGTCGACAAAAAATTATACAGCATCATTTACATATATCATCATAAAAATATTTTTATATTCTGAGCATATACATAAACAATTTTGAGATAGATCTCTGCATAACATTTCATCCTTAACTAATACAGCCTTGACTACTCCTGTCAGTTAGAAAAGAAAAATCCAGGGAACATATCTTCTCTCAACTTAAAAAGCATTGGGTTAGATTGAAGATAGTTATACAGTTATTTGCTACTTCCCTCATTGAGTTCTGGGTGATTGTGCTTCTGCCCCTTGATATGAATGGGCTGCTAGTGTTTCTAAAGGCAAAATGTAGAGAAAGGTCATCTGGGTTCCCCTGGTCCAGGCTTGTGGTACACCAAGTTCCCTTTGTACTCACTGGAATACGTGCTCTGGATGAACGGTGGCTGCTAAGTAAGGTATCAAGTTACTGAGGCTGTCAACTTGAATGATGCTAAAACTATAGTACTTTGAAATACCACACAAAGAAGAGAAGGCGATCAACAGAGTATTCCAGCTATCATACACTAAGTTACAGGAGAAGACACAGACATCCAGGAAATAAAATTAGCTGGGACTCAGACGAAGCCTCTTCTTACTCACAGAGCCACCCAGCAGAGCCCTGGCTACCTAGAAAGGTTAAGTCACCTATGTGATGGTAATATCTATGTTCTGGTCTAGGAAATGATGTGTGTAATATAAAGAGTATTGCTTTGCATCATTAAATTTTGGAGTGACTAGTGTATAGTCACAGGTAATCAGAAAAGTATTTTCACTGGAGATTGTTTTAAAAAGATGCTTTCAGTTTTACTGAAGCACTGAAAACTCTACAATTGGTTCTCAGAGAAATCAATATTCAAAAGTGTCTCTTTAGAAAATGGCTTACTTACTTCCAAAAATTTCCATGGTAAAACACTTTTGACATTCCCTTCTCAAATATATTTTGTGAGCCCAGAAACAGAAAGAGGAAGGAGAAAGGAGAGAGGGAGGGATGTAGGAAGCGAGGGAAAGAAAGAAGAAGGGAGGAAGGAAGAAGGAAGGTATTGAAGAAAGCAGAAAGGAAAGAAGGAAAATTATGCTTGGCATTTCATAATCACTTCCGCACTTGAACTTGGTTAATTCAATTATTTCCATAAGTCTAGACTGAGCTCTGCATAGCCTTTTTTTTTTTTTCTTCAAAACCAATCATAAAGAGGTGCATCATGAAAATATTAAGAACGAAATGGCAGACCTTCCCCAGGCAATTCGATAGGAAGAGGTGTAGAAACCTTTCACTTGTTTTCTTGATGCTCAGCCTCTCCCAAGGTGTCTGCTCTAAAGGACAAAGAACTGAAGTAGAATCACCTGGTCCTGTGTGTTTAGAAAATCGATTCCATCATAAAGGCCAGCTCCAGCAGACAGAACAGCACTGCTGCACAAATTGGTCTGCTGTACTTGTTTGGTCTGCAGTGTCAATAAGGTAAGGCTGAATTTCACCATGGAGTTAATTCATGCTCAAAGATTCAATGCCGAATCTGTTTGCTATTTGTACAAATATATTTAGTGTCTAAGAGTGAAGCTTTATAGAAATAAGCTGTCCTTTATTAGTTCAATGCAAGCCTACTAATATCTCTGAAACTTGAGTTTGGGGTTTTTTTGCATGAGTGTTTTTTATTTGAGTATTACACACACACACACACACACACACACACACACTCCTTGGACAAGGATAGTTTGTAGAAATTTTAAACATTTTTGAAACCCACAAGTCTATACCTGATGTACAATTGGCCCTGAATCTCATCCAATCTTTCAGCCTAATAACCGACACATTGTGCATTTCTTTGCTTCTATTTTTAAGAAGGAACAACAAATGCTTCCTAAATAGCCATCTCTCCTAGTAGGGCACATACAAGATGAAATCCCATCTAGCTTCAATATTGGGATACAAACTTTAGAAAAGGCTTAATTTAAAGAGGAATACAGCAAATGCTCATTTTGTTTTGCCCCCCCCAAACAAATAGTAAAGAAAACTCCATGTATTAATACCTATTGCCTCAACAATGGAAAGAAGCAGAAGTACAACATGAATACAATGCTATTGGTGTGATGAATTAAGCAATAATGTCTAGGCAATAGGGAAATGGCACTATGATAAAGTAGAGCCATTACCTGACATTATGAAAATGGGCTTTGGGTAATATTCTTTATATACCAACCTAACAATCATGCCCCAAGCACAACTAAATAAACCGTTGTTGGATATTTCTGATGCCACCTCTTATTAGGTGGTAAGCCAAACTTTTCTCTCATTATATTCTTCTATTGTGCTTACCTGAAACTGAAACCTGAAAAAGGGCACATGCTATTTTCGCTGGAATTTTCAGTGTTGAATAAGTGCTTTAGATATTTATACACATACACAACAACAAACAAACAAACAAAAAACCTGTATGTTCTTATGGCATGGAACCCCTTAAAGAGTCATAGAAAAATCTCAGATTTAAAAAATAATGATTAGCTGTGTGTGGTGGTGTATGCCTTTAATCTCAGCATACTGTGAGTTTGAGGCCAGCCTAGTCTACATCGGGAGTTCTAGGAAAGCCAGAGCTATGTAGAAGACCATATCTCAACAATATTAATAGTGATGGTAATAATTATGTTGATAATAATAATAAAATAAAATAAATAAAAAATGGTTATTAGAAATATTAGCACAAGGTGATTGCCAAGATTGGAAGTTTTGCAAATGCCACCCACAGAGCTTGGAGAAAGTTTCAATGTGTGGTCAATGGCTTCTGGATCTTCTATTATGACAAGGGAATTTGATGTCTACATAACAGATGCTTTTCACCATGGGGTGCCAGCTATAATTGATCACCAAGGGAACTGTCCAAATGATAGAGCATCCTTTATTATTAATGTCAAACCTCTTTTCTGGAAAAAAGAATATCTGAAAAGAGTGGCCTCTACCAAAATACAGATTTTTGAAAACAACCTTCATTATTTTGCAGAAAGCTCCAAGTGAGTGTTTGGGTGGGGTAACTGGCAATGCTAAATGGGGCATTAATTCTGCCTCCTCATGGGGTCGGTTGATAAGACCATACATCATTTGTATGCTGCTTGTCAAAAGCGGCTGCTAAGGTTCTCCCAGTCACTTAATAGCAGCTGTAATGATCCATCAAACTTCCAACCAAATGGGAGAGTGGCCTTCAAACAACTAACATTGCAATTATCATACCAGAAATCTGATAAAGGGGGGATTAAAAACAAATTAGTTCTTAGTATTCACTGGGCATTCTTAAATAGCCAATAAAAAATGTCACTATGTTTGAGACCTTTGGGGACAATGAAAGGGCATCATAGCTTCTCAGGTTATTACTCCTGACTGCTTTTGCTCTTGCCTGTTGGTTTCACCATATGTGTGATGAGCATTTTGACTACTAATGCTGTTACATACTTTTGCCTACAGATTTGAACCTCTAGACTTGAAAAGTCAAAGGTTTTGTTTTGAAAAAATACGCTTTGGCTACCCCAAGCATCCTACCCAGATGATATCTATTAACTGCAGGCTGTGAAGCATACCTGTCCTGTAGTCAAGGATAGATGGTTACACCCAGCTTTACACATATTTGATGCCTATGTAGCCTCTGGAAACATCTGGACCATGTCTTCCATGCCTTCCAACCCATTTGAAGCAGAGAAACTATTACCTTTTCTGCTTTTGTTTCCTCATGATTTCTTATGAAACTACAAAGATCACAAACAATCAATTTATAAAATTAACAAAAAATAAAATAGTTAGGCAGGACTAATCAAGGAAAAAAGCAAATAAAATATAATAAACCCCACTCATGATTACATTAGCAAAACAAATCCAAATTTCAACTTTGTCTTGATGGCACGATGGCAGTGAAATTTGAAGCATTCTTTTGGAAAGCAATTTGGTACAATAAGAAAACAGATTCATTTATTATTCATCCAAAGATTTTTATAATTGCTGCTATTAACAATCTTACAACATGGCAAATGATGTTCTAACTGTGGAAGTCATGAACAAGGAGGATGAGATAAATCACACCCCATTTAGTGAGCTGAGAACCGAAAATGGATATTCAGCAGAGCTGGCTGTTGATCCAGATCCTGTCCATTCCTGTGTTCATTCTTTTATGCATTCTTTCACCCACTAAGTCTATATCAAACATTGCTGTGTGCCAGGAATGTTCTATGGGACTGACGATATGGCAGTTGACACAATGGCAAAAATCTCTGCTCTCATGAAAGTCACATACTGGTCAGAGACAGACAAGAAACAACATATATAAAATAATCAAATACTGTAGTTGGCTAGTAAGAGTTAAGTAGCAAAAAAGGGAAAAGTGAAATATGGTGTTAAAAACAACATCATAGGTAGGCGTTGACATTTGATAGAACATTTAAAGGAAGTGAGGACTGTGCACGCAGCTCCTTCTGGGTGGGCCATTCCTGGGTGTGAGATACGGCTGAGAAGGCTGTGGGGAAGGGACCTGTCCTGGGTGTGGGAGTATGGCTGAGAAGGCTGTGGGAAGGGACCTGTCTAGGATAAGGGACATGAATGAGTGGAGACGGAGCATGTGGCTGGGAGGAAAGGAGGAGAGTCAGGTGATTTGGATCATTTAGCACTTGGCTTTTTTTTTTTTTTTAATGTGATGCCTGGTCACTAGAGGGCTTGGGTAGAGGGGTGATGAGGATGTGTTTCATGTTTTCATACATCACCCTACTCAGAGAGACAAAAAAAACAAAAACAGAGACAGCTAGGAGGCTCACTTATCCAGAGAGCACCAACAATGTTTTGACAAGTTGAACACCGTGGCTAAATGATCACCTGTCATATCCACGTAAACAATGTTGACAGAAGTTACCAATCGTATGTCGGAGGCCCTCACAGGGTTCATCAAAATGTTGTACTTTCTTGTGGCTATGACTTATAGCAAAGAATACAGAAACGAAAATAAATCAGCCAAGGCTAAGACTCAAGTAAGAGATGGAAGAAAATGGACATAACCTTCCAAGTCTCCTTTCTCTATAGACACACACACACACACACAATAATTAACATGCTAATTTCTATCATTTTCTCAGCTGTTCTCATCAAATTTCATGTTTTGGTGGGACACTCCAGGTGCTATGCCATCTGTGTCATTACCTGACTGGTTGTCTGACAATGTCCTCCTCTTTCTAACAGTATCTAAAATCTGTGGGATACAAGTCTATCTTCCAATGATTTTTTTCCTATTATTTAAGGATAGGAACTTTTTCATAGATATACTTATTTTTATTTAAAATATAATTACATCATTCCTTCCCTTCTCTCTCCTTTCCCTACTTTTCCCATGTATTCCCTTCCTTGCTACCTCTCAGAGACATGGGATCTTTTCTTATTATTGTTACATATATGTACCGATGTCTATGCATAGACACCTGCTGAGTCCTTTTAGTGTTGCATATATGCAAATTATTTCAGGGTCAATACCTTGGGACCGGATAACCAATCAGGGGACTCACCCCTGAAAGGATTAATTCTCCCTCTCTCAGATTGCTGGCTTGCTGCTTGTAGGACTTTTTTTAATGAGGGAACACCATGAGATTTCACCCTTACACAGATACTTTCTCTTCTATTTTCCTTTGCTTTATCTCACATTTCTACCAGTTTATGCCAATCTTAACTTTCCATCTCTCATCTCTAAATACAACCTTTACTACACATGGGCAGAGCCAATAATCTGGGTAGGAGGCGATGAGTCTTCTCTGCCTATTTTTACTTCATTTCTTTGAACAAAAAAAAACCATAAGATTTCATTTATTCTGCTCTGGCCTAGAGCTTACTATATATTCTATGTATTCTTATGATTTTAAAGTTCTGATCATCTCTCCTCTGCCTTTCAAGTACAGGTATTATAGGCTTGTGCCTTTACTCTGGTTTATATCTTGCTGAAAATTCAAAACAGAGTTGTACTATGGTAAGCAAGCATTCTACCAACTGAGCTGCATCTTTACACCATGGAGTCATGTTACTGGCATTTAGGATCCCCTATCCCACATCAAAACACTCCCTCCACCTGCTTATTGAACCCTAACATTTTGCAATTAACAAATTCCTCTGCCTACTTGGCAAGTGATTTGTCTTCAGCTTAAATACACTAGCACGCTTGGAAAAGGTGTATGTTACAATCTTAACAGCTTGTTATATACTCATTAGTATGGATTGTTCTGCATATCTCCTGAAAAGAAACTTTCAGAAGGAGCATTTAAGTACAAGAAGATATGGGAGAGCTATTTCACAAATAGCAAAATCAAGATAGAGAAAGAGGGTCCTCCTAGAATGAACGGCTGTACTTCCTCATCATTCACTGCAGGCTAACTCTTTGAACCTTATGGGGATGGAACATCAAACGCCTCTATTCTCATGCGTATACCAATCAGGCTTACAAGTAAGACACACATCCTTTGTGCACCATCTGCCAAAGGCCATCAAAATGAGATGATGCGAGCAATCTCCTAGAACAAGAAAGAAGGGAGACAGAAATGACTGATGGAAATAAACTGTGACAGCAGCAATGCCCTGCAAGTGCAGGTCTTAGGTAGTGGCTGGCTCACTCATTCTTGAGTTCTTTCTCATGTAGCTTAATGACAACTTTGGTCTGCAAACCTTTAGACTTGTTATTTATTCATAACCTTGCAAAGGTCTTGGATTCCTGATTTGGAAGTACAACAATGAGAAGCAATTTGCACAAGGCAGGTGTCTGGACAAATGTTCCTCCTTTATCTACATTAACCAGATGCTCAATGGCTTTAACCGAGTTGAACAGAATGCATATTATTTGTTCTCAAGCTGGCAGCACACTCCTACAGCAAGCCTCACTTGGGCAGACTGCTGTATTGCTGTTATCCATTATGGGAAATTATAGTGTGTGGTGCATGCGTTTGTGTGTGTGTGTGGTGTGTGTGAGTGTGTGTGTGTGTGTGTGTGTGTGTGTGTGTGTGTGTGTGTGCATGTTTTCTTAATCACATGTTTCTGGCTTATAAAGGTTAGCCTACTAAAAGCCATCAGACTTTGCTTATCATGATTAATATATGCCCCAGGTAGACAAGTTTGGAATACAGACATTAAAACCAGATTTGCCCACCATAACTAACCAGCATACTTTGGGACTATTGGAACTGAATGCTTGGGGTAAAGAATAGACCAGGCATGATGCTCAAAACATCATCATTTTATTTGAGCAACTTGATTAGGTCAAAAAATACCTACTCTGATTTGATCTTGAAATTCAATGTTTTTCTATTAAATCAACTATCCTCTGTCTTGACCCTGATTTAAATACAAGAACAGGCTGCTTTTACAGTATTAACCAAAACTACATTTAGCTCCTCCTGGGGTGGATTAATGGGTTGATTAGCCTGGCTGGATTGTAGTCATAGTGCACCTGTGTTCTCATGAACAGAATCAATTCGACTGCTATCTCCTGAGTAGTGCAAGGAATTAATTCTTCAGTGACTAGTTCTGATTGTCAACTTGATTAGATTGAAGAATCCAGTCACTCATGAAGTACACTTTTGACTGTGCCTGTGAATGTGTTTCTAGGGAAGATAAACTGTGGGGTCTGAAGGGTGATTGTGGAGATCTTCACCCCATGAGTCAGTCTAAATGAAAAGGGAAAAAGGAGAAAAACAGCTGAGGGTTGGCATTTTCCTTTTTCTGCTTCCTAAAGTGCCTAGATGTAAGCAGCCTTCTCCCACTGTGGACAGACGCTGGTTCCACCATCATGCCTTCCCCACTAAGATGTTCTGAATCCTCTGAACTGTAAATCTAAATGAATCTTTCTCTTCTTTATTTGCTTCTTATCAGGTATTTGGTCACAACAATGAGAAAAGCAGATACTACAGATTATGGACTTGCAGTAACAAGCAAGAGCTGGAAGACGAGGTTTGGAAGCTGAGATGAGGCCAGGAAATGAGTGGTTCTGAGAACTCTACTTGCAAAGCTATGCAAGTATCAAGAAAAAGTCCTCCATCTGAATAACTAGCAGATGAGCTAGCCAGGGTCTGCATAGCAGTCCTCAGAATGTTAAAAATACAGCAAGATGCCACAAGAACATCTTTCAAGACTCTTCAGAACAGAAGCCTGAGGTCTGAGCCAGGCAGGAGGAGAAATTGTGGCTAGCTGGGAGTCAGGAAGCCCTCAGATGGAAGGGGGAGCCAAAGTGTTAACAAAAGAGAAAACCAGAGACTCTGAGGCCGTGATTCCTAAAACAGGCTGCCATTTGTGGGTGTTGTAAATGGGCTTGGATGCCTGTTCACAGATCAATAAATCATACTGTGAGCTGGATGGCACGAGCTCCTCATTGCTGACAAGCCTTGGAATGGATCTTGAAGATAATGACCTGGGCTTTCCAAATAACGTGAAGGACATTTTCAAGCAGGTCATCTCTTTATAAACAAAACCATTGGCTGCCACTGGTTCTGCCTGGTGACATACAGTGGCATACTACAAATATATTGCAGATGTGTTAACATACTGATACCCTGACCTTCACATCTGGTAGATAACTGCTTTTATGTCTATGTTACAATCTTGTATTAGTGCTTGAGTTTATGCTACTGCAGATCCTCTTTCTCAAACTTTAACATGTGCACAAATCACCTGCAGTTCTTGGTTTAAATGCAAACAAAGATCCAATAAGTCTTAGCGAACTTGAAATTTTGAATTTCCAAACCCTCAAGCAAGGCCAAACAGCATCATTTTTAAGCACCAACATCCTACCTTAGTGATGGCAGTGTAATTCTTGTTTTTTTGTTGATAATTGAAATACACAGTAGACCACACACAATGGCAGTCTACACCCAACTGGCCCCTAAGAGAACAAAGATCCTTGCCTTGTTAGTAGTTTCCAAGCCTGACTATGGTTTTGCCTTTCATTAAGTCAAACCTTCATTTAAGAATTTGCACATATTCCAAGTATTATAATGATTATCCTCCATAGAAACAACACCAATTGCGTGTTTGTTCAGAGAGACAGAAACTCATTAAGAACTGGTACACAAAATTCTGGATGTTACATTCCACAGTCTCCTATCTGTGAGCTGAATATGCTGGAAGGATGGAAATACAACTGCAGTTCAAGGGCAGGAGACTGACATCCAAAGAACCACAATGGCAGAAATCCAAGTCCAATGCTTACAGAAGCCTAAAATCCTACTCAGGCTCTCAGATTGAGACTAGATCCCTTTCTTTGTCCTTTGTCTTATCCACTCCACTGGGTCCACCAATTCAAATAACAATCTTATCTAGAGTCACCCTCACAGATGTGTTCATAAATAGCATTTACCCAAACATCTGGGTGCCCTGAGACCCAGTTAAGTTGATGCATTCAATTGTTACATTAACAGACAGATGATAGATAGATAGATAGATAGATAGATAGATAGATAGATAGATAGATAGATAATTACAGGGACAGGGAGAGATAGAAATAGGTACATTTGGCTTAAAAGCTTGTAAAGGTTTTGAGGTACTACAAATTTCATTACTGTCTGCAGAACAGCAAAACTCTAAGTCTATGAGAGAGCTAAGTGCATGGATTTGGGAAGTAGGCTGACCCTTCCACTGTAAGCAATTAAACTCTCTAAGGCAAGAAGTGGAAACAAAATGTAAGGCAACTTACTACTTCAAAGGAAGGGCAACAAAATGAAGTAAAGATGGAACTATTTTTAAGGCATAAGCAATGTAAGTGTTATATGGTACTATTTCAGTATTTAAGTTAAATTAATATGCATAAACAAATTTATAAAAATAAGAATTTATATACTTACCACTCAAAAAGAGTGGCATCATACTTTATCTTTAATCCAACTTCTATAAAATCCAGCAAAGGACTATTGATCTACATTTGACATATTATAAGATAAGAAAAGAGACCTATAAAAAGAGATTTTAGGGACTAGCCCTAACATTAAATGAACTCTTCAGATTGATACATGGAATTATACATGGAATTTGGCATGCTATAGCCTGAAGGACTTCCAAACTCCACACAAACCAACATTTAGGGTGAAATAACTCAGCTTTTGGTGAATGAGCTGATATCTAATTTTGGCTACTATAGTAATAGTAATATACTACAGTATACTATAGTTTGAACTATCTATTTTGAGGGTAGGCTATAGACCTTTTACATCTGGAGGGGTATACATACCATATCTCTCTAGGAAGGAATAGGATATTGTCCTAAAATGGATAAACTCTGCTATTATTAACAACCATAGACAGAATTAAAAAGGAAAGCCAAAAGAATACTAGAGAGCCAGGCTGTAATATAAAGTAAGAACAAACAAGGATTTCTGAGACTGAGTGTCATTCATATTTGGACTCTCTTGGCTTGAAAGGCCTCTGAAATGCCAATGTTTTTAATAAGCTACCCATACCTCACCTTAGCACACAGAATTAGGTCTACTGTAATAGATGAATCCCACCCAGAAAGGAACTGTGGGATCTGTTTGGTGGATATGAGATACTCTTGGGTTTGAATCTCACATTTGCTATTTCTATTCAATGCTTTATGTGTTAATAAAGATACACAAACAGCATGAACTATGTCTTACTTGAGAACTGAAAAGAAGATCTGAATTCTAACCTCAGGCACAAGAGGTAAGAGTCATGGTGGCTATTTATCTCCATGGAAGAATGACTGAGTCTTTATGAGTATTAGGAGCTAATGAAGGAAGCAGCAATGTGAGAAGAAGCAAGTCATGATGTCAAACCATGCACAGCCAGATGGATAGATATAAACCCATATTCAGACACATGCCAACTTGCCAAGAAATATACTGATAAAGAACAACCCTGCCTCCCTATCACACACACTCACACACAGAGACACACAGATACACACACACACACACACACACACACACACGCTCATACAGGTTAACTTAGAATCACTCAATATCTTCTTGAAATTTAAACAATTTCTGTTGTATTCTAGATCCTTAGCATACCTTGGAATTTTGATGATTACCAGGCCATTGTCTTATTTTGCTTATATATTTATTTTAAAATGTAAATCACAATTGAAGATGACAAGGCTACTTTTGATTGGGGGGAAGAAATTATTTCCATTCAGTTTATGTGGACAGAAGCCAGGTTCTATTACTGATAAATTACTGTGAAATTGCTTGGATCTCAGAGCATATTCAGATATACTTTCCAGCATATAGTGACTTCGTCTGAGCTGGTCAGTCACCAGCTATGGATCTATGTGTTTCTTTCAGAATCTCTCAAGCACTTTACATAATACAGATAATGATCCCACACTCTGGTTTTAGGTTGGTAGATGTAGTATGAGGCTCTACACAATATTAACCAGGAGTTCCTGTGCAACGAGTTACCTTGTATGTTCACACACATTGATCTCGTGGGCAATACATGAATGTATGAGCATACATAATTTACATTGTAAATTTAGAACAAACTAAAGGTGCTTGTCAAATGTAAGATGTTCAAATCTGAGGTGATGCATGTACATGGATATAATCCAATGTAATCATCCAAGACATTTGGAAAATGCCATGGCATAAAAATTTCTTAAAAAGCTTAAGTCAATAGACAAAAACTGAAAGTGCACATACCAAATAAACCACTAGCAGCGTCTGTACTTAAGTTTGCAGTTCTCAGTGAAGACCAGAATGTGTGGAATCTGTTTTAAAATACTTAAGCAGAGCATTTTCTCTAGAGCAGTGGTTCTCAACCTTCCTAATGCTGCAACCCTTTAGTACAGTTCCTCATGTGGTAACCCCCGACCATGAAATTGTTTTTCCCTACTATCTCATAATAACAATTTAGCTACTATTATGAATCATAATATAAATATGATAGAAGCTTGCCAAAAGGGTCATGACCCAAAGGCTGAGAATCATTGCTCAAGAGACTCTGAATTAAGGGATTCAATGGAGCTAGCTACATTCGTCTGCCTCCTGTTGCCCTGTAAGCAAGAGTTGGTTGCAGAGAAGACAGTACCTTCTAAGAGTATTGTTCATTTTCTACATGACAGGTAAAGCCATGAACTTTTGAATAAAACCAATATTATTTGTTTCAGTTTATAAAGGACAAGCCAGAAAGTTTCCCCCTAGGTGTAGCATATAAACAGTCCACTGTCACGGACACCTAAAACTGTGTCTATCTCTGAAAAGAGAAAAAGCAAAACTATATGAGATAGACTTGAATTTAAAAATTGCTGTCTTCAAACTCACTTAGCAGTCATTGGCCTTTACTTAAAATTGTTTACACATTAATTAATGATTTAAAAGACACTTAGCTGATGGCTGCCAAAAGTTTAATGGAATAAATAGATACCCCGACAAGGCCAGGCCAACTATAAATAAGATGAATAACAATTGACCTCCAGGGAAGAGAAATCTCGCTGAGAATTCCCTTCTTTTTCCTTTCCAGGTAAAAATGAAATACCTGTGATGTCTGCTGTTAGAAGCTGTAATCCTGATATTGGCCTCCAGACTTATACTACTCAGACCTTTGATGGGCCATTGACAAGGACACCAAACAGCTAGAGATTGACATCACTAATCTGAAGAAATCCCTCGTTTCGATGTCTGAAATGATCCCCATAAACTGCAAAGGACTTTATCGGACTTGATTTACTCTTTTACAATAGAAAAGACTGTGTACAGCTCTTGACTGTGTACAGCCCTTAAAGAAGAATGTTGCCCTTCATACACAAGACAGAGATGGTTCAAGAGAACATGAAAAAGGTCAGAGAAGTCCCAGAGAAAAGACAGAGAGAGAAAGAGAAAGAGAGAGATGAGAGCTGGTACAAGGACTGTTTTTCAAACCTCTCCATGGTTGTCAACCCCACTTCCTCCCATCTTGAGACCATTAATTGGGTTATTTTTGCTGATTCTTTTGGCCCCGCGCCTTAAATAGGCTGACTAACTTGTGATACAACAGATAGATAATTTGGTAGCAAAACCTATTCAGATACATTATCATAAGTTAGCTATGGAGGACCACGAGACTCAAGATGAGGTTGTTACTCTATCCAGGGTGTTCCTCAAACCCATCTCCACCAACCTAAAAGAGGGGACTTCTGCCCCTAGACCAAGCAGAGAGAAGCTACCCAGAACCCTTTCTGACTGGCGATCTGAATTCTTGCTTTGGCTGTGAGACTAAGCACTGCAAGGAAATATAAATAAAACTTAAAATTATCTATCTGGTTCCCTGAGGGACAAGCCTGACTGCATAGCAGTTGATGTCAAACGTATCCCCTCTCCAGGAAAAAGACATCGGGATGGGTATGGCCCTCATGCCTCACTGGACAATGACAAGAGGACCGGAGCCATTACAAGGTCCACTTCAATTATTGGAGGTCAGGCCTCTATCTCCGCCTTCGCAAGAATAGAATTGCCAAGGCCTTTCTATACTTAGAGAAGGGAGGAGATGTCAGGAGCAGCCCTGCATATACACTAAAGGCCTAAAATCAGCCATAGGCCTAAAGTCAGCAATAGGCCGGACATACATACATGCTAACACAAAGTCTTGGGTCTCTGTGGAAAAACACTGAAAATAGAAGGCTATAAGCTATTATAAACAGGCAGCTTCTGTGGAAATTTACCAGACCTAGTAGTCATAGGTCTTATAAATAGGCAGCCTTGGTGGACAGTACCAACTTAGATAAGGACAAGTGAATCATAGGCAGAGCCATAGTGACCTGTCCCCTGAACCTATACCCAGCTGATACCCTGTTCTGAAAAGTATCTGTACTCCCCCTGAACACCTATGCTCCAGTGCCATTCCCTTCCCCACATTCTGCCTTTTTATGTTTATAACCTCTGTGTAAATAAGTAAATTACGATGTGATTTAAATAACTAAATAAATAAAATTTAAAAAAAAAAGACACTTAGCTGTATTCTTATGTTTAATTCATGCTAAAATACTTTAGAAAAGTACAGTCTATACATGGGCCTGACACACAAGAGTTTTGTTCATACAATGCATTTATAAAGTAACAATGAATAGATTTCAGCAAGATTAGAAAACTGAGCTTATTGTTGTCATGAATATCCAAACAATACACAGTCACCCATTTCAATAGCAACACTTAAATCATGAACAGAGGTGGAGAATAGAGCCCACCTAGAAGCCAAAACCACCCAACAGCTCAGAAATCGAACCTAAGTCAGTGCAGGGGTTGAGGATGAAACCCTTAACAGAACAACCTCAGAACTGATCGCTGAGTAAATGGGAGAATTTTTTTGAAACAGATATTTGCCTGCTAAAACTGAGGGCCATTCAAGTGTCTTTATCTCACTGCATATTAGTGACACTAAATTTTCATTACTGTGCAAATGGGCAATTGAAGCTGACACATTTTAAAAGTGCTTATCAGAGGAGAAAGAAATGATCAGGCTCCACTCGTTATGTAAATGGATAACAGGTATGAGCATATAAATGGAGGTTTGAAAGAGAAGATAATGGAAGTCCTCTACTTTATATTGTGAGCTGTTAAAATTGGGTACGTCATCTATGACATTAATAAAGGACAGGCAGAAATACAAGAACTGCTACAGTAGAAACAGAACGTGTATTTGATAGACTGCACAATTTACTACAAGCATCAGTTTTATGTGTCATGTTTTAACTTCAGATATATGAGAAGATGAAAAATTATATCTTAGAAACAATAAAAAAGTAAGTAAGAATATTCACGCATAATATTTCTTAAAGTCTGGGTTCATTCTTTCATTAATTTATTCAAAGAATGTTTTCTGAACCTCAAACAATTACTTGTGAAGAATGACAGTTTTATATTCCCAGCGAACATATCATTGCTTTTAAGAATCGAGAGACAAGAATCTCATTGATTAGGACTTATATCTATGAACAACATTCTGGGGCACAGAATAAATTCATTTAGAAATATTTCAATAAGGCATGATTTTGACTGGTGTATCACAATACACTTATGTGTAGTGTTTTTCAAAGTTATGCATGTTAATGTTAAAAACTGAGGGTCCTATATATCTATTATTTGTTTTCAAATTATAGTATAATGTCACCTAAAGTTCACTTCTGTGTTAAAATTTATTTTAAAGCAATATAATACATTGTATAGGGCCTAGACCTAGTCAATAAATGCTGTGTAAGTCATAAAAAGACAAATTATTAAGTCTGAATTTTAATATTCCAGACTTCACTATCACAGGAAGTCTTTCTAGATCTTTCTCACAGCAGTTTATGTGGTGGTGGTGAGAGCAAATCAAGTCAGTTGGTCATAAAGAATGCAGAAGTTCTAGAGAATCAAGACAATTCCAGATCCATAGCATTTCTTCTGGTATAGATTAATCTGACAATGTCAGTTAAAGAGACCCAGGAACACCCCGGTAGTCTTTCCCAAGTTCAGGTTTTCCTAGTTCAGTGTTAACATTTTCAATGAAAATCAGGGCACTGATGTTTGTAAAGGGCAGCTATTGTTTATAATTAACCCCCCAATGATACATTATTCTTTCTCTTCATTACCAATAGGTTACAATATACTAAAATATTTCTGGTATCAGATGTTCATCCTGCTGTTTGTTTGGAAATTTTTCATAATAAGCAATTAGGAAGGAAAGAAAATATAGCTTGAAAAACTGCCCATATCTGGATGGCACAAGATCACCTCAGAGTTCCTTTAACCACAAGGACTTCGAAAGAACAGGGATTCCTACCCCGATTTTGAGCTGCCAAATTAGCCTGACACAGTTGCATGAGCTCTGGAAGAAGACATCATTTTCCTGACTCAGAGGCCAAGAGTTTACCATTCACAGCTCAAGCAATGCAATACCCACAAGCTCATCAGCACACACAGTGACTCTCTCTGCAGTGTTCTCACTGGGGCCACAGGGCCAGGTGGTGATTCCACAAGCTTGTGTTATGCAATAGGAAAAGAAGGCCAGCCACATTCAGGAAATCCAAGTCTACCTGACCTTTGCCTCAGAAGGAGACAGCACATCCATTGGAAGGAATGGTACACCTATGTTTTACTCCAGAGGGGGAGGAATGAGCTTGTCTTCCAAGACACCGTGTTAGACAGTTTGGAACAAAGGGATCCATGCCTCTGCTTGAGAAATAAATTGTCTCAATACATTAAAAACAAAACATTCGAAAGGCTCCACCAAGCAGCTGACTCAGGAATTCAGAGACTCACAGCTAAACAGTGGATGGAACTTAGGGACTCTTATAGAACAGCTTCAGGGAAAGACTGTGGGCCCTGAGAGAAATAAGAACTCCATAGGAAGACAGAGTCAACTAACCTGGACCCTTTGGGATCTCAGAGACTGAACCACCAATCAATGAATATACATGGGCTGGACCTATGTGCCCCTGCACAGATGTAGCAGATGTACAGCTTGGTCTTTATGAGGGTCTCAAACAACTGGAGTGGGGGCTAAACCGAAAGCTGTTGCCTATCTGTGAATATGTTCTTTTAGCTCAGCTGCCTTGTCTGGCCTCAGTGGGAGAGGATATGTCTAGCCCTGCAAAGACTTGATGTGCCAGGGTTAGGAGATACTCAAGGGATCTTCCACCTTCTCACAGGACAACGAGAGGGGGAATGAAGGAAAGGATTGTTGGAGGGATAATCAGGAGAGGAACAGTGAACAAGATGTAAAGTAAAAAAACAAGGAAAGAAAAGAAAATGATCTGTTAGCAGAAAATCGCTCATAAATTAAACAAAATAATTAAAATTTAGAAAAAACAGAACAAATCAAGACAAGAAAACACTGCCTTTAACTGACATAATAAAATAGCTGCCATCTAAGTGTTAGTAAAGACACTTTGTGGGCCAAGTCTTAAACATTGATTATACCATTTAATTAGCATAGAAGCATCCTGGGGTATTTACCCCTCTTTATTTTACAAATAAAGAAAATGAAGCCATCAAATCAGCAAGTCATAAAGCTAAAAGCCATAATTTTACTAGATAATGGAGGCAGAATTTGAACACAGAGCCTGTGCCTTTCCTGCTCGGCCATGCTCTTCCAGTTAGTAAAAACGTTTTGTTTGATTTGATTTGATTCTCAAAGCCAAACAGTATTTGACTTGTAGATAACAGATAGTTAAATGGTATTAGTTGGAATAATTTTTTAAAAAAAAAAAAATCGTTTAGTAAATGACCTCCAGAACAAGGAAATGTTACTCCTTGGGGCCTATACTTGGAAACAAAATTCTCAGATGGATTATCATAAAGTGTTTCCATTTTATTTTGTTTATTTATACAAAGTTTTATTCTTTATTTGGGTGAAATTAAAAATTCAAGTGTTAGTGACAGATTTAAACTTTCCCTGACAATTTTTATCAGATTTATTTGGAAACATCTTAACCTAAATTTCAAAAGGAATTAATATTTACTCTTATTAATGTTTTAGCCTGGATAAATGGAATACTGGATAGTTGGAATACTGGTGATGAAATGGAATACAATGGATAGATGAATACTGGTGACAAAAGATTCTCAGGGTCATTTAGTTCACTGAAGCAAAATGGTTCACCAAAGAAAATGTCTAAGGAAGCCCAGCATTCAAAGAAGATAAATGTGGAATTAAATTTGAAGTTCAAAGATAGAAACCCACTTGGCTTAGTGTTTTTTCATACTGCCATGACAAAATACTATGGTAAAGGCAACTTAGTTTATTTTAGCTCACAATTACAGATTACATCCCATAATTGTGGCAAAGTCAAAGCATCAGGAACTCAAAACAGCTAGGGACATCATATCCACAATCAAGAACAGAAAGAAATATGCATAGTCTTCTTTTCTACTCGTACAACACAGGATCCCCTGCCAGGGAATGGTGTTACCCACAGTGGGATGGGTCTTTCCACAGAATTTAATGAAATCATGACAACATCCCCAAAGATGTACCTATATGCAGGCCAACCTGATTTAGACAATCCCTGATAGAGACATTCTTCGCAAGTGATTTTACATTAAATTAACAATTAAAACTAACCATTACACTAGTTATATACTTTCTTTATTCTTTTTTATTAATTTATTTTACATCCAGATCAAAGCCCCCTTCATCATCTCCTCCCAGTCCCATCCTCAGAAATCTTTTCCCCTATTAACTCCACCCTTCATCAGAGAAGGGGAAGTCCCCCATAAGTACTAACCCACCCTGGCATATCAAGTTGCAACAAGGCTAAGTGCATCCTCTCCCACTGAGGCCTGACAGGCAGTCCAACTAGGGTAAGGAGATCCAAAGTCAGGCAACAGAATCAAAGAAGCCCCTGCTTCAATTATTAGGGGATACACCTGAAGCCCAAGCTGCACATTTGCTATAAATGTGTAGGAGATCTAGGTTCGCCTGTGTATGCTCTTTGGTTGGTTATTTAGTCCCTGTGAGTCCCAATGGACCCAGGTTAGTTGACTCCATAGGTCTTCTTGTGGTGGCCTTCACCTCTCTAGCTCCCTCAATCCTGTCCCCGACTCTTCCACAAGACAGCCTAAGCCTGCATAATGTTTGGCCTATGTTTCTTTAAGCTGCTGGATGAAGCCTCTCAGAAGACAATTTTGTTAGGCTCCTGTCTGCAAGCATAGTAGTGTATCATTAATATAGTCTCAGGAGTTGTTGGCTCTCTTCCATGGGATAGATCTCATGTTGGACAATCATTGGGTGGACATACCCTCAATCTCGACTCCATCTCTAGTCCTACACATCTTGTAGACAGGATAAATTTTAGGTTAAGAGTTTTGTGGGTGGATTAATGTCTCCCTCCCTCCACTAGAAGTCCTGCCTGGCTACAGGAGGTGGCCATTTCAATCTCTATATTCCTAGCTGCTAGGAGTCTCAACTACAGTCACACCATAGACTCCCAGGACTCTTCCCCATCCCAGGTCTCTAGTTTGTCCCAGAGATTTCTGTTTTCTTTCCCAGCCCACTCTTGCTTCCCCTCTCCCTACACCTGATCCCCATGCCCATTCCTCTCTTCACCCCTTCTCACACCAGTTCCTTCCCTTCATCCAACTCCAATGTCTATTTTATTTCCCCTTCTGAGATTCAAGCATCCTCTCTTGCTCTCTCTTCCTTAATGGTTTTTAATATCTCCTTATGGGTACAACTTGAAATAAGAAAATTTTGTTTATTCTTGTTATTTCGAGATGAAATACTTGAAATTTACAAGGTTCTTAGTTTTGCTAATAGCCCAAAGTTCATTCTATGTCAATGATGTGTTAGTAGTTGGTTGGTTTTGTTTTTGTTTTTTTGTTGTTATTGTTGCTAGTTTTTTTGTTTGTTTGGTTGGTTGGTTTGGTATGGTGGTATGATTTGATGTGGTTTGTTTAATTGCACTGACAAATTAACTCTTGTAATATGAGTAAAGAGGTTTCAGTCTATGATCATTTGGTCCATTGTTATAGGCATGTGAATGGCTGAATGCCATGGTAGTGACTACATAGCTGAGCAAAGTTACTGAGTTACTAATGGGAGGGAAAGAGAAAAATAGAGGCCCATGATAAAATATAGCCCTATGGACACTGCTTCCTCCAACTATAAATCATATATAAAAGTATCTATTATCCCAGATAACACTCTCATTTATGTATTTTAATATGTTATATAAATATACATAATATATACATATTGCATAAATAAATAATATGTATAATATACATAATGTATATGATATATATGTATAGATATATGTACACATGATATATATAAATAATAAATATGTATTATATAAATATGAAATAATATAAATATAACTAATGTATATGATGCATATATATAAACATTATGTATCCTTTATGCATATTTACATATATATACTGCATATATGTATACATACTATAGGAGAAATATATATATATATGTATATGTATGTATCTCATGTAGGAGTATTAATCTCTCTTAAACAGGCAAATCCCTTCATCTATTATCCTCTAGAAGAGGTCATACTTTATGACCAAATTACAGCTGCCTCTAATTTTTACAGAAATTCTGCATTAGTATCATCCCAATTTTACCCAAATAAAATTATTCTAAATGGAAGATGGTGAAGCCAAATCGAAAATGCTGACATCTTGGAATCAGATAACTTAGTCTTTGGAGTCTACCTGTCAAGAGGCCTACAGCCTATCTTCTTCCTCCAAGGACAGTGTTGCCTCAACATCTGCAATGTAGCCTCTCCGAGATCACATTTTCATGTTCGGTCCAGGAAAAGGTCTGCTCCTCAGCTGCCTTAGGGTAACTGGAAATGTGGTGACTTACAGCCTTACTATGAGATGTGCTTAAGCTGTTAACTTTGGAGTGGAAATTCCTAGCACATGCCACTTCAAAGTTAAGATTTTCATTAAGTATAAACAAGGAAACACAGCCTTCCAGTACCTCCTCTATCTCTGTCTTCTGAAGCCTGCTCACTCAAGACTGTGAGCATTAATCCTTCTTAAAAGGCAAATCTCTTGATCTATTATTATCAGTCCCAGAGGCTACATACAAACGGTTTATTTTCATTCAACTGCCTTCTAGCCAACTGCTTCCCTTGGTTCTCCAAACCATGAGAAATCTCTAAATGAACTAAAACCACCCATAAGAATGCTGTGATATGCTGTACTCAGAAGTGGGATCTAGACATTAATGAATGTTTTAATTGAATGAAATTAATAACATAAGCAAGAAAAACTCAAATCATGCTTCATTTTTATTCATATTTTTAAATTATTTATTGTATTTTTAATAAATCATGCATAGGAGTGCCTTGTTGATTTGCATTGCCATCACATTCAGCCACAACTGTTACACACTAATGAGAACCATTTCTCTGAAGACCAGTTTCAATTCTCACAGACATAGACCCCACCAAACCAAGCAATGGACCAGTGCATCTAAAATCACTTAAAATAAAAAATATATAAATTGTTTTGATTGATAATTGTGTACAGAAGCAGTGTTCTAGCTCCAGTAGACAGAATACAGTGCTTCTGACTATGCTCTGCATATTACCTACCTCATATGACATTTTCAGATTAAAAAAAAAAAAGAGTAGAGTCACTTTACCATGTGAGTTGAAAAGATTCTAATTTGACTCAATAATACCTAAAGACCCATACACTACAAGAAATACCAATTCAATTGCTTTGTACAGTCAGTCTGACTAGAATCCATTACCATAGTTGTCAGAAGGACAGCACAACCAGTTGGTCTTCATCTGCATCTACACTGTTGTCACCCCTTGGTGAGTTTATTCTTCATTGATTTGATCAATGAACTTTATTAAGCCTAAACTAACTATATGTTGGATACTGTGGAAGTTCTGGGATATAATGAGGGAGATGTAAAATTCCAAACCATCTTGTAGGACCTGGAGGGTAAGAAAAAATGTACGTAAATATATTCTGAGTTACTGGAAACAGGGAATAGTTAAAAACTCTTCTAAGAAAGGAATACCTGACTTAGCAATGGGAAGATTCCAAAGAGAAAAGCATGCCACGATTGAGCTAGAAATACCTGATCATCTGGCTTTGTATATATTCCTCCAACTGCCAGGAATGTCTTCTTGTCAATCCTCATTTAACCTGTGGTTAGCACTATTAAGGTTTCAGTTCAAATGGTACTTTCAAAGGGACATGTTTCTTTTTTTCTATTTCACTTTCTGAGCACTAATGGTATTTATTATTATCTGATGCCTTTCTCTCTTTATAATCTGTCTACAGATCACTGGTGGTAAAGACTGGGTGTGTTTTGCTATAATTAATTAATATTTGAGGTGGGGCAGATAGAAGCATAGAAGGGTCATGAGACTACTGGCAAAAGTGGGTAAACTGATCAAACATAGGTCTGGGTGCTATATTTGTACCAATAATAGCTAAAAGCAATCCCTGAGCACTCTTTATAAGCAAGATAAATTATAATGAAGGATTTATAAGAGGGTAAAAATGAGGTATTAAGACATTCACTGTTGTTGAGGAACTTGTGGGTAGGAGGTAACTGAATAATACACTGGGGAGGGCATCAGGAGGTGTTGAGTAAAACAGTCTGGAGTTGTAACAAGATTTAAGAGTGTCCATAGGTTGGAAAGGCTCCATGAAAGAAGTAGAAGCTGATAGTGATACCCAGAAAGAGACCAAGCAATAGAGAAACTGGATATTGAGTTATCCATGAAAATGCAGATTTGAAATAGCAAAACTACACACTCCAGCAAAGAGGGAAGAGCACATGACACTATGAACGATGGACCATGCGAACCTCAGTGAGCATGGGATCATTCTAGAAATCACAAAACAAGATGACTTGAAAATAACATTGAGTTAAACAGATCATACCAAATCTGACAACGGGCTGAGTGATAGCCCTGTGATAGTTACCTTATTTTCAAGGGCTTTGCAGATTTTATGAAGTTAAGAAACAGAACTCAAGAAAACAAGTTGAAAGATTTTTAATTTGGTCTGTTTTGCCTTTATTTTACTTTTTTTTTTTTTTTTTTTGGTGATGCTAGGGAATTATCCCAAGGTATAATCATGATAGCCGAATGGTCTTTTACTGAGCCACAGTTGTTAAATTAGACTTTGAGACAGGGTCTTTTTAAGTTCCCCAGGATGGCCTGATGCTTCATCGGTAGCTGATATCCCACACAAGCTCATCCTGCCCAGCTATGTTAACATCACCTATAGAATCCTCATGCCCAGCTAAAGAAAATTTGCACATTTATCCTAAAAGACAAATCAAGAATGTCTATCACAGCCTAACTCTCCTTGGAAGAGAGTATTTGCAGCTCAGAACCTGAAAGTGACAGAGTGTGAGACTCTGTTATCTCAAAGGTCAGTATCATCTGGACTCTCACTGAGAGAAAAACCATATTAACTCCTTAGATTTCCTTAATATATAATATTGCACTTGATAGGTAAAAGCAGACAAAAACATTTTGCTATACCTCTTATTCTTTCAGTTGTAAGATATAGCATTACAGTGTTTCTCTACAACAAAATCTACTACAGATCGGTGGAAGACGAAGTCTGATTATAGAGATACAGAAATGAAAATAGAACACAGTAGAGAAAAGTTAAGTAGAGTCTTTCACCTCTCTGATTTCATATCTCTCAAGCATCTAGTGATCCCAGTCACAGATTATGTAAGGATTCCTATGCCCTGGAATTTTGTCAGAACTGATTCAATATGATTTTAAGGTTTTAGCTGGTAACTTTTAAGTTTTAGCTTTGATTTGGAAGATAAATCAAAGGCTTGTTAAAACTCCTCAATGGAGTACAGTTAATAAATATGTCATTATCACTGTTGATTTGGACTTGTTCAGTTGTTCTGTCTTGTTGTGTTGAGACAAGGTCTTATTACATAGCCCAGGAGAGCCCCAACCTTGCAAATCTCTTACTTCTGTGCACTAAGATTTCTGTTGTTTTCCACCATACCAAGCTACTTATTATTCTTCCTTGTAATGTAGAGAAACTAGAACATAATCAGACGTATGATTTAGAACTAGGTTCTGTTTATCAAAGAATATTTAGAATCCCAAGGAGCTTTCTAAAACACTCTACATTGCTTCTCTGTTATCACAGTGAACAAGATTTCATTATAAGTATTCTAAATCCTAATGCATCAATTATGCACATATTAAAGCATGCTTGTATCAATCAGATAGTGCCCGGAATCTACACTGATTTTCTTACATTAGTACTGATTATTTGTATTACTGTGCCAGTCAGTGTCTCATGATATTAAATTATATTGTATTTGGCTTTATTCAATTTACTAATATAATTCCCATTTACATGTTTGAAAATGAATCCATTTATTACTTGCCTTAACTATGCTGCCCAAATCTAAGATGACTGGGGATATTTTTTTCTCTTAAAGGAGAAGTAATCAAACTGACTGAACACATTATGAGTTAAACCTTTCATGAGAGGAAATTAGTAGGTGACTCACTTGAAAGATTGAGATTACAATGGTGTAGGCTTTAAGAGGGGAAAGCCTTTTCTTCATATCGTAGTTTAAGAGGTCAAATATATTAATATTTTTCTGTAACTCAAGCTGAGCATGTTTGGAAGAGCATCACAAGCACTCACTGCTGAAGCATTATCTGGAACTCAGATGCACTGGAATTCCAAAGCTCTCCTGACTGTTGAGTTTCACAAAGTCAAACTATTTCTTCAGCAGAGGATGTACCAGAATACCTTCCATCTCTGTCCTCCACTTCTATGTTCTTTGCCAGACCAAAAGCATGCATAAGCAGCAAATGGGATACACAAAATAGCTTTCACATTTCTATGGACTCACCCAGGGCAGGCAGTTTGACTTATGCTTCAGTTAAATGAAATCCATCCATGCCGAGACACAACAAAGGGCAATAAAGACATGATGTGTTAGAAGGTCAGATTTCAATAGCCAAAGACAAGTATGTCAGCGTAGAATTAATTTGCCTTGGCAGCTTTGATCTTTTTCTCAAAGTAAGTTTGGCATTGGATCAAGTTCTCTTGAGAGAAATTTATAACAATTTGTTAACATGTCATCAAGTAGCTCATATATATTGAAATATAGTTGAGTTAGAAATATGCTTTTGTATTTTGCTTTGTATTTCTTATTTTTTTCAGTTATATATATATATATATAATTTTAGAACAAAGATATGTTTCAATGAACATAATTGTTGAATAGTCATCAAGTTAAATTAAAATTTGATATATGAAAAATTAAATAATTACAATATTATCTTTAAATAGTATCTGTAAGTTATTTTTGATGAAAGCACTTGATATACACATTTTCTGTTCTTTTTGTTGACACTCAAGTTTGAATAGGGAGAAATGACACAGAAAGTTCTGTTTTGTTGAATAATTATAGATAAAACATTTTCTTGATATTCTTAGGATGCTGCATTTAATCTATATAAAATAGAGCCACTGTCTCTGGCTCTAATTACTGTGGGATGATTTCAGTGGAGCTCTCAACTAATAAAATTAATGCCATAGATGTTTTATGAACACCATTTTAATGTCCATAAAGTACAGAGTTACACAAATTGATTATTAAGGAAGATTCTTATCTGTGTGACTATATACCAATTCACTCACTTTGACAAAAATGTGATAGATTGCAATTAATTTTTTTTGTAGATTCTGTGCATATGCACACATGCATGAGTGCATATACTTACTTATCGGTTTAGTATTTCTATGTGCAAACAGGCTAAATTTTAAGTACGCAGTTGAGTAAGGCCAAGCGGCTTAAATAAATATGAGTGGTAATTCCCAGAAAGGTTTTAGACCATCATGACTCACACTGTTACCATGAACACTTGAACTACTATCTCTTCCCTAGAAATCCTCTGAGAGCGCATAAACATTATTCAATCATTACCATCTTAAGACATTTTTCTTAAAGAATATGAAATGAATATTCTATCCATTTCGTATGATGATCTATTGCTTCTTATAAGACTTGGCTCTTTTTTAAAAAAAAATTCTGTATTGATATACAATGATAAAGCAAATAATGATAATGATAATTATTATCATTATTGTTATTGCTGTTGTTTTGCTTTTTTTTCAAGAAAGGATTTCTCTGTGTAACAGCTCTGGATATTCTAGAAGTCATTCTGTAGACCAGGCTGGCACCAAACCCACAGAGATCCACCTGACTCTTTCTCCTAAGTGCTGGGATTAAAGGTGTGAGACACTCCCTTCAGCTTTAAAATTAACATTTTAGACAATGTGAAAGTACTCTTATTAATTGTTCCTGTTCTTTTTCTTTTCATGCAATGATCTATCTTACTTTGAAGAAGACAGTGGCAATTAAACAGAGGAGCATAAAGAAAGACTGAATTTCTCTGTTCCAAGGGAACAAGGACACTCCTCCATTGTTGGTGGGATTGTAAGCTGGTACAACCACGATGGAAAGCAGTCTGGTGGTAACTCAGAAAATTGAACATAGTGTTACCTGAGGACCCAGCTATACCACTCCTGGGCATATACCCAGAAGATCCCTTGTTTATTTTTAACTCTCTAAAACTGAAAGCTTATGGCAAATCTGCTGCTGACTGCCTCTGGCATCGCTGAGACCATAAAAACTATGCCATAGCTATGTGGAAGAACCCTCTTACCCTTAAATGGAATGGCCCGGACCCAGTTCATATATGGGGCTAAGGACTGATATGCCTGTTTGATACCACAGAAGGTACAGCTAAATGGCTGCCAAAAAGATTAATGAAATAAATAGATACCCGCCACAAAGCCAGGCCCAACTATAAATAAGATGAATAACAATTGACATCCAGGGAAGAGAAATTTCCCTGAGAATTTCCTTCTTTTTCCTTTCCAGGTAAAAATGAAACACCCGTGATGTCTGCTGGTAGAAGTTCTAATCCTGATGCTGGCCTCTAGACTTATACTACTCAGACCTTTGATGGGCCATTGACAAGGACACCAAACAGCTAGAGATTGACATCACTAATCTGAAGAAATCCCTTGTTTTGATGTCTGAAATGATCCCCATGAACTGCAAAGGACTTTATCGGACTTGATTTACTCTTTTACAATAGAAAAGACTGTGTACAGCTCTTGAAAAAGGTCAGAGAAGGCCCAGAGAAAAGACAGAGAGAGAAAGAGAAATATGAGAGCTGGTACAAGGATTGGCTTTCAACCTCTCCATGGTTGTCAACCCCACTTCCTCCCATCTTGGGACCATTAATTGGGTTATTTTTGCTGATTCTTTTGGTCCCGTGCCTTAAATAGGCTGACTAACTTTGTGATACAACAGATAGATAATTTGGTAGCAAAACCTATTCAGATACGTTAGCATAAGTTAGCTATGGAGGACCAGGAGACTCAAGATGAGCTTGTTACTCTATCCAGGGTGTGCCCAAAACCCATCTCCACCCAACCTAAAAGAGGGGACTTCTGCCCCTAGACCAAGCAGAGAGGCGATCTGAATTCTTGCTTAGGCTGTGAGACTACGCACTGCAAGGGAATATAAATAAAACTTAAAAATATCTATCTGGGTTCCCTGAGGGACAAGCCTGACTGCATAGGGGTTGATGTCAAAAGTATCCCCTCTCCAGGAAAAAGACATCGGGATGGGTATGGCCCTCATGCCTCACTGGACAACGACAAGAGGACCGGAGCCATAACTAGGTCCCCTTCAATTACTGGAGGTCAGGCCTTCGCAAGATTAGAATCACCAAGGCCCTTCTATACTTAGAGAAGGGAGGAGATGTCAGGGCAGCCCTGTTTATACACTGAAGGCCTAAAATCAGCCATAGGCCTAAAATCAGCAATAGGCCGGACATACATACATGCTAACACAAAGTCTTGGGTCTCTGTAGAAAAACACTGAAACAGAAGGCTATAAGCTATTGTAAACAGGCAGCTTTTGTGGAAATTTACCAGCCTGAGTAGATCCTATAAATTTACCAGTCATAGATCCTATAAATAGGTAGCCTCGGCGGACAGTATCAACTTAGATAAGGACAAGTGAATCATAGGCAGAGTGGTAGTGACCTTTCCCCTCAACCTTCACCTGGCTAATACCCTGTTCTGAAAGGTATCTGTATTCTCCCTGATTACCTATGCTCCGGTGTCATTCCCTTCCCCACATCCTGCCTTTTTGTGTTTATAACCCCTGTGTGAATGAGTAAATTACGATGTGATAATAAAAAAAATAAAAATAAAAAAAAAAAGATGTTAGGCTAACAGTTTATTCTGGAGAGCTCTATAAAAAGAGACCAGTACACACCATCAGTCCCTAGAATGTTCTGGCCATGATTGTTGTCTCCTCAGCAGTGGCAGCTTAATTGTCACCAAGCCAGGAGGGACAGATGCCAGAAAGAAATTCACATACTGGCCACCTGATTACTCACAATTGCAAAAGTATGCCACAGAGCTTGTAAAAGACATAATTATGATCCTCTCTTATTGCTTTTCTAATGCCTGAACACTTCATTTTCCATGTTGACAAGGTGATCTCTGAGATGGTAGACATTCTGCAGAATTGATTCTTGTAAAGCTTGAAGAGTCTACATAAAATCACAAAAGACATGCACAGCAAACATACCAAGAATATAACTACTCTTTCTAGATCTTGTAATAAATCACAGGATCCAAGTATTATAAATGTATGCTCTGAAAACCATCACCTAAGCCAATGGTATTTGGTCAAGTAAATAGTGTCAGTGACACCAATGACCCAAATTTGACTGAGAGCCAAAGGTGACTTCATAACTACATGTCCCTCCCAACTCATATCCAGCCTTTTAATTATGGTAATAATGTTACTTATAATATGTTACCACCAAATAGCCAGAGGCTTGGGCATGGTTCAGAGAAACCCTAAAATAAGACAAAGGACAATAGAAATGTTATCCGATAGAGGAAGACTTCAAGCAAGCACAATGACAAAAAGGCAATATAAGAGAATGAGGCAATTATTCACATCAAAATATGTTTATGCCCAGTATGAAAAGTCAAGTCAATATGTAGTTTGAGCTTTGTAAACCTCTTCATAGTACCGATTCCCAGCAAAATGACAGAATTATTTGAAGTCCTTGAAATTTAACTTACTGATACAATATTTGTCCTCTAATCAGCTTAGCTAGAGTTTAAATATTAGAGAAAAGGATATATAATGTCAGTGAGCTCATAAGCTTCGTGTCCTGGAGCACACAAATGCGTGAGCATGCCACAGCAACGCAGTTGATATTCACAGCCAGCACAGCTGACACTGATGGAGTCCAACTGTGTGCCAGACACTTAAAGTACCTGACACACGTCTTCTCAATTCAACACATTGATATGATGAGATATTCACTATTATTGCTCCTAGTCTACTGGCATGTTAATGTATACCAATACACATGTGTATGTATAGCTAAGATATTATGTAGCTTGGCCATAATTTGTTTCTACCAAAGCCTAGACTCAAGAAGAGACCTACATTTCTTTGGTTAACTATCATGAAACCACCAACAGCTATGCTATCCTGGTTAATATGGGACTCTCCTTTACAATGGGGATACACATATGGGTTTGTCACTCTTTATACTTTATGCAGTTAAGAGATAGGACTAAAGGCCTGCATTGATAAATGCACAAAATTACAGGTAAAATAGACATGAAGACATGGTAATAATATCAAAGCTTAAGAAGAAGAGAGAAAGAGAGCAAGGGTGTGGGAATGGGTGGGTGGATGGAATATACATACATAGATGATAGATAGATAGATAGATAGATAGATAGATAGATAGATAGATAGATAGATAGATGATGGTAGAACAAAATCTCCAGTAGAAATAATATCAAAGAAGCTGATAGCTAATAGAGTCCTTTTAGGCTGCCTCCCTCTCCTGTCTACTCTCACTTTCAATCAAGCTCTCTGCATCTGCAGAAGGCCTCAGTGTCTATACCTAAATCCGTAAATTCTAATTCCTGCCATACTAATCACAAAGATAATCTGGGGAGACAAAGAAAACCTGATTAAGACTGGAGATAAGGCTTAGCAGTTAAGAGCACTGGCTGTTCTTCCAGGAACCTAGGCTTGATTCCTAGCACCCACGTTGTTAACTCACAACCCTTTGTAACTCTAATTCCAGAGGATCCAAAGTCCTCCTCTGGACTCCACAACACTACAAATATGGGGTGCACAGATAGAGGCAGAACACTCAAACACATAAAATAAAATAATCTAAAAAAGAAAGAATAAAATATAATGAACATTTTTTTTGTCAAAGTGCTAGTATTCCTTGATGTCCGTCATTCAGCAGTTCATTTCTGTGGATAGATAAATTGAAATTAAGATTACTCATAACACATGTAATGCAAACGCTGCTCTTAATTTCACATTGACAGAACTTTTGTTTTTCAATGGCTTACTCTACCACAAAGAAAGGGTCCCTTTGCCCCACACACAACTTCCCTCTCTCCTTTAGAGTTTTAAAATCCTGAATAATAAACTATAAATGACTTTTTGAACTCTATACCACCTTTGCACCAAATTTCTGTCTGAAATTGGTTTTATGCATTCAATAACTTTAAACACTTATATAAGATGCTGATGTGCATTTTTAGCCAAAATCAGCAAGGCATCAAAGGATCTCAACCTGTTATAAATTGAATGACTGAGTCATATTTAGTTTTGCAGGGAACAAATGGCTAGATTCTAGCAAATCTTTGATGAGTCAAGGGGGAAACCTCTAAACTCAAAGAAACAAACAAACATTACTGCTCTTGATAAAAATTCATAGTATTCATTCTGAAACTGCTAAACACATATATGGAACTGATTCATTCATATGTTGTGTGTGTGTGTGTGTGTGGTGTGTGTGTGTGTGTGTTGTATGATATATATTTCACAAACTGTACATAGCTTCAAGAGGAGTCCTAATTCATTTTGTACATGATAAGAATGAGATCCACTCAACCACCAAGGGTCAGCATGCATACTGGGTTAACCATGATGTTGAAGATACTTGGGAGCTTAGCAACAAAATTGCAAAAGTAGCTCTTGGATTTATGTACTATATTTTTATAAAATGTCAGCAAACTATCTCTCATCAGATAACAAGATTCAATGTAATGTTCATACTTTTGCATCTTGAGTAATAGACCTTCATCCATCCATAGATCTAGGCAGAAGAGCAGCATAGCTTGTTTCATGACATTGATACTGTGTTTCTGGAGTCAACGTTTGAGATGGAGCCTTAGATTCAGCCGCTCAGCAAAGCCTTTGTTGATCAGCTGCAGTTGGTGGCAGCCTACACTGAAATGACAACATACATTACTATTTGGGAATTTATAGATGAAGTTTTGCCCAGTGTTGGTAATGAAATCAGAGCATTTAAGCAAAAGGAAGAGATGTTAGGGATCTACATGGTGGTGCAATGTTTCCCTACATTGAGGCTCTAAAGGAAGAAGGACACGAATGGTTTGCACCAGCACACTAACCAGATTCGTGAAAGGTCACCAGTTCTGGAAAGAGACAGCTTGGTGAGTCATTGTAGCTATAAATATTTTTTTTTTTAGCTATTTAGTTTCTTTGTGGATTCTTCGTGGTTTCTTCTCCTGTCTCTTAACAATATCTTTCCTGGCTCAGACCAGCTTCTCCTAGCTCAGCTGTCACCAACTGTCCTCTCAGTTTGCCAGCCCAGTTCACTTTCATCTGTCTCATATTTTCACTCTGTTCAACTTCTTCCCTTGTTTTCTCTAGCCCTGCTCAATCTTTCCTCCTGCATCAACTGTCTTCTCAAACCCTACTTTTCCTCTCGGTGGATTCTAGTCCGCCACTCTCCCCATGCCCCCCACCTCTCTCCTCTCCTTCCCCCCTCTCCCTCCCTCCTTCCTGTCCTCTCCCCCTCCCTCCCCCTCTTTCCCCCACATCCCTTCTCCCTCTCCCTCTCCCTCTCCCTCTCCCTCTCCCTCTCCCTCTCCCTCTCCCTCTCCCTCTCCCTCTCCCTCTCCCTCTCCCTCTCCCTCTCCCTCTCCCTCTCCCTCTCCCTCTCCCTCTCCCTCTCCTCTCCTATTACTACTCTCTTTCAACTCTAAGCCTCTGCTGGCTTTTTCATATCCTCTCCCATCCCCAGAAGTCCAAAGCCACTGACACTGAAGAACATAGGGTCATTTAAAGGGCCAGGCACATAAAATGTTTCATCCTATATCCCCCACCCTCATTTGTTTCAGCTACTAATAATGCAGTTTTGAAGCTGATTTTCATTTGGTCTAGAGTCTTTTGCAGTTATCTCAGGGGTCTGGTGTGATCTTTCTGTTGGTCTATCTGGAAGCATATCCACAACTGAGATAAGAAACTAACAGAGATTCTTCTCTTTCCTATAACTTGGATACTGCTTCCTGAACCTTTTATATTCCTGGACTGTCTTATATTCTATCATCTTGTGTTCCGAAGTTCCTCTCTGAAGTCTCTCAATCTCTGCTCCCACTTCTATGGACCTTTTGCTTGCAGCCCCAGTTTGGGCATGCAGATACAGTATTCAGCATAGTCTGTCTTAGAGCCCTGCTCATGGGCCTGTCAGGGGTTAGCTGATGAAAGTTTCTTGCTCAGGCTTTTCTGTCTGTCAGGGTAAGACAGTGGTTGGTCAAGCTTTCTTCTTTGTTGTTTCCTTTAAGACGTAATTAGATTTTTCTACAACTTCTTGTTAACATTCTCCATTTATTTTCCCCAACTAATTTTTTATAACAAATACAGGGTAGACTCTTCTAAATGGAGTGCCTCCAACTGCTACTGTACTGGCTGCCAAGTGCCTGTAATTTTTGTTTAGTTATGGGCTATTGGTATCATTCCATCAGTGCCTCCTTATAAATCTGAAAACTTAATTGCTGTTGTCCTGTTTTTGAACAACCTGCAGAGGTCTATGATGGTTCTAACTGACATTTCTCAGTACCTTCCCCAAGAGCATCTTCCATTTCATGCTTTCTTTTTAAAGATTGTTTCTGGTATTGAGGGAATATTAATCTGAGTTCTCCAGTGCTGTAATAAATCTCATTAATAAATTTATGACTGTGTCAGCCACATGAGGCTTTAACTTTCCTATTAGTCCTTCTGGTCCCATACTGTTAAGCCATCACACACTTTATCTGCAAGAACTTTCCAATTCCTAGAAACTGGGTTTAAATCTTTTGAAGTGGCCATTCTGAATTCTAAGACTTTTGTTAAATAATACTTACATCAACTCCTGTATCCACTAGACCTTCTATTTAAATGTCATTCACTGGCAACTTTAATTTTGTCATTAACAACTGCTGCAGAACATACATTTTCATGTAGTCAAACCCTCCCAATCCCTCTACTGCAACAGCTTTGCCTCTGATGAAGGGAAACAGTAGCAGCTGAGCAATCGTATCTTTTGTGATAAATTGTATATCTTTTTTATTTTATAGAAGCCATTATTTTAATTTCTCTTTTAGAATCTTCGTCTGTAGTTCTTGGGTGCACAGTAAGTCCTTGGGAAGTCAAATTGTTCCTTCCCAAGAACTTTCCTACTGTTCCTGAGAGCAAAGGACTATAAACTCCAGGAGATATTTTATAACATTGAATTTGGGGGGATAGAGTTAGATGTTTTCAATGTCCAAGTCTAGAGTAGCACTGCCTGTCATAGCATGCATCAGATCTGCAATACTTGAGGTTTTTTCTGCATGCTTGTTATTTTCTGACAAGAGGGAAACGGCTTGTACTTTTTGCTATGGGGCTTCGAGCTAGGTACCCCACCCCTACCCATATGTTTGCTGACAGCGAGAAGTTGCCTTGGATATCTCTCTTGGACTTAAATAATTTTGTTTCAAATATCTATATTTCCCACAATTAAATCATCAGGCATTTTGATATCAGAGGCCTACTAGTTATAATTTGAGCTATTATATTACCATTGAGTCCAGATTCAAATTCATCAGTAGCTTCTCTTGGAGGACAAGTGGACTCCAGGACAGACTTATGTCAACCATGTTGGATTGTGAAGCTCTGTTCTGTTTTCTCTCAAGGAGAAGTTAGGTCTTAACCTCTGCTAGACTTTCACCTTAGTTTATTTGACAATAATTTTCTAATTTTGATTCTTCTAGGTAAAGCTGCTTATATTTCTCCATTTCTATTTGAGTACAATCTACTTGACTTTTCAGTTTAGAGAATTCAGATTCCAGGTCCCTTATTCTGAGCTTCATCTGGATTTTTACTGACGCATTCTGTTTGTGTCTAAACTTCTCTAGCTTGTCTTCATATGCTGCTTGTGTCTGACAAAATAGGCTGACTTGTTTCCTTGTGTTTAGTGTTTTTCTTCTGTTTTTGAGTCTCAAGCTTCTCTAACTTGACCTTTATGTATTCCAGGTGCTTAGACAGTCTTTCTTCTATTTCATTTCCCAAGCTTCTCTAATTAGACTCTTCTAGTGGCTGGGCCAGTCTTTTATAAACAAAATAGCCCGACATTAGAAAAAGGAGGAAAAAAAAACCTGCTGCTAAAAACCATGCCTGGGATGTCCCAACAACTGCTTCTGCAGATACTCTGTCAGCTTTTTGAAAAAACTATCTATCCCTTCTTTTCCTGCTTTTTACTCTATGTACTTGAAATCAAGCCTCCCATTCTGCCTAGACACAATGTCTTTGAATATTTCTTTTTCCTACAAATAGCCCCAGGTTGGGCGCCAATTTGTACTGGTAAATATTATTCTGGGCTACACCTCCTTATTGCCTTCAAATATCTATTAGGATGTTCTACTCCACTTTAGACCATTTAGTTGGCAAATAAAAGATAAGAGATCTTTAGATTTATAATAAGTTTTAAAGCACTAGAGCTGGATAGATATCAACAACCTCTCTAGGCTCTAGACCCAAGTCCAGGAACCAAAGCTCCACCTACCAGCTGTCAGCAACTTTTATTTAACAAGTCCAAGAATATTGGGGAGCAAGGTTAACATGACATCACTTGGTATCTATGAGAATGTGCTCATGTGACTGTAAGCAGATCTTAGGGGCCAGTATTTAGCATTTGAATACATAACAGCACCAGATCATCCCCCAATAACCTGTGATTATTCAGGGATGTGGCGATCTGAGGGTGTGGGAGGGCAGATTACAGCTGCCTTGCCCTGGGCAATGCAGACTCAGCAGTAATGTGTGTTTGTTGGCCTTTTTTGTTGGCAGAGTCTGATGTTCTAGTGACAAATCCAATACTTGGCTGGCTGAGATCTTTTGGACCAGCATTGCCCAGGTGCTACTTTCAAGCAATCTTTCATGCCTGAACATTATGATACAATTGACTAGGATTTTCTAATACCTAAACCAGAGTGGAAATCTTGCTCCTGTCTTCAAGAGCTCCCCCAAAGTGCCAAAACTTTGGTATAGAAGAAAAGGTATCCTTGGGGAAATGAGTTTAAGGAAGAAGATACAGAATTAAACACATAGCAAGAAGATGGTTCATATTAACAGGAATGAAATATCCAAATTCAATAGCTTTCTGTTTCTATAATTAATACCAAAGCTAAATCAAATTGTAAAGAAAAGGTGGTGACTTAGTTCATAGTTTTAGTAATTTCAGTCCATAAACAATTGGCCATATCATGAAATTGCTAAAATTGTGAGCTAAAGTCACGTCTTTTTCTTGATAACTTGAATTATGAATTTACATCAGGGAGGGAGCAATGGTGGAATAAATTTACTCACTTCATAGTGTAGAAAGAAAAAGAAAGAGGAAGAGATGGAGATCACCTACTTCTCTTTGTCAGCAAGCTGCTAATGACCTGAGATTTTTTTTGTTAGTTCTCACCTCTTATATTTCCTCTCCCTCCAAATAATGCCAAGTTGGAAACCAAACCTTCAACATGTGGTTTGAGGGCCCTTCCCAGTGCAAATGACAGCGTCAAGAAGACAGCAGAGGGACTGCTGTGGTACTTGATGAACCTCCTATGAAAAGGTGGAATTGATTCCTCTTCTTGAATCTGGGCTAAGCTAGTCACAACTTGGATCATCATGTAAAGAATTTCTTTTGGGGACATGGGAGATATAGATGGTAGAAGAGGTTCTAACATTTAGATTCCTGTCAATCCTCAGACAGAGATGTTTCAGAACCACTTTCCATCCCATACATATGCGTGAGAGATAAGCAACGAGCTTAGTTTTAAAAGATTGTTGTAGAAATAATATTTAACAATGCTGAGCTTGAAAAAAAATTTTAAAACAACTTTGTTTCGTAGTAATATTTTATAAAGTTACTCAGAGTTGAAAGGTAAAATTAGTGATATCTCAACCCCCCATTTTTTTATGAACCTGCTGTTGAGTATTATATAAAATTGACACAAGATGATAAGTGTCAAGACCTAAAAGTAAATTCTGGGTCCAATAATTTCTTAGATATAAAAGAATTTAAGATATAATAGGAATCAGTGAAAAAATAAGAAATGAAATTAAAGAATTAAAATGAAATTAAAGAGAGTGAAGAGACATATATAGAAGGGATTGGAGGGAGAGAAAGGAGGGAAATGATGTGATTATATTATAGTCTCAAAACATAATCAAAAATACTTTAAAGAAATTGCTAGGAAAGAAAAAGAACTTAGGACCATAGAGAGGGCTTTGGTGTGAAGAGAGCATGCTAAACAGTCCTGAGAACAGGATCCATGTAAAAATCCCAGCACTGTACGAGGTCTGTAAGTAAAGCTCGAGGGATCCAATGCCCGCTTCTGGCTTCTGTCTATGTGCAACTATGTATACACACATATGCATGCATATACATCAGAAAGGAATTAATTAAATCTTTAATAGAACTTCAGTGTTTAACAAATGCCCTCATTATTCTTGCCGAATCACTTCATTTATACATCTTAGCATGAGGCAACCTGAATTTGCAAAAGGACATTTTTGTTAAAATTTTAAATAAGTAAAGTAGTTCTAATTACAGGTTTTAATCTACTGAACTGCTCAAGAGCATATCAGCAATAAAATGGGGGGTGGGGGCGCATGGAAGCTATGTCTCAAGAGCTGCACTGCCCTGAAGCAATACAACCTTTGTTTTCAGAATGTGGTTTATTACCTCTGCATAGGTGGAGCAGGCCTATGTAGCATCCATCTTCTTTCCACTAGGGAAGAAATGTGATTTATACACATGCATTTTTCTTCTTGAGTAGTCTCAAGTTATCCTACGAGCTGAGGAACAAAAGCTTCCCTCGGGTGTCTGAGGAAACTCAGAAATTCTGTGTTCTGTTTCTACTTCTTTCAAAGTTCACTGATTTTCTCTGTTTTGGGTTTAAAGAATTTCTTTTTTTTTTCTTCTTTTTTTAATTAATTTGACTATTTACATTACATATTGACTGCTATTTCCCCTTTTCCCTCTTCTCCCACTCCTTCCCCCTCTACCTCCCTGCCTCCATCCATTCCTCTTCCCTTTCTCTTCAGATAAGGGAAGGCCTTTTATAGATATCAACCAGCCTTGTCATATCAAGCTGCAGTTGGACTGGGTGCATCTTCTTCTATTGAGGCTATACAAAGCAGCACAGTGAGGGGAAAGATATCCAAAGGAAGACAACAGAGCCCAAGAGAACCCCTGCCCAGATATTAGGAATCCCACTTGAATACAAAGCTACACAAATGTAATGTGTGGGCACAGGTGCTATATTCATCCTGTGTGTGCTCTCTGGTTAGAAGTCGAATCTCTGTGATCCCTTTAGGCCAAGTTTAGTTGAATCTGTGGGATTTCATGTGATATCTTGATCACTCTGCCTCCTACAATTCTAGTTTTCCCTCTTCTACATTATTCCCCAAGCTCAGCCTAATGTTTGGCTGTAGGTCTCTGCATTTGTTTCCATCAGTTGCTGGGTGAAGCTTCTCTGATGATGATTATCTCCTGTCTGCAAGTATAGCAGAATATCATCAAAATGTCAAGGGTAGGGTCCCTATCATAGCATGAGTCTCAAGCTGGACCAATCATTGTTTGGCCACTCCCTCAATTCTTGCTACATCTTTACTCCTTCACATCTTGCATGCAAGACAAATTGTAGGTCAAAGGCTTTGTGGATGAATTGGTGTTCTAATTCCTAAAGAAACAAGTTAATGTTCCTGATAAAGACTGAGTCTGTGACTTATGTTCATTGTATAACTTGCTTTTTCTTCTTTTTAACTTTAACCCTAGACTCCCTCTACATAAATTGATAAAACTTGGGTGCTGAGAACAGAAACAAAAATAAAAAAATAAAAATAACTTAAATATTAAGTGTCTCTAATATTTATAGTAGTGTATATTCACAGTATTTGTTATAAGCATTGTTCTACCATATAATATATATCGACATTTATTATGGCAACCATGGGTAATATAATAGCATTACTCTGCCATTTGCTTATAACTTACCTGGCATCTCTGTGCTCTCCTAGCTGGTTATGAACATGTCGTCATGTTGTCTCAGGACTCTGGCACACAGAGCCCAAAACATTAAGACTTCACTATCTTACATAGAACATTTCACAGCCATTATCCACACAGCCTCTTCTTTGAGACATGACCCTTCCCAGAGTGCTGTGCCCTCCTCTACTCCACAATAGAAGAAGATACCAGAGTGTCTTTCTCTCTTCTCAAGGAATGTTCCTCTCACCACAGTTTCATACCTAAATAGTCACAAACTCACAAAAATGTCACCACTTTCCAAAATCAGTTTACAAATGATAGCCCTGACATTTGAGCCTTTTCTGTTTGACTTCAAAGTCCACTCTGCAATAGAAATACTTGCAACAAAAGTCAGCACTCCCCTTTATCTATAAGGAGCTTGAAACACAAATTAGGGCTCTGATAGTTGGAACATCTGCTTCTTCAAATATACAATAAATGAATTATTTTTCTGGTTAAAAAAAATTTGCATTGGCTTGCTGTTTCCCGTCACTAAGAGGGCTCTGGTTAACACAATAGTACTCAATTTGAAAGCCTAGAAGAACAAGACAGATCCCCTAAGATGGCTGTGGAAACCTGCCATAATAGGTACTATGTCCATAATTATTAAGGTGAGCTGAGCTGTTGTTGTAAGAGAAGAAAAGCCAAGATGCTTAGAAAATTCTCATTTTTGCCAGCTTAGAAATCAATCCCACGTCATCCTAATAGAGAGGTTCTATTACTGTGAAGAAAATACTTCCTTGGCTAGTTTCCACCTTTAAGAATTGTGTGGACAGTATTCTAGTAATTCTCCAAAACATGGAAATGCTCTGCTTAAGTTTGAATCATGCTACTTACAGTCCTCATCTGCATTATGGTTTTCATCTCTTACTGTATAATATATTTTGTGCAAAATAAAGCACACTATGAAGTTTCTAAGGTAGAGACACAGAGGCAAGTATTGAGTTCTGGATATCTACATTTCACAATCAGGGAACAAAAAGTTCTTTACTTACCTAAAGAATATCCATTTACTTTTTTCATTATCACAATACTTATGAATTGTCTTTTTCTCACTAAAAATTAAATCACTTGGGTTTCTCTAGACATTTGAAATGTCATTCATAATCTAGAAACCCCACACACGGAGAAAAATCAGACTGCAAAGTTTTCCCATGAAAGGATGATATGAACAGTGTTAGCTTGGACTCATTTTCCTGTTGCTTTTGCTTGTGTTGTTCCAAACACAGCTAATAGAGAGTGCCAGAGTGTTCCCAGATTAAAGAGGTAAGAGGCTGGGCATGAGCTACTTGTTTCTTCTGTATTCTCTGATACAGATGGTCTTGAAGCTGACTAGAGATAGATATACATAGGGGTCAAACGTGTAGCACTGTGATTTCTCATAGTTAAGTCCTTTTGTCATCTATGAGTGACGGGCAGTACATCCGTGATGCACTGTGCAACCTGGACTCAAATGCTCCAAGATTGTAATGTCTATCACACGAGCACTGGGCAATCTCCACTCATCTGCATTACACTACAGGGCTCACGAAAGCTCTATTGTTAAGTCTGGCCAATGCTTTCCTGACACAAGTAATTAGTTACTGCCCTTGTTCCAAGGAAATCATAAAATATTGCTATAAGGAGTGTATCATCCTTGCTATATTCTGCACTTTGCATCTGCCCTAAGTTTGTTAAATGATGTGTGTAAAGGTTAAAACAAGAAGAAGTCTAAAGCTTGATTCCATGACTTATCAAAGAGTAGTATTATCCTTTCTTCCCTTTAGTATCAGGTCCCGGCCTCTTTAAATACTATACCTTTCCACAGAAGGATGGACGGGCACATTCTTGTGTATGCTTCTTAAGAAGGTTGAATGGCAGTATTTTTAGTAGTAACCACAAAACCCTGGACCAAAGCCCAAAAGATGAAAATGTTTAAGAAGTATTGCTTTAGCTTGTATGTTATATTCCAAACAGAAGGCCCATTTGTCTGGCTTACGGGTGAGGCTCTGTATTAAGTTCCCATCCTGAGGAATGTTGCCAAAAGTAGGATTTGGGACTCATAAATCAAGTGGAGCTAACCTATTTAAACTGAAACTCTATCTTTTGGGACTGAGGGGTTTTTAATAGGCTAATCCAGCAATGCAATTTTCATAAATGCCAGTGGTTTTATTTCAATGTATAGATCATTATTTGTGTTTGAAGTAGCGTCAAGTTATATGGAAATGAAACTGGATATTAAAACTTAAAATAGAAGAATTGTTAGCCACATGTCTTTTGGAGTTCTTGGATGAAAGGACATTTGGCATAGAGTTAGTTCTTTGACATGCCCTACCAAATTATCCTCCAAATAGTGTATATAGACCCTAGCTTAAAACAAAGACTATAAACAAAGTTATAAAATTGTTCATCTGTATACTTGTACTCTAATGAACATTTAGAATGGCAGTGCTCATAAATTCTGTCTTGCAACTAGGATCAGTATAACCTGATCTGACTTGAATTGGAACAGCCTAAAACTGCAACAAGAATGAAGATAATACAACTATTTGCATAAACATAGTCTATTGTTTATTCCTAGGTCCTAAAACATATCATAAAGTGCTTTCAAGGACAAAATGGTGGTTGGCTTATTGAGAAGATTATTATAACCACAGGGGTTGAGATTTATCAAAGGTAATATCATGGCTCTGGTCTGTTTTACTTTAAAATAAAGCAGTGTAATTTCAAATCCCAATTCTATTCTAAAGCTTTCTAAACCTCAGAACCTATTCTTGAACCTAAGTGTGCACTTGATTTTGCACTTAAGTGTGCAAAATCAGCATAGGAAATCATGACCTTCCAGGAAAATCCAATTAAATAAATATATTAATGACTTACATTAATTTTTTTCACAGATTTGTTTCAGTCTTATAGCATGAGGCAATACACAGAAAGAGAAGATTGTTTGGCAATGGTTAGGCCAAAGAAATTTGATTACTTTATTCCAACCTTGAAAAAAAAT
This sequence comes from Mastomys natalensis, assembly GCA_021653895.1. Classification (NCBI taxonomy): domain Eukaryota; kingdom Metazoa; phylum Chordata; class Mammalia; order Rodentia; family Muridae; genus Mastomys; species Mastomys natalensis. The sequence goes on from JAJTUV010001205.1 coordinate 66,978, forward strand.
AATACTTAACAGTAGAGACTGGACAGTTACATTTAACTTTAGATGTACAACTCACATATCCAACTGCAAACTCTTTCCCCACGGTATTCCTACAGGTATCTACAGTTACCTGGACATTGGAAAATCTCCTATTTACTTCCTCTGTATTCAAGCATTCTTCATAGATCAGTTGGTCTCACCAAAACAGAAGTAGTTTCATTGGGCTTCCTGCCAAATGCCTGCGCAGGTGCAACTTCCTTCTCTGATGAGAGAACTACAGAAGGTAGTTTGCTAAAGTAATGCTAAAGTGCAATCCTAGGCCCAGAGGAGAACTGGACTTCCTACTGCATTGGTCCCTTTTCTTAGGAATACCACTGAGGATAAAGTCAGGCCTCCACTCAAGGCCCAAATAGGTAACATGTAGCTAAATAAATTGTGCTGACAAATATTTTTAAAAAGACATAATTAAAATAAAGTTAAAGTGTAAAATGAGACATACTTTTAAAAATGTATTGTTCTTGTTAAACAGTAGAATTTTTAAAATAATCCTTTGAGATTATAATATAATTATATAATTTCTCTTCTCTTTTCTCCCTCCAAGGATACCACCTCACCTTACTCTTTTTCAAATTCACAGGCTTTTTCTTTAACTGTTCCTACACACACTACACACACACACACACACACACACACAAGGAAAAGATAACACTTACAAATTTATAACTAGACCTCTATAAACCTGAGAAACATGGTACAGCAGTCAGTGGATCCCACAGAGCTTTGCTTTCCCCCTTTCACCAAGCCTTACCCACCCAAATTCTATTTTGTAAAGTTGGTTCACCCAGCTTCAAGCTTCTATACATATGAAGCAGCTGTTTACTAACAGAAGGACTTCAAAGATAGACACACTCAAACTCAGCCTCCCACAGATGCTAGCCCTAGGACCAAGCAGGGTGTAGTATTTAATGCTTTAACTCCCCTACATAATGAAATTATTTGAACCTCTGTCAAGAGGTATTCTTACCAAACTATCTAGGATGAAGTAGTGTTGAAATATCGTGAACTCAAAAGTTACACTGAGTGACTGAGGACAGATGCTCTAAGAATAGATGGTTCTTGACACTGTCTTCATCCTTCCCACAGAGTGATAGGCACTTCATATTCTTACAGAGCTGGTTTGGGTTGAAGTTGTCAGCTTGAAGGTAATGCCGAATGGATTAAGAAAGAAGCTACAAGGGAGAAGTGAAGCCAGAGGGTCCCAATATGAAAACAATTTTATTAGCTCATAATTACATATTTATGAGGTAGGCTTGTTTTGTCTTATATACCTGAAAGAAACAGTTAAGTAAACATATCTTCATATAGTTATATTGGACTACACCTATGTGCTTTTCCAGCTCTTAGAGGCAAGGTCTCAGTGGAATAATACTATATTTGAAGACATTCCCTCTAGTGATGGAGTCCTCTGATAGGTGAAGAAGAAAAAAATGTAGGAAAAAATTGGCTTGGGTTTGGGCAGAGAAGGTCCACATGTCACTAGGGTTAAAGGTAGACAGAAGACCCATTAGGTGAATGTTGTGAAGTGTGTGGCTACTCTTCTTCAATTAACATTGCCTGTATCAGCGGAATGCATTATGATACTTTTTCTTAGCAAGAACCCAGTCCAAGCTGCCTTTGTCTATTTTTTTAAATCACCCCAAATGAAGTAACTTTTCTTCTCTTTCTTTTGATGTCTGTTGTGATGGAGGTGAGAAAGAGGGATAGACTTCAACGGAATGATGCTGTAAGAAACGATGGTGCAGTCAAGTGAAGCAATTGGAATCCTTTATGTAAAACGAATGAATACAGATTAAGTGAGATCTAGATGTATATTCAAATGTGTGTGTCTTTCTGTCTGGCTCTCTCTCTCTCTCTCTCTCTCTCTCTCTCTCTCCTCTCTCTCTCTCTGTCTCTCTCTGTCTCTCTCTCTGTCTCTCTCTTTCTGTGTGTGTGTGTGTGTGTGTGTGTGTGTGAGAGAGAGAGAGAGAAGAGAGAGAGAGAGAGAGAGAGAGAGAAGAAGAGAGTATCATGAGAGAGGAAAAGGTTTTAATGCAGGTGAGAAACATGCAATGGGTTATAGATAACTAGAAAGGAAAGAGGGAGATTCACAGGGAGGAAAGGGAACCAGCAGGAGATGGTGTCACAGACAGCGATAGGATACCAAGTGAGAACAAAATATAAATGCAGGTATGTATAAAGGTATCTTGATGGAACCCATTACTTTGTATGTAAGCCATGAAAATCAATTTTTATAAAAAGGGCATTATATTGCAGGAGATTGATTTACCTTGGCAAGCAGAGTGTTAACAAGTTATAGAAACAGACCTAGTGTGCAGACTTCAAAATGTGCCAAATCGATATCATTGCTTTAGTACCTTAACTTAAAAGTTACACATTGAGAAAGTCTCCAAAAAGAGTAAAGGGCCTACATTGCACTTGATCACATGGTATAAATACTGTTAATTTCTTTGATGTTTAAGATTCTCCATGGCTCAGAAGAACTACTGATATACAATGGGATGTTCTCTGTGGGATGACATAGTTACCATAGCCTTGTCATTTCGATCAGACTTACAGTTCATTGTCACACATTGCAAGCAACTATCTTAAACAGTGATCAAGTTGAGATGAGAAAAAGACTCTCCTTGTAACTTTTTTGACAAATTTTTTATCAGAAATTTAATTTTATTAAAAACTATTTAATTATGTAGAAAAATTATTTAAATGATTTTTAGTTTTGGTGTAATATAATAACATACGCCAGAGGAAGGGGTTGATATTAGGATGTAATGCAAAAAAATAAATTAATTAATAAAAAACATGCAACTCTCAAAGGCTAATATTTATATGCATATTAAAGAAATACATTAGTACAATACAGTGCTGAAAATTATCTGAGTATATATTAGTAGAATTTAAAATTTCACTATTACATTTAAATAGTGACTTTATGTAGTTGAAAGTTATTATAAACACAGGAGCCTTTGGCTTTGCTCTAAACATCCCATGTTCATTTTCTTTGTATAAATAAACACACTCAGAATTTGTATACCAGACCCAATTAAGACTTTAAAGATACAGTAGTGGGAGTTAGGAGTAGAATATATTCATGAACATCAGTAAGAACCATTCTTCTTTTGCGTAAGTATTAGAAGATATGATTTAACCTCATTCTGTAGCTGATTTAGTATCTTTACTTAATTTCTCTTATAAATAAATTCACACAGTTATATTGAACTAATCACAACCAAAACTCAAACCTATATTTAATATTAATAGTGATAAACATCTGGCTCTCATGACTTTTACCTAGTCCCTTGCATTTTTTCCTAACTGTCCAATCTTGCAGATTGCTCCAACGAGAAGGCATCAGTAAGAATAAGGGCATCTTCTAAGTGGATCCCCTCCTTCTCCATTACAGACCAGACAGTAGAACCTGGGGTTTCCCAGGACCTAGGTCTGTACCTAAAGGTGTGGCAGAATTCTTCCTCTCTGTCAATTCGTACTTAAGGAAGACGTAATCCCCAAATCACAACATTATACAACAACTTCCTGGGAACCTTTTCTGTGTGTGCTATTGGGTCAATTCAGTTTTGAAAGCACGTAGGTCAGCATTTGTAACCTGTCTGTATTCTGTCGTAAATGATAGGATACAATACACCCTCATTTGAAAAAGAGAATTTCGGGTGTAAGCATGAGCATGTATTCACTGCAGATGGGAGTTACTTCTCAGATCCAATCTGACTCTTTTAAATACAAAGTTGGGTCATTCATTTGCCCAAGTCTTTAGTCTTCCTGTAGTTTCTTAATAATGTTTCCAAGAACAAAGGCACAATCATTAGGATTCTGGCACAGCATCATCACAATGAGTTCACAAACAGTGCCACATGAATCCTTTGTCCTGTGTGGAAAATTGGAACAATGCACCCTTTTAGAAAAGTTCAGATCTACATTTATGGTTTTTATCAATTTGTTATTGTAGAAAAACCTAAACATTGTTTTGGCTTCAAAAAATCCATGTGGAATCCAGGATATCACTGTCTAATGTTCTTTGTTTGTTCTAACTGAAATAGCAGCTCAATAATTTTTGATCATCACTTCACTTTTTAAAGGTACTTAGCGCATACAGAAACACATTAACTTCACAAATAAAAATATTATTACAGCTAGCATCTATCAAAAGTTTATCATGTGCCAGGAAGAAAAGTAAAAAGGAAATAAATGGGTCTTGACTCATTTTTTAAAGGATTTTTTGTTTCGTTTTGGTTATACTACTCTAGTGTCATTAGTCCATGCCCCTAGAGAGACAAGTGCCAGTATTTAGACCATGAACTGGGTCCTCTGGTTCCCAGAATGCTGTCCCTCTACATACCTATACAGGTAACTCCTGTGGTTCTTTTCTATATCTAGTTAGAGATCAGCAGGTGCTGACTTTTATATTTAAAATGGTAGCTGTTGGGCTGGAGATGTAGGTCAGTTGGTAGATGCTAGCCTAGCATGCACAAGATTCAGTCTCAAGAACTACACACCTGAGCATTACTTCTCAGAAATGGGGCAGTGTGGGTTGGAAGATCAAAGCTCAAGGTAATATTCAGCTATATAGTAAGAGGCCCACATGGAATGTGTTTGTCTCAAAAATAAAATAAACAGAATAAAATAGAAAGAATAGCATGGAACATGACACCCATCCACTCCCAAGTCTTCTTGCCTGGCATGTCATGATTTCTTCATATCATTTGTCAACTTAATTTGTTTATTGTTATCTGTCTCCTCTCATTAGAATACAACCCAACCAGAAATGTACATTCATTCCAAGATGAACCTAAGTCATAGGTTAAAACTTGACCCATATAAAATACCTAGAAATTATTTACTAAGCTAACTACTGAGAACATGAGTGAATAACCGAATGAGTTTATAGGCTTGGAAAAAAAACCCTACTCTTCCATGTGTTTTCATGAAAATGAAAATATGAGAAGCAACAACATTTTCGCTCCCATATAATTACCCATCATCATCTAACAGTAGAAAGTACACAGGATGTATCAGTAGTGTAGAAAGAAGACCCTTCTGACTGCAGCTCAGCGAGTACAGCCTAATAGATATTCAAACTTGGGTTCCAGTATGGAATTCCATCTCATCCATCACATGTTCTCAATTTAAAAGTTGCTGGACCTTTCAAAGGCTCCATCTCGTCTTCCAAAATGGGTTTTAATACTGATCACTGTCTAAACCATTCGACGTCTGGCACATGATAAACTTTTGATAGATACTAGCTGTAATACTATTATTTGTGAAGTTAATGTATTCCTATATGCTCTAAGTACTTTTTAAAAGTGACATAATGATCAAAAAATATTGTGTTGCTATTTCAATTAGAACAAATAAAGAACAACATTAAAAAGTGATATCTTGGATTTCACATGGGTTGTTGGAAGCCAAATGAATGCTTAACTTTTTCTATAAAAACAAATCAATAGAAATCATAAATGCAGACCTAAAAATTTCTAAAAGGACACAATGTTCTAATTTTTTCACAGAGAACAAAGGATTCATGTGGCACTCTTTATGAACTCATTGTGATGATACAGTGCCAGAATCCTAATGGTTACACCTTTGTATTTAGAAGCATTATTGAGAAAATGCAGAAAGACTAATGTTATTACAGTTTCAAACATTAGAGACAAATGAATATCCAGTGGGGACATTTCTACCTGAATGTGTAACATTACATAGCTGTATTTCATTACATAGGTGATTGCTAGTGAGGCCATCAGCTCCCCTTGTAGGCCAGATGGACTTGTTCCAATAGTGACAAGGAGCACCTACTGGGGACAGCCTCATCTAACAGCTATTTCTGGGATTCCCTTGGTGAAGAACTACCTTGCACAAAGTTAGTATCTTCCCAAGTGACCTACATCCAACATCTGATCTCTGTGATGTTTAATGTCCTAAACACCCTGTCTTACATCTGGTTAGCTCTAAACTGTCACTCACCTTCCAAGTACACTGTGAGCAAGGATCTCCATGGCAACCAGCTCAAGCTCTCTTCTCCTTGTATACCCAGATTTCTGGGGGTTTTCCCCTTCCTGGAGATTGATCCCAGCAGCATGCCACAGTAAATTCCATGCACAGTGACTTTCATCTCAGAGGTGACTTCTAAGAATCTCCAACAGGATTCTTTATCATTTAAGCTACAAAGATAACTAAATCTATCCAAATGCCTAGAGTTCTGAATGCCAAGTATCTATCTGGTTCTTTAACTTTACCAGTTCCCATTCGTTGTAATAAGATTATGGGGGTAACAGACTCATGTGCATCTATTTGCCTTATTTCTATAAGTTAGAGAGACTGACAAATATTTCTAAAAAAAAAAAAAAAAAAAATGTACATTCTTTGTCCTGAAAAAGCATCATGGGGAATGAAGAGGTGGCTCAACAGTCAAAATACATACTGCTCTTGCACACGAGCTAAATTAGATTCCCAGTACCATACTCATGTTAAGCAGATCACCAAAATCTATATCTACAGCTCTAGGGGAATCTCATGCCTCTGACCTTCATGGACATCTGTTCTCATGTGCACATAACCACACACAGACACACATACATGCATATAATTTTTTAAAATATATGACTTTATAAAAACAATGTTGTGCCTGACAATATTGACCAACACTCAGGGAGCTTGTCCTTTTAGAATATATTGAATAAGGTCAGTGTCAATTTTCTTCTATGACAGGTCACACTCTTCTGTTGCAATGTCACACCATCAGAAGACATCACAGAACCTATGGCTGCTAGTCTCATCAGGGAAGTGTTTCTTCAATGTGCTATGCAGTGAGCATATAAATGGTTCCAATTTAAGTAAAGGTCATAAGACGGTGGTCAGAAGTATCCTTTAATACTACCCTCCAACCAGTTCTTGAACACGGAAGAAATGCAATGACCAGAATTCTTCAGTACTTATGAAATTCCCATAAGCAAGTGAGATAGCCTTTAAAATAAAACTGCTTGTATAAAAATGCTAGGCCTAAAATTTATTTTTTTTAAATTAGTAAATTCTACTTTAAAAAGTTATGTTCAGTATGTATTTCTGGCATACTGTCACTAGCTTACCACAAAATCAAAGCAATAGTTATTGATTAAGTCAGTACATACCAACTCTTGAAATACAAATGAGCAGTGTCCTGTCTCTAGTTTATTGTGTTACAGCCAAATGATTTTCTTTATAGCTCTTTCCTGAGAGACTAAGAATTCTCAGAGTAAATTCTCAACTTATTCTAATATTTGAATTTGGTTGAGAGTCAACCTTATTAATTTATTTTAGGCTCTTTTGGCTTTAAAGGGTACTCAAACTATACTTGAATTCTCAATGTGAAGATGACCTAGTCCTGATGCTTTTTTTTCTTATGGAGAAAATTACATGAACCAAAATGGTAAAAATACTACTGCTTTGGAGCTGGTTGTTGTTGTTTTTTTTTTTTTTTTTTTTTTGCTTTTGTTTGGTTTTGTTTTGGGTTTTTGTTTTGTTTGTTTATTCGACTTTTTGAATGTCAAATCTCTTTGGAATTATTTTAATTTTATGAGGCTATTTTCCTTATATTGGAAACTGACTTGCCAGGAGGGAATTAAATGAAACAAGGAGAATGATTTCCCTAACACAGTCCGTTTCCTCATGTGATTCTCAGTGAATCACTCTTACCTACAGATGATGCAAAGAAGGCTAGTGGAAACATAGGATATGTACATACAGCTGTTCAGCTGCAGAATCAAGGCCAGCTCTCTCCCACACAAACAGTACTCTGTGAACTTAAGTGAGCAAAGCTTTCCAATTCTGGTTAAAAGGGAGCGGTACACTGAGCTGGAGCTAGGTACTCGTGCAACTTGTTCAAGAAACACACATCTGTGATCTTCTTGATCATCCTACACCAAGCATTAGACATATTCTACCTACTTGTTCTCAGCCATTTGTGGGATTTCTCTGACTGTAATAGTTGACCAATGACCAAGCATAGTCTCAGTGTCAGGTTGCTATAGAGAAAATACCCATCATGCTTTAGCTTGTAGGCCAGCCTCAGGTTCTGGAGGTAATATGCCTGTAAGGGCACAATGACTTCCATCTAGCATCCCTATAGACACCTGGGAAATTCCTACTTATCCTCCACAGATAACAAAACTGTCTTCTTCTTAGTAGCCTTTCCCTAACTTTATGTCAGGAAATGATGTGACAACTCCATCCCTGAGTTCATATTGTATTGTGAATATTCTTTCACATGATAATTCTAAGACACTGTTTTTTTAGGATTTGTTTTTATTATTTTTAATTGTATATATGTGTGCATGTGTTGGGGTACATGTTCCTACAGAGGTCATGGGCACTGAATATTTCTGGGACTGGAACTACAAGCAGTTGTAAAATGCCTTCATAGTTACTGGGAACTGAAATCAAATCCTCTGCAAGAAAGATACATGTTCTTATTATTTACTGAGCCTTCTCTGCACCACCATTCTAATGAATTTTTTAATTGCTTAGCTTTTAGGTATTTACTTAAATCAAACCCTTTAAGGATTGTTTCAAATCTAATTTTTCTTACCAGGTTAAACACACACACACACACGTGCACTACAGACTTCCTGATGGTTATTTCTTCTTAGGAATCTTGTGTGAGGAACATCAAATCAAGCCTCTGTGCCTTGCCATCCATGTTTTCTTTGCCAATTACATTGACTGGCACATTGATGCACTTGATAATAACTGGATAAATGAATGCAAACATGACAGTCTACCTATACAACTGGTGCCATTTTCCCTAAGAACACATGCAAATGATCCATAATTGTTTCAGAGAAAAATTAGATATTAGAGAGTGGAGAAATATCTATGAGCTCCTGACTCATGGTAAATTCCCAAACAGGCTTCACACACTCATTTGCTTCATCCTGTCTGGACTCTCTTTCTAAAGCTGCTATAGGAGAGACCATGAAACGTGGGCTGAATTAGTTACACCCAAACTCTGAAACCCAAGCTGTGGTAATTTTTCACAGGGTCACGGGTTAAGTGAGGGAAGATTATTTCCACTTTCAGACTTTTGTATCCCTTACAGACTATTCAAAGGCAAACGGAGATGAATGCATTTTGATTTTTTGGGAAAATGGTGAAACTTTATCTCTTAGTTTCCCCTCACAGATGTGTCCCATCTGTTATGTTGGTAATGTATACCTATATGTCTCATATTGATGGTACTTAGTACTAACAGGTAGGCTACCCAAGAGGATGCAGGGCCACCTGAGACATGATAGGACCAGAGAACTCTTGGTTAGCATGTAGTAATGATGAGAAACTTCTGACGTATGAACATTTTCTCCTTTCTACCTGATCAGAGGCCCTTTATGAATATCAGTAGTGTGCCCCTAAAGAAAAGAACATTCCTGTTTCTTCTGTGGCATTGTTTTAAGACGCAGAAATTCTCCTTCATGACACACCTGCTTGAGTAAGCTTCAATACATGTAAAGGAAAGAGGGAAAGGAGAGAGAGACAGAGAGAGGGAGAGGGAGAAGGAGAGGGAGAGAGAGGGGAATATGGAGAGAGAGAGGGAGAGGGAGAGAGAAGGAGGGGGAGAGGAGAGAGAGAGAGAGGAAGAAAGAGAGGGAGAGGGACAGGGGTAGGGGGAGGGGCAGGGGGAGGGGAGGGGCAGGGGAGGGAGGGGGGAGGGGGAGGGGGAGGGAGAAAGAAAGAGATTACAGAGTTGTTTTCTTTTGATGGTAAGTTGGCAAACTTTTATCCACTGCTGATAGAGAGCCTAGAACTGCCCAGGAACTAGCTCTGGAGTGTGAACTGCTCAGACCTTCCTGTTAGCAGACAGAGGTCTCTAGTGGAAAAGCAGAGCAATCACAGGTTTTATTGGGTGTAGCCACTGGGAGGCCCTGAGATTGCACATGGCCTTAGAGCGCTAACAATCTGGCCACTTGTAAATATAGAAGTCTGTAGATTTGCTCAAATGTTAGCCACATGTCCATGGGAATTTGGGGATTTGGAGAGCTAACTGGATTGGAAAGAAACTTTTGAAAAAATGTTGTGTTGTATTCAGGTCTTGCCTTTTCCTCCTCTGATCCGCTCAGAACTGTTTCTAGTTGGAAAGGTTAGAGTTTCAAGGAGATCTGAGTACATTAATAATGTAAGACAGTTCTCTGCAATTGAGAGGTCTGTGTTACTAAGGAAATTACCATGAGCTCGTGGAGAGCAAGCTGTAGGTTTGTAAATATCTCAGCTCTGTGATATCAGAACAAGCATCAGAATCTATCCTTATATAGTAGATGGTCATGTGTGCAGACTTTTCTTCTAGACACTGGGGATCTTGATGTCTTTTTTCGCTTTCCTTTTTCTTTTCTCATGTAAGGAAACTTCACATAATGTAAGCCCATCTGGAACATAGAAACCCATTCTGGAGTTTCATATGGTTGTGGAACCTCCATTTTGATTTCAGTGAGGAATGGTCCTAATACATAATCAATGACAACCTTTAAACCCAAGCTGGCTGTTTGGGAAGCAAGTGTGTTCTGATGAATAATTTAAGAATCTTTCTGTTTTCTGTCCTTGAGGACAGAAAGTGATTTTCTGAAATATAGGCACATTGCAAGCAGTTGCCCCTACAAGGGGCTAGTAAAATTACAGCTGGGGAGCTTAGCTAATTTGAAAAGTGAGTGGGTTGGCCTTACTAGTTACTGTTGCATTCACTAAATTCCAAACTTGCTCCTGGAAAATATCCCCAAGGCCAGAACTGTGTCAGGTTTCTGATAGGACAGAGAGTGCATGTGGAAACTCTTGTTGGTAATACTGAGATGCAGAGCAATGATAATTGCAAAACCATCATATTTTAATATCTCACTTGGAAAACAAAGTCCTGTAAAACAAGAAAAATGTGAATGAAATGAGTGGATTTTCACAAGTAGCACCAACAGTGATGTTTCTAGGCTTAGGAATGTGGTGGCACTCTTAGGCTCCACCCCCTCAGTCTCTGTAATATGTAATATACATGTAATATATTGATGCTCCCTATGGTAACATGTAATCCACAAGAGCAACAATGGAAGTCTTTTGACACCTGTATCTGAGGTGTCTGATTCAGTCCAACTCTTAGCAAATATTTGGAATTATATTTATAATTAATACATCTGTGTAATCCACTGGTATATTTTCAAAAACAGTTCTACTCATCTTAATAGGTAGTCTCCAGAAGAACTTTGCTGAACTTTTTATACTAGGTTTGAAATTGATTGTTCATTGGCAGACTGTAAAGCTAGAAATCAAAGAGAATAAGGCAAGAAAATGATTGAAAAACGAAAGTTCCAGATCAACCTCCATTCCATTCTAATACTTGAATTCTATCTCTTCCTTAACAACTCTCTACTACACCCATTTTACAGATGAGGAAAGGTTAAGAAATTTTAAGAAGCAACAATGGGCTTCTAATCCATGTAACTCAAACACCAAACAGGTGGCCTAGATCCGATAGGATGTATTCTTACAGAAAGAAGAGTTAAGAACCAAAGAATGGAGAAATGAAGAGACTACAGATGGACTACAAGTGAAAGCAAAAAGAAGTATGGGGCATGGTGTATAGCAGCCAACTCTCTGGCATTCTGGTTTCAGTATAGGAGCTGCTCCATCCTGGAGCTGTGTCATTGCTTATGGCCTCAACATGACAATCAATTGTACTTACAAAGTGAAAAAAATTCATTTCTCCACAAGTACAAATGTGTGTTTTGTGGTATATAAGGATAGACCTGTCCCCTTTAGGGAAGATACTTCCATAGGTGACTCTAGACCAGGCTGTTTTGTGCTCAGAACCCACATCCCTCAAGGAGCAGAAAGCCCTTCCTTCTGCCATCAAGATCCTCCCAGAGATTAGCTCCCAGGTGCTCCTTTGCGCTCTTACAACTCTCTTCCACTCCATGCTCCAAAAACACAGAAGTTTCCACTTTGTGCTGACCTTTCTCCATGTATCATCTGCTGTCACTGTATAGTCAACTGGATAACCTGTCATCCCATGTATGACTTCCTTACCCCACTGAAAATCTCACCTATACCTTCTGCTCCTCCCACAGCCTTCCATTTCATAGGCTTCTCCCTTACTTACTGTTCTCGCTCTAGATCTTATCACTGCACCGCAAGGCACTTATCTTGATCGTTGTCTCTTCTTTATAGGAAAGTAATCTTTACAAGGAAAGACACTGGTCTCAAATGGATCCTAGCATACAAGAAGTTTTCAGGAAGTTTTATTGAGTAGCTAGGAGAGTGGAAGAGATTGACATCAGATGCTGACGTGGAAAGAGGCAGACACAGCTGTAGAGTTTCATCATTGTACTTCTGGAGGTTGTATCCAGCAAGGAAAACCTTTCTAGGATCCGACCAGAGCTTTAGATGGTTCAGATGAGGCAGGAGCATGAGGGGTATGTGCTCTGTGGAAACTTCCCTGGGAAATTTGTTTCGTACACACAGACTGGCTGTCCTGGAGGAGAGGGATTTGGTTGCTCATTTCAAAGTTGGCACTTCCACTCTTCACGTTTGTCTGATGAAAACCATGCTGGTTCTGACCAATCCCTAGCTGCACTTGGGAGTGACATCATGGAACATGTAAGCAGAGGTAGAACGTGTTTGTGATACCTCAGGGTCCTTACAGCACTGAAGAGCCTGGGGAGGCAGCTTCCGGCATAAAGTACCTCTCCTGGGATGGACTTTTAAAAAGACTATGTGGAAACTAATAAAAACTATGTGCTCCACCCCTTTCTAGACTTTCTGTGACTTCACAGAAGCATACACCTACAAGGACCTTTGCAAACCTGAGTCTTGCCATCCAGCTACATAAACTAGCTCCATTCCTTGGAGGTCTTCTGTCAGATATCACAAACCCATATGGTGTGACTTCAGAAATAATCAGTAGCCATTTTGAATTAATTGATTTCTCTGTAGCAGCTTCTATTTAATTAAACTGAAATGTAAGGACCTTACAGAGGAAGCTAGGAAACATTAGTGTTGATTGTAAGACTACTTCACACTAATTCCATTAAATCATATCCATAGAAGGCTCATACTCTAGTCTCAAATACAAATAAATGTGTATTCTTTGGTTGATGATTCAGACTCTTAGAGCCCCGAAGGGTCCAGGTTAGTTGCCTATGTTGGTCTTTCTGTGGATTTCCTATACCTATGAGGGCAGCTATCCCAAAAAGCTGTTGCTTGTACATGGGATATGTTCTTCTAGCTGGGATGCCTTTTCTGGCCTCAGCGATAGAGGAAGTGCCTAGCCTCAGACTCATAATGATTTGAAGTGCCAGGGTGTATGAATACCTGGGAGGGGGGGGACACCCACTCAGAGGAAAAGAGGATGGGGGAAGGATTGTAGAAGAGGGGACCAGGGGTCAGTAAGCAGGAGGTGAAGTGAATAAGTAAAATAAATAAATTTAATTTAATTTAGAAAAAATAATGCTTTGTTTTCATGCTTAAAAGCATGTTATAAAGGGCAAGGGACTTTCCAAGTTTTTATACTTTTGTGCTCTGAGTACTGGCAGATTATCTCCTAGGTATCATGTGCTTCTTAAAATGTGCCCTGGTGCCCTGGTCATTGGTACATAGTTGCGTTGGAGGACATTTTAATTACTACTTTCTCTGTGTCCCCTAGAAGTGTAAGCATCTCAAGAGTATATCTGGGATAGCTGGTCTATTGGATCTTATGTGTGAACGACTGAGTCTCTATTACCCTCCTCTCCCACCAGCGCCTCCTGTGGGAGCTCTCAAAGCCAAAATGCTCAGCAGGTTGATTTGCTCACTCAGCACTTAAAGGCTGTTAGATTTCAAGTACCAAATACACAAAGATACAGGAGAGACCCAGCCAGTCAGTCCTCATTCCTCCTCCTTCTCAAAGCTCCCAACTCAGAGGTGGAATGTGGGTAACAATCAGACAGTCACTCAACTAACAAAAAGGAAATAGGAGATAGACAAAGTAGAAAGGCAAGCACAGAAGTGCTACGGATCTGTCAAGGCTCCCAGAAGAGATGATGAAGACTTAAAACACAAGTCAGCGCTCTACCCCAGGAAGGTCTGGGGAAAATCTTCTAAGTAAAGGGAATGTAGATAACAAGTTGCAAACATTCTCAGGTAAGGAGTTAAAAATCACAGTGAGTGGCCATAATACTAAGCACTGAATAATAAGCAGAGGACCATGTTCCACTGACAGGCCTGCCACTCAAAGTCTCAAAAGCATTCTTCAACTTTATCCTCACAATGTGTAACAAGCTTTGAGGCTCTTTACAAAAAAAGGGCTTAATGAATTGTTCAAAGACTGCCTTTAAGACATTAGGTGTCTCTTTTGAGAGTAAAAAGCAAAGAGAGCAAAGCAAAGAGAAGAGAGCTCTCAAAAGAAATCAATAACACAACTGTCATTAGAAGTTAGGCTTCAAATGGCTTCTCCTTGCAAACCTATTGTACGTCTCTCTCTTAGAATAACTTTGAAATCCTCACATGATCTGTGTGCTATGCCAGCTAGAGAAAACAATCAAAGCAGCCAACACATAGTACGAGATAAAAATCCTTTAAAAATGAGCTCTTATTTTTGTAGGTTTGGTGTTTGAAATCATAAAGTATCATGCCTAGTATTAAAGAAATATTTCCAAGGAAGTTTTACATTATCAGAGCTTAGGGGGAGGTCAATGGCTATCTGGGCCATTCATCTACTCAGACTGTACCCAAGATAAATAGAACAATGCCCTAGTTTCAAGTACTATCATACAGAGATTCAACAATATCTTTCAGAAGACAGCTCTCACTGTTAGCAGCTTTCTCTGTGAATAAAGAGGACATTTATACCAAGTTCAAGCCATTTAAATTGTAGCCCAAGGCCTTTTCCACTTAGCTGGACAAAGAGATCAGCAACAAATCAAAAGTGCATATTCTGCCAGTGACACGAGGACTTTAAATCTAGTCCCAGTGGCTTCATTCAGAGGGCTGCTGATGAATGAGCTTGGGTCTCTTGGATCTTCAGTTCCTCCTAGCTGGCAGGAGACACATCAGTCTTGAACACAGGAAGAGAGAGGAAGGACTTTCCTGGCAGCTTCTCCCTTGGAAATTATACTCACTAAAAATGAGAATGGAAATGACAGTCCACCTCTCATAGGTTCCTAAAGACAACATTATCATTCGAGGGCTGTAGCAGAAGAAACAGGAGAAAGTCTTCATGTTGAAACAAGTATCTGTGGTGCTTTGCATGAGTATGTATGAATTCATTTATATGTTTAGGTTTGCTTGTTCACATGTGTGCCTGTACATTGAGTCTTTTGGGCTGCCTTGACAAATCACCATAAGTGAAATGGCTTATGATAAGAGTATTTTATTAGGAATGGTTCTGAAGCTGGGAAGTTCTGAAGATTTAGTGTCTGACGTGTGTCTACTTCCTATCTCAGAGATAGATGTCATTTTCTAAAGTCAACACATGGCAGAAAGAATAAGAATGTTCTCTGGGGTCTCATTAATGAGGGCACTAATACCATCCATGAGAGCTCCTTCCTCTCATGCCTCAATCACATTCCAAGGGCCTACCTCCAAATACCACCACATTAGGGATTAAGATTAATCATAAGACATTTTTTCTTTTGGTACTGGGACCTGACCCTAGTCTTTATGCATGCTGGCATGCTGGGCAAATTTTCCACCATTCATTATATATATGTGTGTGTGTGTGTGTGTGTGTGTGTGTGTGTGTGTGTGCATGTATATACGTATATACACATATATGTGTATTATATTTATTGTTATATACTTACATAGTTTATAACATATCTATTGTATATAAACATATATATATATCAAAGTGTATATATACTATACATATATGTATATATACAATATATATATATATAAACAATGTGCATGTATACACACAGAGACAGACAGACAGAACACACACACACACACACACACACATATATATATATGTGATATATATATATTTAGTCCCTAGTATATAAATTTGAGGAGACACATATTGAAGACATATGTCTCTATGTGGGTCAGTTCTGTGATTGCACATTTACATAATATTAGACACTGAACTATGTAACAGTCCTCTAATGAATACAGCCTGATGCTGAAACAATGTCACTATAAAATACAAATCGTTTCATGAAGGAGTACATTAATATGAAAATGAGCACCTACCATGTGAGGGGACGGCCCTGACTTTAAGGACACATAGGTTAGGTGAGGACACAAAGCAGTAAACAGGTAATTACAAGAGCCACCTGTCTGTTCACAGAGCTGTGACCATGAAGCAGGAAGTGAGCAGAAGTGCCTGGGAGGATGGAGGAAGCTGTACAAAAGAGGAACTGTTTGCTGGCATCTTTAAAGAGTGTGAATAAGAACCCTGAAGACAAATGCATAGTCCTGCACACATATAAATGGTTGTATATATCTACACCTATGTAGAAACTGTAAATTCCATGCATATATGATATATATGTTTGGTACCATATGCCACATATATGTATCTACTATATACAGAAAACATATAACTATATACGCATAATGTTTGGTACTTATTTTTATATAAATATGTATATGTATTCTCTTATCACTACAATCATACATTTGTGTGAATCTCTTGTGTGCAAATATATATATATTTATACACACACATACATAATTAGCACCTATTTCATTATATTATATATTTCACTCTGTCTATATGGGTATATATATTCATTTATACATATGTAGGCTTTATATGTATATATTAATATACAGAGAAAGAGAGGGAGAACTCTAATATGTAAAAAATTTCACATTAACATTAGATATACAGAAAACTGATTTACAATGTATAAGACATTTACTATCAAGTGACATATTTATGCACGCCTGCGTATCCAATCATTACGTACGAGGCCAATCTATCTCCATTCCAATTACAGATATGTCTATTCTGATGCACTTCAAAGCTCTTAATTATCCCTGATTTCCACTCTACTCCATCCTGTGGAGACAAATAAAACACGAATAGGGCCCACAGTAGCAGAAATGTTATGTACAAAAATTACTGGCGAGAAATAAAGCTGTCCTGGCTTTAGATTTGTGTGCCTACGTGTTACCAGCTGACCTGTTGGCTTTGAAAGCAGACAGTACACTGCTGGACATTTTGCTGAGAACTCCAGTGAACTCGCTGTCATTTCTCTAATTACCTAAGCTGATTCACACTGTGAGATGCAACATGTTCTTACTTTTAATCCATCTGGAATTAAATTGAACTTTGAAGATTTGAGGACCCGGTCAAGACGGTAGAGCACAGCAGAGAGGTTAAGGAATCGCCTGATGCGGCATGCAGGTATGTGAAGGGCCAGAGGCCCCAACAAGGAACAGAATGTCTTAGGTGTTCCATCACTGACAAGATTCAGGCCTTGGTGAGTGGTAAACAGATAGCAAGTCTGTGTCATCTCCGGAATGGGGACACTGGGACATTTTGTGCAACACACTTCATGAGTTCTAATACAGCATTTGCACTTGAAAGTTTAGTGTCATTCACAGCTGGACAGAAAAGCTACCTCAGTGACAAATCTGGGACACTAGGCAAATGAATAACAGTTTGCATTTCAGGTTTCCTGAGAGGATTGTCATCCTTATTAAGTCAGCATGACCGAATGGAATAACAAAAGCCTTGCTGAGTGCAGGCAGTTCAGACTGAAATCTAAGAGACTGCAAGGATGGTCATTTTGATGCTGAGCTAGTGGCTACTGGGAAGGTTTCATGGAAGATGGGAAATAGAAATGCTCTTTGAAAGATCTCGGACTTAAAACCAATAAGACTGACTAAGATTTTTCCATCCTACACTTAGAAGGTACTTATGAGAATTTTGAGTGGCATTTTATAGCAGGGGATGTTTATAGAATCACATGGGAGCTACAGTTGAACTGAAATATGAGGCATACAAGGCAGTGAAGTGGATGATACTATTATATAAAAGCTGAACACAGAGCCCGTAGACTTTAAGAGTCTGTACACCATGAACGGCATGGCATCGTTGTTACTGGCACAAGCTGCAGCAACTCTGTCCCTTGCTCACCGTGAGAACTTGGACAAGTTACATCATGTTTCTGAACCTCAGTTTCCTCATCTGTCAATAAGAGGTAATTAGACTTGCTTCATAGGGAAGTTGGGAGACTGTGGGAACTAGTTATCATCACTCTGCTTCCAACTGGCTTTTGTTCTATCAGCTGGTTTCAGTAAGCCACTCACTGAAAACCTCTGCAGGCTTCCTGACTGCTCCTTGTGTGGACAATGGAAACCATTTTCCTGGTTCCTGGATGAAAGAGCTTTCCAGCCACTCTAAACTAATCAAAATACTCCAATACTCCAGTTCCTCCATTTTGGGGGAGGGTTATTTTCAATAGTCTTACAAAGTAGCCCTGGCTGTCCTGAAACTCACTGTGTAGACCAGGCTGACCTGGAACTCACAGAGATTCCCCTGCTTCTGCCTCTCAAGTGCTGGAATTTAAAAAGGTATGTGCCACCATATCTGGCTCCAATTACTTTCACAAATAACAAACTTCAGTCTGATTTTAAAGGAAGAAGTCAGAAAGTAAAGACAGCTCCTTGGGTACAAGAGTTAGGCTAAGCCAGTCACCGCCCTTGTTTCTGCCCTGTGAATGAGAATTTCTTTCCTTCAGGCTTTGTCTCTTGGGGATTGCTATTTATGGGGATTCCAGAACTTCTCTGGCTGCAGATCTCAGACTACGGTGAACTACTTCTTGAGGACTGGTTTTTACTAGGTCATCTAACGATATCTAGCCTATGCTTCTCAAGGGCCACTTCACTATAGAGACGCAGTGTAATCTAAAATGTTTCTGTGAATCAGAGAGCTTGGGGGAAAAAAAAACCTAGGGCTCTGTATCAATTTATTTTGCATTGTTGTGAAAAATACCTAATTAAAAATCAACTGGAGTGGGAATGATACATCTTGGCTCTTGTTTCTAGAGAGTGTGCGTCTGTCATGGTGGAGAAGGCATTGCACGTTCAAGGAGGCAGAAACTACTCATATAATGCTATACCAGGAAGCAGAAGCTTAGGTTAAAACCTGACCAGCTGTGCCCCACTGGGTGCCACCAGTGAAGAACAGTGTTAGAAGCATGAGCCTGTCAATGTCAACCCCAGGTAAAGCCATAACGAACCAACACTGAGAACGAGAACCAAGAGCATCACCAGACAGACCTCTCCACCTAATCTTATGAATGGCAAAGTATGTCCCATCTACAGGCTCTCTCTTTTATCTTCCAGCTTCAACTGCACTTCACCAAATTTTGGGCTCTCTCCCTCCTCAGCCAGCTTGGACTACAAGTCTCAATTCCAACCTCAGTCGTCCTGTTCTAGTCTAAAATCTGGTATGCCACATGGGTTTCTCTCTCATTACTTCCTTTAGGCGAAGGAGTGTTCAGTAATGAAATCTCAGAACCAGATTTGGCCCTTATGTTGTAGCGATAGGAATGTTATGCAAATAATTTCAATTTTTTTTTTTATTTCTTCTCCTTCATGGATAGATGTAGGGGATGATGATGGCTTTTAATGACAGTAGCAACACATTCACATTTAGTACGTTTCCATTTTTGAGCAGTTTAGAATCAACATGGAGGTTTCATTGAGTTAGAAAGAGAAACTGGAAGAATTAAGACTCTACAGTAACCAATCTAAAGCCAAATATTAAACTGCAACAGGTATGTAACATGAGCCAACACGTTAGTGCATCAGGCAAGATGCACACTACAGATTGTGTGCATTAGTACATTAATGTTATGAACCTTCCAACTACCACCCTACCACCATGCTATTATAATGTGGATCCTGCAATCCTGGCTTATAAGATTTAATGGGAATTTTCTGTCTCATGGGTTTAATATGGATTGCTTGGATCTTCCTGCAAGGTCAGGAAAGGGGAAAATGATTTCCTGACTCCTAAAAACTTTGTTCTCCTTAAAACAAAAGGCATCCATTGTCTCCTTTCCCAACCAACTGTGTTTTATATCCAGATGATAATCTGCTTTTTATGAATGAGCACACCACCCTGGTTTTTAAGCAAAAGGCTATTTGGATTTTTCTCAGCCCCATCTGGAATAGTTTCTTTTATTTTACATTAACCTTAACTTTAGTCTTATAATTTTCACAAACATTTTTAAAAAGTCTTTGAACATGCATTAAATGCTTTAGGGCATTAGTCAAATGCCACTCTCTGGGGACCATAGTCAAATACCACTCCCTGAGGACCTTCAAAAGAGAAGCTGGCCAGGCCTATTGAGAACAACTTTCCACTGTAATACATAAAAGCAGCAAACACATTTTTTTTCTGGAGGCAGGGAATGATAGTTTTCTAAGCCAGTTACTGTATCCTGCATTTTCCTATAATTAATTTGCCATCCACTCCTGCCTCTATCCCAAAAGCGATCTAGTCAACTTGTTTCCCTTGTCACAAATAGCAAAGAATTCAGACAAGCTTCCTTAAAAAACCAAAACAAACAAAACAAAAAAACCAAACAAAGCAACAAGTACCAGATATAGTCTGTCTCTTTACACTTTTCTAATATCCCTACTTTCTATTTTTATTCTGATATTTTCATCAGGAAATCCAGGGAATAACTTAGATATTAGTGCTTACTCTAATAGCTAGCATTTGCTCAATGCTTGCCACACATCAGGTGTCATATTTGGGATAGTCCTATAATATCTTCATTGACCCACATGACAAGCAAAGGATATTGGGATACACTTTCCAGCTGATGGCTGATAAAAAACAGACTCAAAGAGATTAAATGGTTTATTCAATGTCTTAAAGCTAGTAAGAAACAAAGCTGGATTCAGTTTCACTCTGAACTGTAATTGGCTAACTACTGAGCTGCTTTGCAACGCCCCCTCCCACACACACACCTAAGTCAAATCACTAAGATTCCTTGCTTATGGCACTGAGTATAGTCACCAGTTCCCATCACTAGGCTGAGACATTTTGTTTCCCATAAGCATTTTATAAAACAGTTCTGTAGATTGGGCAAAAGTAAAACAAAATAAAGTTTTAGAAACCCATTTGGAAGAGTAAAAGTGGTTACAACTGAGTGGGAAAGATATTTTAGGTAGAAGCTTTGAAATTTCCCAAATTAACACAATGCGACATATGCCGTGGGGATTGTCTACCTACTAAGAAAGGGGTGTGGCCTACCTGAGACTGTGGATTATGCTCAGTGCCAGCTCCTGAAGCCTCACAAGCTCCAGATTATCAGCGGTGGTGAGTCAATTTCAAATTTGTACAATTATTCGTAACAAGTCACACCTACACAGCAGGATTCTTCTTCTAATGATAAAATTCTCTTTGCACTTTCAAAACCTTCTGTTACAGCATCACATGAGGCAAAACCATATATGAGAACCGCAGGTCTCTCAGCAGCACCAGGTTAGGGCTAACTGATCACATCTGTACTCATCGTATATTTTTGCTAGGCTAGAGTTAGTATAACATCAACAGATTTGAGGTTGCTGTTTTTTATATGCCAGGATCTACTAAACCACTGGAACTGAACAGCTGAGTTTGAAAATTTGGAAAACTTTCTGAGATCAAGAAGATCAAGGAGCTTAGAAAAGAGAGGCACTGTATCATCTAAGTGCTGCAGCATCAACTTGACTGCTGGTAGTTCCTGATTCCTGCTTGCATTGACCATCACTGAGATTGTAGAGCTCTCTTTACCCAGGGCACCACATTTGACTAGACCTTAGCAACTAAGGGCCCTTCCCAGCACTGAGTCACCGTAGGTCCTTGTGCTACTCACATAACCTTGTTGAACCTCAGTTTCTTACCTGCAGAATGGAAATAATGACAGGTATGGTAAAGAGGTGTTGTGAAGTTTAATTAGCCTTTCTAAAGCACCTTGAGATGATCAGATGAAAGGTGCTCTTTACATTTATAGCATTAATTATTATTTTTATTGAATATAATCATTTAAAAATACTAGAATCTGTTGTGTGCCATCTTACACAACACACACACACACACACACACACACGCACGTATACACACACACATTAAGAGTATATAAGACTTTTTGAAGATCATGCTCTTATAGTCAATATAATCCACTCGTGCATAAACTATTTCCAAAGAGACTAACTTGAGAATCCATGCAAAAAATATAATTAATGCAAATAGGGAAAGGCAATGTAAGTATTACTTTGACCAGTTAGACACACCTCTGCTGAAGCAAACACAATAATGGAGGAGATAATTGAAGGAGAAGATATAGCCTGATTACAAAACAATATGGTGATGTTGCTATTTGAAGTGTGCTTTTCTTCTAAGAGACTCAGAGCAAATTACCAATATTATCGCTAACGTTCATAACATCCTCACAAGAAAGCAAACAAATAGAATTCCATTTTAAAGATAGGTAAATGCAGACTTGGTGACTAAGCAGTTTGCCAAGGTCATGGAGTCCATTGCTAGTCACAAAGTTTAGGTTGTCCTTTTCCTGCATGTGCTCAAAAAGTTTGCCATAGGTGGGACCACAGCTGGAACTCAAGTACTTTGTATCTAAATCCTGGGTGATGCTTCCTGTCTTCAGACAAATAGGATGAAGATGAAGTAATTTTATAGTGTCCTCTTGACTGTTGTATCAATGCTTAGCAACCATCAGCAGGGTGACAGTTCACAGAAAGGCATGCTTCCTCTTTGGTTTGTAGTTGGTTCTATTTCTATTTCCATCAGTGATTATGCAGATTTAGAAATTTCCACAAAGCAGTTGCAAGTTTAGGTAGCATTCCACACTATGGGGGTAGAGTAGACTCCTTCAGAGGGTATTAAGAACATTTCAGTGTACCATTTATTTCACAGCAGGAAATGAACATTAACTTTATCCTAGTCTAACTCTTGGGGAATTAGTAACATGTATTCATTTCAGATCAATCAGACACCAGAATTCTCTTTTTACATATCTTCTTTTTAGCTTTATAAACATCCTTTATGTAAGTCTCACCCAAACTCCCAAGATAGAGAATATTGGAGAAAACCTTTTAGTATTGGATTTGAGGTTTCTTAGAACATAGGAGAGTACCAACTTACCAAAAATAATCCAAAATCCCATTCCTGAATTTTGTTTTATTTTATTTTATTTTATTTTATTTTATTTTATTTTATTTTATTTTTTTATTTATTTATTTTTTTTTATTTTATTTTATTTTATTTTATTTTATTTTATTTTATTTTATTTATTTTATTTTATTTTATTTTGACAGGATTAGTATTAGTAGAAGTCTTTTACATGAGTAAGACCGGTCAGGAACTGATGAAGGATTTGACGATGCCTATCAAATAGTCACAAAGAGATGTGTTTCATCACTTGCTAGTCAATACAAATGATAACTCCAAGAATTCTGTTGGATTGTTTATGATTTAGAGGGCATTTATTAGGAAGTTAATCTATAACTTGATCTGAGTTGAGTAGTAATTTCTTAAAGCAGGAGCAGGTTCTAAACTTCTGAGTTACTCTTCCACTTTTTTATAGCCTGTAGATCCAAAATGGCGGCTGTCTTTATTCTAGACCAGTCAAACATACCACTTGCACCACTGGCTGGTTGGCTGTGACTCAATCTGCTCAGGTTCACAGGATGGTGATTAATCAGTGGGCAAGTTTCGACCTTGTGTGATTTATCACATGATCTCCAACTTTGAGACTTCTATCAATTCCTGAGGCCAACAACTTGTAAAAAACTTTTCAAATAGCTTTAACTTCCGTATTAGCAACGCCCACACTAGTCTGCAATTGCTAGTCTTCTAATGCCCAGACACATCCCCAAAAAGATGAATGAAGATAAAACCCAGGTTATTATTACAGTAGCTTGACATCCCTGAAGATGAGATGAAAACATCATAGGTTGATCTGTATGGTATACCTAATAAATGATATTACATAATAGATTTTTAAAATTTGTTTCTGTGTGCACATTTTCTTGGCTATCAACTTAAATAATAGTTAAATGGAAAGCAAAATATTCTAATTGATATTAATTGGCTTCAATAGTGTCTATATTAGCAAGACTTCCTCTTCATACATAATTTTACCCACAGGTGAGGTGATGGTAACAGCTCTGCTTGTATATGCAGAGAAGGAAATAACATTGGTGGAGAGACACAATTTACTTTCCAAGTTTAATTGAGTTGGCAAGGCTACTAATCAGATATATGTATAAATGCCAGAATTCAGTGCACATTACGATCATAACAAACCCTAAAGTATCATTCTAGATAAAATCAGCATGAAATTCCATTCAAGTATATGCATATATGATAATTCCATAATGAAGGTATTATTCAAAGCCTGTATGAAATATAATGCTATTGCATTTACTGGCCTTAAAAGGTTATGTGTATTTAGTCTAGATATGGAATTCAGGTGCCTTAACATAATTGTAAATGTCCACATCCAAGGTTCTAAAAAAAAAAACATTAAAAAGCCTATTCTACCTACAGAACACAGCATGGACTGTTTCTGGAGCTGTAAAGAAGATGTCTACAAATGGTTAATAAAAATTCCTCTTCTTGAATGTAATACAAATGTAGCATGCTGCCTTGTGTGTAGCACTAGGGCTAGAATTGGAATATGATTGACTAAGAAAAAAAGACAGGATTACAGAGTGGTTGAAGAGATGTGCACACAAGGAAACAATTTGTAAATGACATTCCCAATGGTTCTCATTGCTTGCTGGACATGAACAGGCTAATAACCACTGTACCTGTCTCTTTAAGATTGCCCCCTTACTGCTAAATGCTGCAACCTAGAGATCACATTCAGTTCTATACTAATTCATCAACTTAAAAGCTGAGCAAAAGAGATCCTAGGACACTCACTTCTAATAATCATGCTTTGGCTTAGTTGTTGGCCAGTGACTGAGTCATGTAATTACACCCATGGGAAACATGGACTAGGATTGCTTTTAAATGTTGTGGACTGATCCCATAAGCTCCATTATTTATTTTAATAAAGCATAGTTGTGTTTGTTTGTTACATATATTTGTTTTAATAGCAACTTAAATTATATGGACTCTAATTTTCAATGAACGTATGCTAACTTTACAAAAAGGTCCAGTTGATTAAGTAGAGAAAATGTTTGATTCTCACAGTCTGCCCTGTCTTCTCTACTTCACTCCCGTTTTATTCCAAGGAAATATTTTTAAGCTCTCTCTCTCTCTCTCTCTCTCTCTCTCTCTCTCTCTCTCTCCTCTCTCAGCACACTCTGGCTGTAATTTTTATGCTTCTCCTACAAAGGAGACTTGAAAGTAAACGTTGACCATCTTCTCATTTATACTTCAATTAGATATCATAATGAGAGGATTTCCTGTGAAGGTCATTTTGGAGCTATCAAATTAACTTAGTTCTAGCTTGTTCCACCCAAAGTACTGCAGAGGCTTCTTTGGAGGCTTGTTGCCTGCATGAGTCAATGATTTAGTGTTATGTGGGTGGGGAATTGTACTTCAAAATTTCTTGGCTTAGATATTAAATCATGATCAGACACACTCTGGGTGACATTTTCTCTTCTTTATTCCCACATAAAACTCCCACTGAAGTGACAGAAAAGACTCATGTGTGGAGGAGACTCACTTGGTATTTGTGTAGGTTCTTTAACCAGAAAAAAAAAAAGGTGACTCGTTTTCTGTCTGTTTGCCCCAAATCAATGCCTGTAGTCGACTCTCCTGGGCTGAAGAACTCACAGCTAAAAAACAAGACAGGTGAGCACACATGCTCTAAACTACAAGCATAGATCCTCTATTAAAACAATGTGGTTCTTCTAGAGTTTAACAGCACTCACCAATTAATGCAAGCTAAGCTCAATATGGCAAAATCCCACGCAGCCTGAAAACTCAGTGGTAGGAGTTGAAGTCTGATCAGTTGACAGGTGACTCAATACTGAAATTTAATTGTGCTTGCTGTTTGCCAGTAACTGTAAGCTGGTACTTATGACAGCCTTGTCGTGCTGGTTCACCGGCATTTTTCAGCTGGGAAGGTAGCTGCCTAGACTACAGAAGCTGTGCTCCAGGAGAAGAGGTGTATCATCATTGACATTTTGGACAAGCCTTTGGCATTTCATTCCCTTGGAACAGCACAGGAGAGCATGACACTCTGTGAAAAGACATGGGCCATGGTGATGAAATGCTGGCCCTCCTCCAATATTTCAAGTGGTTTACACCCAGTATCGACTGGAAGGGCATTTGTTCACACATATGGTGACATTCTCAATTTAGGAGAGTCTGGGAAGATATCACCTTTTACTCATGTACTCATAAACATTTTCAAATACAAAGCTTGATACCTAAGTCCCATAATGCTTCTCCAAGAAACGACAAGATGGATCAATGGACTGAAGATTAGTGACTTGCCTGAGTAAATAAGATTTAATATGCAAATTGTAAGTCATAGAGCATGGAAAATTTTGTAGGATAAGAGTACCAATGTATTTTTGGATCAAGCCCTTTGATGTTTAATGGCATTAAAATTTGAAAACAAACATAATCCTCAAAGTCACCAAGTAATCTCCAAATGTCATCTCATCCTTTCCAACAGCCTTTGCTTTCTCCAAAACTACAGACAAAATGCTGAGAGAGGAAAGGTTAGGTATATATTTTAGTATGTTATATTTTTGTCCTCTCCCGTGAATTAATTACTGAACAGGGAAATAAATCAGTAGACAGGGCAGAAGCTTAAGATAATTGGTAAGCTAAATAACCAAAGTCAAAAAGAGCCATTCTCAGAAGGAAGTAGCTTCCATATGAAGGGTGGGGAGTATCCATAATGTTCCACAAAGTTCTCAATTAATTGGCTCTCTACTACATTAACCAATAAGCTTAACAACATATAAATTACGAGTGACTCAGATGCCTCATTACTGTGAGAAAATTCCTGAGCAAATGAATAAATAAATAAATAAATAAATAAATAAATAAATACCCAGCAGATCATGGGAGCCCAGGCTTAGCAGATGCATCTATACCACAGCTTCTGCATCTGAAGTTCTGGAGCATCACAGAAGAGGTATGGAAAGACGGTAGAAACCAGAATACCAGAAAAGTCTGCTGTGAAACAGTCTTTCCTAGAAACAATGGCAAAAACAAGACCAGAACAATGGCCTCCAATGGACATATTACCATGGAAGAGGCCAATTTTTGCAGGGTCCCACCTGCAAAAACTACAGGCAATTAACCAGGAGAAAGGGAATCAGCCTCTCCCAGAGATGAACTCCCTAATTGGTTGTCCAGTGCTGAGTGGAAATTCCTGAAACCAGATGCACACAAGCATGACTCAGCATGTTGTATTTATATATGTTTGTGTGCACGTGCACGAACATGCGCACACGCACACAAACACACACACACATACCAAAGAAAATCAGGCTGTCAACTTGAAAGGGAGACAGCATGGGGCAGGTTCAAGGGAGGTTAGCTGGGAGGTACTGGAGAAAGGAAATGGAGGGGGATGCTACATAATTCTATTCCACTTACAAACATATTTTTTAAATGCCTTAAGCTCCAAAGCATAGGCTTCACTCACAGCTTCTGAGCCAGGGTAGTACTGGTTTGGAACAGCTCACATGGTATCCAGGAAGCAGGTAGTGAATGTTAATGGGCTTTTCCCTTTGTTCCTTTTGTTCCATATGGTCTCTGTCATATAGGATTGTGCCATCTATGCTGAGGGTATGTTCCACTCCTCACTGCCCTGCTTAGTTAATTATGTCTGGAAATAACATCACAAATACTCCAAAGTGTACCCTCCTAATCTCACAGGGACTTCTCAATGCAATTAAATCAACAACAATAATATGAGTGTCCACTTAATGCCATTAGAGGGCATGGAAACTTTAGAAAAACAGTTTAATTGTTTTTGGGTTTAGTTTCCCCATTAAAGAGGACTTGCCTTAACTCCCTCAATGTATCTAGATTCTGTTACAACAATTGGATTGGCATTTGTACATTGCCTTTGCATTCTAGTTTATGGGAAATACTAAGGAATTTCAGTTTCTGTTACATGTTCCTTCGATTACAGACCTCTGACAAAGCCACACATAGAAAAAGATGGTACATGTAAACCTTTAGATAGTGCCTTTAGCAAAAGAAATGTATAGCTATCTAGTGAGTTCACAATATTGAGTTCTTCTGTGACTTTTAGAATCACAGAATCTTTCTGCTCTTCCAGGAAGACAGAGAAATCATATATTAAATTTTGGATATGTTTTGGTTGTTATGAAGGGAGCTGAAAGACCATTTTCTATTCTCACTAACTCAGAAATGCTTTGACGTATTTGTTGGATTTTAGGTTTATGAGGGGAGAGAATGGCTCCACACTACATAAAAAGGAAATAAAATCTCTCTCACTTCAGCTTTAATCGCAAATAATTCATAAGCATGTAGTTGCACTTTGAAAGA
Organism: Mastomys natalensis; assembly: GCA_021653895.1. NCBI lineage: Eukaryota > Metazoa > Chordata > Mammalia > Rodentia > Muridae > Mastomys > Mastomys natalensis. The sequence goes on from JAJTUV010001205.1 coordinate 95,482, forward strand.
AGACATCTTCATTAACTTTGTGCAAAATTTGTCATTAACCCCATGAAACAATGACCATGTAGACCCCCAAACTCCTAATAGGCAACCTCATATCTTGTGGCCTGTATTGCTTTTTACTGCTGTGATAAACTCCACGAGCAAAAGCAACTTGGGGAACAAAGGATTTATTTGGTTGGTATGCTCAGTTTTATCAGTTCCTCTACTGTGCAGTTGCTATGCAGTAAAGATAGGAAGGGTTGCAGAAGCAAGGAAAAAGAAAAGAAGAAGGAGATGGCAAGATTAAAGAGAAAAGTACTTGGTATGCAAGCGTGAGGATCTGAATTCAATATGAAAACCCACCTTTAGAAAAAAATAAACAAAAAAGCCAAAAACTAGGGAAAGACTGAAGACCTAGCTAGGTAGATAAGGAATCTCTCTGCTCTTATAGAAGACCCGTGATCAGTTCCCAGCACCCAAGTCAGGTGACTTAAAACTGCTGGAAACTCTAGTTCTAGGGAACCTAGTGTCTTTTCCTAGTTTTTATCTATTCTTGCATACACGTCATACATATACATGCACTCAGGCACAAAAACCAACAAATCTTTTTTTTTTTTTTTAAAAAAGCAGAAAAAATGGAGAAGTGAGGACATTTATATATCTGGGGCTTACTAGACAGTCAGCCCATTCTAGTCAGTGAGCTCAAATGAGAGATCCTGTCTCAAAACAAAAGGAGAGAGCTCCTGAGCAGGGATGCTGGAGATTGACTTCTGGCCTCCACATCTCCACATTCACACATGCACCAGCATGTACACATCCACCTACATGAGTATGTATCTACACAACACACACAGAGAGAGAGAGAGAGAGAGAGAAGAGAGAGAGAGAGAGAGAGAGAGAGAAGAGGAAGAGAAGGAGGAGGAAGAGGAAAAGCAACAGCAATAATGAAAAAAACTCCTTCAAAGATAAACAAATTCATATCTGCCCTTATTGAAATATTTACCAATCAGAAACCACTTCATATTAGAGCTTCTTATTATTGGAGGATTTACAATTACTGGGCCCTATCTGTAAACTCTCATTTATTTGCTTAAGCGACACCCTAGATAGAAAATGTTTAAAGCTCAAGTCTTTAGAATTCAGTGCTTCCGCACATTTACGAAGCCTGGCTTTCTTACTAAGGTGTGGGTGTTAACACAGTAGCTGGGGTGAAACCTGAGTGCTCCATTTCTAACAGTCTTGTGAGTGTTGCCAATGCCTGTTGATCCCGGAACACTTGAGTAGCAAGATGAAAACTAATCCCGAACACTGAGAAGCAATTCTCACTGAATTTGCTAAGTTGCTTTTCCACTTGCATGTGGTTAGCTCGTACTAACAAAAGCCAGTGCAGACTCACCTTCCCATTCCCCAAGGTAGTTTTACAAGCTAATTTCATAGAGATAGCAGGTTGCAATTTTTAGACTTATCCCATCCATAATTGTTGTTATCAACACTATACCACCCCCATCCCTTTCATGCTGGGAACCATCCAAACTCCTCCTCAAACCATTAGACTGATAGTATCCACGGCATCAAACCCTCTGAGACTTCTACAAACAGAAAGCCCATGAAAACCAAACAATAGTAAATTGTAACTACCCACTGTGCAAATGTATTTGGGGGAAAGTTAAAAAAAAAAAAAAAGACATTGCCTCTGATATATTTTTTTTTAATCTGTGGGAAGATAACTACGCTTGAAAAACAGGACCCATAATATAAAGCATAAATGGTCACAACCAAATGAGAAATACATCAGAGAAAAGAGCTGGGTAAGGCCTGTATGCCAAGTAATTAGGAATTGGGTGGTCAGAATTATAGGGAAGTTACACAGAGAAGATGATATACTTTAAAGTTAATAAAAAGTCAAATGGGCAGGTAGAAAGACCCCAGAACTATGCCAGAGAGGGTTACAGTGACAACTTCATAAGACAGATGTGGTAGAACCAAGGTGGACACCAAGGAGAGTAAGGAGAAACCATTTTGTTTCCTAAATTTGAACCCTGTGAAGCCTGGATATTTTAGAGCTGGTACTTAAAACATGCATGCTGAAGGATAATTGACTATCCTGATGCTCATAGCTTTCACCTCTGTATGTCTCAAGAGACAGAGAGATAGATATAATTAGATTATATATAAGTTTTATGTCATAGTAGCAATATTTAAATATCCTTATGTACTTGTTATATGCACTACTGTACACATTTTATATGTGAAAACTCATTTTATCCTCATAACTATGTATGGTAGGTACTAATTGTACCATTACATCTTTATGTAAAATCAGGGAGTTTGTGTATCTTGTTCACCTTTGCAATCCCTAATGTCAAGACAGTGAGTGAATTTGAAGAGCATGCTTCATTTGGAGAGAGATCATGGCAGAGAGGGATTAAACACTGTGCTTCAAATCATATAGCCAATAAGCAGAAAAGTAGTGTTTAGATTCTAATAGGGTTGGCTAATGCCCATGGCTTGTCCATCACCCTACAAGGTCTGCATGCTTTAAAAGCAGACCTCATGGATTTTATCTTCTTTACTATGATAAATCAAACCATTTTCTCTACCTATGTGTTGATCTGTTTTGTGGTATTACCACAGATATCTGAGACAAAGTAAGTTTCACAAACAGAACTTGATTAGTTCATAGTTCTGGAAGCTAGTCTCTGGCCAGGACATCTATGTTGTTATCCTATCATGGTGAAAAGGGCAAGAGAGCCAGAGATTGAATTTATGACCTGAACATCTTTTATAAATCTCTACTAATCCATTCAAGAAATGTCCAACATGTTTTGTGAAGAACACATTTAAAACTTTACCACAATGATGAGAATTTCTTCTAGAGAAACACAACAGAAGACAGTGCCCTTTGCTCATACACATTGTTTCTCAATCACTGAGAGTCAAGAACATGTAATTTCCTGAGGCCAGAAAGGTTCACTGCAGAACCGGATCACATAGATAGGGCCCGACTCGTTGGACCCAGATCACTTGATTTTAATCCCGTTCTTGGTCTCATCCTAAACTTGAACCTTTAAGATCTAAGTGGTAATTGACAGAGACCTACAACTGGAAAGAATGCAGAAGGTGAAAGACTTTGAAGCACTCACTTCTAAATGGGATGTTTTCATCAAAACCAAACTCAAGGCTAAGGGATCCATGTAGAAAATGGGGCAGGAAGATTTTTAAGAGCCAGAGGAGGTAGATGACACCAAGAAACAGTCGTCCAGACACAATAGGGCTGATGTTCATATGAACTCACAGAGACTGGAGCAGCATGCTCAAGTCTTGCACAGGTTCAAACCAGACAAAATCCCAGCACTGGGAAGCAGATGGGGACACAGAGTCCCACTCCTAATTTTAATTGACACCTGTTGGGAAGAGGAAAATCAGTTTTCTCCAAGTGAGTATCACAGGATATATCAACCACACTTTAGTGCAGAACTAGCGTAATTGGCCAACACAAAATGGAGTCCATGGTGAGTGTGTGTGTGTGTGTGTGGTGTATATGTGCAAGCACACATGTGTATACCTTTTGTTTTAGTATTTCTTGTTCTTTTTGATTTGGGGTTTTTGTTTGTTTCATTGTTTTTCTTTCTTTTTTGAGAGAGAAAGAATAAACTAGACTGCAAAGGGAGGTGAGAGGATCTGGGAAAAGTTAGGGGAGAGAAAGAATATGATCAAAACATACTACATAAACCAACTCTTTAAATAAAACTTTGTAAAAAAAAAAAATCTAAGGCCCTCTTACATTCTTGAGTTCCTAATGAATTGATTGTGTACTTAAAAGTGTTGGTAATATACCTCTTTATCATCATTCAATATGTACGTACTGTGTACCTGGATCACTCTAAGACTTATCTCTGAAGGGCCAGTGTACAGGCCAGAACAGATAAGGTACAGAGTTAGTAAACACTACAGAGCTTTAATAGATTAGTAAGGGTACAGCAAAAAAAAAAATATTTTTAATAGATAACATTTCTTTATTTTTATTTTATGTGTATGAGTATTTTCCTGCAACACTATGGAGAGTATTGGATCCCTTGGAACTCGGGTTACAGATGGTTGTCAGCTGCTATGTGGGTCCTGGGAGCAGAAACTTGTTCTTCTGTTAGAATAAGCAGTACTTTTAACCTCTTAACCATCTCTCCACCCCTCCAACAGCAAGAATTCTTACTGCGGGATCTAGAATGGTTTTAGCACAAGAGGATCCCTAGAGAGCATACCTAACACTATGTCATGGTGGTGAGGGGAGGGAGTCATGTAGTTGCTCTCTCTCCTGTGTCCCTTCTCCACTGTTTCAATTGCACGAAGCTGTTTGGAATCGTTGTCTTATTCCTTTTGGTCACTACTCATTCTGGATGACATTCATCATGTGACCACATAACATGGACTCCTTTTCTCTGGTCTCTGCAAGTTTCATTTTTCTCAATGAATTCAAGTCCTTATCCCTTTGTTCCTGTCACTCCCTACCTGTGCAGCACCACACCCCCCACAAGTATTATTCTCCTTTTACGATATCTCCTGTTTGATTCCTTCTCACAAACTGAGGTCTCCTTCAATGACCCTGTCCTGAAATCATGCTCTCCTCCGTGGCTGGCTGTTCAGTACCTCAGAGCTTTTTCTGGGTGATCATGGGTTTCAGTGGTTCATTTATTTTCCAAATTGCAAATGCATATCTGGGTAAGTGGTCCAGGACTGAAGAGAATAGAAGAGATGAAGAGTGATGACAATAAGAATCTCCATGTGTGATAAACCCAGAGAGTTACGGGAGTAAATAAATCTTTATAGGAAGCAGTTGAGTACTGGTCACTGGCAAATACTTGCCACTGGTGAGCACAAAGTAAGAAACAGAAGTACCTCCTTGCACTCACATAAACTCCTGTGGCATATAGATTTTTATCTTTATTATGTTATCAAGTAATGTTATCAAGTATTGTCTACACTTTATGGAAGGTGAAACCCATCTGGAAGAGAGTGACTTCTCTTTGTCCATTATTTGTTTATGGCAAGAAGGGCCTCAAATTGAATTTCTTGTGTCTAGCTCCATGTGTTATAAACTATGTGATAAGTGTTAACGGTTCTGATCGATTATTTTGTTTAATATATGTGACACATATAATGCATCAAACTGATTTGTTGTTAGATACATATGAGTAAATGAGAACACTATAGCTCTCAAGAAATTTGGAGGGCAAGGGAAACTAAAGCCTCATTATGATAGCAGGAACAAAAAGACCTATTAAAAACACAGGGACTGATGGTGTAGCATTTAACTAGCTGGAGCTGATGCCACAGTGTAGGTGAGAAAAGGAAGCTGGGAGATGATGCTGGAAGCACATGGCCTGGGTATCTAATTAAACAATTAAGATCAGAGAAAGCATCAATGGAGTGAGTAGAAATGGTGAATGGGCAAACGAATAAAGTTATGTGAAAAGAAAATATGGTCCTTCAGAAGTGTGCTTTCAAGGAATTTAGAACACCTGATTCCCTGTCATGGTTGGCTCTGGCTCTGGCATCCAGGTTATTCGTCAATGACAGTTCCATTGCTCCACTAGCTTGGAGAAATGTCTCTACCTGTTGGCTATCACCCCCTCCCAGGGTCTTCTTATCCTGTACAAGACTCTGCAGGGAAAGCCTAACCCAAAGACCAACCAACATAGGAGCACAAAGACCTGAGACCATGATTCCTTTCAGAAAATTCAGGAAACATTTGGGCTTTCAGGAGTCTCTGTGGTCTCTCTTGGCTGAAACTGTTTCAATTCAGCTTTTCCTTCGTCCCAATTCTGTGTATACCCTCTCCCTTCCACAAGTTGCAAACCACAAAGCCATTTTTGTATTATGTATAGAACACAGTCTAATCCTCAGCATCTACTTCCTGGTAGATTCAGGTAGACATAGTGCTCTGAGAAGGTACAAAATAAGGTGGGGTTCGGAACTGGATCAATTGCTGCTTCACTGGTGTACAAAAGCATCCCAGGCACACAATGAAAGACCCACTTCTCACTGGTGAGGTAGGATGGTGTAAATGCTGATGGGAAGCATTAATTACCTCTCTATGTAGTTATCTTAAAGTGGACAGGGTAACTGGAAGACAATAAAAATGTTATGGTCATTTTCTAAATTTGTTTTTCTAGAAGAAAGACTGGAAAGCTGGCAGAAATTTTCAAAGCATTTAAGGCAATCAGTGAAAGTATAGGGCAGTTTAGATAACATGCAAAAAAAAAAGTCCCATTTTCTGTACTAGGAGGGCCTAAAACTCTGACTACCAGAACTAAAATTTAATTATCAAAGTATCCAAGCTCTGGGGAAAGTTAAAATTCTAATCAAGAAAAAATGCCTAAGGCAAGATTAGAGCCCTGGCTGGAAAATAACAAGACCCTAGCACATTCATTAAGTATTTTGGTGGAAGCTCACAAAAGTCTTGAATTCCGAAGGTCCCTATAATCTTGTAAAGCTGCAGAAATGCCCTACCCCACCAAGAGCTTGCAACCCTCTACCCTCACAGGAAGGGAATATAGAGCCTTCCCCCTGTAAGAAATACGTGTTTTCCTCTGAATCTGTTCCACTGCTTTTTGTGACTGCTTGGAAGACTACAAGACTAGCTCCAGCATAATTAAGCCAAAGATATACTAGAATCTCAAAGAAGGGAAGAAAGATACTACACAGCAAAGGAGCTGCAAATCTTGGCCTCCATGTACCAGAAGGATGTAAGAATTGTGCATGAGATTGCAGGTGGAGGATCTGTGATAAAGGAAATTAAGTATAGCATGGATTTTGATATGAGAATTTATAATACTGACAAGACTTACTCAATATAAGGGATCTAGAATACTGGCAAAGACCACAGGAGATCATACAAACTCAACTTATCTGTACATGACCATCATCACCCTTGTTCAGAAAGAGAAGTGATACAAAGTCAGATAATATGTATACATTCATTAGTAGGTACAGGTTTTGTTAGCAGTCTGATTGACAGTCTAAAGAAAGAAAAGGTGAAAGATCAGGGATGCCAGGTCAAGGAATAGATAAACATATTAGTAGTTCAAATCATAAAAAAAAAAAACATGATTCTATCACATGATGAGCTCAACAGATAGCATCCAACATAGAAAGAGTATTAAGTAAAACTATTACCCACTAGTTATTGTTTTGACAAGGCAATACTAATCAGCAGATATCAGAAAGCCATTATTATATAATAAGACAAGGAAGATTAACTCTAGTACCAGCTCTCCCACTTTCTGGGTATTCCTGTGAGCATTTACCATCACAGATAGAAAAGGTATAGCAATTCTGACTTGAAAATGCATTATAATCAGAGACCAAGATTATCCAAGACTGGGGCTGTGGGTTATACTATAAGAAAGTAACTGACTACCAGAGAAGATAGGTGAATATGAGGAAAATCTAGAATTGACAAGGGAGGGAGACAGTGAGTATATGTGGTAATTTTTGAGAGAGGAATCCACAGCTTCCCTGACTCCTGATTCCCAGTCTAACTGAAGAAAAGAAGTCCAGAAGGATGTTCAAGAGTTACTTTAAATATAAAATGGGCAAATCTGAATGGAGGAGGAGTCATCTGGGTTTAAACCATGGAATGCTCCATTTGGATTGCTTCTCAGTGAGAGGTTCTTCCTGCTCCTTAAATGCTATCGAAACTCACCAGCTGTCAGACTCTTCTCAAAGTGCTTAAAGTATAAAGAGCCCTGTAGCCAATGTTATATGCATGCTATGGATGCCCATAGCCAATGACTGGCTGACACAAGCCAGTAAAGGCCAAACCCTCTTTGATAACTCTGAGAGCCCACTTCAAGCCTAGACATCTCTTTAAAACTGGCCAGAAAAGATGATGTACTTGTGTCTCCATCAACTCCGTCTGCCTAATCATTTTCTTTGTCTTCCCTTCCATAGGTCTTATTGTCTCCAAGAAGACCATACAATAAGCAGTCTGTATTCTCAACTGTTTTCAAGAAGAAAGTTGCTTCTGAGTCTGGCTTCTGAGTCTGTTATGCAGAACAATCATCTGTCTTCATGAAGAAGGATGCCCTGCTGCATACATCCTGAGTTTCTGCTCATCTCAGATTTTACTAGAGGCTTTGACTTGGCCTAGAGAAGACACAGGGGAGGTGACTCTGAGGCAAGTTCAGAGTTAAATTTACTACTTAGTGTGCCAAACACACAGATATGTCTCTTCCTTGCTGCTGACAGTTCCCAGAGGCAGTGTTTGACACCAGGAGGCCCTCAAAGGCAAATTATAAGATTATAAATGAGGCATCAGAAGAAAGGGTACAGCCAACAATTTCTTAATAAAGATTGCAAGTAGCCAAGTTTTTATCCCAAATAACCATAATCTTGGCAGACGAAGGCGATTCTGAGGACAGAAGAAAAGCTTCAAGTGTTTATATAATTTCAACAGGGGAAGACTTTACAGAATCTAGGAAGGGTGGGACCACCAGGGCCTGGCTACCACACTGTGATGATTACCCCTAACATGTTGGAAATTCACCTTTAAACCTTGTTTGAGTCTCAAAGCACAATAGGCAATTCATTCATTTCCTCCACAGGACCTGGTGCATGTGGCCATCTCCTGAGGAAGGCAATCATCACCTCAGGGTGGTCTGCCGGAGCATCCGTCCAGCCTTGATTTAGAGGAAGCTGGATCCTTGTGACTGTCTCAGAAGTATAAGCACAAGATTGGAAAGCAAGATTGGGAAATGTTTGGCGATACACTTCACAGTTTGACACACACGCAACTTCAAATCCCACAAAATACTTTCACAAATAGTTCATTTTCATTAATTATTTTCATCCCAACTTCTAGGCAGAAGAATTTCTACTTGTGATTTTTTTTAACTTAAGATTATTTCTTCAAATTGCATTCCTTTGTATGCTATAATACGGGAAAATATTCATACTGTTGGAAAGGCATAGTCTAGACTCTCTGGGTATCATCTTTAGAAGCTAGAGTAGATTTGAAAGTGCAAATAAAATGATAGGCCACAGACTGAAAAGGAAGCCCAGGGCACTTTCTCTGGAGCAGTGACCCCACTTCTGTATGTCTGCATTCTTCTGCTGTTCCTCAATGATGTACTCCATATTGCCTCAAACTGAACCCCCCAAGCACCTAAGTTAAGGATACTTCTTTTATAATTCTATTATAACACTTATCCTGGGCTATCTGTACATAACTGTAATTTTGCGTTCTCAAAGACAAGAGTCATTTCTTCTATGTCTTGGATTTAACTAGAACATCATGTATATATTATGTCTATTATTGAAATAAATCAAAACAATAGTGCCATAAAAACAGTTCTTCCAGACAGAAAAAAGAAAGAAAGAAAGAAAGAAAGAAAGAAAGAAGAAAGAAAGAAAGAAAAGAAAGAAAGAAGGAAGGAAGGAAGGAAGGAAGGAAGGAAGGAAGGAAGGAAGGAAGGAAGGAAAGAAGAAAGAAAGAAAGAAAGAAAGAAGAAAAAAGAAAGAAAGAAAGAAAGAAAAAAAAAGAAAGGGGACGATTTTTTAAGATAAGACTTGAGCTAGTTTTCAGAATTACTGTTTACTAGTTGTAAGTAATTAGCCTTTTGGTTGCTTTTCTGTGTGTGCTTTCTAAATAAGAATGCTATGAAAGATGAAGGAAGTGATGTTTATGAAGCATTCAAACATCCTCTATAGCATCTTCTAATGTCTTTTCCATTATTAGTCTTAGTAACCTAAAAACAGCAAAACAACAACAAAGTGTCCCTTGCAGATTATTCCCACCCACAGTAGACAATTCAAAGGTATGAGATTTTTGCTATCATGGCCATCAATCAAATGGTAATGAACTGCAGGAAGTGTTAGGGAAATGTAAAGCAGATAAGCCAGGTGATTAGCAGAGAAGTCTTGCAAGGCTGTGTAGGTGAGAAGCCCGCTAATAAGGGACAAGGGATGGCAGGGAAGCAGTGTTCAGTATACAGAAACAGTCCGGTTATGAAATCTCACAACCACGGACATGAAAAATGGCCAAGGTGAGCCAAGAACAATTCCAAGGAAGCTGAGCTGTAGGTGAAAACATCTATGTTGGGAACAAAGAAAAGAGGAAAAGAAAGCCCTGAGCGAGGAGGGAGAGGTGCAGAGAGGACTGGGTGATAAATCAGAGAGAGGTCAAGAGAATGAGAGCTACCCTTAGAAGACAAAGGCCTCTGCTGTTCTCTGGTCCACCTGCTGAGTTCACTTCTGCATGTGTGTGGAAAATCTCCCATCACACTCATCAACCACGCCCAGCCCTTGCCAGGTTCCAGTAAAGGACAGGAGATGTCATTTACAGGTCACTGAAAAGAATATAGAAATATATTAAATGCTCTTGGTTATTTTTACTAAAAATATGAAGCGTGCTAATTGGGCTCAGCGGATTATTTAAAAAAAAAAAAAAAAAAAAAAAAAACCACAGTTCATAAAGTTGGAAGGGAGCCGTGGGAGGGAGTTGCAAGGGGGGAGTGGGGGGTGGGCACGAACATAATACACTGTATATTTTTAAGTTAATACTTATATGGTCAACTGGTAAAGATGAGGAATAAATACTTAACAAAAACCAGAGTCTGACCCAAGACATTTTTGCGTGACAAACACTACATAAAAATCTTTGTGACTGGCGTTTTCCAGAGATCTCATCCATCTCTTGTATGTGTGCTCACCTACCACTGTGGAGCTTTTCTTTGCCACTTCCTCTCTCTGCAGTTCCTGTTTCCTCTTACTAATTAGCTGCCAGGACTGCAAATGAGATCCAGAAAACAAGGGCCTTCTGATTTCTCATAGCCCAGGCTACTGTTGCTCTCTTGGGGATGGGGAGTTTGCAAAAGCCTGGAAGAAGGCAGCTAAGAACAGGAAGTGTGCACAGCCTTAAACCCTCATGGACTCAGACAAAATTCCCATTGGAAACTGCTAAGCTCTATAAAGAGGTAATAATTTTCCATTGCCTGAAAGTTCACTGTAATAAATTGACGATTATAGAGAGGAACAAAATTAATGACTTTCAACTCCAGATTCTATGTTCTTCCTTGGCAACCCGTGGGCCTTGGCCTAGCTTGAACCTCTCTCATAAAAATAAAACTCATGGCACTGGATATTTGGTAGACATGAAATTAAATCCAGGAAACCGATAGATTAGTGTTAAAGGCCCAAGGACATAGATGTAAATAAATACATAAACATAATATATAATATAAACAAATATAAATATATTTTTCCTTAAAATTGGCAATATTATTGTACTTTTATTTTTGCTTGCACATTTGCTTCTTGTCTATCTGGAACAAACCTTCTGGATAAGTGATTCATAGGCTTATAGTGAGTGTATTTGTTTGGTATCTGTATGTCAAGGTTGGGCATTCCTGAATTAAATGCTTAAAGTAAATGGCATACAGCTTTAAAAAAAAAAAAAAAAGATTCAGATCTGGCACTCAGATAGTCTTAGTTAAGTACCTTAAGCATGTTAACCATACCACACATCAAAGAAACAATTATTCATTATTACTCGGCTCCTTCCCACTGACTCAGCAAGCTACGGCCCCAACACACACACTTTCTCTTTACTCATCCACCTTATAAGCTGGAAGCAAAAGGAATGTTTAAAACAAAGTATCCAGCAGGCTGATGACAAACCATTTTACTATCTGGAAATATGACATATAAAACTTTTTAAATGTCAATAGCTTTGCGATCCAATTTCAATAGAAAACAATTTGAACAATTTCTTTCGGCAAAGCTCTGTACTTTTTATTTGTCACATTCCTCAGAAGGGAGAGACCCTTTGTGATTTAAATTTGTCTGTTTACCATGGCAAGAGGTGGGGAAGGGCACATGCTATGGCATATGTGTCATAGAGTAGCAACTCAGCCAGGGACCACAAGAGTTGAATTCAATGGTTAAGTTTGGCCATGGGTCGCTTGACCCACTGAACCATCTTGCTGGCCCTGAACTTCATTGGTTTTGGTGGAGATTTTAATCATTCGTTTTAGTGCTTTAACTGCTATGATCATAATAGAATTCTCTCTTAGAAGTCATGATTGTCTCTTCATTTAATTTTTTTATTATAGTATAATTACCACTTCTCCTTCCTCTTCTTTCAAATTGTCCCATGTTGACCCTCCATCTTCTCTTTCAAATCCATGACCTCTTTTTTATTTTTTTTAATTATTGGTGTGCGTATGTCTGTGTGTGTGTTGTGTGTGTGTCTGTGTGTGTGTGTCTGTGTGTGTGTGTCTGTGTGTGTGTGTGTCTGTGTGTGTGTGTCTGTGTCTGTGTCTGTGTGTGTGTGTCTGTGTGTGTGTGTCTGTGTGTGTGTATCTGTGTGTGTGTCTGTGTGTGTGTGTATAAATTATTATATAAACACAGCCTGCTTTAGTTACTTGTGTGCACAGGGTTTCAGGACTGGCCATCAGTACTTGGGATGCTCCTCCCTTTCCATTCTCTTTAAAAAAAAAAAAATCTAATTATTGTTTAAAATCCTTGGATTTATGAATTTCAGGAATTGATTAGAAAACTAACAAATATGTGCAACTTTATGAGTCAATTTGCAAAGAAATAACAAGAAAAATCCTTACCCTTAAATTAAAAGTAAACAGTGCTATATGAGATTACATGGTTTCACATGCATGGAAGGATGCCAGGGAAAAGCTCAGGAAATGAATAACACTTCCCTGCTCTTACAGGACATCTCAGCTTTCTTTGTTATTGTCAATTTGGGCAAGCCCAGATTCAAGACGTACATGCGATAACCCTATGCTAGAACAAGCAAAGGAAAATACCTTTTCAGGTAAACTAACAAGGCCAATTTTGATTTGGTTATGATAGGTACATTTGAACAATTAATAATCAATCCACAAAAGAGAAGTTTAGGTTTATAGATGGATAAATTGAACAGAGTAATTGATTAAACTTCTGTGAGCAGAGGACAAAATGATAAAGACTGACCTGAGCATTGACTCAGTCTTGACCTCACTCTCTAGCAAAGGGAAGACAAGGATGCCCTTGAGGGGAAAATGTTCAAGCTTCAGAGCCTATTGCTATTGGCTGAATGAAGGACTGAAAAGGGAAAATATGTTTGAAATGCAAACTCGTTTCATCTCCTAATACATAGTTAATGCTTGGTAGCTTGGGAAATCTGAACATCATTTCGCTGATCTCTTTATCAAGATGCCAGATTAAAATCGGAAGTGGTAATGCTTCATAATGATTGCATAGATAAAAAAGTGGGTAGGTAGATAGATAAATATTTATAGATACATACATACAGATGTATGGACATGCATCTGAATGGTTTGATACTAATTGAAAAAGGCAAAATGGACTGAGGCTATAACATAAGTAAGAATGGGGCCAATGTGTAGCAATGCAATGGGTCATTTGGTCAGTGATACACTGTCATTTGCTAGAAGCTCTCAGTCTTTCATAAGACGTTAAAGATTGATCGAAGACAACTTATGTACAGCTTGCAAGACTTTAGTACATCCTTTTGAGTCAATGTGCCAGGACTAAATTGAAAGCAGTTTAAATGTGCTCAAAACGAAATATCTGGAAGTAAGATTTGGTCTGCTTTCTGAGCAGGCAGTAAGGAACATTTGAAATGAACACTGTAAAGTCCATCAGAAGCAGGACTAATGGATTGTACTCCATTCCCCCTGCCAACACACACACAAGAAGGTAAGGAAATGTTCAGAAAATAACTGATGTGGAGCACAAATATCTTCCTGGGAGGAGGTCCAAGAGCTGTTCCAATTGGATCTTTAAATATTGCTCACATCAATAGTCTCCATCAGAATCGTGTAGAAGAGGCTGCTGTCAAACAGGGAGAAATGGATCATACCAGGTTTGATGATTTTATAGTTAAAAGCAGAAAGGACTAGAGAACAATCGCTTGTTGCTAGGGAAGAATTCTACAGTGAGTTTGAACCAGAAGAAGTGCTAAATGAAATAACTTTACCATCTTTCATTTATAGTATTCCACTCTGTGTGTTGTAGTCTAGGGCACCAGGAGAAGGCCATGTGGGATCACAGCCATCAACAGCAACACAAATGATAGCATTCCCTGAGCCTTCCTTGAATGAAAGTCTTTGTGTTTTCATAAAGCACTTTGCAACCATTATCTTTCTGCCTCTTACCACACCCAAGGTATGTAGGAGGTAAGTATTACCTCATTTTGCAAGTGTTAAAGTTGAGGTTGGTGAAGTTAACAAAGAATTACATATACTGATGCTCAGACAATATCTTGTAGAAGATATTAACTTCAATGGAATAATGGGTGTTAAGATTCTGTTATGTAGCAATGATACCAACAGGACAAAGAAAACTGCAATATTAAATAAAACAAAATAAGCAAGATGATATGATCCTTGACAAACGCTGAAATAAATTGAGAGAAAATATATTAATACTTTCTCGCCAACGATGATTTTGCACAAAATAACAAAAAGAAACAAGATTCGAAGTTCTGAAATTAGTTTAAATACCATTTTACAGGCCTAGAGAGATGGTTCAGTATGTAAGAATGCTGGCTTTTCTTGCAGAGAACCCTGGTTCATTTCCCAGGATTCATGTGGTGACATCAACCATCTGAAACTCTAGTGTCAAAAAAAAAAAAAAAAAAAAAATCCAATGGCTCTTTCTGGTCTCTGGAGGACAAGGACTACATGTGGTACACATAGATACATGCAGACTGAGAGCCTATACACTTAAACATTTTAAAGAATTTGAAATATGTTTAAATAGAAGAAAAACCTATTATCTGCTATTTTGTGGAAATGCTATCAAACTAACTGGGATTCTGTCATCTCAAATATTCAGGTTCTTACTCGCTTTGTTGCTGTTTCTGGGGATTCTCCTGAGGGCCTTACACAGGTTGATCTCATGCTCCATGCCCAAGCTATCCTTTCAGCCCCAGGCCTAAGTTTTTAACATCACTCAGTACACATAGCCTAAGTTGCCTGTCAGTTTTAGATCAAGTGCCCACATTATCTGGCTGCAGAAACCAAACGGAAAAGTAACTGCTGTTTAACTACAAATGAATGGGCAAATGACTAGCTGACTAAGTAAATAAAGAAATACATAAAGCAATTTTTCAAAACAAAGGAAACATATTTATTTCATCTTCTTCTTTGCAAGAGTTCCTAAATTTCCTTCATAAATAATATCTAAATCAGATCTAACTCTCTGAACAAAAGGAACAGGAAAGTGCTAACGGGAGAAAGCTGGGAACAATGATGCTGGTTTTCACCAGCTGGCCTTGGGCAGCCATTCCTAATTCCTCACATGGCTCACTTCACTCCAGGCGTGCATCTCTGTGCATCTCAGCTCCCCCTGAACAAATTGAAGCCATTTCTCCTTTCAATCATCGTATGCATATTACACCTTCCCTTTTGGGTACCAGGTTCTAGGGACTGTGCTTCAAGGAGGCACAGCTGTTCTGAGTCCTCTTCATTTCAACTGTTAAGTCAGAGGTAAGGTACAGAGGGAAGGAGTCTTATAGCATCATGCATTAAACCCAGGAAATAGAGACTATTGACTAGGGGATATTTAGTGAGATAGCTTCCTTTTTGGTCTGCTGCTATATAACCATTAGTTCAGGAAAATGGCTAAATGTGGAAGAGAGTAATGAAGCACATAAAGGGAAGGAGGACTATACAGTATCTGAGGATAGACAGTTGATTTTTTCCAAAGGCATTCAGGTCTACCATATAATGGTTTTATGATTTTTTTTCATTTTTACTTTCATTTGTTTTTAGACCCAGATACAGATAAAAACATGACATCATCCTGTGTGTGTACTACAAGAACGATCATTGCATGCCAGATCTCAGCATCAGTACCATAGGAAGGGACATGCTTCACTGGAGTAGGAGGCATACAAGTCCCTTGAAAACCTGTGCTTTAGCTTCTTGAGTCAGAGACAGGTACAGAGTATATCTATGCAAGATGCACAGTGCTGGATAAGTTATTACTTTTATTCAAGTCTGGCTTTCATCCTGAGCCAGGCAGTTTATGCTTTTGCCATTTGTCTCCATAATAACTATGCATTTTATAATTATATGAATAATTGTTTACATGATTATCTTGAGCATACATTCAGTACATGTATTATTATATATACTGAGGTTTATAAGAAATACACTTGAGGCAATGCTTTGATTCACCACCCACATCCCCACAAAGGTAAGAATGAAGGGTTTGTTCTCCCTGCTTGGACAGGGCTGTGGGAAATGGTCCTCACTGCCATTCCTGTTTGGAATTCTCTTATCTGAATAAACATATCTCAGCTATAATGACCCTGCTGATTACTGATTTGCTACATCAACAGGCCCTTTCCCTAAATCAGTACAAATCAGAAAGGCTATCACAACTGCCTGTTACAGTGGCTACTTGTCTTGATGTGACAGCCTAGCTCAACATTTTCTCTTCCAAACTATAGTCAACTCTTTTATGTGGATTATTGCTTAAGACATTCTCTAACAAATACAAGCCTAGTTCCTTTTCAGAATCTACTTTCTGTGGACATCTCCTACTATACAACCTCCATGTTAGCTAATGTTTCCTGAGAAAGATTCAAAATATAGATAAAAAATTATATTAGTCCAAAGTATGGACAGATTAAGGATGACTTAGCTACATCTAGAGTTTGAAAAACATACAGTAAATGATACTTATAATTCAAAAGGAAATAAGCTTTCAAAGCAAACTCTATATCTTCAAGAACCTAAATATTAGGAAACTGAGATGACCTGATTTAGAAATATATCAACTCTTGTCAAGTATTTTATATATGTGCATGTATGTATGAATATGTACATATAGAGGTATGTGTATGTATATATGTGTATTTATTTGGGTATGTGTATATGTGTTTGTTGTGCTTGTATGTGTATGTATGTGAGTATATGTATGTAAATGTATGTGTATATTATGTGTAGGTATGTTTGTATATGTGTGTGTATATATATAAATATGTATATATATGTATATATATATGCATGTAAGTATATGTATGGTTGTATATGTGAAGAAGACAGTACACACCTTAGTTACAGACTAATGCCAGCTGCAATCTGCTGGGGTTGACGAAATCCTAGTCTTCACTAAAGTAGCAACTAGTAAATTATTGGTATTCCAGTGCTCACTGGTTAAATCTATAAAGCCTTGAACCAAAGCCAACCATTACCAAAGACATAAGCCACACAAGCAAAATGGGGACTTGGTGTTTAGGTGGAGAGTCTGTGGGGGTGGGGAGGAGGTAAGAGGGTTAGAGTGATAACAGTTAACATCTGTTCCTATTAAGAGCCTTCTATAAATTAGCTAAGTTTTAGAAGCTATGCTTTGTGCTTCCCATAATTTCAGTTAATTCAGTCAATCTGGATTTCTGACAAGGTTGAAGACTTATAGTCTCATAGCCAATCACAGCTATTTACTTTGAAAGAAAAGATTTGAGAGGATGGTTTTCAGCTGACATTCATTCTAAAGCCAAGAAAAAAGCCAGGTTCACAATTAAGTCTTTTAGTTAGGAGAGATGACAGAGGTTCTAGTTAGTCAACAAAATGATGGACTGGGTATTAGGTCTATCTTGTACCTTACTGATCCAAATTTGTATAGTTATGCTCTCATTGTATTTTGAGAGAAAAGTTTTATTTTAACAGGAAAGGTGATATGTAGGAGGAGCTAAGGTGGGAGGAGTAAGGAGAGGAAGAGGAGAAGTAAGGAGAGGAGGAGGAGAAGGAAAGGAGGAGCTAGGAGATGAGAGGGGGAAAGGGAACATGGAGTCAGATGTTCTCGAGTCTCCACCAGTCAAAGATAGTTGGTATATCTAGGTTGGGTATTGGGTTACACTTTCTGATTGTATGGGCATCTTATTATTGAACATTACCAAACTTATGAAGCCTTTGATTAACATTTTTTTAAAAGTTACTAATAAAAAAATGAAAAAAAAAAGAGTGAGCCTCCATTCTACCTCTGTCTGTTAGCAGTGGGTTAATTTTAGGAATAGTAATAAGAACCACTTCTTTTGACACTGAGTTCTGTTCTCAATCAGATGTCATGCCACATAGCCAGACTTATCCAATGTGATGAGTTTTACTACGAACTTCTCAAATCTCACCGACCTGTTCTCTGATCTGTTGGCATTATTCCAAAGCCCATGCATTTCTCTTCCCCTTCAATTCCCTGGAATAGGTGAAATCTTCTAATCTCATGTTTTTCTGGGATATCTAGAAGCTACTTGAGTATGCATAGTTGACAATTGACAGACAACTAGGCCATTGGTCTGCCTTTCTTTCAATCACAAAATAACAAAGTCTTAGATGACTCTGTGTCTCATATAGTCTTGGTTGCATTTAAGATGAGCCATACGACAGTTGTAGGAAACAAACCATCATTTACATATTTTTCCATTCCTGCGGATCAAGCATAAGACCCTGTACATTCTAGGCTAGCAAGCTCTTTGTCCCCTTTAGTCCTAAATTGTGGGAGAAAAAGACTAGAGAGGAAGATAGGAGCCAGACAAAAAAGTTGTCTTCTGTGGTAGAATTCTTGGGCTTAATGCATAGAGACTAGGAGTCATTTTTGGTTTAAACAACAGCCAAATGTGTTTATATTAGATCGTTATTCTAGCCAAAGAATGAAAGGAGGACAGGGAGGAAACTGTCACCATTATGTCAGGAACAACAGTTGTGAGAACATGTATACACAGGTACATATGTACCATATGTAACAGTACAAGAAGAAGGAGAAGGAAACTCAATTGGAGCAGTGGTCCTTTGTGTCTGAAAAAAGAACCGGCTTCTCAGGCTTGTGCTTAAAGAGCCTCTGGGTTAGCTGGTTTCTGGCTGACTTTGCCCAGAAATATTTACTGTTAGGAGATTGAAAACCAGAAAACTCCAGGGTGTTTCTCTCTAAGGCCTCGGATGACACCTACAGCAGCAATGGTATTTCCTCTTTGGCTTCAGTGGCCTCTGTGCACGCATGCCCCAGTCCTGGCTTTGGTCCAGGGATCCCACCCTTGGCTGTGGAAACACTACTTCCTGTCTTTGTCCATGCAGCCCAGCACTGATTATAGCTTCCTGCTACAGCTAACGTGAGTGGCCTTGTCTTCTGTTTGGCATCTCACCTTTTCCGTCATCCAAACAAGCAATCCTCTGAAGACCCATCTTTCTCTCTCCCAAGATAGATTTCAAAGGTGTTCTTTATTGGATGGACCCCAACTGATACAAGAAGAGACACATTTTAGAAACACTTAGGAATCAGAACTTTGGGAACTTTCTGAATATATCCTTTCCTACCTAACTTCAAGTTGGCCTCCCTTGTCTCTAACAGATGTATGCTGTATTGATTCCTCAGTCTCGTGGCTGTACCTTCATTACTGTCTTCCATAGTAAGCTAGTTGCAATATTAGAAATATAAGATCAAAAGCACTAGGATGCTGGTGTAAGAGGCAGATGAATCACTTCAGGGCTTTCAGGCCACAAAAGCCATTCATGTTTTGGACCTCCCATGCCTCAGACTTCCAGAACAAGAAACCTGTCACACAGGCCAGATCCAAGTGGCTCAGATATCAGGACCTGATCAGACCTAACAGAAGGAAATTTCAAAATACTTCCTTTGGTCTTGCAGAATCTAGACAAAGGAAGGTCAGTTTTGAGTGTCAGTAAAAAGTAGATAAATGTTGAGCACATAGCTGCTTGGGCTGCAGAACAAGCACAGCACTGGGATAGAATGGAGCACGCTCAGTGAGCCTCGCTCGCCACTTCAGGGGCTTAAAGCAAACTGGAAGCATGCACTGTAGGGTGATGAAGGTGGGGCCATGTTATTGGAGCTCCAAAGCAGAGAGCATACAGGAGAGTGGAGTGGTCACGTCTCTCTGGAGAGCGGAAGCACTGTGGCATTTGAGCTGGTCACAGGTGTTATGGTGAACTCACTCTATCACTGTATCATCATAAACATTGTTTCTAAATTGTTTTAGATTTACAGAAAAGCCCACAAAGGTGGTATATAGACTGTAGCGATTCTCAACCTGTGGGTCGAGACCTCATTGGAGGGTCATATATCAGATATTCAGATAGATACTTACATCATGATTCATAACAATAGCAAAATTACAATTATGGATTAGCAACAAAATAATTTTATCATGGGGTTCACCACAACATGTGAGCTGTATTAAAGACTCCACACCATTAAGAAGGTTGAGAATCACTGGTATAGAGGATGTCTTTATTTCCCTCCTTCCTTCTGTCTATGGTTAATATTTTACTGTAGAATATTTGTCACCGCTAAAAAAAAATGCCAACAAAAGAAAAAAAAAAAAAGTCAGTACTTTACTGTTATATAAACTCACTTAATATGAAAGTCACTAGTACCACCCCCTGGTTCCACAGGATACCATTGAAGGGTTAAAAGCCTCAGGTGGGCTGAGAAAGTTCAGACTGGAAACTTGACTGGTGATAACACCTGAGGCTGCTAAGTAAGATGCAGGAAGCTTCTAATAAGATAACACACCCACCTCCTTTGGTGTTTTCCACTGGGACTCTGCAGGGAACTGACCTCAGATGGAAGCTTCTGTCCCCAAAGTCACTCCTCTGTTCTATAAAATCTCCTAGCCCACTGTGCTAATGTAAGTAGTCTCCACTCAGTCAGAGAGCTCTACCCTTCAATTGTTCGGATTAAAGGACAATTCTGCTTCTGTATACAGTGGTCCATCTACTCTTTCTTTTAATTCCTAGCAGCCTCCATCAGTCTGAATCTAACCACCATCACCGTAACATTGAGAAACATTTTAATTTTATTTTCACTCTATACTAATTGTTAAGGGAAAAAATTTGTTATTTATCTTATTAAAGGAACACCCAAATAACTTTCCGGAATTATGACTATTATCCCAAACTCCAGGGATCTTCCTAAAGGAAGGACATGCTTAACTCTCTTAGTTGTGATAGTGTCTAAGAGTATGACAAAGAAACCAAAACTGAAAGTCACAGGATTGAAAGCAAACCCGTGATTTTTATCTAGGCATCTTGGAAAAATAATGTCTAATTCCTCCAGGCTTCAGTCCTCTCATCTCTAAAATGAAAGGTGATAAATTACAAATAAGTCTCAGAGTGGTTTTACTTTGCATTTTCTGTTTGCTAAAGATGCCAAATGCTTTTGAAAGTGTGAGAAGAGAGGAACCTTTATTCTCTGCTGGTAGGTGTGTAAATGAGTGGAACCACCATGCGAATCAGTGCGGTGATTAAACATGAGAATAAGCCAACACAATCTAAAAGTATGAGCACCGTCAGACCCAGCTATACCACTCCTGAGCATGTCCCCAAAGGACTGTAAGTCACCTATTTACTATTCCACTATTCACAATAGCTAAGAGAAGGGATCAATCCCAATGTCCATCTATAGATTCATGGATTTGAATTTTAAAAAAAAAGAGCAAGGAGGAATACATGAGAAGGCTTGGAAAGAGGAAACGGATGAGGGAAATGATGTAACTATAATCTCAAAATAAAAGATGATTTTACAAAAAAAAAAAAAAGAAAGAAAGAAGTTTAAAAATGTGGTTAAAACTGCACAATGGAATTTCTCTCAGCCATAAAGAAGAAGAAAACCATGATATTTGCAGGAAGATTGATGGTACTGGAAATTACTATGATAAGTGAAATATCTCAGAGTCAGAAAGACATAACCACATGTTTTCTCTCAGTAGCAGATTCTTGATTTTAATTTTTTGTCTCTATTTTTGTATGAGAATACCAATTGGAAAACTAAAAGAGGGATAATGGGGGGAATAAATTCTGAAGTGGTAGGTGAGAGTGGAAAGTAAGAAGGGGATAGAAGACATTCACTGTAAAGGGAAAGTACTGGGATGGGAAGGACCATCAGAAGTGGGCAAAAAAAAAACCAAGAGGATAATGGGAGACGGGGATCAAGAAAAGTAGGTGTGGACACACCACAACAAAGCCTATAACTTCTTATACTCAAAGAACAATAAATTAAAAAAAAAAAACATAAATCACTTAGAACTATGCCCAAGTATGTAGAAAGCATGGAGTTAATCTTAGTTGATATCACCATTAACATTACTGTCCGGTTCTAGAATATGCAGTGGTTTTCTGTCTTGGACACTTGTCATAGTTGCTATTATATGTTCCATTTCTGTCTTTACTTACAGACTACAGTCCTCATGAGTTCAAGGATACCCCTATCTAACTCATAGTGGTTCCTCAGAAAGTAATGCCTTAGTTGTTTTACATGCTGAACACAAAGCCTTTAACACATGCGTGTGAGCATATTTGCTTGTGTGTGCGCGCATGCGCCCATATCCACACACCCCCCACACACACACACAGTGTAAAATCTTGAGGGAAGAGAAAGTAGGTGAGATCCAGGTAAAACAGTAGACAGAATGAAAGAATAAGGGAAAGGGAGGTGTATTAAAAGTCATCCTACAAAGACAAAGAGAGGTTCGTTCCTTCCTTCCCCACCTCCACTCAGCCTAGAAGAATTTTCCCTTAGAAGAGTTTTTCCCTTACTAGAATATTTTCCTTTTCCCTACTTAGGATCTTTCTACTTTTCCCCTTAGATAGCTTTCATAGGAAACTTTTTACACTTAGTAATAAACTCTATAATCACTTCAAAAAAAAGTCATCCTGAAACAAAATATTACATGTATTTGACAATTTAAAAATCATGTGTACTTGTGTATACAAAACATAATCACGTAAAATACGCAGTGACTAAGCTAATTAACATGTGTGCCACTTTCCCCTTTTTTCACCTCTTTAAAGATAAGGACATAAAATCTACTCTCTTAACAATATTCAAAAGTACAAGCTATTGTCATTAACTACTGTCACTATATCATGTGACAGAGATCTTAAATTCATTCCACTTTATTTTGTTTCCCAGCCCTCATTCTGTGACCCCCCATCCCTGCTGATGGTTACACCCGATTTCTTGCTGAGTGTGGTGGTCTATGCCTCTAATCCCAGTTGGCAGACTGAGGAAGGAAGATCACAAGTTCTAAGCCAGCCTGGGCTAAATAGTAAAACAATGCTTTAAAAAGCATATATTATATAAGCAAATTCCTGCTTATGTGTTATTATATAAACCAACAAAATTTTAGTACGAAGACATTGGCCTTTCAAGCTCTGGTAGGAAACAACTACAAAGGAAAGTCTATATAGAATTCCCAAGTATACCTTTCTCGTAAACTGGCATTAATGATGCACATGACATAGGCAAATGTTATATTCAAATGACACCGGTGTTCAGCTTCTTGCCAAATGCTCTGAGAGGCTGTGTGATCTCTGTATAAATGTTCTCTCATGTGCTCGGTAAATTCTAGGCACAGATGTCTGTAAAGCCGCCTGTATTTCTGCCATAAAAGCAACTTAAAATGTGCTCCACTCGTATCCAATCCTCCAGTAAAGGAAGTTGTTAAATACACTTTTTTCTCCTTTCCTGTGAGCTGCCTTAGCCTTTGAAATATTGCGCAGCAGTTGTCCCCGCTGGGTGGAGGTGGAGCCAGCAGCTGCAGCCCTGACTGGGCAGTCAGCCCTTTGGTATGTTGCTTCCGTTCGTTCACTCTGTTGGGGAAGATCCCACCCATCCTTCACATTCCTCCTGAGCAAGTTGTGTCAAAGAATGGCGAGAGAGGAAGCGATTCCCATCCTCCAGGGTATAATCAGAAAAGATTTTAATTAGCTTCTCTGGAGGCTCTTGGTGTCTGCACAGAAAGGCCTTTCCCTCCTCTGGCATTAGAGCACCCCTTGCATTCTTTGGGAAGCGCAAAGTTTTGCTCTGTTTGGCACCAAAATTCCTCTGTGTATTCACATGTAATCAGAGTCACAACACTCTCTCTCTCTCTCTCTCTCTCTCTCCTCTCTCTCTCTCCCCCCCCCCCTTCTTTCCATAGCTGCAACTTTGCATTGGCTTGTATACCTACTTGATTGATGGCTGTCTATATGATGAGGATTCTAAGAAGGCAGTGATAAGTCTGATTTTGTTCTCAATTGTATTACAAGCACCAAGCAATGTGGTTGGTACACGCTACGTCCCCACTAAATGCAAAAGAAATTAATGAATGCGTATTAAAATTTGTCTTCTATGGCAAAACTTAAAGACAAGAAAAATAGAATCTGAAGTGTATGCTGTGTTTGTGTGCAGCTTTCAGAAGGGAGACTGGTATGGTGTATTTTCTTTGAACCAGATGCTATTCTAATAGCTACAACATATGCTGTAGCTATTAACTAAAGGGAAACTCATAACAGGGGAGCTAGGCTGTCACTGTCTTCACTTTACAGATTGGAATCTGAGACACAGAAAGCTTTGTGTGCTCTGAGTATGGTCTGTATTGCCAAAGTTCCCGATCTGAATGGAGACTTGGTCCCCTGTGAAACCATGCTAAATACTGGGGCTTAAGGAGAGACAGCTCATTTGGGGACCTCAGAAAGCATTGATGGGATGTCTTTCCTGCAGGAAAAATTGATTGTCATGGGACAGACTCAGTTACTAGGACAGCAGATTTCTGGAAAGACAAATTGGCTTTCTCCATTCGGATGTCCTCTCCCACTACTAAAATTTCTGTCATTCACATCTGCTTACCACTCATTTATGAGCTTTGTCTTGTCGTACACACTTGTGAGTTCCCTGCCTGAACCTGAGACTTTCACTGGCCGTAAGATTGCTAAATCTCTTTTCTTTCTAAATTACCTATCTTCAAACTTTTGTTGTTGTCTCTGCTACTAAAGCATGAAGTAGACTAGGAGAGAAATTTGGCGATGGTTCCATGAGAGACAGCAGCAGAGCCTGGAGAGAAGCAGCCATCTCTGGACACGCCTTGACCCCCCCATGACTTTCTGCCTCCTGTGATACTGTACGAGCAGCTTCTTGGGCCATGCTTCACGACAGCCACTGGCGATAACATCCTTGCCTGCCAAAGCAATGAACCAAAGAGCAAATCTAGACAAATGTGAATAAATGAATAACCTGTCTTGGGTACTAACAAATCCCTGTTTATAAACAGTCACTTGAGGCTTAACAAGTTCAAAGATTGTACCGTCACTAGCCAAAGCAAACTCAGTAAAGATAATTCTCCCTTAAATGTCTTGGAAGTGAAGTGCAAATTATAAATATGTATTGGGTGAAAATGTCTCTTATTTATCTAAAAGTGTCACCTCACCTTAAGGACGGGGACCCTATAAAGATACAAACTAACTGCCCACTCCATTTCAAAGCCTACACAGAATTCCTACAAATCTCCAGTGAGAGATAAATAAAGGTTAACACCCACAAAAATATGATTTATATGAGAAGCAATGTTCCAAAAGCACTGGAAGCCATGTACTAGGATTCCAGACGGCCTTTCAGCCACAAATGGGCAGAAAAACCTTTCTCCTGTTCTGAATTCCCAGTTCACAGAGGCCACTTGTCTTGTTCGTCACAATTAGTGAATTCTATTATTTTGCCTTGTGTGCCTGTGTTATCGCTCTACAAAAACTGCAAATTCTTTAAAACAGGAACTGGTCTTGCAGTTAAAGAGTGTGCCCTGAAAAGGAACAAGCAGGGTATGTTATTATGAAAATACCATGTAGACTTTGGAGAATCTTGGGCAACTTGTGTAAACTCTTCCATGCCCAGGTTTCCCTCTTTAAAATGACTAATAATGGGGCATGGTGTTATCAGCTAGAATTCTTTAAGGACTTCATGGTTTTGAATCAATATAAAAGATAAAATGTTTAGGCTTTACTCTGAAAGCACATGAAAATTTCAGTGGCTAAACAAAAAAAATTTCTCAAGCCCATAATAGCTTAAAGAGTAAAGTCCGGGTGATTAGACAGAAAATGCACAGATATGTATCTGCACGCATAACTGGAAGGCAACCATCAGATCTGAGTGACTAACTTGGCAACCATGAAATTCTGTAAATAAACCAAAGGATCAAGGTCATGAAGAAGGCTTGAGAATGGAAGAGGGAGAAAGCACCTTGAAAGTGAGATGTTAGAGGGGACATCAGGGTGGAGATTGAAAGGCCATATAAGGATCAGTTGAAACCTTTGAATCCATTCCTCCTACACACACAACCAGGTGTCTACTCGCTTACCTGTGAACAATGCTGACTTGCGCATAGCAATGTGTTGACTGAACATGTGGTTAGCCTACACAACGTTAAGTTTCATTGTATTAAAAAACAGAGAAAATAGCCGGATATGGTTGTGCACAATTTTAATCTAGAAATAGAGTTAGGGACATCTCTACAAGTTTGAGATCAGCCTGTTCGACCCAATGATGTAGTGAGTTCTAGGCCACCAAGGACTACACAGTGAAACATTTGTCTCAAAACAAAACAAAAATACTACAAATAAGCAAACGAAAATAGTCATTAGCTTCCATTTTAGGATGTTCATAGAAGGTATGCAAAGTCAACAAGTTAATAAATAGCCAAATATGGTATTATGTAAGAAGTGGAAGGGAATAGCAGGTAAACGAGTGGCTAGAAGAATTGAAAATGGTCTCCTGTGGTAGGAGAACTGAGCAAAGCTGTGAGCGACAGGGACTGCTGTCTTACAGTACAATCTTAAATATTTGACATGTACATTTTCAATTCCTGAATCGTCATTTTTGCAAGGAGAGCTAGGCTACAGTCCGGAGGAGACAGCAGCTTGGTTAATGTCCTTTGGTTTTGTTTTGCTTTTTCACATATTTACTGCTGTCACAGTGACTGACCTCTAAGTCCTCATTAAATGTTTTCTAAATGACGAATGAATGAGTCATGAAGTTCACACATTGAGTCAGCAACAAAATCTTCAGGAGGAAAAAAAAAAGAGGGATCAATTTGTTGCCTTAGATTTTACAAGGGATGGAAGGGATGAGTCTTCATCATCCATTAGCAGAGTTTTGAAGCATCCCATCTTTGGTAATTTTTATGGAGACAGTGAAAGCAAAGATGTTATCAATGAGAAATCTGGTACCTGCTCCAATGTTATAGCTTATGAAATATGAGAATTATGTTCAACTTTTAAAACTCCCCTAAAATATGTGACAGGCAAATGCAATGGATAGCATCAACTCATTTTTTAAAAGATGTATTTATTTATTTTATGTATATGAGTACTCTGTAGCTGTCTTCAGACACTAGAAGAGTGCTTTGGATCCCATTACAGATGGTTGTGAGCCACCATTTGGTTGCTGGGAATTGAACTTAGGATCTCTGGAAGAGCAGTCAGTGCTCTTAACCACTAAGCCATCTCCCTAGCCCCCATCAATTCTTAAGGTAGTCTTTGCTCTCTCTATCAAACAGGCTCACATTACCTTTCATGTCCTATCTACTCGGCCACCATGCTACTGACCTAGTAGCACGATCCATGTCGTGTTTATTCTTGGAAAGTGTGATGTGCTAGAACACATACATACTCAGAATTTCCACAGTAGAAATTAGCAACCATCCGCTTTGAGAAAAATTAACACATTTTAGTTTTGTTATTATTCTGTCCTCAGAGTTCGTTCTGGGTTTTCTAACCTGCATCTCTCTCCTCCTCCATGCTATCATCAAGACTAATCAGATTAAGGAAGAGAGAGATCAGCACAGATTCTCTCTCCTCCCACACTGGCATCCACCCTGCTGTTATAATGACACCCCCTCCCCACTCGCCATCATCACAATGTTTTCAGTGATGCTCAGAACAGACCTTAAGTAGGGTATCAGCACCATAGGATTATATCTTTTTTGTTCATTGAAATGTATAGGGTGGAAACAGCATGAATGGACCAAAGGATGCTTTTGAACAATCCAGATAGCATGTCCTATTAAAGAATCCTTTTAAATTAGTTTATTTTCAATATCAACTACGAATGACACCGTCTCCTGCAACAAACACACTCTGCACAGCAGAACTGGTGACTTGTGGTGAGTAACCTTCTTTGAGACCTAAATCCCAGCCAAACAATAAAGGTTCATATGAAATGCAAGCCAAATCAACAGATGCCTGGCACTGGCACCAAATGCCAGCAAATGGAGGCTCTGGTGGAATGTGTGAGGGAGAGAATTCCAGACACACCGAGTCAGCCACAGAGCAATCTTACTACTGCCGAGTATGGAGAGAGACTCATATGGAAAGTCCCAGGTGAAGAGTTCAAATGTAGCCAAACCCATTTTATTTTTAACACCCTTCACGGATACAAAGTTTTAAGGCATAGAATAACTGTCTAAATGCTGAGTTGTATTATTTCGTGTGAATAAAATAATAAAACGGGGTAAGAGTATCGGCCGCCCCACAGAAGAGTGAAATAATTAGATAGAGTATGTTCTCTCTTCACATTGTATGCGTCCTAGGGAATCAAGTTCAGAGGGCTAGACTTGCCAGCATGCATCTTTAGCTGCTAAGCCATCTCACTGGCCCAATGATTTGTAATATTAAACTGTCAGCTGATGTGTGCTTTGAATTACCTTTAACCAATTTTGATTTAAAAAATCTTTAAGTTCTTTGTAGTATATAGGTCCTGGAACAATGGCCTACAATGTTTGAGATTAATTGTAGTACATATAAGTTTATTATTAAGCAGGTACCAAAAGCATAACACTGTAAACATTATATGCTAACAGTTCCAATTATCTGAAGATGTAGGTTGCTTAGCCACCATATATGTAAAGTTCCATCTATGCCCATGCAAAAGTATTTAGAGACAATATTTAGGTCAATTCAGGAAAATAAGTCAACTGATTGGAGACAAGGGTCTTGGGAAGCATGCTGAAGAATACAGGCTAAGTACCCACTTACCCTCATATGTTTCTCTAGGAACACAAATTATGTTTCTTATATTTCAAATCAGTTTAATGTATTAATTTAGCAAATACAATATATTTTATTTTGATAAAGGTCTCCCTATGTAGCCCAAGCTAGCTTAGAATTCATGATCCTCCTGCCTCAGCCTCCTGAGTACCAGTAGTAAAGGTTTACTTAAGAACACCTAATGCCACAATCTATTTGTAACACCTTACAACTCTGAAATTCATCTGCCCATACAATTTTCATCCAATACTTAGTTCTTTGGTAGAACCTTTAGTTAGATATTATTTATGACTGGGTTAAAGAATGTCTCCCTCAAAAAGTCACTCACCTGGAACATGGAAATGTGATGTTATCTTGGAAGTAGGATTATTCAAAGGATTGGATGAAAATGGATATTGGACTAAAGCCCTGCCCTAAATCAACCTCAAGGAGGAAATATATAGTTTCATTCATAGTTGTTTTGGACTTACTATAGCATGAGCATGGTGTGTCACAGGGGAGGCACATGGCAGAGATGGCCTGTTCATCTCATGATAATAGGTTCCCTTCCATTACACTCAGAGAGAATGGGAATATGTAAATGCTTTCTGCTAAACCCCACCCTCAAGGTTTCCACCAGTTCCAAACAGCTTGGCAGGAAAACACCCAAATGTTAACAGACAGACATTGGGAGCACTTCAAATCTCAACTGAGACAAAGAGGAGAACATGCTCTAAGACTGAGGACTGAGATGGAAATCATGAATCAAGTGCTGTTAGCCTCCACCAGAGCTAGACAAAAGCAGGAAACACATATTCCTTCAGATACCCCAGAGTGAATCAACTCAAGTAACGCCTCAATTTTCTATTTACAGCCCGCAGAACCAAAAGAGGATAACCTTTTGCTGTTTTGATTCACCTAGCCTGCAATTGTTTGTTTACAACTCCCTTAGAAAATTAATATGGCATGAAATTTATATTCCAACTAAGGCATCAACCATTGCATAAAGTAGATTGAAAACTAATCCTAACATCCATACATACTACAAAGACACAGTAACCAATACTACTGCTGAAACATTTCTAAGAAAATCATAGACAACACAACATGCTCATAACATCTCCTCACACAGGGATCATAAAAAGGCTACTGCTTTAACAAATCTGCAGAGAAACCAGCCACTCAGATGGCACCTGCATGGTCTTCTGTGTCCATGTGACTGTGAAACCATTCTATATGGCAAACAATGGAAAACAGAGTGGATTCTCCCTCTTCTTTTTCAGGGTGTTTGAATCTTTACAGATCATAGTTCATTCACAGGTGTAGCTTGCTATTGGTAGGGACAATCTATTTGTGCCCCAGTGGAATGCAAATCCTATATAAAATCTACACTGATGTTGACCAAACATTTTTATTTTTGAGATAAAATGATAACTACTTGAAAAACTTCTTTGTGATAAATTTTATATTAATAATAATAATACCCAAAATAAAATGAAAGACCAGTGGTTTTTGAATAGGAAACAAGGAACACAATTTGTCAGAACTTCTCCTGATTATCTGTAATTTCTCAGCACATTTTACTGGTTCTTGTTTTTCTCTGTGTCTGTTGAATTCTTTGTTTTAATCATTCCAGTGTAAGTTTCAGCTCCAAAGTCTTCACCTACAAGATCAGAGTTTCTCCATGTGTCATCTGAGTAACACTAATCACAATGAGCTACCACAAGCTCAAAAAGGGTTTGATAAGACTGAGTGAGTGAAATCTCACAGGTAGTGTCTAATGCTACAGCCAGATGTGTTGTGTCTTCTGCTGTGAGTGTCTTTAGCGCTCAGTTTTGTTTTAGTATGAATTCAGCTTTTGTACTGGGATTACAGGATGTGGAGGGCTTTATTAAGGGACAGGAAAGCCTGTTCTCCTCCAGGTATACCCAAGTAGCAGCCTTTGTAGACAGAACCTGGAACCATTTTCCATGGGTTCTTTGCCTTGCAGCAAGAGAATGGTGGGAGTCCAAGACGACGCAGCACCTTCAGCGAAGCTGAGAACTGTTCAAATACAGGGAAAACAAACAATCTGTACTTACAAACCCAAGAATAAATTGGGTTGAATCTATTAGCAAACACAATAGTCTGTAGTGCAAAACCATGCCCAGAGTACAGTCCACTTCACTAGAAAGCCCATGGACTGACAAGTTGGTCCACATTAGTCTTCATTTTTCCTGCTCTGTATTGTCTTGGGAAACATTTAAAGTTCTTCAGTTTTAATTTCTTAGTGAGAAAATGAAGTTGTAAATTCCATTGTTGTTCATGTACATGGGAAATCAAATAAGATAACATGTATAAAATATTCTGACAGTGCTTAAATCATACTTGGTGCACAGCAATATTTTACTCCCTCTACAATCCTACATATAATGTACTTACTATGCCTCCCCTTTCTTCTGTGATAGAAATATAATTTTCCACGTCTATAGTCATACTATCTTGAGTGCACACAATTTAATCCGACTTCTGAAGCTATGCAGGGTTGGGCCTGGTTAGTAATCAGGGAAAAATACAGTTTTTCGCTCAAACTCTTGCTTTCAGGTGCCAACTCTGTTATTTTCCTTTCTTCCTTCATTCGGTGAAATCCTACACTGCATCACCTCCTGATCTCCCCTGTAATTGCAGTAGAAACTTTCAGGTCTCATCCTGTGCCAAGAACTGCATGAATGCTCTCAGATTCCCATTGCCACCCTCTAGAACAGTTAACATAGTCCCTAATTTGAAGAAAAAAAAAAAACAAATTAAGGCTTGGAGAGAATCAATTCGCCAAGCTAGCAATGAGTGACTCAGAATTCAAATTATGTTGTCTGGTATGCTGCCTTCACACTGCGTGTCCTGAATGACTTCCTTAGCATATACTGCAGTCATTGTGTGTGCCATCTGCCAACTCATGAGCACACTTAGGGACAGGGCTCAGTACTCAGTATAGTCTACAGTTGATACTAAGTAAATATTAGTTAATGTTTATGACAGGTTGTGAATTCACTTGTAGTTAAATACTTGATGATACCTAAATATCTGTGAATGTATTGATTATCCCATGGACCGACTCTTCAGAAAAGAGGGGTGTTTGTTTGTTTGTTTGTTTGTTTGTTTGTTTTTAAGGAATGAATTGAGCCAGAAGCTGGTCATGTTGTAGTCTATAATACTGGTCATTGGGAACAAGGATACAGTGCTGCTCATCACACACAAGGTGTTGAGTAATGTGGGAGAGGAAAAAAATCAAATGAACAGAACAGAAAGTTGCAAAGAGAAGTAGGAAGAAGACATAGGCACATTGCTAACTGTAACAAGCCTCCGGAGTGTAACTTCACAAAGTGGTAGATTTTCAGGATTCTACGGAAAGTCTATGGATGTATTGGGCTGGTAACTGTTGATGTTATGATAAAATAATAAGACAAATATAAAAACAAGACAATGTGCTGTGTATAGATAGTAATCAAAAGGGGCCCATTTTTATTCATTCCTCTCTTTCCAGCCTCGTCCCATCTACACTAACTCTACTTGAATCTAGTTTCATTTTCCCCTTTACTGGAGCAACAATGTCATTATTTCTTAGTGAGAGCCATCTAATATCTTCAACTCCAACTATAATGACAGAGCTGACCTTGACTCCTGTTTCAAATCCTAGAAATTTAATTTCATCTCTTAATTCAAATCAAGACTCCTGATTTCTTTCTAACCCATCTTAAAATAATATGTTACTGATCAGGAAGTAAAACCAGCCCTCTGTCTCTGATCTATTGGAAGTAAGTACCCAGAACCCTGCCATGTCAGTTAAGACAACGCCAGACCAGTGTGCTCACGGTTCAGGAATCAACCCTTTGAAGACTTCAGAAAAAGAAAGTAAGGAATGAAGTGTTTACTGGCAGAGCTACTGATCCTGACCAGTCCCTAGGTAGCTTGGCATAGTATATTGTTTCCTCAAAAAAGAGTTGGCACGGTCTTTAGTTTCTCCTGTGACACCACTATCCACCGGAAGAGCTCTACGTCCTACCAGAAACATACTTCATTGTTTTCAACTGGGTTTCTTATTTATCTAGGAAGCCACACATACAAATTAGAAGCAGAAAGGCTTCCCTGGCCTTGAGTCCACACAGCAGCCCCCAGGAGACATGTGCTGATGACTGCCTGGCACAGCTCTGCCTCCAGAACTCAGGGGAGTCTGTAGTTTTGAGATTCCCAAAGTTCAGAATCCAAAAACGGGAGGAAAATAATTTTTGACATGCATAGATATTAAAGACAAGAAAACATAATTTCGAACCTTTTTTTTTTCATAAAACGGGGGTCTTTTAATACCCAAAGGAAAACCAGTCACATCAGAATTAAGGGGAGTCTTTTAAATTACTAATTTACTACTCTTCCAAAACTAAACCAGAACAAAGCTAAACAATCCAGGTCATATTTTGATCATGCTCACACAAAAAAAATATTAAATTATATTATCCTGACTGGTACTTCACACATTCCAGGAACCCTGTGACAATGACCCGCAAGTTAAACACGTCTGAGAAAACACATCTGAACTTCACATACAGGAATTTAGTTATGGAATCAATAAAAGCCTAAGTTGGGTTAATATTTAATAAGATCCTGGAGTTCGATCTACTCTGTAAAGGTGGACGCTGCAGCAGGTTTCCTTACACCATCTCTTATCTCTCTTCATGCAGCAATCATCTAGCCTCTATCCATAGGACTCACTTCTCCCTCTGGACTCTTTCCCCTGGAGGCATAATTCACCTAATCCCTTGGTGTTGAATCCACAGCCTTTGAGATGTGTGGCATATATCTTAGCCAGTATCTGAGGGCTTTATGATATCTCCTTGAAGTTAAGCTTCTGAGTTTTTTCCACATCTAGACAAAGAAGAATACTAGAAAACCTTAATGCTGCAGTCCTCTGTAATTAGAATAGGGAACTTCAAAGGGGTAACAATACAGAAATAAACAATACATAGGCATATCAACACGATTCTGAGAGAAACTGAGGCATCTAAACAAAGTCTGAAAGCTAATGACTAGCCTTCCAGACCCTGCACATTTTTCTAGACTCTTTATCCTTAGGAAGGCTTCCTTCACCCTCCTCCCCTTGCCTCCCTTCTCTGAAGCCTTTCAACTCTCACAACTCTCATGAATTTTTCTTTTTCATGGGCTCTTTGAACATGCATTATCTTCTAGAAAGCAGAATTTCAACTTTCCAAGCACCATGGAAACCAAATGAATCTTTGGTTTCTGGTTCTAAGTACCCTGCATCCTGCAAGATGTTCCCATGTCTCTACACCAGGAAAGTATTGTCCCTCCTCCTTGACACCTTCCTGGACCCTCTTTGTCCTGCTCCAATTAGTGAATTTTCTCGCTGGGCTAAGTAACATTTATAGATCATGAAACTGTATGTGTCAGAATGCACATGTACACTAACAATACTTCACAATTTTTTTAATCCATTCTTCAATGAATCAGTAAGCCCTTTACCATTCAAACCTCTGAAAAAACTAAATAAGAAGGCCATTTGTTTCTATTTCTAGTATGCAAAATTGACTTTGTCTACTGGTCAACTAAATGATAGCCAGTTTAACCTGAAACAGTGATTGACCTTAGAAGACATTTGTGTTTTTCCAGCTCTGTGGGACCCAAACAGCAATCAGTGATGGGCTCTTAATAAACATGGGTTTCTTAGTGAAAACAGTGATTAACAGATGGGGATTTCTAAGCACAAAACCTTTGCTTAATATTAAATTCAGGAAACAGATAATGTCACAGAGTAAGTGGTTAACCTTTGTTTTAATAGTCAAAATCAGTAATTAAAACTTATCTCCAACAATATAAACATTTCTGACATTTTAAGATATTCTAATTTTTTAAGATAAAGTCTACTGTTAAGTTTTATGAATGGCAGGGTATAAATGTGTCTCAAATGTTCAGATGTTTTTCCTTGTATTAAGTTATAAATAACACAGACACCACCAGAGACCCAAAATAAGTTCATCTGGACTTTCATATATTACGTGTGCAGTTAAAACATAAAAATAGGCTGAGGGGATGAGATTCTTTCGGTAGTGAACTTTGAAGGAGGGTTTCTTTCACAGCGTCTATGCTCCTCTACTGTTTCCTGGCAGAAATGGAGCACCCATGTCTAAGTCAGTGGAATCTCTTTGTCACACCTTTTTAAGGATGGTGAACTAGGGGACTTTTGACAAAATTCCAGGTGAAGAAAGAGAAACATTTATTGAAACAACATTTTTCATTCATATACAACTTCCATGGATTTTGGGTTCTTTCAGTAAGTCTTTGTGTTCAGCAGGAGTCCATCTTTGATTGCTTTCTGGGTGGCTCAGAGAATTGACCTGAATCAAAATACTGTCTTCTAAGACAAACCACTGATGAAGTTGAACTTGTTAACATTTACTTGAGCAGAAGACACGGGCAATTTCGCCTAAAAGCAAAAAAGACAAATAGATATTATACATTATAATAAAAATCTATTCTTCAGTATGTCCTGAACTACTCATCTAGATTACATGTATTACTCTACATAGTCACAATATATGTGGTAGTGTCATTTCTGTGTGCTTAGTAATTAACAAGAAAATAAACTAAAAATGTCCATTTTCCAATGGCATTAGACTTGCTTTATCTCATATTCCAGAGATGGATCATGGTTTCTTTCCAGTGGCCTGTCTTGAGGAACACTGTGGGGTTTTGCTTTTTATTCTTGTTGTTCTTTTATTTGTTGTTTGTTTAAGCTTATATAAGTCTTTATTAATTATCCATATTCTGAGAGAAATATCATTACTTTGTCTCTTTTTTTCACATGTATTTTCTTATAACTAATCTAACCCATCTGATTTATATACATTTTAAATAGATTCCAGTAGTATCACAAATGTTTACAGAAAAATAAAGCCCTTTGATACTATTGCCCCTTTAAAAGGTTTCAACTACAAAAATATTTAAAGGCTTTCATTAAACAAAACAATGATGATTTATCCAGTCTAAATTGAAGTAAAGGCAAAAAAAACAAACAGAAAAGAAGAAAGGAAGAAGAGAGAAAGAAAGCTACCATAAGATTTCTTTTAAAATCTGTCTTCCATCTACAAAGCTACCAGATGAAGACTGGAGTTGTCTTAGTTCCTCTTAGTACAGAATGCTTAGCAGCAGAGTTCCTTGCAGAGAGTTTCATTTCTTAAAAAATGTCTGACTTGAAGAATAAATAGAAGCAAAACTTATGAGCACAACTATAAACACAAAAAAATTAGTATATAACATAATAATATTTCTTGAAAAATATTTTGAAAGAATGGTAGTCTTTTTATTTTAAATATTCTGATTTTTCTTTTTGATTGAACATAGCAAATTATTAGGTTGGAAAATGGAAAACATCATGACCTTAGACTTACTTCAGGGCTGCAGAGATAGAACTGAAAAGTTGCAGATTAAACCAAGTTTTAATCACACTGTATTAGTTGCTTTTTATTGCTGTAAGAGTGTGCCATAACCAAGGGAACTAATGGAATAAAGGGTTTATTTGGGTGTATGGAAGAGTCCATAATGGCAGGGAGGCATGATGGCAGGGAGCTGTAGGAGGAGAGAGACTGCATCTCAAACTTCAAGACAGAGGAGGTCAACCACTGCCAGGTTGAATAGCCTCCAGCAAACTGCATAATGAAGTAACTCAAAAGTCCCTTCTGCATCTGTCAATGGTGGTAAAAAGTACCTACAGTAAGTAGGAATAGGAGATAAAGGAAATATGTCACGCTTGCTGATTGGCATGCAGAATAGAAGCCTTCAGACAGGAAGTAGAGAATGCTCAAGCTAGAAACGAAGTGGGACTATGAACTCTCAAAGCACATACCCAGTGATGCACTTCCTAAAGGCTCAGTCTCCTAAAGGTTCTACAAATCTTGTCAAGTGTCTGTCCAGGTACATGAGCTTGTAGGGGACATTTATCACCAAACCACTTCATTTGCAATCTTAGGTAATGAAAATACTTGTAAGTAGTGAAATGATGTGATATGGGCATCTAGCAACCCTCAATTTTTGTCTGAGAAGAAAAAAAAACACAGTAAACCCTATGCTGTGCAGATGTTAAATATTGTTTATTTTTATCAACAATACAAAATAATGATGCCCAATTAAAATCTTATGCATTAGGAATAACTATGCATTAGTAGCATAAATGAACTATGCATGAAGCTGGGGTCTCTTCAGATAGAAGTCTTAAGTAACTATAGTTCCAGTGACCCAAATAAGGCCACCACTTCTCAGTTCCTCTCAGGCAGAGGCCTGTGGTTTTGTGAGGGTTTTCTTTTTCTCTTAATTCTGACTAGTTAGACAATGCAAGGACATAGTCTGGTCCTCTCTCAACTTGACCATATGAAATACAACATGCTGAAGCAATAGGCAGAGTCCTGACTGACATGGAAATAACGAACTTGATATAAAAATGAAGTATTTCCTTCATTGATATAGCTAAGTGGCTGTTGAGAGAGTCCACTGAAATGAAAACAAGCCTTACTCGGCCTCCTCTGAGCATAGAGTAGAAAGAGTTGGAATTCAAGGTTCACTAATAACTTATTTCACTGAGAATTTTATCTATTAGTCTATCATGTTAAAGTAGCTATCAGAAAGCAACACGTAGATCAGTTCACTGGGTTGATGAGTTAGAGAACCCGCAGAACGAGAAGGAAAGGATGCAACAGGAGCTACAAGAGGATGGTGGGAGTGGAAACACAGGGGTCAGGCTGTCAGGTAGATCAAGATGGAAGAGGTTCAACATCTGCCTGGTTAATAGCCTCCAGCAAACTGCATAAGTAAAGTAACTCAAAAGTCCCTTCTGCATCTGTCAATAGTGGTAAAAATACCTACTGCCAGTAGTAATCAGAGATAAAGGAAATATGTTATGCTTGCTGACTGGCATGCTGAGTAGAAGCCTACTTATGCAGAAAGGAATGTTGATGATCAAGAAAGAAACTCAGAGTGCTGTGGCTGAAATAAGTCTCTACATCTGTCCCCTTGGAGACATCATTATACACTCAGTCACTTTGCAGAATTATTTACAATTTATTTTTAATTTACAATTAATTTTCAACATGTTAAAAGTCACAATTGTTTTATACTCATAAAAGTCTATGACAACTACTAAGAGTGACCACAACGTGGCAGACTGTGGTGTTGAGAGTTTGGGAGCTTTAGTTATAGGGTTTTCCTCTCCATCCAGTTGGATTTTTTAATGATTAATAAGAAATTTTATATATTCCTTGATTTATGTACATTTTTCAATGTTGAACTGCTACCAAAGGCTAGAGTTTATAAGAATATGGATCTGTCTAAACATAAACACACATGTACACACACACCACCACCACCTCTAATTGCTTAATCTCATTTAAATTATAGGTATTAGAGGCATATAAGTGATTTCCACAATACTGCATGCTTTAAATACAATTTATAGACCATATTCTAATTGTGTATTTACTTACAATGTTTTTGAAGACAAGCCACGCTTTTGTTTGTATTTTATGTTAGATTATGCTGCTTATATAAACAGATTTATCATAGATATCCTATAACTTGCTATACTGAAATTTGGTGATTATGTCTTTAGCTATGGGAATATTTGGCATGGGAATATCCTGTTTGAAAGTGGCTACTTGGCAACTCGTTTTCATAAAATAATCTTAGAAGTTAAAACATAAAGTAACATATTTCTATATTCCACAGCTGGGCAGCAATTAGACTATTGCAAAAGGAAGCTTAACATCTGGTATTTCAACTATGACGTAAGACAGTGAACATATGGCAAGGAACCAAACAAGATGCAGTGTTCTCCTTATATAGGGAATAAAACAAAAGACTGAGGAGGAGATGTTAAGAACAGTGAACAATGCTGCGGCTGCATAACTCTCTGCCTAGTCATGCAGCCAGTGCTTCGTGACAACACCTTCAACCACAAGGTGTTCATACTTCCGTGGTGAGAGAACCAATGTGTGAAGATGAGACTCGTGCATAGGTACAAAAAGTAAGAGTTTCATCCAATATAGGTGTTCTGTTTGATCCAACAGCTGATACCAGCCTAAGGAAAGGCTCATTCTTGCATCTGACAACTATAGCATATGCACAAGCTGCAAAGAATGTGCATGTTCATTTTGGAGAGAATGTTGTTCTGTTCAGATATAGGTAGCTAAGCAATGCATTGTATCATCTCCCAGTGACTCCTGTTGTGTGTTCTCTTGACTGCACAATAATCTCCGTCCATACACTGAGTATATAACAGTGCTATATTATACAGCACTGTTATTTACAGTTTGTTTTAGAAGGCTGAAATGGAAATTTGATCCACTTTATTTTGTATCTTAAGATATACTGAGGATTCCAGTGTTGATGGTGAATATAGTAAAGTCTGGCAACTGGGGTGATTTTACGAGGCACCAGCAGCTGTTGGGCCAAAACCAACATGTTGTGAGAATTAAATGAGATAATGTCTGTGAAACTGCTCGTAAATGGCAGTACACTACTGATTGTTATGATGATACCACTGTTGAAATGTGATAGATGTTGATATAAATTTCTCAAATCCATGCTACAATAAATCTATTATCTGAGTATGGGTATATGGAGACCTGGGTAGAGAACAGTTCTGTAGAAGCCAAAGGTCAAAGTTGGCAGTGGGAAAAACTTAGGTAATCTGAAATTACAGATGTGCAGGTCCCTTCTGGGCCATCGTATTTGTTTCTTGGAGCTACATTTGAAGAGCCCATAGACAAACTAGATTCTCTTAGAGAAGAGACAATGAAATGTTGTATGTACTGTCACATCAGAAAAGACTGAAAGAGATGAAGAGATGTGACATACTAGAGAACAGAAAAAAGTAAGGTAGAAGTTAAATACTAACACATTTCAGGACAGCACTAATCATGGCAGCCCT
Source organism: Mastomys natalensis (assembly GCA_021653895.1). Lineage (NCBI taxonomy): Eukaryota > Metazoa > Chordata > Mammalia > Rodentia > Muridae > Mastomys > Mastomys natalensis. The sequence continues at coordinate 135,232 of JAJTUV010001205.1, forward strand.
TTGACAATATATTATAGACCATCAATTATTAGCTGGATAAAGAAAACCAGCTCTAATCATGTAAAGCAAACCCAAACACAGTAGTCGTATGCCTCTAATCTCAGCTCCTCAGAAGGCTGAAATAAGAATATCACAAACTGAGATATGCAGATGAGACATTGCCTAATTATAATTTTTTTTAAGGAATAAAAATGTCTCTCAATGGTAGAAAACTTTCCTAGTGGGCATGAACCCTGGGGTCAATCCCCATACTGTAAAAATCAATCAATCAATAATATAAAACACAAATTAATTTCAGTAGAATAGAAATATGTACATACACACACACATATATATGTATATACATATACATATACATATACATATACATATACACACACACCATATATATATATATATATATAATATATATATATATATATAAACACATTATGTATGTGTTTCTATGAATATATATGTATACCATGACAGTATAAAAACCATAACCACCATGGTGTCAGTAACAGACAAAGGAAATTTAAAAGCAAAGACTATTATTATGAGTAACAATTACCTCAAATATGAGGACAATTCATCAAGAGATACAAGCACACTAACCATGTATGGACCTAATAACAGGACTCCAAAATAAAGGAAGCAAGGAGACATAATTGTATAAGTTTATGATTACAGTTAGAGATGAAATATTCATCTTTTTTTATAATTGACAGAACACAGGGTCAAATAGTAAATATCTAGAACACCTGAACAATACTAACAATCAACTTGAACTACCTGATTTTGTAGAGCTGAAATCTAGACTAGGATAGAACACACTTGGTACACATGGAAGAGATTTCTTGTATTTATATGATAAAGAACTTAAATGTCTAGTCTCAAGGATCTATCATTTCAATGAAATCCTAGTAGCTGTCTATGTAGAAATTAATAAGCTTATTGCAAAGCTCATACAAAAGCAAAGAAAGTATACAATAGTTAACCAACTTTGGAAGACAAAGTTGAAAAACTAAACTTTTCAATTTTATAGTATTATTTTTTAAAGAAAGAAAATTTAGCATTAGTATCAAGATGACCAAATAGATGCATTGGGTAGAACAAAATGTGGAGCTGCGTATACTCATACATGTGGATAGAACAAAATGTGGAGCTGCGTGTACTCATACATGTGGAATGACTGACTGTGGTGGTGAAGGCCATCAGTAGAGAAAGATTAGTCTGTTCAATGACTGATGCTTAAATAATTGGATGTCCATAAGCAATGGAAAGAACTTAAAGAAACATTTCTTGCTGTATAAACAATTAACTTAAACTTGATCATAGACCTGATTATGCAACTTGAAATAAAGACTCATCAAAAAGATAATCTTGGAAACGACTCTCAAAACAAATTCCATAAAAACAGAACATTTCTAAGTGGTGTTTTATAAAAATTAAAAAACAAAACTGTAGTCTTTGAAAAGTCCTATAAGAGAAGGAAAATTCCAAACTATATTTTAGGTAACAGTATTTGTAAGCCACATACCTGGTCAAGGGTTTGTGTTTCCTAGAACTTCTCTGGAGTCTGGGTTAAGTGTGGTTTCTGGAATCTGTCTACCTGGGTGGATCATTACCACCTACCACTGTATAGCACTGTATTCTGCCTGCTGCTACATGATGCTTTACACCTCTCTCAGTGTCTAAGTGCTTCAGTTTTCATATTTAAAAAAGAAAGAAGCTTTATTTTAACCACCTCAAACCAGTATTGCAAAGATGAAGTGAATTGAATTAATGTAGGGCTCATAGGTGAAGCCGATATGAAGGAATGCTCAGGAAGCTGAGCAAGAAGACAAGAGTGAAGAGAGAAAGAGAGGAAGCCACCCATACACATGGAGTGTGGTGGGGACAGAGGCAGAGACAGAGAAAAACAGAGACAAAAGAGAGAAAGACACACATACATAATAAGAGAGGGAGCAGAGAGAGACAAAAGAGAGGTAGACAGACACACATAAACACAGAGAGAGGAGGGCAGAGGCAGAGACACAGAGACAGAAACAAAGAAAAGGAAGACACACATACACATGGGGGGGACTGGGGTCAGGGGACAAGGACAGAGACAAACAGAGACAGAGGCAAAAACAGAGAGATGGGCAAGAAAACAGCCCTACAAGGAGTTAACCTCACAATTTGGAAGTAATTTGGATTATGACCCCTTCTGACTGTTGTTCTACTATTGATTATTCACCAGTGGTTTCATTTCTCAGAAAACACAGGTGAGAAAAACAATCTTGCTCACATATAGGATACAGAAGTAAAATGTAGATCAAAGAAGTATATTTTCTTACAACTTACAAATGATGATACATCTAAAAGAAAATGCTTTTTAAAATAGCATTTTTTTACTTCAACGCTACTGTTCTGGGTAACTGGAAACATGATACCCTCAGAATGCTCAGTCTTCTCTGAACACAAGCTGCAGGGCAGTGAGTCCCAACTGTATGCTACAGAGAGTACTGTGCCAATTTCAAGGAAGCAATAGGTCATATGGAGAAAAATGTACATGCAGGAGCTTGTATACAACTGCCTGATACTGCATGGCTGCCAAGAGTTTGGCACCAGGCAACCCTGACTCAAAATGAAGATCACCTCACGCACTTCACTAGATCCTTTCCTCTCAGCCTATCCTATACCTATCATGCTCTTAGCTCTTACAGGTCGACTTGACAAAGCCTTACCAGGCATAATGCAAGAATTTTCAGACACTAGAAATCTATAATCTATGGAGAGCTTATTCATCTTGGAAAACAGATATTTAAAAACTTCAAACTCAATGTAGCCTTGGCTTCCTCTGAGGCTATAGGATGCTGTGCTTTTGTCAGTGCTTACAGTGGTCTAGACACAAGGATAGTGGGTTTTATGGCTCACACATGCAAAGGAAGTACTCCCCTCCAACATACACACTGTCTAGACAAAGAAGAAAGAACTCAGCAGCCAGACTGTTTCTGCCAGGCAGTCTTTGATCAGCAGAAACTGTCCTACAGATGACATCAGGATTGTTGTGGCTAAGGCCAGCAGTGAGAATGGCAAGCCAACACATTCCTTTAGCTTAGATTTGCTGCTGTGTACTCCTGGAATCATTTGTAACTGCTGCACAACTGTTTCTCATTTGTTCATCAAGCTCACAAATATTTATGAAGCTCCCACTAAGTAGCAAATGCCACTATGCAATGATTCAAAAGATAGTTCCACTGCCAAGGACCTCATGGCTTATGACTGATTCTTAAAGGGTGAGATTTCTCCTGATTTAAAATTGGGACATGAGACTCGTGATGGAAATTAACACACCATGTTAAATTTTGTGTTTTGTTGTTGTTGTTCTTTCATCTTAGACCCTCTGAGAAATGCTAACTGCTCCTGCAGATGGAGAGGTGAACAGAACTTGCTCCACACTGTCTATTCTGTATTTGAGAAAGGCACACCATACAGAAGATGGGGAAGTCACCTGGGATACCAGTATACCAGTTCCTGCAGATCCTTCCAAGCTCCTATGCATGAAATTGCTCAGAAGCCTGTCCAGCTTGCAGTGGCCTGTCTCTCCTTATTTGGGTATGGGGAGTGAAGTCAGCATAGTAGTGTCTCTGGTATTTCTAGTTGGCAGAGACACTAGTGAAGCCACCCCAGATCTCACACTATATGACTATTCCCATGAAGTGACTCACTAGCCTCAGAATGCATTGCTAACCCTGAGGTCAGCTTCAGAGCCATCAGCAGCACTCAGCAGGTAGACAGCCTATAGGAGATGAATTCTTCAAAGAGAAGAGTAAATCTTTTCTGTCATACATAATAAAGAAGGGCAGCTTCTAACTGTGTTAGATTTTTCCCACAAATTTATGAATGGAACCAACTTAGCCAGTTTACCCAAGGTCATATTGACTTTAAAGGTTTAAATAAAAGTATTTGTTTTTCCTGCTAGATATAAATAGGCTATAAAAAATAGTAAACAGATTTCTATTTGTATTATTTATGGGTTGGAGTTAGCATTTTCTGAACAAATAAAGAATGAACAAGTTTCTTGAGTTTCCAGACTAGGGTAGGGTATGGATTAGACAGCAGAAGAAACAGAAGCTACCAGTTTCATCATTTGACATGTGACTTCCCCAGTTCCTTCTTCATGTTTGAGGCTGTTCGTGTTCGTTAAGCAGAACCAACAAGAGAGCACCCAAAAGGTGTTAACTGTCTGTTCCACTTAAGAAGAAGCAATCACATACAGGCAGAATTGCTTTATTCATAGCCAAAGATCCAGTATTTGGATCAATAATTTTGTATAGTAAGCATACAACAAATGCCCATGAATGAACTGAATAAACTCATTTGGAGTTGTCACCTACTAGGGGATATTATGATTCAACTTGTCAAACAATAGCCAAAGGCTTTCATTTTGCCTTCCTCATGATTTTTTGATAGCTGGCAATCTCACATAGCTTTTGGTCAAGTATATTTAGGAGCTTTACAGATGAGTTTAGCATGCAAATTAGCGAAGCTCAAATAATCAACCCTTCTTGTAGCATTAGCTAGTAAATGAAGACAAGTCAAAATGCATTCAAAAGAAACATCTTTAAAAAGTCTAGGCCATAGCCAGGTGGTGGTAGCACATGCCTTTAATCTCAGCACTTTAGGAGGCAGAGGCAGGTGGGTCTCTGTGAATTGGAGGCCAGCTGGTCTACAGAGTGAGTTCCCGGACAACCAGTGCTACACAGAGAAACCCTGTCTCAAAAAACAAACAAAACAAATTCTAGGCCATGAATAAGCAAAATCTCTAAGACTGGAAATTGAGTCAAGATGGGCAGAAGTAGAAATAAAAGCATCTTTACTGAAACCTTAGCTCATTTGCATTCAGGATGCAGAGGACCTGTAGATGCTCACCTCCTGATAATTTGAGGACAGTGGGAATTGGTCACTGAAGTTGGAGTTTCATGATATAAGTAAAATAATCACTAGTTAAGAGCTGGTGTAAAGTAACTGTGTTTATAAACTAGGCCTCAATTTCCCATGGCGACCAAGCCCTGGGAAAATAAATATAAATGAATGTCAAGTTTTTTATTAAAAATAATTTTTGGGCCTCCCAGCTCCAAGTTCTTGGCATTTTATCTACTTTATTTTAACTGCCACATCATTTACTCCTCACAGGGACTTTTCTTTGGAACAGGTCAGACAGCCTCAGAGCTGGATTCATTAAGAGTTTGTTCTCAGCTCACTGACAACAACCCAATCATTTTTTCTAAACCTTTGAAGCAAACAGTTAAATGAAAGGGGAATCCAGGAGCTGTATGCAGAATCTGGTGTGTGTGCATGTGTGTATGTGTATGTTTGTGTGTCTGAGAGTGTTTGTGTACATGTGTGTGTGCCCACACACACATGTGTGTGCATACGTGTGCACATGTGCTTACTTTCATTATTTCCAGTAAAAGGTTTATTGCAATTGAGATGCACATGGTAATTTTTTAACTCTGCACTTAATTAAAGTGTTTGTTCATTGTACTTAGCAACTCTCAGTCTTATTTGATTCCATTTAGCAACTTTCTGTCATAGGTTGTTTAGAAATATGTCCTTGAAGACATTGCAAAGATAAAGATTATGCACATAAGATTAGACAAAGTAGCAAATGAAATAAACAAACCATTTCAACAGATTCATTTTTAGGACACTTCTTAATAATGTCTGCTTTCTAGACATGACTTTAAAAGTTGAAAGCAAATAGCTGTCCACATGGTCACGCATCTCTCCTAAACAGAAATAGCGTCTTAATCATAGGTTTTAAAGACACTGCTTTCCCCTAAAATATTATGTTCAAATTATATTTTTATTAAAGGCTTGATAGAAATTTTCTTCCACCCTTAGCTTCTAATATTTCAATATGTTGGGTTAAATTTAACCTTCAGTTGTGAAGTGAAGGCAGAAATAATACATGGTTGGCTTAAGAAACAGGTGTTTTCTGTCTTTTAGGCAGTAAAATGGAGTCCATAGTAGTTACAATAGTATTTATTTTTCCATACAGAAGTTTCTAAACTAGTATTTCAAAAGACTTTCAGCAGGAAACACTGTCACTCCTGTCAAGAATTTTCAATGCTCCAGTGTCTAAGCAGCCAGCGTTTTTGTCATCCTTCCCATGAAAATGACAACTGTTATTTTCTCAAGCTGCCTCTGGCTTCCCCCAGGACATCTATTTCACTTAATGGCAGACATGTAGGAAAGGGAACTAGGTTCATATTGTGAAAATATCACCACTTGGAGTTTTTAAAACCTCATTTGAGTGATCTTATAGCCAGGAAGCAAGACACTAGCTAGATTTTCAGTTGTGCACGAAAATGCCTAATGTTGAGGAATTTTTGCAGATCTTTCCTGTGTAGATCTGTAACAAGCAACACTTCCAGGGTTGACATAGACTATCAGACTGGATACATAAACAGGACCCAGAATTTTGCTGCATACAAGAAATGCACCTCAGTGACAAAGACAGACATTACCTCAGAGTAAAAGGCTGGAAAACAATTTTCCAAGCAAATGGACCCAAGAAACAAGTTGGAGTAGTCATTCTAATATCAAATAAAATCGACTTTCAACCAAAAGTAATCAAGAAAGATAAGGAAGGACACTTCATACTCATCAAAGGAAAAATATACCAAGAAGAACTCTCAATTCTGAATATCTACGCTCCAAATGCAAGGGCACCCACATGCATAAAAGAAACTTTACTAAAGCTCAAAGCACACATTGCACCTCACACAATAATAGTGTGGGATTTTAACATCCCGCTCTCTCCAATGGACAGATCGTGGAAACAGAAACTAAACAAAGACACATTGAAATTAACAGAAGCTATGAACCAAATGGATTTAACAGATATCTATAGAACATTTCATCCTAAAGCAAAAAAATATACCTTCTTCTCAGCACCTCATGGTACCTTCTCCAAAATAGACCATATAATTGGTCACAAAACAGTCCTCAACAGATACAAAAAGATTGAAATAATCCCTTGCATCCTATCAGATCACCATGGACTAAGGTTGGTCTTCAATAATGACAAAACCAAGGGAAAACCCACATACATGTGGAAACTAAACAATGCTCTACTCAATGATGACTCTGTCAAGGAAGAAATAAAGAAAGAAATTAAAGACTTTCTAGAATTTAACAAAAAAAGGAAACATCATACCAGAACTTGTGGGACTCCATGAAAGCACTGCTAAGAGGAAAACTCATAGCTCTAAGTGCCTACAAAAAGAAATTGGAGAGAGCACACATTAACAACTTGACAGCACACCTGAAAGCTCTAGAACAAAAAGAAGCAAATACACCCAAGAGGAGTAGGTGTCAGGAAATAATCAAACTCAGGGCTGAAATCAACCGAGTAGAAACAGAAAGAACTATACAAAATATCAACAAAACCAGGAGTTGGTTCTTTGAGAAAATCAACAAGATCGATAAACCCTTAACCAGATTAACCAGAGGGCACAGAGACAGTATCCAAATTAATAAAATCAGATCTGAAAAGGGAGACATAAGAACAGAAACTGAGAAAATTCAAAGAATCATCAGATCCTACTACAAAGGCCTATACTCAACAAAACTGGAAAATCTGGATGAAATGGACAATTTTCTAGAGAGATACCAGGTACCAAAGTTAAATGAGGAGCAAATAAATCATCTAAACAGTCCCATAACCCTAAAGAAATAGCAGCAGTCATTAAAAGTCTCCCCACCAAAAAAAGCCCAGGACCAGATGGTTTTAGTGGAGAATTCTATCAGACCTTCAAGGAAGACCTAGTACCAATTCTCTTCAAACTATTCCACAAAATAGAAACAGAAGGAACACTACCCAATTCGTTCTATAAAGCTACAATCACACTCATTCCTAAACCTCACAAAGACTCAACAAAGAAAGAGAACTTCAGAACAATCTCTCTTATGAATATTGATGCAAAAATACTCAATAAAATTCTAGCAAACAGAATCCAAGAACACATCAAAACAATCATCCATCATGATCAAGTGGGCTTTATCCCAGGAATGCAGGGATGGTTCAATATTCAGAAATCCATCAATGTAATCCACTATATAAACAAACTCAAAGAAAAAAACCACATGATCACCTCACTAGATGCTGAGAAAGCATTTGACAAAATTCAACATCCCTTCATGGTAAAAGTCTTGGAAAGATCAGGAATTCAAGGCCCATACCTAAACATAGTAAAAGCAATATACAGCAAACCAGTAGCCAACATCAAACTAAACTTGAAGCATTCCCACTAAGATCAGGGATTAGACAAGGCTGCCCACTCTCTCCCTACCTATTCAATATAGTACTGGAAGTCCTAGGCAGAGCAATTAGACAAAAAAGGAAGTCAAAGGAATACAAATAGGAAAGGAAGAAGTCAAAATATCACTATTTGCAGATGATATGATAGTATACTTAAGTGACCCCAAAAACTCCACCAGAGAACTCCTAAACCTGATAAAAAATTTCAGCAAGGTGGCAGGTTATAAAATCAACTTGAACAAATCAGCAGCCTTCCTCTACATGAAAGATAAACAGGCTGAAAAAGAAATTAGGGAAATGACACCCTTCACAATAGTCACAAATAATATAAAATACCTCGGGGTAAATCTAACCAAGCAAGTGAAAGATCTGTATGACAAGAACTTCAAGTCTCTAAAGAAAGAAATTGAAGAAGATCTCAGGAAATGGAAAGACCTCCCATGCTCATGTATCGGCAGGATTAATATAGTAAAATGGCCATCTTGCCAAAAGCAATCTACAGATTCAATGCAATCCCCATTAAAATACCAACTCAATTCTTTACAGAACTAGAAAGAGAAATTCTCAAATTTATTTGGAACAACAAAAAACCCAGGATAGCGAAAACCATTCTCAACAATAAAAGAACCTCTGGAGGAATCACCATCCCTGACCTCAAGCTGTACTACAGAGCAATAGTGATAAAAACGGCCTGGTATTGGTACAGAGACAGGCAGGAAGATCAGTGGAATAGAGTTGAAGACCCAGAAATGAACCCACACAACTATGGTCATTTAATCTTTGACAAAGGAGCTAAAACCATCCAGTGGATCAAGGACAGCATTTTCAACAAATGGTGCTAGTTCAACTGGAGGACAGCATGCAGAAGAATACAAATCAATCCATTCTTATCTCCTTGTACAAAGCCAAGTCCAAGTGGATAAAGGACCTTCACATAAAACCAGACACACTGAAACTAATAGAAGAGAAGGTGGGGAAGACCCTCAAATACCTAGGCACAGGGGAAAAGTTCCTGAACAGAACACCAATCGCCTATGCTCTAAGATCAAGAATTGACAAATCGGACTTCATAAAATTGCAAAGTTTCTGTAAGGCAAAGGACACTGTCAATAGGACAAAACGGCAGCCAACAGATTGGGAAAAGATCTTTACCAATCCCACATCTGGTAGAGGACTAATATCCAATATATACAAAGAACTCAAGAAATTAGACTTGAGACAACCAAATAACCCTATTAAAACATGGGGTACGAGCTAAACAAAGAATTCTCAACTGAGGAAATGCGAATGGCTGAGAAGCACCTAAAGAAATGTTCAGCATCCTTGGTCATCAGGGAAATGCAAATCAAAACAACCCTGAGATTCACCTCACACCAGTCAGAGTGGCTAAAATCAAACACTCAGGTGATAGCAGATGTTGGTGAGGATGTGGAGAAAGAGGAACACTCCTCCATTGTTGGTGGGATTGCAAGATGGTGCAACCACTATGGAAAACAGTCTGGCGGTTCCTCAGAAAATTGGACATATCACTACCTGAGGACCAGCTATACCACTCCTGGGTATATATCCAGAAGATGCTCTAACACATAACAAGGACATATGCTCCACTGTGTTCATAGCAGCTTTATTTATAATAGCCAGAAACTGGAAAGACCCAGATGCCCTTCAACAGAGGAATGAATACAAAAAAAAATGTGTACATTTATACAATGGAATATTACTCAGCTATTAAAAACAATGAATTTGATAAATTCTTATGTAAATGGATGGAACTAGAAAATATCATCCTGAGTGAAGTAACCCAATCACAAAAGAACATACATGGTATTCACTCACTGATTATTGGATTTTAGCCCAGAAGCTTGAAATACCCAAGATTCAACTCACAGACCACATAAAGCTCAAGAAGAATGATGACCAAGTAGGGGGGGCTTCAGTCCTTCTTAGAAGGATAACAAAATACTCAAGGGAGCAAATATGGGGACACAGTGCAGGACAGAAACTGAAGGAGGGGCCGTCTACAGACCATTCCACCTGGATATCCATCCCATGTGCAGTCACCAAAGGTAGATGTTGATGTGGATGTCAGGATGTACATGCTGACAGGAGCCTGATATAGCTGTCTCCTTAGAAGTCTGCAAGAGTCTGACATACTCAGAGGCAGATGCTCACAGCTAACCATTAAACTGATCATGGGGTTCCCAATGGAGAAGATAGAGTGAAGGCTGAAGGAGTTGAAAGGATTCGAGACACCATGAGGAAAGCAACAATCCCAACCAACCAGAGCCCCCAGGGTCTAAACCACCAGCCTGGGAGCGCTTAGGGAGGAACCCATGGCTCCAGCTATATATGCAAGGGAGTTATATATAATTGGGAGAAGAGATCCTTGGTCCCATGAAGGCTGGGCGTTGGGGGAGGGATATTTGAGGGTGGGGAGGTGATGTACAGGGGAGGGTGGGTGGGGGTACACCAACATGGAGGCAAGAGGAGGGGGGAAGGGATAGTGAATTCCTGGGAGGCAGGGGGGGAAATGGGGTAAGGAGAGAACATCTGAAATGTAAATAAAATTTCCAATTAAAAAAAAAAAAAGACTTCCGGGGTTGCTAATTCTGTTGTAGTTTTCTAAGATGTAGTACATGAGCCTGTTGCTTTGCGTTTCAAGAAATTATGATGAGGGGTTTCAAAGGCCATTTTATTGATGCTGGGACATCTCAATGACCTTCTCCTCATCAGTTACTCTGTCATGTCAGTCTCCAGCTGATTCCCCTTGACAAAATGTCTCTTCCTCTTTCATTTACTTTTTAGTATAACCAAATTTAGTCTAATTCACAATTGTTTAAAAAGCCCCAGAGCTGGAGAAATAGCTCAGTGGTTAAGGGTACTTTCTGACCTTGCAGATGACCCAGATTTGGGTCACAGCTCCCTTGTAGGGCAGCCTATTAGCAGCTGTAAAGCCAGCTCCATGGGATCTTATGCCTTCTTCTAGCCTCTAAAGGTACCTCACATTCATGTGCATAATCAATCATACATATAGAGAAATAAAAATAAAATATTTTAAAATCTATTATTATATATAAGACATTACAAGAACTTTCAATATTAATGAAGTACGCAATGCCAGTAGGAATTAAAGGCCCTTTAAAGCAGTATTTGGTCAATATGGGTAATTGGAAATGGGCCTTAAGGAACTCTGAGGAAGAAGATCATGGACAAGAAGCAGTTTGAAGATGGAAGCCTGCATTTTCACTGGAAGGACTTGGCAAGACTACTGATGACAACCCAAATATTAGGTGGGTAAAGACTCACAAAAGGTAATAGTTGTTTTCTTCCTTTTACAATTTTGTCTTACAAGACAGATGACTCCCAAAAGAACAACACCTGAGTTGTCTTCTGACTTATACAAGCATGCACACACTTGTGAACCCACACCAACACATACACACATCCCCAAACCCCCATTTTTTTCCTTTAAATTAAAAAACTTACAAATATATGATATATATTTTTGATGCATCTGGAAAGCGGGAAAAGCATAAAGAACTAACTTCACACACACACAGACACACACACACACACACACAGGCTTATTTAATATCTTCTATTGATCACCTTCTTCCTATACTTGAAAAACATGCTCAAATTCAATGTTAACAATGCCACAGTCTACCAAATTCTATAGCATTTGGAAGAGTCAATTTTTCTTTCACATTAATACAATGAAAGATATGAAAAAGTATATCTTGAGTCAAAAAAATTTTGTATGAGTGCTGAGTTCTGGATCCCAAGTAAGAACAATGTACACGAGTTTTAAAATAATGCTTGATATAAGCTTACTGTATTCAGGGGCCTCAGAACTTTAGCTGTGCAAGGGAGAGACACCTCTGGGACGTGTAAAGGGTGTGTCCTTGCCCCAAACTTGTCCCTTACTTACTGTGTAGCAGGGCTCACAAACCTTTGCTTTGTTACAGAAGTTGGTGACCAAACAGATATCAAGTATAGAGACACCAACACACTTACAAAACTTTCGACCCAAAATGGATCCTATCTAAAGAAATGCATGGCATGGGAGACTGAGGGAATGGCCAACCAATAACCAGGGCAACTTGAGACCCATCCCATGGGCAAGCACCAATCCCTAACACAAGTAATGATACTCTGTTATGTTTGCAGACAGGAGCAAGTTGTCCTCTGAGAGGCTCCACCCAGCAGTTGACTCAAACAGATACAGACACCCATAGACAAACAGTGGATGGAGCCTAAGGACTCTTATGGAAGAATTGGAGGAAGGATTGAGGGCCCTTACAGACATAGGCACTCCACAGAAAGACCAACAAAGCCAACTAAACTAGACCCTTGGGGTTCCCAGAATATGAACCACCAACCAAAGAAGATCATACATGGACTGGAACTAGGCCTGCCCGCTCATATGTAGAAGATGTGCAGCTTGGTCTTCATGTGGGTCCTGAACAACTGGAACGGGGGCTATCCCAAAAGCTGTTGCCTGTGTGTGAATTAATTTCTTCTAGCTGGGCTGCCTTGTCTGGCCTCACTGGGAGAGGAAGTGCCTAGCCCTGCACAGACTTGAAGTGCCAAAGTAGGGGGATACCAGGAGAGGCACCACCCACCAAAAGCAGAAGGGGAGGGGAAAATTGGGGATGGATTATGGGATGGAGTGACCTGTAGGGGGTTTCAGTGAGTGAATATGTAAAAAAAAAATAAAATAAAATGTTAAAAAAGAAGAATACCAAAGAATTCTACAAGTGCAATATTTAAAGACGTCTAAGGGGGTTTTCAGCAATTTTAGGTGGGGAAAGATTTGTGTTGAAAAAGGGAAAAGTTCATTTCTAAAGTCTATATATTCAGGTTATTGATAGAATTTCTATAATGAAGTATGTGGCTGTTTGGCTAGTGGAATTCCTGTGACTCATCCAGGAAGAGCTTAAATGTCAAACCCTGTATATTAACTTCTAGAAAACAAATTTGAGAAGATATTCCAGGAATAAACAGAAGTTTCCCACCAAAAGGTGATTGCGTAAGGTAGAAATCCCATTAAAGAATAAGACCAAGACTCAAAGTGCAACTTCTGGTTGTGGTAGCAACAGAGAATCAACAAACCACAGGACAGAACTAGTCAGTTAAAGGGCCAGGTCACCTAAAGGATTTCATGGAAGTGAGTCTTTTAGTAGAGAAAAGCAATAAAAATGGTTTCCATGCTATTTATTTTATAATTTAATTTGTTTTATATTTTTGTGTATGTGTGGATGTGTCTTAGTGTGTGCAGTCACCTATAGAGGTAAGAAGGGGGGCATCTCATCCCCTGGAACTTGTGTTACAGGCAGTTGTAAGCTACCCACTGTGGGTACTGAGAACTCAGGTCTTCTGCAAAATCAGGAAGTGCTTTTAACTGCTGAGCCATCCCTCCAGCCCCTAAAAATGGTATCTTAAAAGAGGAACATAAATGGGGTCATAATTCTAAGCCCATGGCTTTTGGTTTTGGTTTGGTTGTTGTTTTAGTGGTTTTTTTATTGTTTTGTTTTTGTTTTTCTTTTTTTATATCAAGGCATTAAGGCACATACTTAAGTGAGAGGTAAGCATAGGTGGAGCTAAAAAAAAAAAAAACAGTTACTCACACAGAACAGCTATATTGTATATTGTGAGGAAGCTCTACCTGTAGCATGAAGCAGAAGGGCAGACTCCCAACTGTAGTCAACCCAAAGCTGGAGAGGAGAAGAGCTTTGTGAACTTCCTGCACAGCCCACACCATCAAACAACCTGCTAGCCTGAAAGACCTATCTGGATCTTCTACAGTGGAAGTTTCCAATCAATAACAATTGTCTAGGAAAAGTCTGCTGGCTTCAGGGAGACTATGGAAGAAATAAAGATCATCACAGAATGTTCTTAAAGGTTCCACAAGAAACATAGAGAAGAAAACCACCTGAATGGATAAAGATGATAACAAAATATTCAAAAATGAATCCCTGAATGGCCAAATTATTCCCATATGAAAGAAGTCAAAGCAGAAATGTACATTCAGAGAAATGTTCAATCAAGGAAATAAATCATGGACTAAAGACTGAACAAAGGTGAAATAAATATAACTCAAAAGTGAAGACAAAATTCAAAGAATAAAAACTGAGTAATATTCAAAGTATAAATCTTAAGGTCTGGTGTCTCCTTGGGTAAGAGAACTTGCTGTGAAAGTCTAAAGACCTGAGTTCAAATCCCAGGAACCCTTGTAAACTGCAACACTCACACACACACACTACACAGACAACAGTGTTCTAAAACATACCAAATTGTGCAAGGAGTTGCTAATGAGAAAATAAGTAAGACAAAATCATGTTTTGGTTTTAAATCATGGGAAATGAGAAGGAAATAGATAAAAGGGTAAAATTAATTAAATCAGAGAGCCCCAAGAAAAATCTAGAAGATTGACATAAACTTGAGCAAAACTGAACAAGAATTTGTAAATAATGGAATTGTTAGATGCAAAGTTATAGTATACTGATGATAGAGCTGATCATCTATGTGAAGCAGTGCATGTGAGCATGGCTGTGATCCGCCAGACACGAAGACTTTACTTATAAAATAAAGAAATGTTCTTTCAGGCAGTCAAAACATATTCATATGGTTGTTAAACTCATGAAAAACTGTATCTCATTTGTGATAAGAGGATTTTCATTGGATTGTAATGACTTAAATTTCCACTAATAACATTGAGTGGATGAGAATACCCAACATCTAGAGAGTGCTGGATTGGAGTTATAGGACCCTGAGAGCTGATTTGTCTTTCATTTAGATCCTATTACTGCAAAGTTGACACTTATCTACAGAGATTTGTATAGAGACTTGGAGAGAATTGTAAAATAATGGTGTTTTTTATCCCCTTGTAGTGATCCCTTAGTGAGTGATATGTGGGTGGTGTTTCACCCATACTCACATCCCAATCTTTTTCCTTTATCTTTGATAATTTCATATACAGTGTATTATAAATATACCTGCCACCCATTAGCTTCTCTAATTCTCATCAGACTTCATCTGAGCCCTTTCTTCTTTCTATGCATCCTCCATCCTCATTCATATCTCTTTTTTCCCCTGAAGGGTTTAATTAGGGTTCCTTAAATGAGCACAGGCAGTTGGTTGTTTCCTAGAGCATGAACAGAACCATTAACCATAATATAGAAGAAAATGAGAGGGAAATTTCAATAGCTCCTCAAGAAAGACGGAGGTCTCATGGGTACCTCCTCCATCCACTGTGAAATGATAAAAGGTCCAACCTTATTCAGGCCTTGTGCAGACCATAGCTATTGACCATGATTGCAATAACCTGTAATATCTGCTGGCAGTGTTTCACAGCATCCCACACCCCCTTCATCTCTAATGTTCCCTGGGGGTAGAGAGGATGATACTGATCTCCAGTTATAGCTGAGAACTAAAAACTGCCAAGTTCTTCACAGCAGCCTACCCATAACTTCACCATAAAACTGAGGCAAGACTGACTGCACCACAACATAAAGATATAAACTACAAATTCCCTCTTTTTTTCTGTGATACATCTAAGGTCAATTCTGTGAGACGGCATCTTACTTGCTACCAGGATATCAACTTTATATCTTTCTTTTCTCTGAAATTATTCTCTAAGTGAGAGATAGTGAAAATCCTGCTTTAGAACACCACACTAGGAGTTAAGCATTCACATAGTTTTGGCTAGTTTAGAGAGGATGCTCCAGACAGTGAATCTTGAATCTTAGTTATTCCTGCCACACAGAGGTGATTCTTTCTGTCTCTGTCTCTGTCTCTGTCTCTGTCTCTGTCTCTCTGTCTTGTCTCTGTGTGTATGTGTGTGTGTGTGTGTGTGTGTGTGTGTGTGTGCATGTGTGTGTGTGTGTGTCTTAAAGGAAAACTATATTTATTAATTGTGGTAAGCATGGAGAATGACATGTAAGCAAATCTTAAAATGGATTAAAAATAGTTATAGTTTAACTATTACCAGGAAGCTTATGTATCTGTAAATCTATGTGAATTTGAGAGTAGACCTTGTTAACTAAACATAGTCCTACTATTCCCTTCAGAAACTCCTTTTGACTTTCCAACTCCTGCCAATAATTTAAAAATAAAAAGGAAATAACAAAACTATTTTATTTAATCAAGTTATATACATTTTGTCCTCCATATCTTATGTGTATTAGCCTTTTTTAAATGATAGAGAAACTGAATTTCAAATAGTTTGAGTAATTTTCTCCATGTAACATAATTGAAAGGGCAGTTTCAATTTCTTGTCATTCTTATATTGGTATCTTATGTTTAACCACTTATATATTCCTCCATGTTTTTTTCTTATTTCTAGTTGTCACATGATCACACATATTTATGAGATACAATGTGATATGTGGACATCACACACGCATATGCTCAACACACACAATTTGAAATAATTAGTATAACTGCTGTCTTTATCACATCTTTGTGACAGGAACATCAAACATCCTTTACTCTGAGTAGTTTAAACTATACAATAAGTTATTGCCCACTTTAAAAATCTAGTTTTCTTTTGGCCGAATTTCACTTACCGAAATGTAATATGTCATTAACATCACATCTGTCTGCCCCAGTGATTACTACTGACACAGCATAAAGGGTGAGCTAAAAATAAAGCAGATGTAAGGTTCCGTCAGTCACCAGCTTGCCTCACTAGAACTATTTTAAGCATGAGCCTCACTCTGAAGGATCTCTTGACCTCAGAGAGGGAGAAGTCATAGAGTTCAAGCCATGGGTGGTAGTGATTCATTCAGACTTAGTAATCCTTTTCTCAGTCATCCACTTGTATTCTCATGACCACTATCACAAATAAGAAATAACTGGTAAAGCTAGAGTTATTTCTCTGAAAGAGAAATACAAACAAGCTTCTTAAGGTGCACGTCTAAAACTCTTTGACTTGCTGTCAAGGATCAAAAGACATTTTTTAATGTTTCGCTACTAATTAATACACCAAAAATGGCTTTAATACCCCAATATAGTACACCCATTAAGTTAAGACAATGACTCCTATTAGATGGACCATGTTCCACGACAGGTCCCAATAATATGTGGGCAAAGCAAAATAGGCTCAATGGGTAAAAAGAGAGAGGAAGGTCTATAAAATTGGATGGATAGGGAGGTCGATCTGGGAAGAGTTGGCCAAATACGATATATGAAATTATAATAGAATTAATAAAATGTTATTTCAAGGAAAATATTATTTAAAGAAGAAAAACAGTAGTGAAGGTATAAATGTGATAAATGTCTTACATGTGTCAATGTCATAATGAGACTCACTGCTTTATACAACTCATATACACTAATTAAAAGGGGAAAGATAATTTGAAAACTCCTTTTTAGACTGTTTGAAATTATATGAGCAATATAAGGAGGAAGTCTGGTCTATTTTCAGCCCCAAATTAAATATGGCCAATTTAAAATTAATTGACACAATATTTATAAATAACTCAAGACTCATCTGAGGTGACACTTCCTCTCTATGCTACATCCTCTGACGTGTTGGAAAGCTTACATTAAGGCCCCCAAATTGGGTAATCTTGCTGAGTCATTAATGTCACCCTTTTGACTCATAAGAAGACACAAGATTTGACAAAAATATTTAAAAGCTTGCCTTTCTGAGCTCACATTCTTACTGTGGGACCAGATCCCAACTTCATGATAGTTTCGGAAAACTATTTTGACATACCTGATCATTGTCAGTGACTTCAAGTCACACAGTCATTGTCACAGAAAAGGGACTTCCCTTCTTACAGAAGAGTAGTGAGATTATAGGTCACAACCCCTGGCCTTCCCCCAATCTGTCTCCATGTTTTCCTTGATAGTCATTCTTGTAGATCCTTCATCTTATGAAAACTCTGGATTTCAGGCCAACTGTTGAACTTGGAAGGAAATTAGAGATCATAAAACCCATGGTTTCTTCCTTCACTTGAAAAGCAGTACTGGACTGTGGCGGGGGCTGGGAGGGACAGCTTTGTATATAATTAACAGCGATTCTTCCCTCCCTCTCTCCTTCTCCCTAAACTTGAGTGATTCAGTTTCTTTTCTCAGTACTCTAGAGAGCTGTCAAAAGGAACTTCAAAGATAACAAAATTGGTTTTCATGGATTTATTCATATACTCATTGAATAATATTCAGTACTGGTGTGTGCAAGTTTCTACCCTAGCTACTAACTATATAGCAAGAAACTATATAGCAAGAAACACATTGGTGGAGTTTCTTCCTTCCCAAAGTCTTAGTTTATTAAGTTACACAAACAACAAGAAAAGCTACTGTGAATGGTATGATACTTGTATATGGTAGATGAACAGGAGCAAATAAGAAGAGAAATTGATAGAAAGGAGAGAGAAGATATTTCTAATCTGGATTTGTTTATAAAGGAAAGCCTTCTGGGAAAGGTAATACCCAGTCTATGACCCAGGTGAGAAATTAAAAGTTCAAGAAAATGAAGAGGTGAAGAGAAAGTGTCCAAAGAAAATCCTCACAACTCAGAAGGAACTAAACCAAGGCAGATCTGAAGAAATAAAACCTATTTGTCCAGGGGATCCCAGGTGATCTAGGGCAGAATGGTGAAGCAGAAAGCTGAAGAAGCAGTCAAAGTCAGATTATACCAGCATTATTAAAAACAGTCGTAAGGAGTTTAGACTTTTGTCTACCAGTTTTGGAACACAGTAAGGAATGTTAGCATCTGGCAAAGATTACTGTGATTAGATTGGGAAAGACACAATTTATGGCAAGGAAGTCAGGGAAAGACCACTCAGACATGGAGACAAGCAATGGGTAGTCTGAACTAAAATATATCTCAGAAGTATTTGTACAGCTGACCCACAGGACTTTGGCTATACCAGGGCAAATGGGAATGAATACACAGAACTTCTCTCCTTCTACATCCTCTTTGCCCCTCGGCCTGCAAATCAGAGATATCACAGACCAAGCTCCCAGAGTCCCAAACCTCCAACAGTGCTAAGTTGAAGTCTTGAAGATTTAAATAATTAGACATGTCTACTTGTTTATTAAATAATAAATTGATCTATTAAATTAATAAAAATTATGCTGCTGAAAAACATACTTAGTACTTTCAGGATGTGTAAAAGTATAACAGAAAGAAGTATAAAAGGAACACATCATAAAAATATTAACACATAAGAGAAGAAATGAGAAGATACCTACTAATAAACAGGAGAAATCATATGACAGCTTCAAAGAGAAACAATCAGAAGTCAAGAGAGCAGTGAACTTGAAGAATAAATCCAGTAAAATATGGTCTACAAATAGCCTTTGATTCAACATTGAAAACCTTATAAATAATAGTAGTGATTGAAGCAGTATCAAAGTAGACAATAACAGAAATAGGTCACCTAAGCCACTCTCGGTATTTACCTGTGGTTGACACCCTAGACATTTCAGACTAAAGTTTCTTGTACCCTGTATTAGAAAAGAAAGTATAATTAAATCAGTAATTGTTGAATGATTTCCTCAGAAATACAGCAAGAAATACAATCAAGGTGTTCTTTGGAACCCAGATACTCTATGATTGTTGGAAACATAATACTCTGAGATATAGACTTCTTCAAATTAAAGTAGTCTTCTTCATGAGATCTATTGGAGCTAAAGGTTTAAAAAGAGTTCAGTTACAGAGTGACTTGATAGATATTCGATTCCTGTGTATTAGAAATAAAGTAGTTGAAATACAGACAGTAAGAAACACCAGCTTGTTGAGTTGGGTGTAGCCTGAGCATTCCAAAGGAACAATTGTGATTTACTTTGTCCCAGGAAGACACTGCTAGGAGGTTGTGGAATCTTTGGGATATTAACTCTAGTTAGAAGTTCTTGAGTGTCACAGGATTAAGAGTTGAGCTGTGGATGGATATGCATATTATCTTATGTCTTAAATGTTGTCCTGTATATTATAGAGACTTGAACAAGACATTTTATTTTTTCCTTTGAATCCAGACAAAGAGAAGAAACTCCTGAAGGCAATGTTTAAAAGCATAAAATGTTCTGATATGTTAAGGAAACTATGATAGATGTCAACACACTAGAGTCTAGCTAACAGTAGCCTGTTTGGTACTTTATAATAATGTTTCAATCATGGTACCTTAGGTTCCTCACATATAAAAATCCATTCTGATAACCTCTAATAGTCCTTCAGTCCATTATTGCATATGACTACAGACATGATTATGCATTGTCTTCTGCTATAGCCATTAATACACAAAGTAATTTTCTCATGGGACTTGCCAAGGGTTTTGGGAAGGCATTTGGTGTATTTCTACTTTGGAAAGTCCTTTATCTATTCCAACTAGGAAACAGCATGAAGGGAAATTTTTATATCTTCCTAAAAGATGATAAAACTGTAAATCAGAGGCAAAGAATGTCTGCCTCATAAGAAGCCTTCAAGTGCAAATAGGACTCATCTAAAATAAAATAAATAAAAATAAAATTTGAAGATAGATAAGGCTCCTTGAAAAAACTCTAGACCTGTATCAAAGCCTTTGTTCTTAAATGTTTTATGTAGCAGGTTTTAATCACACTGTTTATAATGTACCTCCTTGCATCCTAAACCATGAGTAGAATAGCAATGTTCTGCCACACCTTTGGAAGAGAACCTCAAAGAGTTTTAAATCATTAAGTAATTTACACTTCAGAAGCAGGAAACAGTAAACATTTCCCAAGCATGTCTTGTTTGTGCGAGCTTATCTTAAGGTTGCATAAAGCAATGGAAAAACAAAAGAGATAATTATCTAGAGACACTGGACAAAAAACAATCAGAAAATCCAATTATCCAATCCCTGAAAATTCTGCTTTGAATTTCTATTTTCATTTAAGAGTAACAGGTACATTTTAGAAGACTAAAAATCAGGGAACATTGGTTTTATCCTCCTTTTTCTCATCCCCAAAAGATCAAGTAGAATTACTTGATTCTGTTACATTACTATGTAACAGAAGAATGAGAATATGTTTTCATATATTCACTTTTCTGAAAACACTACTTAAGATATACATAATAATGGATGAGTGCTGTTTATTGACAACACTATTTTATCCTGGGCCCCAAAATATTCAAAATCATGATCCTTTCCAAACACAAGCTTACATGGACTCAAAGTCTATAGCCATGTCACGTCAAACATGCCAGAGCCACTGCAAGGATATATTCATACCCTAACATATGAGTATTTATAAGAATCATAAGACAAAAGAGAATGAATATTCATATGAATCCCCCAAATTGATGCAAGAATATGGCAATGTCTAGGTGTGATTATGAAGTGTGTCCTTATGACAGTGTAGGAGAGAAAATGGTGTTGTCAGTTATGGTAAGGGACTATGTTCAGTGATGCTATGCGATGAGAACAATACACCCCATGAGAGTGTAGTAAGAGGGGAATGCATGAATTTGTGAGGGTGGGAGAGGGAGCATGACTTGTAAAGATGGGGTGAGAGAGTTTAACCTGTGAAGCTATGGTAAAGAAATATTTGGGGTCTTTATGATTTTAAGTTCCTGGGCACTATTTTTTATTCTGTTCACAATCTTGCCCTCTCATGTCATTCATTTTGATATACTTCTCTTTCACATATTTGATCTCTCTAAATTTTCCAGGTGTACAAGATTTTCATTTCCCTTCTTAGTTCAAATGACATCTGAAATTGATGAGAATAGCAGTTTACTTGAAAGGACTTAAAGAAGGATAGATAGCAAGAGAGTAGAGCAGGACCAGGGCAGCAAAGAGGGATATGATGTGAAGCACACGTATCTGATGCTCAGTTCGACTGAAAACTTGGGTTAAACTCAACTCAAAAGTACTACATTTGGAAGTTATGAAACTAAAGAGCATCCAACCCCATCCCAACTAACTCCCAGGTCAGTGAAGTCCACTTTCTTGGTCTTACAGTAGAGAGTTATGGTACGTTAGAAGAAAATGGATCAAAGGTTCTGGCATGCAAGTGAGAGAATACATGGGCTTGGGCTCAGGCACCACCCAGACATTTCTCACACCCATTCTGTGCTTTATACACACACCATATCCCCTGCTTAAACAACTAACCTCCCCCATCCTTTCATATTTCTCCCTATTTGGGGCTCATTTTTAAAGTTTCCCTGTTTTCAATATCACATCCAAATCCATATATTTTTACAAAGTCAAGTCAAGATTAATAGTTTTGCTCGATCGCAGCTAGTATAATACTTGTTAACATTCACAGAATGCCTAATATATATACAAGTACTTCCAAATGAGATACACCTCACGTCTCCTCCATACTGTGAAAAATATGTGTGATATCCTTGAAATAGCTAAACCAAGAGATAATAGATGATTCAAATTATCTGTATCTCAAGTCCAAGGTATAAAACCCTAATCCCTCAGGACATAGAAAGTGCAGGAAACTACCCCAGAGATTTCAGTATGTAGAGTTGTGGAGACAGCCCAATGATCAAGAGCTTGCTGTGCTAACATGGGAACCTGAGTTTGTATCTACAAACATACATAAAAGCCTGAAGTGATGGTTCACATGGGTAACCTCGATGCTAAGGAGACAGAAACAAAGATGGGGTGTTGCTGGGATGTCCTAGCCAGCCAATCTTGCTAGAATCGTGCCCTCCAGATTCAGTGAGAATCTCTGCCTCAAAATAAAACCACACCCTTAAGAACACACTATGAAAGAAAGATACATATCCAAAAAGAAGAAAATGGAACACCTCAGAAGGCATGTTAGAAAAGGATAAGCACCAGAATTAGCAACCATTTTAATAAATTTAGGTGTGTCTTACTCTATAAAAATAAATATAAGACTAATAAGGTCAGTAAGATTAGTCAGCACTAAAGTATATGACAAAGTAGTTTAAAAGGACAGGGATGAGACAATCCCCTAGATAGATACTTCTGTGTGTATCATTTTGACATAGACAGGGTCATCTGGAAGGAAGAACACCAACGGAGAAATGCTTCATGAGATTGGCCAGCAGTGATTCCTAGGCATGTTTTCTTGCTTGATGTGCACACACAATAAACATAAATAAATCTTTAAAAATGAATTCTGAAATTTAAAAATATATATATTCTCAGAAAATGTAGTTTTAAAGTCTGGGGGGGAAAGGTCAATGATATCATATACTTAAATATTGTAAAGAGAATAGGCAAATCTATTAAAAGTTGGAGAAAGAGAGAGAAAGAATGTAAACTAAGGTGACTTGTGTCCAAGACAAACTTCAGACAAAGTTGTTAAAACACAAGAATTTCAGCAACTTTGCTAGCTAGATAAAAGATGTATATATCAAACTGGTTGTCCTTACTCCTCTACAATAGTAAAATATTTTGAAATATATATTTGAATATTTTACTGTTTAGAAAATGCATGTTTTCCTCACATAATATATTCTGTTTATGGATTCTCAGCCCTCTACTCCTCCTTGGTCTTCCCTGTCTCCTCTCCCAACTAGATCCACACCCTTCCTGTCTTCTAAAGTATAATCATATAATAAATATAATAAGAAAAAACAAACTAAAATTCAGACTAGGACAAAACAAACAGAAGGAAAAGAGACCAGTGAAAAGCACAAGAAACAGAGACTCATTTGTTTGCACACTGAGAAATTACACACACATACACAAAAAAATACAAACAAGCAAACAAAAAAAGAAAGAAAGAAATCTACAGGCCATAATATCTACACAAAGGACCTTTAGTACAAAAAAAGAGTGAAGAAAAAATATATACAGACAAAACAAAATAAAAATAATATGATTTAAAAGAAAAAAGAAAATCCCTGACATAACATTATGAGAGAAGGAAACCCCCAAACATACCACTGAGTTCACTTTCTGTTGGCCAGCTACATCTGAGCATGCCACCTACCCTTCACTTAAGAGTAGTTTGTTTCCCCAGCCTTAGAAGAAACTGAATTTTCATTTGGAAGTAGTTTGATCAGCTGAAGACTGATTCTAAGATAAGGATGGGGACATGTATGCTCATCTTTCAGTTCTAACACCACATCTGGTGCAGCAGGCCCAGTGCATGTGAGTTCATATGACCTTTGGTCATGTCGATTTAGAGGTCTTGATTTGTTGGTGTCCTCCATCACCTCTGGCTCTTAGAACCTTCTGCTTCCTCTTCCACAGGGTTTCTTATGTCCCAAGAGGAGGAATTTGGTGGAGACATTCCATTTATGGCTTAGCGTTGCAAGGTTTGTCATTCTCTGCATAATGCCTGTCTCTGGGTCTCTGTATTTGTTCCCATCTGTTGCAGGAAGGAGCTTCTCTGAAGATGGCTAAGTAAGGCATTTGTCTATGAGTACAGAAAAGATCATTGGGAATCATTTTATTGCTACTTTTTTTTTTATATATAAGAAAGTAGTATTTGGTTTTACCCTAAATTCCTTGGCTATCTAGTCTCAGGTACTTGGTCATCCAAGCAATGTCGGTATGGATTCTGTCTTGTGTCTATGGTAGGACGAAGCACCCTTTGGGTATATGTCATAAGAATAGTATACTTAAATCTTGAGATTCCTATTTTTCTGAAGAACTGCCATAGTGATTTCCATAGTGGTTGTAAAAGTTTGAGCTCCCACTAGCCATGGATGAGGGTTCCCCTTACTCTGCATCCTCACCCACATGATCTGTCACTGGTTCTAATTTGCATTTGCCTGATGACTGAAGATGTTGAACTTTCTTTAAGTGCTTGCCAACAGTTTGAGAAATCTCTGATTAGAGCTATACTCCATTTTTAATTGGGTTATTGTTTTCTTGATAACTAGTTTTGGGGAGTTTTTTGGTTTTTGTCTTTTGGGGGGCTTGGTTTTTTTTTTTAAAGTTTTTTATATATTTGGCTATTCACCTTCTATTGGATGTGCAGCTTATAAAAATCTTTACCTGTTACATATGTTGCTACTTTGTCTGAATGATTCCTTTGCCATACAGTTTTTCAGTTTCATCAGGTTCCATTTATTAATTGTTGATCTTAATGCCTGTGCTAATGGTTTTCTGTTCAGAAAGCTTTAGTCTATGCCAATGAGTTCTCTTCTATCAAGTTTAATGTGTCTGGTTCTATATTGAAGTCTTTGATCTACTTTGAGCTGAGTTTTGTGCAGTGTGATAATTATGGATATATTTGCATTCTTCTACATGTAAGCCATCCAGTTTGACCAATACCTATTAAAGATACTGTCTTTTTTTCAATGTGTATTTCTTGCTTCTTTATCAATAGGTATGTGAATTGCTATCTGGATCTTCAATTCAAAAGATCAATTTGTCTGTATTTGTGCCAACATGATGATGCTACTTTTATTTTATGTCTCTAATACAACTTGAAATTGGGAGTGGTGATTCCTCCACCATTTCTTTTATTATTCAGGATTGTTTTTAGCTATCCCATTTTAGATGTTTTTGTTTGGTTGGTTTTTGGTTGTGTGTATGTAAGTGTGTGCATGCATTCGCGCCTGCATGAATGCGTGCATGTGTGCGTGCATGCCTCACGCAGTGTGTATGTGTTTGCATATGAAGCTGAAATTTGTCCTTTCAATATCTATGGATATGTGTTAAAATTTTGATGAGGATTACATTGAATATGTAGATTGCTTTTAGTATGATGGGCGTTTTTACTATATTAATTTTATTGGTCTATGAGCATGGGAGATTTCTCCATCTTCTGATATCTTTTTCAGTTTCCTGTTTTTAACATGTTCAAGTTTTATTATACAAATCTTTCACTTGCTTAGTTAGAGTTACTCCAAGATATTTTATATTATTTGAGGCTATTGAGAAAGCAGTTTCCCTGACTTCTTTCTCAGTCCATTTGTCCATTTGTATATAGGGGGCTACTGAATTATGTGTGTTCACTTTGTATCCAATTACCATGCTGAAATTTCATCAATTATAGAGTTTCTCAGTGAAAATTTTAGGGTCACTTATATATACCATCAGATTGTCTTCAAATAATGATACTTAGACTTTTTCCTTTCCAATTTGTATCCCCTTGATCTCCTTGGGCATCTTACTACTCTAGCTAAGACTTTAAGTACTATACTGAATTGATATGGAGAAAGTAGACAACCTTGTCTTGTTCCTGATTTTAGTGGGATTGCTTTGTGTTTCTCTTCATTTAAGTTGATGTTGGCTATGGTTTGTAAACTTTCTGTTGTTTCTGTTCTTGTTAATTTTAACCTTTGGTGGTCTGTTAGGATGCAGGGTGTTATTTCCATTTTCCTGTGTCCATTGTGACTTTCTGTATATCCAAGTATGTGCTTAATTTTGTAGAAAGTTCTCTGAGATGTTGAGAAGGTATGTTCTTTTGTATTTGAATAAAATATTCTTTACCTGTTTGGTCCATTTGATTTATAACATCTGATTGCTCCAGCATTTCTCAGTTTCGTTGTTGTCTGGAAGACCTACCTAGTGGTGAGAGTGAAGTACTGAAATCTCCCACTCTCAGTGTGTGAGAGGCAATATGTAATTCAAACTGTTTCAGTATTTCTTTTATGAACTTGGGTTCCATTGTTTTGATGAATAAATGCTAAGAAATATAATGTCCTCATGGTGGATTTTTCCTTTGTTAGACATGTAGTATCCTTCCCAATAGCTTCTGATTAGTTTTAGGTTTGAAGTCTATTTTATCAGATACTAAGCTGGCTACACCAGATTGCTTCTTAGATTCATTTGTTGGAAACATCTTTTACTATCCATTTATCCTGAAGTGATGTCTATCTTTAATGTTAAAGTGTGTTTTAGGATGTAGCAGAAGGATGGATCCTGTTCTGCACCCATTCTATTAATCTGTATTTTTTAGTTGATGAAATGTTCTCAATGATGTTGAGAGATATCAATGAATAGTCCTTGTTGGCTCCTGTCATTTTCTTGTTGTTGTTGTTGTGTTGGTGTGGTGGTGGTGGTGGTGGTGGTGGTGGTGGTGATAGTGGTGGCACAGCCTTAGTATGCACATTTAATCCCAAACAATGAAAGTAAGGTTAGTTTAAGAAGGAAGCAACTATGTTTGAGAGTGATGTCTAATTGAGGAACAGACAAAGTGACAGCTAAGAGAAATATTTGACAGAATTAGTCAGAGATAGGATATGCCCAACTCCATGAAAATAGCACAGGAAAGAGAGGCTACTTAAAAGCAATTGCAGAGGTGGGGAAAGGAAGGAGGGAGAGGGAGAAAGGAGAGGGAGAGGTAAAGAAGGCAGTTTTACTGGGACAGGTTTTTACAGGAACAGGTTGCAGGTGATTAGAACAGATTGCCAGAGTTAGTTTGAGACCAAGCAGATAAGTTAAGTCAGATGCTGAAAAGAAGACAGTTTCAATCAGTCCACTTGGAGAGGATTTGGACCAGAAGAGCTGAGTTGAACCAGCCAGCCAGAGTTCAGAAAGAATTAGAAAGGGTGAACTTATTTGGCAGTAAGCCAATTACAGGACAAGTAAGATGACAATTAAATTAGGCAAATAAAAGATACTTTTACAACTCACACTAAATTCTCATTTATTTTCTTTGTTGACGTTTTTGTTCTATGCTCATTGTTGTAGGTAGAATGAATAAAGCCAAAAGTATTTTGTTGGAAAGTTAATGTCTAATTAACAGTGCTGGGGTGGGGTTTAATGGGAGGCATATAGGTCAAAGGACCCTAGCTTCAGAAAGATGATTATGAGAAACTTAATAACGGGAATTCAGTCTCCTACCCTCTTGTCCATCCATTCAACTCCACTATATTATAATGTAACATGAAGGCCCTCGCCTTAGGTCAATGCAAAGACCTTGGACTTCTCAGTATTCAAATCAGCGAGTAAAAGAAACATCCATTGCTATAAATTAACCAGGCTGTGATGTTCTGTGTAGCAGCAGAAAGCACACTAAAACAATAACTATATTCTGAAAGCATCAATACAAATAAAGTTAAATGGGCATCATTAATATCAGAAACCATAGCCTTCACAAGAGATAATTCCATATACAGAGGAAATACTTGCATAGTCACAATAGGGGCAGTTTTTTAAAACTTCACAATAATTTAAATTGTTGTCAAGCAACCAGATTCAAATCACATGAAACATTCACAGAACTGAAAAAAAAGAATAAGAGTACACAATTACAACACCATTCTCCCAGGTATTAAAGGAACAAATAAGTAGAAAATCAGTGTAAAGAAAGACAATACATGACCATGCTGCATTGGCTTACACTGCTATCTTACAAATAAGAGGACACATTACAGAGCAGGAGAATACACACACTCTCCTAATGCAAGGCAACTGTCAAGAACGAACCATATTCCTGGCCACAGAAAATTTATTAGGAGGTCAGAAAGAATAGACAGTTTACAGAGTATGTTTTCTTATGAAGACAACTGAAATTGAATTTTAAATAATACGAATACTGGAAAATGATCAAGTAGCTGGAAACTAGAGAACATACTTTTAATAATCCTCAGGTTAAACAAGGTGTCACAAGGGCAACTAGAAAGTATTTGAAACTGAAAAATGTAATGATTTCTTGGGAGAACATGAGTCAAAGCAATGTTGTTACTTTTCTAAAGATTGATGTTCCATTGTAGAAATTCCTTAAAATGGTGTTACAAGGGTCTCACTTTTATGATTTCTACCTCTTGCATCAGACTTTTTGTTGTTGCTATAAGGAAATAGTAAGGCTGTGTTCATGGACCTGCATTTGGTCAAAGCTTTCTTGTTGTCAGTGTAGAAGAAGCAAGGCATCATGTAGCAAAGGGCAGGAAGTGTGTGTGTGTGTGTGTTGTGTGTTGTGTGTGTGTGTGTGTGTGTTGTAGAGAGAGAGAGAGAGAGAGAGAGAGAGAGAGAGAGAGAGACAGAGAGACAGAGAGAGAGAGAGAGACAGAGAGAAGAGAGTGGGAGAGAGTAAGGGTGTCTTTCTGTGTCTATGTTCTGTGTGATGTGTCTGTGGGGTATAGTCTGGTGTCTGTGTGTCTGTGTATATGTCTATATCTGTGTGTGTCTCTGTGTGTGAGATGGAGGGGATGGTAGGGTGTCTGTGTGTGTGTGTTTCTATGTGTCTGTGTGTGTTATGTCTGTGTGTATGTGTCTGTGGTTATAGGTGTGTATATGTCTCTATGTGTGTCTATATGTATACGTGTCTGTGGATGTGTATATATATCTGTGTGTTGTGTCTCTGTGCATATCAGTGTGTGAGGAGGGGGTATCTGTGTGGGAGGCTGTGGGGATGTGTCTATGTCTGTCTCTGTGTGTGTGTTGTATGTATTATCTGTGGGTGTGAGTATTATATGTCTGCATGTGTGTATTGTGTATATGTTGTGTGTATGTGTGAGAGAAAGGAGAGAGAGAGAAGGAGGGTGAGATTTTCTTTTTCTTTTTTTCTTTTTAAGCTTCAATCATTCAGGTTTTGATGGCGTCATTTAATCTAATCATTACCCATGTCTTGGCTCGTTTTTATGTCAAATTGACAAGCTAATGTCACCGAGAGGAGGAAATCTCAATTGAGAAAATGCCTCCCGAAGATGTAGGCAAGTCAGTAGGACATTTTCTTAATTAGTGATGGGTGAGAGAGCTCAGCCCATTGTGGGTGGGGCCACCCTAGGCCATTGCCTAGGCAGGCACTACTGATTTTATGAGAAAGCAGGCTGAGTCAGACATAAGGAACAAGCCAGTAACCAGCAGTCCTCCATGGCTCCTGCATCAGCTCCTCCCTCCAGGTTCCTATCTCATCTGAGCTCCTGCCCTAACTTCCTTTGATAATAAAAAACAGTGCGTGAAAGGTGAGTGAGGGAGAAAAAAAAAAAAAACACTTTGCTCCCCAACTTACTTATGGTATGGTTTTCCATTTTAGCAATAGTACAATAGTAACCTTAACTAAGACAAGCCCAAGGCTCTGTCTCCAGACATCACAATAAGATTAAGATTTCACCGTGAACAGTACCTTACAGTAAGAATTAAGTTTCAACCCATGAACCATTTGAGGAACGTACTTTAACCATATTGAAACCATATCTTAATAGGTCATTAGTTTCATCTTCTGGCATCCAAACTAAATGTGGCAAGTTACACTATGAGATGAAGAATTTACCAGTATACTATTAATCTAATGTTTGGTATGGGCCTACTTTGCTTTCCATGGTTGTGATAAACACCATGATCAAAAGCAACTTAGGAAGGAAAATATTTCTTTGGCTGATAGATGACAATCTGTCATTAAGAGAAGCCAAGGCAGAATGTGGAAATGAGACTGAGACCACAGAGGAACTCTGCTCATGGACTTGCTTTCTATGCTTGCTCAGCTTCCTTGCTTATATGACCCAGGTGACCCAGAACCACCTGCCCATGGGTGGCACCACTCACTGTGAAATGTCACACTCCCATAAAAATCATTAAACAAGAAAATGCCCAGCAGATACTCCCATGGGTCAATTAGATGGAAAAAAATACTTTGAGGTTATCTTTTCTCAGAAGAGTTTAATTTGTATCAAGCTGACAAAAACTAACCAGCACAGTGTGTATAGTAGTAATTCTGGGATTTTTTACAGCAATATGTTAAGGACTTCAGCCCATTTTCAGAAGATGGCTGTCTACTTTAGTGTTTTTTGTCAGTGGGACCAGATGTCTTTCCTTGGACCATAGCCTATCTGTGTGGAATTCTGACATGATCTGGTATCCTGGCTACTGCTTGAATCTTCTTCCTATATTGTAGGTCCTAGTTTTTATTTAATTTGTTGTCTAAGATTATACTCATATTTGGCCAGAATGAAGAAAAAGTCTACTGTGTTTAACACTAAATTGACACCATAAGTTTTTCTTCTCTCATGACCTCCTTTCTTTAATTGTGTGTGTGTGTGTGAGTGTGTGTGTGTGTATATATATTCCTAAATCCCTAAATATAGCCTGCTCATCCAACATAATGTTCTGGCACATATATGGTTTTAGGGCTTATCTCTTGGAATTGGAAAACTTAAAAACCAATTGGAGGGCTCTTCCCTTTCCAATTGATTATACCTACCTTCTTACTCCCGGTTAGGATTTATATGCCTCAAACCCTGATGTTATAAATATCAAAACCTAATCCCCAAATTCTCCTCCTGCTTCAAATTTAAGTCCCCTGGGAACAGTAAAGGTGACCTTATTTAAAAAGAGATCTGCCTTTACAGCCACCATTGCAAGAAGTAGACAAGAAGTACCCACAGGGGACTAAGCAAAGCTGAAGTCTCAGGAACCGCCAGAACGTCTTCTGGTTATGTATCAGTTGTCCATCACTTTATGGAGCACAGGTTACATCTCTTCCTTGGTCTTGGTCTGGCTTGACCAATAATTTCCCTAGTAAGATTTTAATATTCCCATGTGTTCTCACAGTTTCAAATTACCTCCATAAATTTACAGGGTGGCTTCACTCCTATTCTCAGAAATGTCATGTGTCATTCTATGCTTCATGGGTGGTACCAGACAGTAGTGGTATTTCGATCCATCCAAAGGCTGATGTCATCCTCCTATCAAAGTAGGGTCTTCTAAGGGAAGGCACAGACTGGAAAACCACTGTTTTACAATATGGAGCAACTTAGGGTAGTCATGCCTGAGCTTAACAAATGTGTAGTGATGATCTACAGTCGTACTTCATATGGCTACATGAAGGAAGCTTTGGTTGTCTCTTTTCTAGATAAAACCTCTAAGGGGAAAATAATAAACTACAAAGTTCCAACTAAAAACCCCCAAGTGCAACAAAGCTTTTATGCATCTGAAATGGAGTTTGGAAAACTTGGCAACTGCATATTATTCTATGCATTGATCCCAAAATAGTGTTAATTTTTATTCTGCAAGAGAACAACTCCTCCAGCTTTTATTTGTAGCTTTCTCTGAACCCAGGCTGAGGCATAAATCTATGGCAACTGCACTGATGACAGTAAAGAGTGACAGCTCATTGTATTCATAATCACCTACTCTCCCCACCCGACTGCTGGAGAAAGTCATGTGCACCAGACACTGGTCCTTTATGTCAATGCCACCCTCTTGGCACTTCACTTCAATCTACAAGATGTGCCCGGGCATGTCTATAGCCTAGAAGAACCGAAAATAAGTCACTTGAAAGAGAAAGTCCCACCCTCCATCTGTCAGTTTGCATCACAGGATGCATCCTCATCCTCTGTCTCTGGAGTCCTTCATGAGCACTGTTTCATACCTGGGGCATTCGTGCTACAGCTCAAAAGACCACATACTAACCATCACCTCCATGTTACTCTCTGACTTGTACTCTGACATTAATCATAGGGTGTCTGCCATTCTTCTTTGGCCAAGTCTCCATATATTTCAATAGAAATAGGAAGTAGGACTTTGAGCTCTGGCTTCAATAACCTGAATGTGATCCCAGCATCCTCCAGGAGCTGCATCTCTAAGTGCTTCAATTCTTGTGAACTCATTATGTAAGGAAGATTGATTCCGCTGATCTTGGAGGCAAATACTTGTAATTCCAGAATTGAGGGTGTGGAGGCAGCAGGATCAGAAGTCTGAGGCCAACCTAGTCTCTGCAGTATAACCTTGTCTCAAAAACCAAAACAGAAAAGAAACCTGGCCCTTCCCAAGGAGACATGGGCTTTCATTGTTATTTTGGGTGTGTGTGTGTGTGTGTGTGTGTTTGTGTGTGATTTATAAGTCTGGGGAATGCAGTGAAGGTTTATGTGTTTTTGTTTGAGATGGGATCTCTTGAATCCCTGGATACCTAGCTATTCCTAAATTTTAGCAGAGGTGACCTTGAACCTTGGACCTTCTTGCTTCTAGTCCCAAGTGCTGGAGTTACAGGCATGAGTCATCATGTCCAGTTTTATGCCATGCAGGTAGGGACCAAACCCAGTTCTTGTTCATGTTAAGAAAGAACTCTACAGACTGGGCTTCATCCCCAGTACTGACCTTTCCTGCTGACGTTATACTTCTTGCAGTAGCACAAAACCATGAAATACTATTATTCCAAAAGCAATAACATTTAGAGAGAGAAATTCATACTTGAAACAGAATGCAATAAGAAGCCAGGGTAAGCACTACCATAAAAGTACCATTTAGAGCTGGTTCAGCTATTAAGAATGTTTGCTGCTCTTCTAGAACCTGAGATCAATTGCCAGCGCCCATATCAGGTGGTTCACAACTATGCATAATTCCAAATCCAGAGGATCTAATATCCTTTTCTGGACTCAGCAGACATGTACACTGGCATGTGCACACAACCCTACACTGGCACACATGTGGTGGTTTGAATAAGACCACCCCTATACGCTCCTATATTTAAATGTTTGTTGTAAAAGTTGGTAGAACTGTGTGAGAAGGTTAGGGAATGTGGCCTTGGAGGAGGTGTGTTACTGACGATGGGCTTTGAACTTTAAAAAGCCTATGTAACTCTCAGTTAATATCTCTCTCTCTCTCTCTCTCTCTCTCTCTCTCTCTCTCTCTCTCTCTGCTCTTTGGTTATTGTCTCAACATGTAAGCTCTCAGAATACTACAATTTATCTTGCCTGCTGCCATGCCCCCCACCATGATGCTCATGGGGTTTGCCACCCTCTGCAACCGTGAGCCCCACATTAAATACTTTCTTCTGCAAGTTGCTTTGGTCATGGTTTAGAAACATAACTAAAACTCGTGTATATGTAATTGAAAATAAGTCTTTATAAAATACACAAGAGCAGCATTTACGAACCTAAGTCCAACGAGAGTAAAAGGTGCAAATACAGGTAAGGCTGAGTGTTCCATTTCCCTGAGACACATTTCATCACACCCTTGCCTCATGGATACAAGTTCACTTTGTACCATTCTTCTTACCTTGTAAGAAAAAATAAAAAACAGAAATAATTTGGTCTGGGTGTTGAGTATCAAACCTTGGTACACTATGAACAAGATCCACCACTTGACTACTCACCAAACTCCAAAGCAAGGGTTTTTGAGAACTGCTTCTTCTTACCCTCTCCAGGTTCTTGTTTCTTCTTCCTCCCCCTCCCCAACCTCCCTCTCTTCCTCCTCCCCCTCCTCCTCTTCAACCTCTCCTCTTTTTCCTCTTCCTCCTTCTCTTCCTCCTCTTCCTCCTCCTCCTCCTTTGTATACAAGTTACATACAAGTGTACACACCTGTGGGTGTGCTCACCGATGCAAGTGTGTGTGTGTGGCCAGAGGTTGCTGTCTCAGTGTTTTCTGTACTGCTTCTCCACATTGAGACTGGTTCTCTCACTGAACCTGCATATGGCCATTCTAGACTGCCTTGTCAAAGAGCTACAAGGAGGCACTTGTTTCTGCCCATCAGTGCTGGGTTACAGCAATTCATCAACACACACACCTCTGCATGTGGGTGCTGGGGATTTGAACTCAGGTCCACAGGCTTGTACAGAGAGTACTTTACCCACTGCACCAGCTCCTCATCCCCAGCTCTGGGTTTCTTATATTTTCAATCACTTTAAAAAATAAAAACCTATTGCATCTCTGCCTAGAGTAATAAAACTGTGGTGATAATAGGGTATTTTTTAAATGTCCAGAAGTAAAATTGAAGTGGACTTGAGCATTCTCAAATGTCATAAATGTCTTTCCAAATGTTTGAGTCCCAGAGCAATTCAAATGCATTTAGTAGAATGCAATTCCCCTTCTCACTTAAACCCAGGTAGGCTCCAAGGAAAACACAATTCAATTGTTTCTTGAATTTATCGTTTTACACACTTGAATCAGCCAAATGTGATTTGAAAGCATATGTTTGGTATAAAAAAAAAAAACAAACTCTAAATGAATGTTGTTGAGTTTCCTTGGTCTTTCTTTTTTTCTTAAAAGAGGAAGGAAGGAGTTTACATATAAACATCCTTGGAATTCTCTATATGACCAGAAACTTGAGCCACAAATACTGACCCTAGTGCTCTTCTTTGTTTGCAGGTCATATGTAGCCTTGTCCTGTATATTTGAAGAGACATTACAGACTCATGCTTCCTCATACACTGAAATCTCAGAGTCCATCTCCACAGGCCCAATGGAAATCAGATGAGAAGTGGGTGATAACCCTTCACTTATGCTCTGAGAAAACTTGGTGTGGGCTTGGATTGTAGTCCTGGTCAGAAACTGGGTTCAACAACAGTTGTGGTACCAGCACCCATGGAAGTACAGAGAAGCTTGGCAGTCACAGAAGAAAGGCCAGTGGAAGGAACTAGCTTAACATGTGACAGAAAATATCCCAGGATACTAAAGAAATGCCAAACACAGGGAAATGACAAAGGATGGAGTTTCAAGGGCTGGGGATGTATCCCAGTGTTTAAGTGCCTGCCTAGCCTGGACAAATTCATGACTTTGATTTCTAGCTAATACCAAAGCAAAGTAAAATAGTAAGAGATGGAAGGGGGGTTTATTTCTGAGTGGGGTGGTAGGTATCTGTAATTCAACTAGTTGGAAAGCTAGGGCAAGATTGCCTGAGCCCACAACTTTGACATAAGCCTGAACAGCATAATGAGATTCCACCTTTTAAAATGTTGTCCATCCAATGTTCTTCCATGCTCCTCTCTGCCTCTGCCATTATCTTAGTTAGGGTTTTATTGCTGTGAAGAGACACCATGACCATGGTAACTCTTATAAAGGAAAACATTTAATTGGCACTGGCTTACAGTTTCAGAGGTTTAGTCCATTATCATCATGGTGGGAAGCTCTGCAGCATGCAGGCAGACATGGTGCTGGAGAAAGAGCTGAGAGTTCTACATCTTGATCTGAAGGCAAACAGGAAACTGGACATGTTTCACACTGGGAGTAGCTTGAGCATTTAAGACCTCAAAGTCCTGCCTCCACAGTGACACAGTGACCTCCTCTAATAAAGCCACACCTCCTAATAGTGCCACTCCCTATGGCCAAGAATCCAAACACACGAATCTATGGGGTCATACCTAGTCTAATCACCACAACCATATAAACCATCTTCACCCTGAATATACAGCTCTAGTTTGGTCAGTGGGAGGAGGAACAGGCTGAGTTCCTGGTCAGATGGGACAGATACTCATTTTAAAACATCATAGTCATATTCAGAGGTGGATGCTCACAGTTAACCATTGAACTGATCAAAGGGTTCCCAATGGAGGAGTTAGAGAGAAGGAGCTGAGGAGCTGAAAGGGTTTGCAGCCCCATGAGGAGAGCAAGAATACCAACCAACCTGAGCTCTCAAGGTCTAAATCACCAGCCTGGGAGCACATACGGAGGGACCCATGGCTCCAGCTGTATATGTAGGTGAGGATGGCCTTGTCGGGCATAAGTGGGAGAGGAGATCCTTGGTCCATGAAGGCTGGATTTCGAGTGTGGGGAAATTCGAGGGTGGGGAGGTAGGAGGGGTTGGGTGAAGGCACACCCTTATAGAAGCAGGAGGAGGGGGATAGGATAGGGGATTCCTGGGTGGGGTGGGGAATGGGGTAAGGGAATAACGTCTGAAATGTAAATAAAATATCCAATAAAAAAAAAGAAGAGGAAAACATCATAGTAAAAATAGACACACTCTTAAAGAAGCAAATAATGAAATCTGAGAACATGGATTCGATTATTTATGCTACTTTACATGCTGAGTAGGTATAGCAATTCTCTCACCTGCTCAACCATCAGTTTTCTCATTTGATCAATATGGATAACAATACCTACCTCACAGTCTAAGAACAGGCCATTCTAGAGATTGCTATCAACCCCTTCTATGTATATATCTCCTTTTTGTACATCTGGAAAATAAAACATGAAACAATATGTTTGCTGCAGATACTCACTTCCTAGCCCTGATATTAATGATGACCATTGTGAACAATTAAAAAAAAAAAGAAACATATTTGCTCTTCATTAAATGATCTTAGGGTAGATATCAGCTTCAAAGTGGATCTGAAGGTAGTTTATCTTTCATGCATGCACTCATGTACACACAAGCACACATACACAGGTGTACATAGCACCATACAAGTGGCAACAAAGAAAAAATTAGCAGAGCTCCAAGAAAGCTCTCCATTCACACAAATGTACAAAGTCAAGGAACAACCTTGTTGAGCCAAAATATTGCACAGCTTTCTGTCATTCTCTCTGGGTTTCATCTGTGTTAAACCGTTCTCCTCCAAAGTGACAAGGGACATCTTTCCTGAATTCCCAGCTCTTGTCAGGAATAACAAACTTCTAAAGAACTAAATTAAAAAGAGAAACTCAAAAAGAAATCTTTCTTCTATTCTTTCTTATTGCACAGTACAAACGTCTAAGGACTCCAAGGGAGACCACCATAAACTCTGTAGAACAAGTGTAGTATTTCACTGTGAATTAGCCTTTTAAAAAAATGTTACAAAGCAGGGCTCATTGTTTCAGGATTTACTGTTCCACACGTCCTAAAGACTGATAAGAAACTATGAAGTCAGCACTGTAGCTACTGAGAGAGACGAGAGAGCAGACAAGCTCCAGCCAGAAACAAATAGATTTTCCTACAGAGCTGTGATCTTGCTTATCTAGAGGAAGGTTTTGTTTGCTTGTCAATCAAGGAGAGCAGATCTTCTGGGCTAGGGCCACACCTTGGGCTGGGGAAGCTCAGGAAGGAATGTGGGAAGGAAGAGGGGAGAGGCCATTTCCTGATGGGTCAGCTGCTGGCAAGTGTCTGGACCCTGGGAAAGCTGGGCTGTAAGCGTTCCTCTCCTTGGAGAGCAAGCTGAGCAGCAGGAACAATGGTGTGAAACGCTGCTAGTAACTCCCAGGTCACGCCCGGAGCGCACGGTCCACTGGCAGCAGGTTATGCCACAACATGTCCTGGACTCTCTCGGCAGCCTGTTGTATAATTCTCTCTGTGCAATCCCTCTGCCGACATGAAACACACTCTCAAGGCAATTTCTCTCCAAGGGAGACAAAGAGCATCCAGCATGGGTTAACTGAAAAGCCATAGCACAGGAAAAAAAGGCCTTCTAAGACTCTCAGACTGCAATCTCGTGGCTCCTGATTGACAGTTCTTATGTTTTAACATCCAAAGTGATCTTTTTTATGTTCAGTTTCTGATTAATTTGCAGAGCATCCTCCCATGTTAGGCTACTCAGGATCTGTAGATTGAGTTCAAAGACCCCAGTCCCTGTTCCAGGCTCAGCCTCCCCACGTTCTTTAAGGGCTGTGCCAAGGAAACTTATTTCCACTGTTAATGTCTCAGCTAAAAGGTGCTTAATCATAAGAATTTCTTAGCTGGGTGTGGTGGTACATGTGTATAATTCCAACCCGTGGAAGGTGGAGGCAGGGCAACCAGGAATTCAAGGTTATCCTGACCAACATAAGGAGTTCACGTTAGAATACAAATATAAAATCTGAAAAAAGCAAACAAAACTACAAAAAATGAAAAACAAGGACCAGCTGGGTTGGTGCAGAGGAGAGCCAAGGTAAACCAAGAAAAAACATCAATTTAAAAATACTTTATTCAATATTCAAGACAAGATTTCCTACTGCTTCTAGTCTAAGAGACTAGCTTAGGGTAATCTATTTCCCCCCATCCCTCTTTCACACAAGTGTAAGGAGGACATTTGGCTCCTCCTGAGCACGTTGGAAGCCTCCATGTTCTTTAAATCTGGTATATGAGTGACCTCTAGAGGCCAGAATTCCAATCAATGCTAGGATCAAACAGTTGCTCGGTAGAGAATGTGAATTATCAAATTCATAGCTGTGAGGTACCCTTGGCTCACACCGGCACAACACATTTCAAAGAATACTCTTTCTTCAGGTGATTCCCAAGCATCTAACTTACCAAAGGTCAATTTTCTTCCAAACAGTAGGAGTTCCTTGGTGGTAAAAATGTAATACCTATGGATTTATTTCTTCAGTTTTCCTGCGGGTGCTTAAATTGGCCAAAACAGTGCCTATGAGCTTAAGCAAATGTCTTTGGAGCTTCTACCTAAATCCTCACCCCCCCAGTTCTCAACAAGAGCATCCAACAGTGCCAGAAGGAGCATCCAAAGCAGTCATTCTTCAATCCCTTTAAGCCCGTGGGGCTTTGCACTTCCAGATGGGAGTGAAGCAGCCAGACATTCTTTGCCACATTCTCCTCCACCCAGAGAACATTGTGACAAAGCCAAGCGAGCCGAGTGATGTTCTCCTGGCCATGGAGTTGGGATGAGGCATATTGTGCAATGGGACTGGAACTTCTTATAATGTTTTCAAGCCTGTGTGATGGCACATCAGTTTTCTATTCAAAGACAGAGCCAGAGGTTTGAGTTATTTCACTCTTAATAACATAGACACCATGCTATTTATCACCAGGGACAGAAGTCAACCTAGCACTGCACCCTGTGTGGTGGTTTGAATGAAAAGGGGCCCTATAGGCTCATAGGGAGTGGTACTATTAGGAGGTGTGGCCTTGTTGGAGTGGGTGTGACTGTTGGATGGTGGAGTGAAGGTGTGCCACTGGGGGTGCCTTTGAAGTTTCAAATGCTCGGCCCGGCCCAGTGTTGCTTTCCGTTCCTGATGCTTTTGGATTCAGATCAAGAACTCTCGGCTACTTCTCAAGCATCATGGCTACCTGGATGCTGTCATGCTTCCTGCCATGATGAAAACGGACTAAACCTCTGAACTGTAAGGCAGCCCCATGAAATGTTTTCCTTTATAAGAGTTGTGTGGTCAAAGAATCTCTTCACAGCAATGGACCCTCTGCACCATGTGTCTACTTCAGACTAGGTCATGGCACCATTGGATATGGTGATCTTTCTGATTACAGGCATCCATATTCTGGAAGTGTTTGGGATGCTGGCTGTCATTTTATAACAACTTTCTAGGCTTTGTTCTCTCTCTCTCTCTCTCTCTCTCTCTCTCTCTTCTCTTTATGAATAAGAAACTAGGAAAATCACTAGACCAGACCATAGAACATACAACTGGAAGATCATTTCTGCTCTAAAAAAGGTTATTTCTGTTTCATCACAAAGTTTCTAACAAAGAAAGGAGTACCAAATCAATGCATAAATTACTTCATCTATTTGCTTTTAAAATAAGATGGGAAATGACATGCCTTAGGTTGCATACATCACCGGCAGAGCTAGGGCTAATAGAGATTCTTAATTTCAAGCCAGTCACTGTACAAAGTCTATAATCGTCCCCTTCTCACCCAGGCACCAGCTGCAGAAGTCCACCGTGAGATCACCATATACATCAGAAAGATGCTGTGTGTGACAGTTCCTTCCTTGCTCTCTCCGTTTAATCATCTTCAATGCTGCATCTTTCTAGGCTGTGCAGATGGCGACCAAATCCACAACCCCAACCCCAAAGCCTGCCTCACATTTGTGTCTGGCTTAGAGGCCCTTATCTATATCCAGGTTGGAATGAAACTTTCATTTCCTGGGCACAAGACAAAGTATGTCAATAATGAGAAGACCAGCTGGCCCTAAGACTCCAAATTTGAAGGATTATGGGAAAGATTTGAAAACCAGATAGTCTGTCCAGAATTGAAAATTTTCTTCTTTTCTAAAAACCCACTCAAATGACTATTGGGGGAAGCCCGGCTGATTTCTCAACAAGTTGGTTTCTGCTTCTAATGTCATGTTCAAGTTGTTATCTGATTATGATTCACTAGAAGGTGACTTTAAAATGACATGTGACTGTACTTCTCTACTCATAAGAAAAGGATGGAAAGGAAAGAATGCAAAATTGTACAACCCACATTCCACATGGGCGTGGCTATTTAAATCCATAATTGTATCTTTATCTACTTTCTACTGCCCAGTCATGCTCAACCCAGCAAGTTCCATCTTCTCTGCCAGGTGCCAACTTCCAGAAAGGTGTGAGCAGCTCCAGTAGAAATTCAGAAACAAAGCTGGGGACATGTGCAGTTGCACAGGCCTATAGCCCCAGCACACAGGAGCTAGAGGCCAGAAGATCAAGAGTTCAAGGCCACCTTGAGCTACATAGTAGATACAAGGCCAGCCTGAGCTCTATAGAGGCCAAAAGATAAAGAGTTCAAGGTCCCTTCAGCTACACAGAGCTGTGAGCTCTCTGAAATCTTGTTTCAAAAAAGGAATACTTAGAAAAAGGGTGGCTTGAGGGTTAGCCTGAAAATTCAAAAGTCTCCATTAGCAATTAGTTAATGGACTCCACTGTCACCATTAATGACAGTTTTAAGTGTCTCATCATTAAAGTCCAGGAAAGGGGACTGTGGAAACCACACGGTTTTCTTCAACGATTTTTGAAAGTGTCCTCCATTCTTAGAAGTCAGGGGTTTCCTATCTGGTCTCAAGAACTGAACAATCTTTCTAGTTTGGCCTTTGGGAACCATTACGGAGAATCAGTTAGAAAAATTTCCCTGTCAGCTGGCCAGTGAGCTAGAGTGTTAGTGGTCCCTGTAAAAGTACAAGATAGATGTGTGTCACAGATGGTTGCCCAGCTGTGGGGCTGTGGAAGAGCAGAGAAGAGGGAATTAAAGAACCGTGATGCTTTAAGGTTTTCCCCTCAGTTCTGACAGCTGGCCTTACCTTGTTCCAAGTTCAACACTGGTCAGCTGACATATATCATAGCAAGCACTAATTAGAAAGTCCTATTCAACCTTCCCCCCTCTCTGTTGGCCACAGTGAAGCTGTTAATGACAGATCTGCAGCAGGGCTCCCTGCTAGACACTTATCCATGGCATTGCTGGGTGTTCTGTTTTTCACCATTTTCTAGTTCTGCTCCTGGATGGATAGTTAGTATGGTGTTATTGGGTGTGTTCAAAATTCAACTCATCTCACTAATTATGTCTGGGGTTGTACAGACCATTGTCTAATATACCATTGTTTCTTAAGTATTGCACAAAGGAAGCTCTGGCACGTTCAACTCCTACACATGAGTGTGCAAACACACACACACACACATTATTCTATAAAGAAAACTCTTCCTTCTCCGCCAGCTGACACATAATAAGAATTAAAAGCAGAGAGAAAGGGAGCCTGCAGCTGAAAATGTCGCAGGCTACAAAATGCGGAGCAGAAAAGAAGCACTTAAATGCTTTTGATGCAATTGTCTGGATAGATACAAAAAGCAATATTTAATATTTATCTAACTTCTCCTGCAGGCAAAGCTGACAAAATCAGTCTTCTAAGACAGTATTGTGTGGGAAACTAATTCAGGAGGAAGCTGTGGTCTGGTTTACAGAGGCAGTCTTGTTTTTAATGTATCTAATAATAAGAACTTGGGGATTTTTCAACACTAGTACAGAATTGTAGGGACCTATAGAGGGGAGGGGAGGGGAGGGGAGGGGAGGGGAGGGGAGGGGAGGGGAGGGGAGGGGAGGGGAGGGGAGGGGAGGGGAGGGGAGGGGAGGGGAGGGGAGGGAGGGCTGGGTTGATGGGAGAGAGAGGCATCAGATAGCTCAGTGATGTCAAGGGAGATGAAGCTGTTCGGCTGGAAAAGGTAGATTTGCAGACCCGATGTGCAGTGCCCTTTTGGATGTTTTACCAAAGTAGCAGGATGAGTTGGCTCGTTTTATAGCCTGCAAGGCAGAGCGCAGACACTCAAATTCAAATTATGGTGAGCCCTATAAACAGAGACCACAACTGTTCTCCAGAAAAAAATTTGCAAAGCACATTTTCAGTGCCCAGATGATCTTGTGAGTGATATCCAATCATCTTTAAATGGCAAGGCTGATTCTGTAATCATGTCAACAGCTGTCAGTAGTTTAGAATGGAGTGGCTTTGCCTTATTCATGGGGCTCAAGTGCCAAGTCCTTCTTGAATCAACATCATGTTTTAGGAATGGGGAGAGTACGCTCATGAGAAATGCTCTTTCTAGACACTCTCCAGCCCTTCCCACAGACACATGAGTCAAGATGTTGACTTTGAGACAGCTCTTCATTGGACTCTTTCTGTTTGCCCCCTACGGAAATTCTAGGGTGCTAGAAACCATCTGCAAACTTTATCATCTTGCTGAATGCTAATGCGGACCTGCAACAGGTAATGCTTCTCAATCAATACATTTCAGTCAGTTGATGGTGAGCAGACGCTGTGGGACTTTATGCACAATGAACCCAGATGAAAATTGTAAAATCATGAACTCAACTTCAAGGCCAGTATCCTGTGTTCATAACCATCCTCTATACCAAAAAGCTGGCAGGATCTATTTCAAAGAACAACTGTTCTGGTCATGTAAATGGCTTGTTACACAACCCAAGTGGCTTTTACACACAACTCGAGTTCTCCTGAGACTATGGGCACTATAAAGACAGGGGAGATATGATATTGTGATGATTGGCCCACTGGACACATGTCCTTCTTGTGAAGTCTTTCACAGTTATGATAAAAGTGAAACAGAAACAATATACACATCTTCTACCACTGAGCTGTATGCCTGACTCATCTTAATAGGTTATTAAAAGTTGGGAGAGCACATGTTCGGGAGGAGATGAGGGGACTTCAAGAGAGGAAATTGAGAGGCTATATATTTTCTCAGATATATGCATGAAATTCTCAAGAATAAAAACGTCTAAAAATAAAATATATATATATATTTAAAAAAGTGAAACAGAAAATGGTAATTTGGAAACTGCCTAGGGTTGGGAGTGTGGCAAATGAGCCTCAAAAACAACTTATCAGTGTGGACACTATACTAAGTCTCCAACAGTGTTTTTAGTTACCAGACAACTGACACCAGGGATATCAAGTTCAGGTGCCATTTTAAAGTCGGTATAAGTAGTGTATGATTGCAGTCTACACAATACATGGGATTGAGTACATGTCTCTTCCCCTCATTGAGTGTAATGGTGCACAGAAAACATTGGAGTTAAGCCTTTTAAGAAAAAGGGAAGTCAATATCAAATAATAAAAAATAATAATAATCATAAAATAACAAATACTTCCACAAAACTGGAGAGTAAGAAATACTTCTTGTAAGACAAAGAGTCAGTTCTCCTAAAAGAGCATTATTTTGGACAGTAAAAGGTGTGTATCTAAAAGGAATGTCTGTCCTCACTCCGGTAGAATTAGTTCCAACCAGTTACGACAGTAACAATAATTATAGATAGTAGTTATAAAGAGTAACGACCATAAAATAAC
Organism: Mastomys natalensis; assembly: GCA_021653895.1. NCBI lineage: Eukaryota > Metazoa > Chordata > Mammalia > Rodentia > Muridae > Mastomys > Mastomys natalensis. The sequence continues at coordinate 179,507 of JAJTUV010001205.1, forward strand.
TAACAACAAAAACCTTGACAAGTCTTTCTGAGTAAGAAAACCTTTTTGCAAGATGAAAAGACAATAAATTCTACTGGGAACACGTTATTCCCCACACTGAGAACACGTCTAGTAAAAATATCTAGCCTTCATTCTGGTAGAAGACTGATTTACTCACATCATAAAATCCAGTTGGGAGCTTATTTTAGCCAGGGCTCTCAACAACAGCAGAACCAATAGGATATACATAGCTATCCAGAGACTTATTCTGAGCTTTTGGCTCAACTGAAAAATCCTATAACCCCTTATATTAAGGTTGGGGACATTGAAAGCCAGTGTTTCAGCCAAAACGAAAGGATTGAACCAGAGAAATCAATAACACAAGTTCAATGCCATGCTCAACAACCTAATAGCTGGGGCAGGTATACTACTGTATAAGTTTATGTCTGTTAGAATGCACAAGTCTGATGGCAGAAGTAAATTGATGCCTCAACTGAGAGAGGGGCGGGAGTGGGGGAGAGAGAGACAGACAGAAAGAGAGAGAGACAGAGAGAGATAGAGACAGAGAGAGGGGGGTTATAACTTAGTAGATAATACAAAATACACTTAAGTCAGGTATTTAAAGGCAGTATTTCAATGCCCAGCTACTAAAAGGCCATTCTAAGTGGAATCTTAAGAACAGTAGAAGATGATTAACATACTTGCATTTGCAGCTTAGAGAACCAGTTTGGCATTTCCATGTATACAGTGGGAATTAGCTCAGCTCCAGAGGACTTCTAACAAGGAATGGCTTAACCAAGTAGAGGGTTTTATAACTCACCACACTGAATGGAGATGGATGGAAAACCAGCTGTAAGAGTAATCATTCTGCTATGTTCCCAAAGAAAGAAACATGTCACCAAGTGGCTATGAAAAGTGTTCTCGTGTTACACATAACATTTATAATATATAAATGCATTGAGGATGACTCCACCTTATATCAATTCTATGTACACTTAAAGTTTTCTTTTGACTGATTATGTCTACTATTCTTCAAATTCAACTCTTTTGGATCATTTTCAACTCAAAGCTACCAATGAGTTTGCCATGCAAATTGATCTCCATGGCAACAAGAACATAAATAGTGCCACATTCCTTGAAATACTTTTTAAAGTATTTGTGGTACGGTGCACTGCAGCCAGTTTTGAAAGTGGCAGTAACCCCTTTCAGAGTGCTGCTAAGACACAGCTATATCACCATTTCTTCATCTTATTCCTTAGCTCTTAGGGTTGATAGAACATTCTGCCACTCTTTCTAAACCGCTAACGTAGACATAAGTGTAGAGATGCTGCAATCCAAAAATGAAGGGGAACCCTAAATTTAATGGGATATGTAAGAGGAAGCTTGAAGACAGGTAGTGTGAGGAGTCATAAATGGAAGTTACTCCTTTTATTCTTCTGTTTCATGTATATTTGTGATCAGAAGATGAATGCTATAGCATCTGGTATCACATTTATTCCAAGGATGGAGAAGCAGGAAAGACAGGGTATCAGAGGTACCACTGGTTATCTGGAAAGCTAGTCTTTTCCAGAAACTGAAGATCTCCAGATTTTACCAGAATCATCCCTTCAGTTTCTATAACAAGCTTAAAGTACTTTGAATTCTGTAAAGAAAGCTTGTTAAAAAGAGAAAAGGACTTCATGACTAGCATACATTGACCTGAAATCTGTAATTATTATTCCGAACAAAATGGAGGTTTTGTTAACAAAAAAGGAGATTGAAAATAACTGTTGGAATGCTTAGGAAGGAAACTAAGTACATATGGGTGCAGAGCTTTGAATAAATTAACTACTTTTCTTAAATGAGTATAGAGAGAGACTCTTGTTTTCTAACAGAGAATAATGATTAGGTAGCAAATGGGTATGGTGAAATTGATAAAAATCGTGTGTGAACTATAAACTTCAACCTTGGCTTTCAACAATGTTTTTTCTCTCTTCCTCACCAAATGTTCAATATGTTCAATAAAATTGCTGATTGTAATATAATATTCAAGTTAATCTGTTTTTCTGCTTATTGTTTTGTAAATTAGGGCTAGCTAGCTGGTTTCATTAAAAGAGAACATAGTGAAGGTCTTATCCAATAGGACAGCATTTAAATGTCTGGCGTGGATAATACTATATATGAACTTAAGTAAGAGAATTACTAAAGAAGGCAGACTCCTATTGGCTTTGAGTGCTACCCACTCAACAGTAGATATTTTCTTATTGATATATTACATACACTAATATTATTGCCATAAAAAGTCAAGGGTAAAGAGAAGTTAACTCTCCTGGCACCTTCTTCTGCAAGGTTTAGAGATGAATATTGAAATTAAGCTAACAATGGAGTCCTTAAGTAGCTAACCTTGACTTTCTTGAGGGTCAACATTAGAACAAGAACCACTGTACCTCATTCTATGTCTTAGCTGCTCTTTCAGATTAAATCCCCCTTCTCACACAGACATGAAAACAGAGTACTTCAGGGGAGATAAGGAAATTATTCTTTCTTTTACCCAATAGTCCATACTGTACAAGGATTTTAGATGAACTTGACTGATATAAGAAATCTATGCATGATGAAGTGAGTTTCAGTGGTCCAGCATGGTGGTTCGGCATAGGAGTCAGGCCAACCCTAGCCAGGTGATCAGGATGACGGTCATGGCTCCAATTCTACTAGCAGTGTGGCTTTAGTCATGTGTCCTGAGTTCATAAGCCATCCCCCCCCACACACACACGGGAGAACCTCAACAAATGTCTGCCATCCCTTTAATTCCAGATCCCAATTAAACAAAGTCAAATGTAGAAGATGGGAATGGGATTTGGAAAGTTTCTACAAGGCTGCTAAGCCCCCAGTCACATCTCAGTGGCTGTGAGGCAGCACCAAAGAGCAATGATTCCTGCATTTGGCTTGAGTTTGGAGCTTCCTAAGTAGATATTCCCTGGGGCAAAGGTTGACCCTTTGTATCTTATTTTTTTTCCAATTCAACTCTTCAACTGCTTTACAACACTCATAATTAAGTAAATATTTTGAGAAAATTAGACTCATTTCAGGGCAAGGAGTCCTTGCATTTCTACCCATTATGTAGAGGAGAAAATGCTTACTACATCTGACAGAAAGGGGCTGAGAGAAAAGGTGATTACAGGTTGCAAGTGGGCTGAAGAGTAAGACCACTTCCAAAAGTCCTTTTTTGGTTGGGTTCTTTGGGGACAGATAGCCATGTCCTTAGGACAGCAACAAAGGAAAGCATTAAAGTAGCTTTAGAAAAACTTTGATAACTTCAGAAAGAATCACAAGAATAAAACACATCATCATCTTTGGAAAAAACAAACCTTACTTTTAAATTTGGTAAATATATATATATATATATTTATGTATATATATTACATATATTGTATATATAAATGTATATATAAATTCATATATAAATGTAACAAGACTATTTGACTTGCAGTCATTTTAATACATTAGGGTTTCAGAGAACTTTAACCTGTCCCTTCTGGTAACAGTGAAAAAAACTGGTAAAACTGATCACCAGATAGCTGAGGTTAAGATCATCCAGGCTGACACATGATGGTATGTCTATGTGTACCCCATGATGAGTATCATACCTTACTTAGACGGCCTTTCTCCTAAAATCATACAACTCTGGTGTAATTATAAGAAAACATCAAACAAATCCCACTTCAAACTACTTTACAAAATACTTGATTCTCAAAACTCTTAAAGAACAGGTGTACTGAGACACTGTGAAAACTGGAAAGACCTAAGAAGAAATAACCACTAAATATAATGAGGCAATATGAATGGGCACCTGGCACCCTTTAATACAGGGTATCAGGAGAAGAATGTGAAAATCACAGTGAACAGTGGGCCTCAGTTAATAAAAACAAATCAAAATGCCTTGACTGCCTGTAATAAGTGTATCATGCCATGTAAGGTATTACCAAGGAAAAACTGGAGATAGGGCAAAAAATTGTATTGTGTTCTTGACAACTTCATAAGATAACAGTGTTCTAAATGCTTCATTTTCTTCATTTCTTATTTTCACCTTTAGTTTCCAGGTCATCTTTGTACTTCTAACACCTTTTTCTCTTGCCTGTAATGATTTCCAACTTCCAGAACTGAGAGTCTGAACAAACAAGAAAGGGGTTTTTTTGTTTTGTTTTGTTTTGTTTCACTTTGTTTTGGACAAAGCCAGGAAGTTAAAAAAAAAAAAATCACCTTTTCTCCCCAACTTCTTCCCTGAGTACAGTTTATGGAAATAGCACCACCCAGTCAACCACAGTCTGCCCACTTCTGCTTTCTGTGAAAAGGAAAGCTAAGTCTCAAGGTATTGACCTAACATGTGTTGGGTCATGGAATCTGCCTGCCTCACCAGGCACAGGATAACAACACTTAGGAGCTGGAGTCTTCTTTGATATAACTTCATGCTGGAAGCTGCCAAATCCAGTTTCCAGTTACAAACTGAGGATAAACCCCAAGATGTGACCCAGAGCAGGAGGCCCAAGATGTGCCTCTGGACAATCTGTGCTAGTCCCTCACTGCTTTATGGACTCTAGGTTTTCATTTGTAGGAAGCAATAACTTCCAGTCACATTAAAATCATAGAAATGTATTTGAAGTTTTCAGTTGAATGATCCTTCATGAAGCAAAGATACAGTGATCAAAAAGAAAAAGGATCATGGTCCATTTAGTATTCACGATCGAAAAGTCTGGGCAGTCACCAGAAAAGTCAATGCAAAATGAACTCTAGTCTGGGGAAGAAAAAGATCTCGCTTCACTTGTAGACATTTGTACTCTGAAATGTCCTTAGCCCTGTCACTCTGGAGCCCAAGAGTGTTCCCTGGAGTGTGCAGTGCATACAAGTTGCAACACAGATCCCATTCTCCTTCTTATGACCTCTGACTTTCCCCATTCCTGACATATACTACAATAAAGTAGGTTTCAAAACTTCAAAGCACCCAAGAGGTACTTAAAATTTTCCAAATAATGTGAAGAAAGAGGTATTTTTAAACTAGTAAACATCTTAAGTATTTCAGAGGTATTTTTAGAGTATAAAAATGTTTACAGAACTATGTTTAGAACAGCAATGGTAAACACTCATATTTAGTTTTTTTCTTAAATTATTCTTCATGGGAATGTGGCCACTGCTGATGTTTGGCTCCCTTGCTTTCCTTCTTTATTATACCCCTCTCCTACTTAAAAACTGTAAACTAAATAAATATTGTTTCACTTGGGTATCCATGTTGGGGGAAAGTATATTTTGACTCTACCTTACACTGTACTCAGGCATTCATTTATTATGAATGACGATTTGAACCTAAGAAATAAAATGATATATCTTAAAGGTATTTTTAGATTTTCAACAACTTGAACTTAAGGGTTTTATCAACTTATATTCAGCATCAGTTAAATCAGACAGCTTCTGATCTATCAATATAAATACCTGATGAGTTTGACCAACAAGGTGTTTTTTGTTTTGTTTTGTTTTGTTTTTGTTGTTTGTTTTTAAGGCAGATAAGAGCTGAAGAAGCAGAAGTAAGAATCCATACACAGGTTGGCATGTCAAAGTCCTTTTTTCATAAGGTTACAGAAGAGGGGACTTCTTCAACAAGCCAGTTCACAAAGACTATGGAACTTCTAATATGTCATTGAGAATCTCCAGAGAGAGAGAGAGAGAGAGGAGAGAGAGAGACAGAGAGAGACAGAGAGAGAGAGACGGAGAGAGACAGAGAGAGAGACGAGAGAGAGAGAGAGAGAATATTACTTATTTTAACGTTCAGTTTAATTACATGGTACTAGCAGCTACTTCCATTTTAGATTGTTCTGATCTGTTGCTATGGACTTCAGGACTTCCAGTCTAAAACAATGACCTAACATAAATTATGTTTCACAGAGGTAATAAAACTATATGGGACAATTTTTTTCATGACCCTGGAATGGCCAGTGTTTTTTAATAGGGTACAAAATGCACAAACTGTAAAATTAAAAAAAAAAAAAGATAAAATGGAGTACATTAAAACTCAGAATACTGTTGATAAAAAGATATTACCCACAGTATGACAAAGCAAGCTACAGATTAAGCATAACATTTATAATATAGAGCAAAAAATTTATTTAAATGTTTTGAATATTTTAATTTTTATACCCCAGTTGTACATGCTGCTAGGTTTCCAGAGGACATATTCATACAAGTATTACTCTGAGTATATTGGTGACTCTACCACTCCATCTTCCCCTCTTCCCATCCTCCTTCCCATAAATCTCCTTTGTCTGCCCATGATATTTCACTTCTACTTTCATGTCATATATAAGTGTATAACTTCATTCACCTAAATTAAATATCAAATCCACAAAGGAGAAGAATGTGGCACTCATCTTTGTGAAGACAACTGATTTGCCTCTAGTTACATCCATTGTTTTGCAAATAGCATGACTTGGTTCTTCTTTATGGTTAAAAAATCATACACACTACATGTACAAAACATATATGTTTTCTTTATTCATACATTATTGACTGATACCTGTGTTGGTTCTAAAACTTAGAATAGTTAATGATGGTGCAATGGCATTGATTTACAAGTATCCTTCTGATATGTTGTCGTAGAGTATTTTGTATAAACACTCAGGAGTGATCTGGCTACTCATATGGTCAATCAGGTTTGTGTGTTTGAGGAATATTCATACCGATTTTTAAAGTCCTTAGATGAATTTGCATGCCCACTGGTAATGTATAACTATTCTCTTTTTGCCCAGTCTTTGTGTATTTTGCCTGTATGTATGTATTGTATGTATGTATGTATGTACATACATATGTATACTATGTATATCATGTGCCTTGTGCCTACAGAAGTTAGAAAATTGTGTCAGATCCCCTGGATTTGGAAGTTCCATGTATGTGCTAGAAATCAAATTCAAGTCCTCTGCAAGAGCATTTGTCTGAGGCCAACATGTTTTTTTGAGTGACTGAAACCCGTTTCAGAACATTTCTTTATTCCTTTCCCTATACTTAACTCTGTGGTTTTAGAATTTCTGCTCTTATATTTTAATCTTGTTGATCAAAACTATTATTTAAAACCAAAAAAAAAAAAAAGTTAGAGTAAATGAGGAATAGCAATCAAACATTTCAGAAAAGAAAGACAACAAATGACCAATAAACATCTGAAGTAATGATCTCTTTCATTAATCAGAAAATGTGTCTGATTGTGTTAAGGTTTTTGCCTTTTACTGTCTATTGTAATGCTAAGTCCCAGTTAAATGTTTTCCTTTGTAAGAGTTGACTTGGTCATAGTGTCTCCTCACAGCAAAAGAAATCCTAATTAAGACGTGGTTTATAAATGTGGATATAATTTCCTACATTTCTAGGAGATACAATCTTATAGCAAACTTCCTGATCCTTGGGTTCTTAAAGTCTTTCTACCCCTCTTCCATAATGTTTCCCAAGCTTTACTTGAGGGAGTAGTTTTGTTAGAATGGTTATACAAAGAACTGTGAACTGTGTACACACTTAAAGAATGCTCTATTTCTGTAAGACTGTACCGCTGTCTACTAAAGAAGAGAATGCTGAAGTCAAACACTTCCATTGAATGTATACTATGAAACTCTGAGAGATCTCTGTATGTTCCTTCTATTGTACAATACTGCTGGTCCTGTACATGTACCTCTATATATGGATGCTAAAATCTCAGCATATCAGTTGGGGTCTGAGACCAAATAGATAGCAAACAACCCCACAACCTCCATAGTTTATCTTTTTACTTATTGCTTGTCTTAGTTTGGCTTTTACTGCTGTGAACAGACTCCATGACCAAGGCAACTCTTAAAAATAAAAACATTTCATTGGGGCTGGCCTTACTGGTTCTCAGGTTCAGTTCATTATCATCGTGTTGTGAAGCATGGCAGCATTCAGGCAGACATGGCACTGAAGGAACTGAGAGTTCTACATCCTGTTCAGAAGGCAAATAGAAGATTGGCTTCTGCATGTCTAGGAGGAGGGTCTATAAGCCCATCCACACAGTGACATCACTTTCTTCAACAAGGCCATGCCTATTCCAACAAGGCAACACCTCCTAATAGTGCCACTCCCTAGGCCAAACATATTCAGACCACCACACTGCTGCAGGATTGACTATGAAGATTCTTTAAGTTTTATTTGTTAACCTTTTTTAATAGATATTCTTAAAATAGTAAGAGTTCTGTGGCCTGAATCATTGTGCCACCACAACTTTCACATTGTGAGGCACAATTCCAAGTGCACTAGCATTAAGTGGTACCCATAGAAACCAGAGAGCATCATCTAAGAACAAGAGATGAAGCCTTGATGAAACAATGACTGAGAGCATCTTGATAGTTGTTTGCTCTCCTTGATAGAGTTATAGAGTTTGTTCTCCTTGTCATAGACCTCTGACTGCAATGATTTAGAGAATGAATGAAAATCTCCTTCTCCCCAGTACAATCTTCTCCTTCACCCCACTTCTATATCAGTAAAGAAACTCTAAAAACAATCATTAGAATGGAGTAGGGGTGTATACCATGAGAGAAAATTCACAAATGAATGTGTGCATGAGTACACACACATCTGTACACACTAAACACACACACACAATCTACTTTACTGCACAATCAAAGGTTGTGTAGAACACCCCTGGAGGCAGAGTCAATGACAGAGAGGGAGCCTGCTGGTTGTACTTAAGTACTAAGAGTTTACATAGCCAGGTTTTGCTCAGGAAAGTTGTCTCATAGATTAAGCATCTCTCTCAATATATAGTTGGGCCACATCAAGCTGGAAAGGTTCCATGTAACAAGACAGGCACTCTGTGTAGAAAGTGACCATATGGTTGGTAACCCCTGGCAGAACATGAACGTGTATCACAATCCAAGTTGTTGATTATATAGTACAGTGAATAATCTCTCCTAAAGACATCCACATTCTGGACCCCTGTTGCTGCACGTGACTTACTTGGTTTATGCAGCTTTGTTGCTGTAACTTATTTAGGGATTCTACAGTAGGAAGATTACCTTGTATTGTACAGTCAGGGCCAATGTAATCCCACGGACGTTTATAATGACAAAAGGCAGGAGGCTCAAAGTTAGAGAAGGAGATTTAACAACAAAAGTAGATACCAGAGTAAAGGCTCTGCTGAAAGGAGGCCTTGAGCCAGGAAATGCAGACCTCCCTTAACAGCTAGAAAAGGTGAATAATGGTCTTTCCTCTCAATGTTCCACAAGGAAACACAAACTTGCCAGCACCTTGACTCTGTCCAGTGAGACTAATTTTAAATTTCTTACATTTGTATTGTAACATAATAAATTTATGTTGTGTTGATACAGCAGCACTAGGAAAGTAGCAGCAGTAATAAGTTTATTCTGTTTGATCCCCTCAAAAATTTAGAACATGAAAAGGCCAACTGGTGAGTTGGGGAGGCACTTATGAACACTTAGGTACCAGAGAAATAATCCAGCGCATTGCAGTATGTTGATTATGACCTTAGAGGCTTGCTCTTGTAACTAAGAAAACAATAGTGTTGAAGTATGTCCAGTCGGCTTTGTTCATTTGCTGTTTCTTTTTTCTCTTTTTCCCTTACTACCCTCTTTCTTCTTAGTCTTCCTTAGTCTTTTGAATGGAGCCTCATGTATTCCCTAGACTTCCCTTGAACTCACTATGTGGCAAGTTTAACTTTGTATTTCTGACCCTTTTGACTCCACTTCTAGTACTAAGAATGCAAGTGCATGCTCATACGGAATCAGCATTTTATGTGAGCAGTGGTAATCCGCTGCAGTCAGCCACTCATGCTTGCGTGATAAGTGCCTCACGGACAGCCATTCCTCTTTAACATCATTGCTATTGCTAACCGGGAGGAGGAGGGCATCCCTGATGGATCACAATAAGGAAAAGGAGACATCTCAGTGCTCACAAGACCACCTCTTAGACACTACTGAACTCGGTGCCTGCTGTGACTCATCCTCTAATACTGCCCTAACTCAGGAGACTAGAAGACTCCCCTCGCCACTGAGTCCATTCTGAATTCATTTCATAAAAGTGCATAGTATACTCATGAGACTAAATGCAGGAAGATATTGAGACCAGCCATCAGTGTAGCAAAATACCATCACTTTAAGGAAAAGGAAAGGAATAGTAAATGTAACTATGCCCACTGGTGCATGCATGTACACACATGCAAGCCATGCGTATAGAATCTGACAGAGGTAATTTATTCAGAGAGTTTCTTGCGTCAAAATTCAGATTTTATGTTTTATGCAATAATGAAACAGCTGTAAAACTACTTCAAAATGTTCTAACTAGCTTGACATTAATAGAAGGGCACTCACTTCCCCTAAGACTGAGTTTAATCAAGTCCAAATAAGACTGCAATGGAAATGTTCAAATAAATCATCAGCATGCTGTTTCACCTGCTACAATCTCCAAGCTATTAAAAAGGCTTAGCAAAGAGATGATTGATCTGAGCGCTGAATTTCATTGAGCAAATTACTGAAGAAAAGCTGCAAGAGAAAAATATTATGTCTCAAGGAGCATCACAGCAGGCTGTTAATCCTCCAAGGGTCTACTTCACATGAACACTGCTAGATTTTATAGATGATTAGAAAGCCCAGGCTGCAGCCCTCAGTTTGTTCTTAATGAGTTGTACGATCATGAGTGTGTTGCTTAAAATTTAAAGCTTGAAGGACTTGCCTGTGAAAAGAGGGCATCTTTATGCTAAGAGGTGGTATTGGTATCTGGGTATCTGTTAATTACAAATGTTGGAAGGATGTCTTTTCTCCATTTTTTATATGTAAAATTTTTGTTTTGTTTTGTTTTATAATGGGGGCTGAAGATTGCTCAGTCACACAAACACGAGAGCCCAAGTTTGGATTCCCAGAATCCACATCAAAAGTTAGACATGGCTGTGGGTATCTATAGGCCTAAGTCGAAGGGAAAATGGAGACCTAGGGATCCCTGAAGCTCCTTGGTCAGCCAGCCTACACAATCCATGACCTTCACCCCCAGTCTCCAAAACCAAGGCAGAGAGAAATTGAGGAAACACCCACAGGCTCTCTTTCACATACACATACCCTCTCACAAACAAACACAAATTCACACACACAAAATGATCCATATGGACTAATAAGGACTAAATGATAGTATTTATCCCAATGCATGTCATTCCCTGTCACTGCTTACCCTAGACCTGCCACTAACAGCACTGAGACTCAAATGTCAAAGATCCCCATTTCCATTAGTTATCTGTGTCTGATTTAGCAGTTCATCCTCTAACACTCCAACTCCAAACACTTCACTGCTAGTCAAATGGATTTCTAGTTTTTCCTGTGTAAATGTATTCTTAATCTAACTATATGAAATGGTCCATGTCTGGAAGTTACTGTGAACTTCATGCAGACCAACAAAATATGAACTCACAACATTTTAATTGAAATGACAGCTATTCTTAAATTGGTCTTTGGTTTTTATTATTTATTTAAAATGTGTCCTGTTTTCTATATTTAGCAACCTCTTCCAAATCTCCCCAAATGTCCCACTGAATTCAGGCCTTTCTGTATTACTATGCACTATGGGTGGTCATAGTTTGAATCTCTCCTGGAAGATCCTCCCCCATCCTTTAGGTCCATTGTTCAGACAATCAGGAAATCTAGGTATCTAATACTATCCACCTTAATGAACACTCAAATCATTAAACCTCTGGCTTAAATATCTCTATCTAATGTGGTCTTTAGAATGTAGAGGAAGTGTCTGCTAGAAGTGAAAGATCTGACTTTGTTATCCCTATTCTGATACACAGTGGATTCAATGCTCTTGCATTTAATGAAAAAATTTCAACACAGGCTGAAGGCCCTTAAAGAATATGAAGTTTCTAGCACACATGGTCCTTCCTCTAACAACTCCATTTAAGTTATTTCCTATGACCCACCACGTTTCTGACAGTTTTCAGAAATTCTATGACCATTCTTACACGTATTGCATAAACATGTTTTTACTTCCCTTGAGTACATAAGAAGAATTTGAGTTTTACTATCACTGCAAGTCTTGACCAGTGGGGTTATTTACATGTTGAAAGACTATTGCTATATACTATGTTAAGACGAGATAGTAGAGTACTCACAGGATGGCTCAGTGGATAAAGGTACTTGCTTACAAAGCCTGATGACCTGAGTTCAATTTCCAAACCCACTTGGTGAAGAAGATCAACTTCCAAAAGTTGTCCTTTGGCCTTGACATGTGTGCAATTGCATAAGTAAATAAATCTAATTTATTAGAAGAAGAAGAAGAAGAAGAAGAAGAAGAAGAAGAAGAAGAAGAAGAAGAAGAAGAAGAAGAAGAAGAAAAGAGAAGAAGAAGAGACTGTAATCGGCAAAGGGTGCAGGCTGGGAGATCAGTTTAAGGCAAGAAAAGCAAGAATGACTTCAGTGGAAATCTTGCAGAGCAAGTGAGGAGAGGTGATAAAATTCTGTAAATGTATGAAAGAGAAAGCTCACTACTCTTTTAGATTTGATCTGAGGTGGGAGTATTTGATGTTTAGTATAAAAGAAAGTGAAAGCCAAAGTAAATTTGCAAGACTTTTGTCCCGGTGAACTAAAACCTAGAGGTGCCATTATGAAGAAGAAAACACTGGGACAGGTGCCCAGATGAGGAGGAAAGCTAGGAGGTGAAGTAGGTTGTTTAGTATACCCAAGAAGAGACTGGCGATGCATATAGTCTCTGGGGTTTTTGAGAGAGCTGTGAGCTGATGAAGTCCTGTTTGTAAGTCTGTATCTATGTTTGTAAGGTGATATATCAAACTAGAATCAACTCAGATTCCTTTAAACTGAGGCCATAACCTCATCTCTAGCTTTCAACGTTTCATAGGCCCTGCTGATTTATTGTTTTGGAGTAAATTCCCTGAGTGTATAGAGAAATCTGCTTGGGAGTATTGGCCTGTCTGTTCAGAGATACACATAACATTGTGATAAGCAAAACGCTCCCGTCTTGCCCAAGAGGGATACCAAGAAGGTATTTTATTCTATCTACAAGTTTATTTTCTCCAGTGTCAATCTTGTTCAGCAGTGAATGTGACTATCAATCATGTGCCCTCTATGGGCCTCCATGGCTCACACTCTTTGTTCTTGTGGGGTAAGAGCTTTCTTCTAAACTATACTAGTTTTCCATTGCTATCTAAACAAAGTGGCACAAACCTAAAACAGCAAAGTTTACCTTACAGCTCTGGGAGGGAGGGGCACCAGTCAATCTCAGGGAGCTCAGTTACATGGTAGCAGAACTGCCTTCTAGATGATACAAAGGAGAAATGCTTCCCTCCCCTTTTCCTATTTCTAGACACCAACTGCATTCTTTGGCTCTTGGCCGCAGTTCTCTCTCTACAAGGCAATCCTTCTCTCTATGAAAAGTGCCCTTGCAGGACCCACCTGGGATAGTCTCGGGCTAACTTCACCACTGAAGAGTCAGCTGCTTGATAACTTGGATCTCAACAACTCCATCTTTTGTCATATAGCCTAACATGTTCACTGGTTCCAGCGTCTCAGATACAGAAACTGGGGCAGGGGCATTATTCTGATGGCTAGTGGTTATTAACTATGGCTCTTTGCATAAAGTCCTCAAATGTAGCAGCACTCAACAGATGCAAACTAATTGATAAATGTCCCTTTCAAGCCTACCTCAGGATGTTTTCATCTGTCTGCCTGCCCAGCTCACTTTGGAAGATTTAAAATTAGCATCTCTCTGAGGAATGGTAGATCACAAAAGGAAAATAATATCCAGTTCCAGATCTGAATATTGTCATCTGCATCTCAAGATGTAGAAGAGTCTCCTTGTAAGCTAGGATATGAGAAGTTCAAGTGTAAAGGTGTAGAGCTCATTAGGAGGGAAGGATAATTTTGATCGACTGGACTTTTGCTACTGAGTTCTACTTATTAGTGTTGAATTTTCCTCCACCTTCTAACATGGCTGTCCTCTGAGAGACTCCTACCCAGCAGCTGACTCAGAGAGATACAGACACCCATGTTAAACAGTGGATGGAGCTTGGGGACTCTTATGGAAGAATAGGGGGAAAGATTGTGGGTCACGAAAGGGATAGGAACTCCACAGAAAGACCAACAGAATCAACTAACTTGGACCCTTGGAGTTCTCAGAGACTGAAACCAAAGAACATACATGGGCTGGACTTAGGTCTTCCCACACACATGTAGCAGATGTGCAGCTTGCTCTTCATGTGGGTCCAGAACAACTGGAGCAGGGTATATCTCAAAAGCTGTTACCTGTCCATGGGATATGTTCTCCTAGCTGGGCTGCCTTGTCTGGCCTCAGTGGGAGATGATGCACCTAACCCAAAGAGACTTGATGTAGCAGGGTAGGGGAAACACAGGGGAGCCCTGTCCACTCAGAAAAGAAGGGAGGGGGAAGAACTGTGGGAGAAGGTGCCAGGAGGGGTGCAGTAAGCATTTTATAAAGTGAATAAATGATAGATAGATAGATAGATAGATAGATAGATAGATAGATAGATAATAGATGGATGGATAGATAGATAGATAGATAGATAGATAGATAGATAGATAGATAGATAGAAGATAATAGATGGATGGATAGATAGATAGAGGAAAGAAGAAAGAAAGAAAGAAAGAAAAAGAAAGAAAGAAAGAAAGAAAAGAAAAGAAAGAAAGAAAGAAAGGCCTTCCACCTTACGCTTTGTCAGTCCAGAAAACCAAAATGGAAATTAACCATTCTGACCAATGCTAACACTTAGAATAAGTTTAAGTGTATTGTCAAGAGCCTGTGTAAGATTCAAAGTCAGACCATCAAGGCACTGGAAGCAAACAGTAAAATTCCTTGACCACTCTACTCCTAAAGCCGTTCACTTTCTTCCTGATACACTATATTTTATACTAGTGATTCTATGCCTTTCCTGCTATATCACGAGCTTCATACAAGCAGAGTTCATTTGCCTTCTAACTCATCATTGTAAACCAGCCCTTGGCACACATTAAGTGTGCAGTGGTTGGCAAATGACTGTCCAACTATTATTCATGTTCATATTGAGTGAGAGTCAGCTTTCATGTGAGCTGCATGAATGCACACATTCACGTTAGATTTGGGAGATGCATACTTCTCCGAGGTTCCTGGGTAGTAGCTCTGAATATGATCCTTTGACTCATCTACAGACTTCTAGATTATCTCAGACACACAATTGTTGGACAGTTAACTGAAGCAAACTGTTGCTTCCCACGCAATGAAATAAGAGCACTGCACATCACCACTGTGCTACTGAAAATGTCACTGTGATACTGACAAAGATGAAGTGGACGGGAAATTTCCCTTAGTGTATCTTGGAGTTGAAATCTTCAGCAAAAAGTCAATGTTCTATGAGAACATGGTGTAATCATGATTCACAAATTGTATTTACTTCATTTTGATGTTGTTTTTTTTTTTTTTTTAAACTCTAACTCCTTCGCATTTGTGAATAATTGGGTGCAATTATTAAGTGTGTGATTCATCCTGAAATCAATTCCAAACACTTTATACTTTCAAAGCTATTCTGGCTGTTTGTCATAAGCTGATTTTTTTCACAGTATTGTTTATGGAAGCACAGTAATCCCTAGGTATTGCTGAGAGACCTATTTATGAGAAACATTTGCAAAATGTTTTTTATTAAATTTTGTTCTGTTATGGTGGCAAGAGCTGAGTTTTAATTCTAGGATATGAAAAACTAGATAACCAACAGCTTTCTGATGGAATCTTAGTTCTTCAATCTTAGGAAGCAACTCTTCCTCCTCCTCCTCCTCCTCCTCCTCTCTCTTCTTCTTCTTCTTCTTCTTCTTCTTTTTACAGGAATCTGTTCATGCTGGGTTTTGTCAGCCTGCCCAAAAACCTATAGCCCCATTCCTAGCTGAGAGCTATTGGAAGCTGATGACTGCTGGTGGATAGAGTCATATTTTCCTCAGTTTTAAAGCCTCTGTTCTAGTTGCCTGTACTCTGTGGATGTCCCTCCAACTCTGTGCCTACTGGCAGCACTAACTTTATTCACTTGACATAGGGAGAGGAGTAGGAGTGACAAAATACATTGTTATATGTGTATGCAATTCCCCCAAAATAGACAAATATAATAACAGGTTTCAAAACATAGACTCTGTTAGTGGAGCTGGTCTTTGCTAAGGACCATTGTCCATTGTTATAGGAAAGCTCTCGAGGTTGCCTTTGGAAAGATGAAGTCTTGAGTGTAGTTATTAAGGATAACTGCAGAATGGGCCGTATGTACAGGGAAAGACTGGTAAGAACAGCCTTGGAACTGTTCTGGTACCCCTAAGAATTCCCCTTCTAAATTTTAGTCCATGAGTCATGTGACTCCAGAGTATGAATCCAGAGCATGCTGCTTTTCTGGAGTTCCTTGGACACCAGCGAGAGCAAGGTGTGTATGCAAGAATCTCCGCCACCCCAAGCAAGGCAACTTTCTTGAGACCTGAACAACTACAATGAATCCTGGATTTTCATGGTCCTTTTCTGCCGGTGTATGACCAAGAAGCCTGCTCCATGTATCTTGTACATTTGGGTACAGTATCTCACCAGATTCAGACAAGCTGGTCACCATAGCATAGAGAACTTGTTTGATTAGCTGCCAACTGAATTCCAGCTGATGTTTTGACATAATAGAATACAAGATCTGTAGGAATCCTAGTGGCAACTGTGTCTACAGTCTTACATTGTATACAGTCCAGAGTTGAGAGCCTTGAGCTCTTGAAGCAGAGCTCCTGAGTATGCCTCCCATTTTAACTATTTGCTAGTTCCATGAACACTCTAACCAGTCCCTTCAGAGTTAGTCTGGTAGAGATCCTTCATCTATCTTACCGTTCCCAGCTATAAAATGGAAGTAAGCTGAGAGTACAAGCCACCTCACTGAAAGGCTGAAAAGATGAAATAAATCCACAAACAGATTGAAATGCAGGACATAGCAGAGAGTGAGTCCACTGGCTGGTATTGCTACTATTACTTGCATCCTTTCCAAATCATATGACACCTTCTCACCTTCCTCAGATCACTTCATCCAGTTCTATCTGGGTCATCCCAGAATACCAACCCTCAGCACACATACCTGAACACAGACACACACAGCATCGTGAGGTTAACATGTCAACAGAAATCTTGATATCTTCCCCCTAAAATCTACTTATTTTTGCATCTCATATGGTAAACATTGTCATAAGCTCCATTCCCCAAAGCTGAATATTTCAGAATAATATTTTATTCTCACCGCTTAAAGAATGCTATCAGTTCTCAGTCTTCCAGTGGCCTATTGCCAACCTTACCTAATACATCGAGAGTTCCTCCTTAAGCTTAAAAGAGCTCCATCACTCCTGCCCACATCTCCACTACAAACCCAGTGTGGTCCCTATGGACCCAGGCATGATCCCTCCTGTTTCACAACCTCTGAATCTACATGTTCCTCCAGCTTCCTGTTCTTCCCTCAGATACCTATGTACTTGGGTCTTTCTTGTCATTAAGTTCTCCCTCAGAGGTCACCATTCCCATTGGTACAATTATTCTTTATTAGATTAGATAAAGCGATGTATCTATTTTATATATCACACTTATTCTGCTTTTTTTTTTTTTTTTTTTTTTTTTTTTGCTTACCTGCTTTTGAGTTTTCTATGCTAGAGCCTACAATAGACCTACACACGTAAGAGAACATAGAAGCAGTGTGGATCTCACCGGCAATTTTGTCCATAATATTAAATTCTCTCTGGATATTTTCATGGGTGAAGCAATTTTGTCTACATTCAAAGTCTGAGAGCACAGCTCTTGAATAAAAGACCTTGTAATGAAAGGAACAGCTCTCCCTCAGGTGTCCATGTTCTAATGTCCAAAACCTGGGCATATTTCATCAAGGATAAAAGGTAATTTGCAGGTGTATCAAGTAAAGAATTCTTTGACTGAGAGATTTTCCTGGATCATTATCTGGATCCAATATAAAAAATAAAAGTAAGATTTTTTTTTTTTGTTCAGTTTGATTGGTATATTTTTCCTCTGAGAGGAAACAACTGGTGCCATCTGGGAGATGAAAGCAGAAGCTGGGAATAGCCAAGTCCTCTTTGAGGAATCCAAGAATTGGGGTAAGCCAAAGAATCCAAGCAGCCTCTGGAAGGTGAAAGAGCAAAGAAATAGATTATCCCCTAGGGCTTCCAGGAGTGGCTTTGCTGACACCCGGGTTTAGCCTCATGAAACTAATTTTGGACTTTTAACCTCGACAGCCAGAAATCTAAGAATTTTTTGATGTTTTCAAGCAAGATGTTTGTGGTAATTTGTAAGAGTAGCTGAAATTAATTTGTGTTAGGGAAATGAATCGGAGGATAAGAGGGTTTGTAGAATAATGCTAAGGATATGAGTTCAAATCCCTAACATCCACATAAGAAGTCAAGTATGTAGCTGTCACCTCAGCATAGTTGGGGGTGGAGTCAAGAGAATCACTGCCACTTTCTGGTTGCCAAGCAAGCTTCAAGTTCAGTGAGCTACACTGTGGTGGTTTGAGTGAGACTAAATCTAATAGACTCATAATGCTTCCTCTCCAGGTGGTAAAACTGTTTGGGAGGGAAGTAGATAGATGATAGATAGATAGATAGATAGATGATAGATAGATAGGTAGTAGTAGATAGAAATAGATAGATAGATGATAGATAGATAGCACACACACACTTCTATTGTTGGCAAGTAGGTTGAGAAAATAAAAAGAGGTAGACAGGCAATGCCAACTAGAGCTATTGCGAATTTAATGGGTGTTTTTAGGGAAGGTCCTGGTGAGAGGCAGAAAGCTAAGCCAGCACTGGAAGGAGGCAAGGAAGTGAGTGTTGCAGGTAGGGAGAGGATTCTAGGCAGAGGGAATGGCTGCAGCATAGAGATTGATGGGAAGATGCCTGGTGTGCCTCAGGGGCAGTGACTGCGAAGCAGAAGCAGCGGTGCAGTGAGGAAGCAAGCCAGAGACCCTCAGAAAGGAAAGGGCCTGGGGGAGTGTTGAAGGACTATAGAACCTTCTATGTTTCCATCATCTTGGGAATGAGTAGAAGTGGCTTCTGTTTCCTCCTCCACAGCCCATATCATACTCTGAATATCTCTCACAATAAAAGGGGAAAAAAACCCACTTTTGTTTTGAAATCACTTGGATCAATTTGACGTTAATTTATGTACAAGCACACATGGTGTGAATCTTAGGTCAGAAATCATTTTTTGTGCTGATGGAGACCAATTGTTCTAATGCAACCTTCTGAGAACAACTTTGCTTAATTGAATTACTTTAGTACACGTTGGCCATTCCTAGATATTCTTTTCTAAACTTCTGTTTTGCTCCTTCCCCTACTCTTTCTCCCTCCCCCCAACCCCAACTAGAAATAACAGTTAATAAATAAAATAATTGTTTATCTCAACTTTGCTTCCAGAGCAATTGGCACAATGTCTGACCTACCGTAAGCACATAGGAAATAAAGGCTTATGAAATCACTGACAGAAACTTGGCTCCTTCGGTGTTTGGCAGTGATGACCCAAGTAGCCCACTCACATTCTCAAGAGGAAATAAAAAGCATTTTCACTGAATTTTCTGTTATTTCCCTCAGTATTTACTGAGTGCCCATCTGCTCACATTGCTTCAGAGATTTCTGAATAGCCGTGGTATGATCGCATCATGTCTAATATGTGCACAGATATACTCAGTCCCAGGGAAAGACAAGTGAGGCACAGTCCTTGGATTAGAGAGTTTGGTTTTTATAGTTGGTGGTAATAACAACAAACAGGAATCCTATGACCATGAAAAAAAAGTGAGATGGATCCAGCTAAGGTTATTTATTTAATTACATTTTAATTAGAATTATTTATTTTATCCTTAATTACATGTTTACGTATCTGTGTGTACATGTGAGTATTTAAGTGCTTTCAGGGTCTAGAAGAAGGTATTAGATCTGTGGTGCTGGAGTTATAGGCAGTGGTCTTCTGCAAGAGCAGTATACACTTCTTAGCCAAAGAGTCATCTCTCCTACCCCCATTTTAAACTTTAAATCCTTGAGTAATAGTGCATGCAATGGTAATTAAAGCACAAGTGTAGAAATATTGCAAACGTATAATTTAATGATTCAGTTAAAGCCTTAACGTAATGCCTGCCTGGAATTTAATAAATTCTTACTAATTCTTGACTACCATTATCTATTTACATTTATTAATTTTTTAAGTAGATTTTTTTTCTAGATAGTATCATCAGACGTCAGGTGGAGTTCCTTGGGGAGACCAGATTTGGGCTCAAGTAAAATGTACTAATGCCTCTCTCACGTTTTGCCAGTCTAAGTAAAAATAAAGTATAAACGTATTGCCAATGGATGGTACTTCTAATCTCTAGCTACATCACAAACACGGCGTGAAAAAGCATGCAATACCTACAAATCTGCAATATGTACATGTTTCAGAATTGCATCAGTAGACATGTAAATGGAGAGAGTTGTTACTTTTATAGGCTACTCATTTGTCATAGCTTACTACTCCCCTGTCAAAAATCAATCAAGTTTTTTTCAGCTTTCAGGAAACTATTTGCTCTTTGCAGTTGAAGTCATGCTACGTGGATACAATATTCTGTATGGTGGTTGTTTTCAACCTTCCTAATGCTGAGACCATTTCATGTAGTTCCTCATGTTGTGATGACAGCCACAGCCATAAAATTATTTTTTTGCTACTGTTATGAATCATAATGTAAATATCTGATACTTCCAATGGTCTCATGTGACCTCTGTGAAATGTCAATCCACCCTCAAAGGGGTCCTGATCCACAGGTTGAGAACTACAGGTTAATGATCACTAAACATGATCTCTTTGACATGGCATGGAGTCCAGCAGACTTTCCATACGTTATTATATGGATTGTGTTACAAAAATAACCTAAGTGTTAATCGTAGGCAAACAATGTATAAACATTTAGTGTTTAAAAGGCATCACTCACCGTTTTGTTAACCTCCAATATGTTTCACCTTCTCTGTATGTACACAGAGGCATCCTCTAGAACTACTAGGTAATGAACACACGGAAATACTATTGTGGAACAGGAAAATTAACTGGTGATTCTCTAAAAACTCCATGCCAACAACCTTTGAATAAAACAGAGTAGCGTCTTAGAGAGGAACACTTGAAGCAAAGGTATGGATGGGGCTTCAGAAGCCATTCTAGCCATTCATGATTTCCAGATTATTTTACTTAAAATTGTACTAATTGCCGAGAATCCTACACTCTTCATTTAAGTATGCGCAATCATCTTTCATCTGGTGGGTCTCATAGCCCTGTGCCCAAAGTAAAGTATAAAGATGTGCTCAATATCCTCACCCAGGTGGAGGTTATTTACACAGAAGAAATATAGGTCATCAGAAAGGACTTCACATCCCAAACCAAGCTAACATGCTTAGGGTGCACTTCAGAACACAGGTTTGATGTGCTGAGTTTGTGTTGGCTTTGAATTATTCAAGTGGAAAGATCCTATGGTATCCATGTATTCCAATACACAAAACTGAGTAAGTCCTCCACACCAAACACCACAAATTCTCCATACATATGTTTAGTCAAGACCCTACAAAGGGATAGTATTGTCTAAGGATAATAAACATAGTGAATGAATTCAGGTTTGAACTGTAAGGAACTGCCAAATTGATGTCTAGGTAGAAAGAAAGTGAGCCTGTATCTTAGTCCTTTTCTGTTGCGACTATAACAAACACCACCAATTGGGTAATGTGTAATCAGTTTAAAAAGTTATCCCCCAAAGTGGTGCGTATTATGAAGTCCAAGATCAAAGTGATTGCAGGCTCGTTGTCTAGTAAGGGTTCAGTCTTTGCTTCTACGATGTTGTATTGCCCTGTATCCTGACATATCAGAAAAGATGATAGGCCAGGCAGCCTTCTAAAGCCTCCTTGATAAGAAGACCAGTTCTGTTCATGAGTGGAGCCTTAGAAACCTCACTTCCTCCAAACCATCATATATTAAACTATCCATGAGATTTTTTTTTAATTATTTTTAATTTTTTTCAGCAAATCAAAAAATTTAAAAAGCATTCATTAAGTTACAATATACAAATCTTGATGAAATGCAAGTATCCCAGGCATTGCAGCCTAAGAAGCAGGGAAGAGGTAGAGATGGAGTTGGTAGGAGGGAGAAACCAAACAGAGCATATGTTGGTGAAGAAAAGTTTTTAATTTCTTCACAGAATTATTCAAGCCAAAGAAAAATCATAGTGATATAATCTACCATGCACTGCCTTGGAAATGGAACTTGGAGGTAATATTATCATTTATGGCTGTACTTTTAAAGGACAAATCAAGGTCTGTGTAGATTTCTCTGTTCACAAGCTGAAGTGTAGCACATAAAACTGAGCTGAATTCGATATTGGGATGCTTATTGTATTGATGTAAATAGAGAGCTGATGCTGATTACAGAAAATTGAGTTTTATGTAACAAGATCTAACAAATAGGAACAACAAGTAATCTATCAGGTGGCAGCACAGTGTGCCCTGAATGTCTTTCATAAACACATGAACTATAATAACATAAAATGTACTGCTCTTTAGAAAATTTGATTAAAAATATAATGCTGGAGGGAACAGTCATGGCAGGGAAAATGGTTATGTAAGATTTTCAACTGCTTACAACAGAAAACAAACTAGATCACACATGACTCAGACAAAAAATGATAAGAAATCATCTACATCCAATGACTGCTAGGACAGAATAACTCCTAGATGTGAGCAAAAGAAAGTCTCGAAACCCTGAGCAGCCCCCACACGAGAGGGAGGTCTGCAAAATCAATTAGAAACCGAAGCTTTCTGTTTTTAGAGGTGGGGGAGAGCAGCTAGCATGAGGCCTTCAGCAGCATGGTTCAGTCAATTACTTCTGGAAATGACTTGGTTCTATGGGGACCTGATTTAGGACCTTTTATGTAGGCAAACCTCTAGTTAAAAGAAGGGATGTGTGTTTGTGTGTGTGTGTGTGCGTGTGTGTGTAAGAGAAAGAAAAGTAGAGATAGATGATAGATATAGAGATAAATATAGAAACAGATAGATAGATAGATAGATAGATAGATAGATAGATAGATAATGAAAGAAGGAGATACTAACCAATAAAATGTACATCCTTTATAAGAATATTACCATTATTTTTGACAGATATAAGAGATTAATTACAGGTAGCTAATGTTCTTCCTTCAGCATTTCAAACATATCAAATCCCAGAAAGATAATAAATTGATGAAACATATCCAAAAGTGGATAAATTCAATGTGCTGACGACACATGATTCCTTAGTTCACCAGGAATTGCTAATAGAACAAAACACAGAGCCCAGGGTGGTGGTGGAGCAGCTTCCTGCATCAGATGTGAATGTTGGTCACTTGGGATCTCTCTGAAGATAAAGCTTCTGGTCACTGAGTCTAATGAGATGCTGATGTCTAATGACCCAGATGGTTCCACTGCTGTGTTGTCTGGACAACATCTGGGTAGCAAGAGAGGAATAGTCCCTGGAAGTTAATATCTCATGCAGCAAGGGCACAAAGATGTGATAGTTTTCTGAGTTTTAAATCACTGAGCATCCTGGCCACTTCAACAAGATAAAAATAGGGAGGAGCACAATGAGGAGTGGCAAAGACTCGGTGTGTAAACACAGCAACAGGGTGGCAGCTGTAACCGTCCCAGCTCATCGGAGACAGAGACCTAGAAAGCAGTCTCGGATCGAAGCCAACTCTGGAAGTTCAGTGTTACCCATACAGGCAAGGGGTAACAAAACCTGAAGGTCTGACTGTATCATAATACACAAGGCACAGTTACTTATTCATTACTGAAACAGCAGCCAGGACTGGAGAGCATAAAAAATTTACGCCGAGGAACTACCTCTGAAACACCGTTTGTCTGAGGTCAAAGTAAACTTTTAGAACCAGAAGTTGCCCAGCTCACTGGGATGGAGCCAATGCACTAGAACAAGGGAGATTTGCTGCTAAGACTAAATGTAAGACAAACCATGCTTTGTGTATTTTTCATCAGAAAACATCTTACAGCCTGTGTTGATGGTGTTTGCAACGGTCAAACTTGTTTTTATCCTAATAAATCTTTATTTTTAAAAAGTTCTCTCCATAGAGAGATGCTTTAATTATTTTTATTCTTTCGTTATTTTTTTTTTGTATCCTCTCATCATAGTGGCAACCTATGGGAAGCAGGCTATTTCCTTACAGGCTCATTGGCAACTAGCTTGATCTAGAGGTACAGAAATACTAGGTGTGAACAAATTGAAGCGAAGTGTGCTTCCTATCTGCCCCCTCCACAGAGGAGAACACAGTGAGGTCTCCTGCAGGGCATCCATATAGAAATCTACAGCATCTTTCCTTCCAGATTGTCACATTCTGACTTCCATTCCAATCCTAAGAAAGTACAAGACCAATAACTGGGAGGAAACTTCCTGGGTGCATTTCTCACTCCTGTTTCTAGGACCACCTTGGTCCTTCTGTGAAGCAGTTGAGAGGTTACATTTTCCTTTACAGTCAACATACACATTGAAAATAGTTTCTTTTCTATCTTAAAAACAATGTAATAAGTTCAGTGTGTATCATGCTTGCTCAAAAGGGCATCCCTTGAAAACAAATGTGGAATCGAGAATGTATTCATTGCTAAAGAAGCATCCTGACTCCTGTGTGAATGTCATGTATTGACATGGTGTTGGCCACAGAGAGCTTTCATATGAGTGTCAGAGACTCTAAATGCCCAAGTACATGGACAAACAGGGCTCCAGATATTCACCATTTCATTTCTTCACCAGAGTTGTGGGCCTTGCTTCATTCTATTAACCCTGCTTTACTGTACCCCTTTCTAAACTTTACTTTCCTTACATTAGGGAGGATTAAAAGGGAACACTTTGATATGATCTTAGAGGCAACAGGGTACATATTCCCTTCTCTCCTGTGTGGATATTTCCTTCAGGAACTTCATTAGGGAAGTGAGAGACTTTAGCAGAACAGGAAGAAAATATTTTACATCTTAGAAATAAAAGTGCTACTTACAATCTTTGATTTCTGAAGCAACATTTGGCATAAGAAGTACTTTTATTCTGGTTGGGTAATATTGAAACACATAAGTTCTGAGAGGAGAAAGGGTCACCAAGTAAAATGTAGGTTACTCATCTACATTTGAATTTCAGACAAACATTTCTTGATTATAAATATATCCATGTCATAGTTTTTAAAGAATTACCATTGTTCACTGTAATAGGAAGAAATGACTCTAAAATCTTCCACTTGAAAAATGACACACCTGAGAACATGAGGTGCAGTCACGCTTTACTGAAGAAATAAGTCATATACATGGCCAGAAGAAACAAGGCACCTACCTGGTGGAGGGAAATTAGGTTAGAGATTTACAGTCCCAATTAAAAAACACATGCACATGCACACATACACACACACATGCACACACACATGCACACACACATGCACACACACTTTTAAATTTACATCTTAAAGAAATATTACAAATTAAAGGAGGACCTGCAAACACACAAGAGTAGTTGCCTTTAGAGTCTTAAAGGATAAAGAGATGCAAGTAAAACATAAAGACAGAGAGAAGGAATAAATAACAACAAATTGAACCAGGTGCCATTGCCCTTGCTGTACAAGTGACTATACAGACAACTGATTTTAATGTATCAGCATTGTTCAACTAGTGATTTCCAAAGAGGAACTCAAACTTGGGTCTTCTGGCTCCATGTCCCACCTCTTACTGTCTTAGTCTCCTAAGGCTACATGCTTTGCCAGACAAGTATAAACCATTAAATTAACAGATTTAAATTCAAATCCACAGGCTAATTTAAATAGGATATATCAATATGTCTAAATTAACATTACTTTTATTTCATTTGGCGTTTTATCAAGGATATGCACACATACTTAAATAAGCCTTGTTGTATTCTTTCTTGATGGTCATTAACAATGTTTTTAGAAAAGGAAAAAGTTGGGATTAGAACACTAACCTTAGCAGGTAATGACTAATTTAATAACTTCTTGTACCAACGTTCTCATTTGTAAAGCAAGGACAATAAAGCTTCCTTACACGACCACATTAAGGCTGTAAAGCTAGAACACGGTAATCTATTAATATGGAAAGCTCTTCTGTTATACAGAATCCATTTAAAAATTAAATTAAATAGAAGAATGGAGCATGGCAGAGCCTAGTACTTAAAGTGGGCTTCTTTGTTTGTGATGGAGTCTTGCAGTATAGCCCAGGTTAGCCTCAAATTCATAATGCTTTGTTTCCCCTACATCGTAAGGTTAGAGGCATGTGCAAATGTACAGGTGTTCGTCATTTAAGTTTCAAAACATTTAATCTTTGCTTTCTGTTTTTCCAACGTTTATCAAGTAAGTTAATGCTCGGACAATCTCTGACTTTCTTCCTGGTCTGTTTACTATTCATTGGACACTTCATAGAAAAGTTAACTAAGATGGCTATTTTAAGTTTTACAATTCTGGAAAGGTTCTATGACCAGTGAAACATTCACACAGCATGGATTAAATATAAGGCAAAAAATGAAACAAGTGAATATTTCTTGACGCATCCTCAACTCTGCTTAACTTATTCAAAGATTTCCCATCCTATTCTTTTACCCTGCATAGTGAGTTAGCTTCTTGATCTGGATAAACACTGTCTAAGGACTAGCAATAAATTCCAAGATGTCAAAGACTATTTCAAAGAAAACACAATCCTATTCTTTATAATTATATTCCCTACTTATAAATTTCTAAAAGATGTGTTGTTATATATTATTCTAAAATTGAACCAACATGTTATCATATTGTATATATTTTCTACTTTATTCATTGAGAAGTATGTTTTAAAGAATTATTTACACAGAGGTATGAAAAATACTTTTTTTCTTTTTTACCATTTCTTTTCCTCCTAGACATATACTATAATTTACTTATCCATATTCCACACAGCATGGTGACAGCACTTGGGTCAAAGGTAAATTTTAGATGTCATCTTGACTAGGAAGCCTGAGGACTTCTTAGGCACCCAAGAGGAAGGGATACCTGCTGTCATCTTGAAGCCAGAGAAGAAAGGTGGTAGCCCAGATTGTTTCCAAGTGGCATAACACTTCTTGGAGGAGTTCACCAGGATCCTAAGACAGAGAGGCCATCATTCTTTTATTTTAAGTTTCACTACTCCACAAAGGTCCATTAAAAGCTTCCATCAAAAAGCAGGAAGCACCACAAAGCACACCTTCAGAGTTCCAGCTGCAAGTGGGGGGCAGAGACTGATCAGAAACAAAAGGGCTGTCTGTCTCTGAACTTCCTCAAAATGACTGTTGCACTCCACTGATCTCTGACATTATTTTGATACTTTATAGATTTCAAAGATCAGTCTCAGAATTCATGTGAGCACTCACAGCTGGAAAAGTTGGCCATAAAACTTTGGACCAGCATAAGGCAAGGGGATCATAGTCCATTGCTCTTCCTTGTCAGTGAGCAAGCTGTTACAAACAATCCTATAAATCACATGCCCTGACATCTCTATTTGATAAACCATGTAGAATCCAATCCCAGTCATTTGATTCCTCTGTTCTCTTACACCCAAACATAAATCAAAGGATTAATAGCCCTAAAATTGATCTAAGGGCCAAAGAAGGCCTTGAAAAATTATCTTTGTCTCTGCACAAATCCCTTAATTTACTATCTTAAGGGAGCTCTTTCTTCTTTCTTCCCTGCACAGACAAAAGGCCCAAGTGAAACTGTAATCTCCTTTGTCTAGAGACTTACATCAGAATGAACCTTGAAATTGGGATGGATCTGAGATTACTTGAGCATCAAAGAGAAAGCTGAATTTTGAAAAGAGTATGTGGGATTAAAGAAAGAAAGAAAAGAAATGCAATCTACCTTCCTGTATCAGCCAGTTCTCAGAGAAACAAACCTCTGGGTAGTAACCAAAGTTTGTGTTTGAACTTTTAAAACGTGGTACATTTTTTTAGTGGCTCTTTGTTATGTGTGAACGTTCATGCAGGCGTTCCCGTGGACGTATACCATGGTACACGTATAGAGGTCAGAGAGCTACTTAATTGTTCTTCCTGGCTGGAGTGAGTTCAATCCTAAGGACTTAGCTGCAAGCACCCTCACTCACAGAGCCATCTCCGTGGCCCCTTTCTTTGAACTGTTAAGGGTCTTTGTTAGCACACTCCCTCCCACAGAATCTGAAAATAGCAATGTAACTCCTTATAAGTCAGGTATCCACAAGTCTAGACAAGCATTTCTGAGAAAAACATATACTTGAAAGCATGCTGAAGAAAGAGGTATCATGGTAACAGAATAGATTAGTATCGCGAGTATTATTTTGTTTTATTTCATTCTCATAAGTTTAAAGTCAACCAAGCTTAAAAAATAGTTTCAATATTCCCAATGCCAGGCAAGGGCTGTTAAGACTTTAGTCAATGAAGAAGAAAATCCATAGTCCCAGGGGATCAGGTATAGTCTGACCAAGGTTGGTTGCATCCTTGTTTTGTTTACAAACAACAAACAATTAACCATTGAAATTAGCCCCTAATTTGCATTGACAGAGGGATGTGTCTTTCTTTTTCTTCATAAAAACTCAAATTTAAAACCTTGGAATTGTCAGTTTGCTTCTCCTCCATGTTGTTGCTACACACATACCCCTTGGTACTTCTGTTATTATCTTCTTGGATACTCAAATAAGGAACTCATTAAAAAATATCTCTAACTTTCATGCTTTGCTGACACCAGAGAAGGTGTCACCAGAGAAACCTTATCATTTGCTGTCATCACTGAGAAGAGAATAACCTAGCTGTGTGTAGTTCAATATAAGTTTCCCTAATTGGATATAATAAACAGCTTTTCTTCCAAATAAATATCTATATGCTTTACAGCATTGCATTTGACTCAAGGCTAGAATATTTTTCATTGGATTTCCCCAAATTTCCTCACCTTAATCTTGATAACCACATATATACAAAATGTTTGTCTCAGAGTTATTTTATTTTATTTTTAAGCCATGTTTGTGAACATTATACTGTGTACAATTTGGGACAGAGATAGATTACACAGCAGACATTGGGAAATGGCCATTTTCATTATTTTGCTCACTCTTCTCCACGTGTACACAGAGCATAAATGTGATCTGAAATCTTTTCACGATAAGAATGTGACAACACCTACTTCTGTGACATGATGTCTGCACCCCAAATGTCTAACCCACCATGCTTTCCAGTGCATCTGGATATCTGACTGCAGCTTGAAAACTTCTGCCAAGTGGCAGATTCTCTGGAACTCTGCTAGTAAACTACAAACCTAATGTGTCCACTGAAAGTGCCAGTGATTGATATCGGAACGAATCCTCTTTTCAGTGACAAGCACCTTATTCCTGGGACCCACTTGCTCCGGCTCATTCTTGTTCTCCTCATATGTGTCTTCCTGCTCTTTGTTTATAAACGGTAAATGTTGTGTGAGAGGAGCTTCTTGAGGTTCAGCACTTCCGTGTGGAGTCCATTTGAGAATACAGCCTATTTACTCATTCGCATCTTCCTGTCAGCCCCTCTTAGGCATCTTCAACTTGATAACCAACAGAAAGTTGTAAATGTGTAGAGGTTCAAAGGCACCTCCTGGGCATATATCCCACAAGCTTTTATCTCCAAGAGCTCGAAGGTATTTGAGAGGCACTGGCATATTAGTAAAACCATTGATTAGAGAATAAAGCATTTGCACTTTTCAGTACAGTGGAATAAACTTCATTAGGTGATACATCTGAGGGCAAACAACTGGATGCCACCAACGTCTGTCTGCAGCGTGGAATTAATGTAGCACCAGTTTCCTTCACTGATCAGCAATGCTGTTGGCTTATGTATTAAGACTGCAGTCTCCAGTAATTCTGTAACTTTTATAGCTGTGGAATCCTCTGAAATTGTAACAAGTACTTCTGTGACTTCTGCCAGCTTCTCACTGACCAGGGCAGTAGGGGAGAATGTGTGTGTTTATCTCCATATGTACCATAGTCTGGGAGGAAGAGGGCTCAGAAGCACAGAAAGTCATGACTTTGCAGGACTTTACAGCTGGTTAACGGGAATGGCACCACACACAGAGAGCATGCTTTCAGCAGGAGATTGCAGGCTCTGCAGGGTCCAAGTCTGTGCTCTCTTAATGTGCAGCTTCACCTCAATGCGCAACTTTACCTCAGTGACAGCAGTGTCTTCCCTAGAGGATTTAAATATACTTAAGTCCCATAGGAGTTCATACACAGAGGAGTCCTGTAAGCTTACATAGTGTTCTGCTAACGATAATAGTCGTAAAGGCCATCAGTTATAGCATCCAGGTTTAGAAAGGGAAGTGATGATCCTTGAGTTGGTGCCTAGGCAGAAATGTGAAGCAAAGGCAAGAGTTATTGGTGACTGGGAATCAGGAAAGGCTGCAGAAAGGAATAATTTTAACATGTTTAAATCAAAATCCATTAGAATCCTGATGGGCTCACATCTGCATCCCTCACTAGGCTTCACATCACCATGACTTTCGCACTCCAAAGCCAGACCAGGAGTAATGAGCTCAGGATCTGCTTTCAAGTCCTGTGATAGTTTTTGGACTATCTACAATAACATCATGAGCATCAACCCAGGGGCTTCTAGAGAGGGAGAAAGAAGGTCATCACTTGACTTTTAGGTTAAAATACAGTGGCTCTGTCTCTCTTGGTCTCAGGTAGGTGCAACAGTGTTGAAATTGAGCCAGGGTGCTCATTTTCTACATCTGGACAGCAATTCCCTTATCAAGAGGAAAATCATTAGTGAGAAATGGTGGTCAAAGTACATTCATGTGAATTTAAACCTAATGTCTGGAGACTGACCCACAGAAGGGATATGCTAACTGTTATATCCAATACCTTCCTTCAGCTCACAGAAGTCATTGTCCCAATCCCCTAATGAGAGTGAGAACAGGACAGAAGGTGCAGTTTCCCCAAAAGCAGGTGCCTCAAAAGCAGCAGTTCCCAAATGCCTTTGGTTCTCTAGCTAGATATACCAGAAGGGAGTTCTGCGTTACCCACTCCTAAGGAAGTACCATTGCCCAGAGAAGGCTGTATGTGAGGGTGGAGGGCAGAAGTCCAGCCAGACATTAATAATCCCTTCTAGAGAACAACTCTGAAACCAAATCTCTAGAATTTTATGGTAAAACATGAATTCCATGTATGCTGCAATTTCAACCCACCTTTTCAATTATTTCTTCCTCTTCGGAGAGGGGAATAACATAGTAGCAGTAATGGCCCATTAGTGGGAATTTAATTCCTTCCAGCCAAGAGGATAAAAATCTCTGATCTGAGTGAAGCCCTACCTTCCAAGCTACACGAAACATAGAAGAGTTAATCCATTCGGGCTGGTCAATCATCTGGTCAAGGGACCACTCCTCAGGCCGGACAGAGGACCCTAACCCATAGAATAGTTGGGATAATTGCCTTTTTAATAGATCTGTTCCTTTTCCTGCACAGAATTTCTGCTCCATAGTGAAGTAGCTTAAGGGCTATAGAAATGCAACACTCTAAGTCCGTCTACTTTTCCTTTATTCATTTTCTTCTTTGTAACTGTTCTACGCAAATTTCTCCTGGAATTTGGACTTTCTTATTCTTTTGTTTAGGTTCTCCTATCCCTATCATAAAGATGTTTATGTACCTGGGCAATCCTCGTGGCAGGGTAAATACCACAGTATGGTTGTCTCTCTCTTCTGTTTTTTATTCTCTTCCTCAAAGTATTTACTGAGATTTACAGTTTTCCTGCCCTGGATTTTTTTTTTCTTTTAAATTCTAATAAAAATTTTCCTCAAAGATAGAACAAGATTACAATCTTTTTGAGAGTTTCCCTGAACATTTCACTAGTAAACTAGGGATTTGGTAAAGCTGGATGTGAAAAGTAAGTTGTTTGGCACCCATCCTTGGTCTTGCTTTAATGTCGACAGATGTTTGAGGAAACCATTCTTCAAGCTGTTAGGAAGGAAACGCTCTCCTCCCAAGCGTCTGCTGACAGGTTAAAATTGAACAGTATTTCTGTCTCTTTTCAATTTAGGTAACAGGTAAAATAACTTCCTTTGTGGCCCGACAGGAATAATTCATTTCATCAGTCTGTAAAAACACTCAGAGTTTGAACAGCCTGCAATACGATTATGCTGCAAGCCGAAGGGAAGTAAGTACAAGAGAGGAAAAAAAGACAAGACGTGTCCCTTGGCAAGACTGTCACCTTCCTCTTAAAAACAGACATGGCAGTGCTTGTGAGATAAAAAATAAAAGTTTTTAAAATGAGCAAACACTATCAATCATGCTTGGGCTTTATGAATCATCACATTCAGAACAGATGAAGGATAAAATCAATACCACGATCGCCCCGAGGAAAGACATCCTGCATATAATGATGAGATGAGAAAGGCCTCTGCGTTTCCACTTGCTCACCTTAGGCCTCAAAAGTGTCATTTTGGCTACATCTGAAGGGGAAAGTGAGGTACGAGGTAACTCGGCCAATGCCCCCTTCCACATGCTTCAGTCATCTGCAAGAACGGAGAATGATAAGAACGTAAATAAATAAACTCTACAAGATAAACTGGAGAAAAAGAAATGTAGAAACATAAGCCTGCTTTTAATTGAAAGGGGGGAAAGGTGTTTCCAAATGAAACCAAAGGTCATCAGTGCAAAGGGAATTTTCTGATTTTTACATCACGTGGCTTGAAATATGGATTAAAATCAGAAGTAGAATCAGAAAAAATTGTTTGTATGATGCTAATATGGGTACGCTGTGATAATGAACTGCCTCTGCAGCTCACTCATCTGATTAATATGACTTAACCCCAGGCACATTAAACGGGATAATGGTTCCACGTGGCAGACACTGTTCTGGGTACTATCTATACTCAGAAGACTAGAACAAAACCCCCTCCATCCAGGATAGTGGTGTGACTGTCGCTGGACTACAGTTTGAGTTACAAGAGCTAACATCATGGATTTCTCCTCCTTCTAGAACAAACTCTGAACATTGCCAAATAGCATGGGAGTCAAATGGAGTGTAGTCGTCTGCCAGTTTTCATGCAGACAGTCCCCAGGTCCTTCTGCAGTTATCAAGACATGGATGTGTAAGTCTCATATAAAATGATGGAGCATTTGCATAATGCATCATGCATTTGTCCATGCATTTTAAATATACCATAGATGATTTTTTAATACCTAGTATGATGTAAATGTTGTGGAAGCAGCCAGTATATTTTTTTTATAAAATAACATGTCTGACTTCAGTGCAGATACAAGTGTTCTCTGAATTTCAATTTTCTATATGCCATTGGTTGACTCTGTGGAAATGAGTCCCCTGGGAAGGTGGGGCCTCCTGTACTAATTTGAATAAAAAGTGTGTGCAACCTGAACCATGAGAATGGAAATCTCTAGGTTTGTGTGTATACCAAGCTATCATGCGAAATAGCAGGTGTCTCCCCTCTAAGATCTCTCTCTCTCTCTCTCTCTCACACACACACACACACACACACATATATTTGTCCTTTTCAAAACTATTTATCGACTATTGCCTAATCAACTCACCAAGACTATCACTTTGTTGGAAACTAAAATAAGATACATTCTTGAATATCTATGAAGATTGAAATTTGTCCCCAGATAGTAAATATAACTATCTGACTACAGAATGAAAAACACCAAGTCCAGCAAGAACTATTGAATATTTTTATGTATTACTTATATGGTTGATATATAGGAAAAATACAACATGCAGACTTGATAGTGGCTGGCAATTCAAATTAATATGAGCTATGTTTGATCATATGCTGAGACAGGAAGAAAAATACTTGAAAAACTTGCTGATCCTTTTTCCCCTTAAATATTAGTTCTTGACAAACTAAATTCATTTTTCAGTAAAGCTATTATTCTGCTTCAAAGAAAGAGATGTCAGCAACATTAGATCCTTGTTTTTCCTATATTCACAACTCAGGACAGAGACTTTATATTCGACTTATTAACTTTGTATTGGTTAAATTAGCAGAAAACAAGCTGTTTTTATTTATGATACTAAGCTGTAAAATTATAGATTGTCCTGATTAGGTATTATTGCTTTCATATTTAAGTTGATTTCTCCACCTAGGGAATCCAATGGATTGCTAGATCTTCAGAAGTAGGTCAAACTCACTCTAACCCAGTGGTTCTCAATCTTCCTAATGCTGTGACCCTCTAACAGTCCCTCATGCTGTGGTGAGCTCCAACCACAAAATTATTTTCATTACTTATTCACAACTGTAATTTTGATACTGTTATGAATTGTAATGCATACACCTGTTTTCAATGGTCTTTGGAGGTCATGTCCCACAGGTTGAGAGCCACTGCACTGATCACAGAAACAAAGATGGTTCTGATATGTAAGCCTGTAATTTAAGGATTAGAAAGAAGAAAGTCTCCACATACTTTCTGAGGTTATAGACTAATGCTTAGTGGTCAGTGCTCTTGTGGAGTGTATGGTTTTCTAAATCACATGTAGTACCAGAGTCACATCTCTGCTGACGTACTTCCTCATGCTAATATGTAGGGCAGCATGCTGCCCAAACTATAACAATTCAGAATTTCTAATATGCTCATTGTCTTGTAATTTTTACAATGGAGTCCTTCTGGCAGCACGAATACTTCAAAATAAATCTAACACTTCATGGTTGGATCATAGACATCTCTCAATATAGCATTCCTAGATAACTGTACATTATACCAGTCTCAGATAGAATGTGACTAGTTCTCTCAGATATCTCAACTTAAAATGTCAAGTCTCTTGGTTATCATATTTTGTTGATTATTTTTATACTCTTTTTTGTTTGTTTGTTTGTTGTTTGTTTGCTTAAAGAGCGTTACACAGAGTTTCAACATTATCCCCCTAGGGCTCACTCCATTTTTCCTCCTAAACTGTGTATAAGCTCAGAGATTACTACCTAAAAGGTAATTAAGCTTCATGAATCCTATAATGTTCAATTTGACTCCACAACTTGTGTTTGGTTTTTTCGTGCTAGAGAGCAAACCTGGGCATCACGCATGTTGAAGGCTTGTGGCAGAAATTTCCTGCCCAATGTATTTTCCGGGAAAGCCATGTCATTGGACCGAAAAGAGGAAGGCGGAGCTAGGAGTTGAGAGGAGAGAGAGAGAGGAAGAGAGAGGAGAAGCGAGATGGCGGCAGATGTTACCCTCGTGTCTCTAGCAATCTAAAGTAGCTATTCATATCAAGGTTAGATAATTGGGATAACAATTCTAATTGTATAGGCATCTTGTGTATTGAGTATTTGCTGATATATAAATCTATTTAGTTAATCTTTAAGCATCAGAGTTTTGATTTACTGGGTTACTGGAAGGTGGGTCCACCAACAACTGGGTGGTTATGGCTGTAAAGGAACTAGTGGCTCCAGGGACAAGCGAACCAGAGCTGAAGCACAGTGACTGGTCGCTACGGGGAAATGTTAGAGACAGCAGCCCAGTGGAACCAACTTGGGAGCTCCAGCACTGCTGGAGAGTTTGCCAAGACAAAATGGGCTTAGAGCAAGAACATGGTGGCCAGGCTGGGAGCTAGCTAGGCATGCCTTTTTTTCTAATACCTCATGCAACAAGGGCTTGTGCTATCTCTAAGCTATACTCCAAGTTTTGTTTATTGTTAATGACTCCTGATACTCTCTGCCCCCTTTCATTAAGATTATCGAAATTCTTCTTCTTCAACTCAGCTATGCTTACCTCCTTAGGTCAATCAGTACTCAAGCCATAATGGTGAGAGACCAATAATAATCTCAGGCTAATAACAAATAGACCAAGAAAGAGTCTCTTTCTCTTTCTGCTATATGTTTCATACTTGAATTGTGTGCAAGATCACTCAATATCTTCAGAAAACTCATTTTCCTATCTTTTTCAAGCCACTATGAAGTTAAAATAGTTAGCTTCTATTTGTGGTGCTCTAATAGCTTCTTAGTCTAGTGGCCTTGCTCTAAATGTCAGATAGTCAGATGTTGCCCCACTAACTAAGGTAGAAATCTGACATTGCCAGAATCCCTGAGCTTAGTGCAAAATGGCTAACTCCCTTTACCAACAGGACTTCTATGACCTTGTCTGGGGAGCTCAGAACTCCTATGCCCTCTACCTGTGGAATGTCACAGAGCCTTGGTTAGGTTACAGGTTCAACATCCTTTAAGAATCCATTCAGCAAGCACCTGCGGTTCCAGGGATGCCTCCCCATTAGCCTTCAGACTTTTGCCCACCATGGACAGACATTCTTAGTCTCTAATCCCAAAACTATATATCCCTTGATTCACCTGGAGTAAAGGTGATCTGTGGCCCCAAAGTTAATCTTGTAAATGAAACTGTTATTTTTGTTGTACACACATCAGAAACCCTGTTTGTGGACTCTGCTTCCTTCATCCTCATGAGCCAGTGGCCAACAAACCCTGGGAAGAAGGGAGATCTACAGTCAGATGTAGCTATGGTTTTCAGCCTTGGTCTTACCTGTTATTTACTTAGGAAAGGTAGTTCATGCCCTTTGTACCTCTACTTTTTCATAGACCACAGCTAAAAACAAAAGAAAACAAACAAACAAACAAAAAAAAAAAACAGTTGCACTGAGACTCAATAGCGTAGTCTGCCTGACACAAATTTGACTGTACACTGAAGATCTTTATGCATTAAATATAAAATATTGCCTTTACCCAAGCTTAATTTAAAGATATCCTTGACTGCCATACCTTGGACCATTGACTGCCCTGGGCAGTAATCCCTTTATAGTTAAGTCAGTTCAATCCTTTTCAACACTCTTCTACCTAATTTTAACATCTTATGTTTTATCCTCAAGCCCTTCAGAAATACCAAAATAGGAACTACAGCTTCTGATTTCAAGATTTGATAAGCATACCATGTAAAAATCCTTATAACATGTGTTTCTACTTCATGCACCTTTGGCCAACATATCTTCATACCGATGGAGAAACACCACCTCAAAGGAAATATGATCCTACTGAATGTAAAGTTGGCAAAATCACTTTTTTCCCCAGTGTGTGTACAACAAAAATAACAGTCTTATTTACAGGATTAGTTTCAGGTACACAGATCAACAGCTGAATGGATTGTTATCAGGAGAAAGGATGTTGAATCTGTAACCTAACCAAGGCTCTGTGACATTCTACAGGTAGAGGGCATAGGAGTTCTGAGCTGCCCAGACAAGGTCATAGAAGAAGTTCTGTTGGTAAAGGGAATTCGCCATTTTGCACTAAGCTTCCCATACTGGGATGATTGGAGGAAATTAAAAATATTTAAAGCCTTATGTGATCTGGATTATCTATGTTAGTAAGGTGACAGTAGCATAATCAGGATATAGACAGAAAATAGAAACTCGTCAAATGCCTACCGTCAAAAAGAATAATGACAGCCAATGACAGCAACTCCTTAGATGCTGCCATCAGAGTTTCTATCATTAATTGTATCTTTAAGGTATAAACTTCCTTGATAAAGTCAAAGAATTATCAGCATAGGAGAAAAAAATCTTATCTATATTATAGAGTCAAATTTTTCCTTAGGGAAGAACCACACAGCAGACTACACAGTATTAGGGCCAGCCCTGAAATCAGACACATATGATAAACATTATATAGGAACACACACAGAGAGAAGAGAGGAGAGAAGAGAGAGAGAGAGAGAGAGAGAGAGAGAGCGAGCAGTGGTACATGAGAGGACATAGAAGGGAGAAAAAAGAAGGGGGAGATTATGTAATATTATTTTTATTTTAAAAATAAAGTATATTTTAAAGATTCACTTAAATTATTTTCCTTGTCATGTCAGACTTTTTATTTCAACTAACTTATTTTCTTTTACACTTCATAAAGAGCATTCTGATGGCATTTCATTATGAGGTGACAGTCCTAAGAAATTAAGTAAGCAAAATAGTTTTAGAATGAGAAGCTGTTCTTAGAAAAAAAATGATAGATTATCAATATTTATACATACAATACGTAAGTATATACAGATTTTTATATGTATATACTAAATATTGGTATATAAACTTAAGAGGCTACAAGTAGACAAGCAACTGAGCTGAATACATTGATTTCATAAAAAAGAAAACCAAGTCATCTAATTATAAAAGGTAATCCTGAACTAAACATCTAACTCTATGATGAAAAAATGTCTTTTAAATTATACTATATTTAATTTTTGTGACTTCTTAGAACATTACATGACATTGAACATAAACATTTTTTCTCAAAAACTTTCCTTAAAATGTTGATTTTGTTTTTAATTATATCTACATGAATCCTTTTCGTGGATATGGGCACAAGAGTGTAGATACTCACAGAGACCAGAAAGGGCTCTTGGGTCACCTGGAGCTGGTGTAACAGATAGTAGTGAGCTGTCCAGTGTGGATTCTAGGACTCAAACTTTGGTCCTTTGTAGTAGTAGCAAGTGTTCCTTATCACAGAGCCATCTCTACAGCCCTAACCAGAAACTTCTCCTTATGAAACTCTGGTGTTCTTTCATGACTACCAATTATTCAGCCCTGCTAACTGGCTGTTAAAGACTGAAGTCTATATGGAGATGTCCACTTCAAGCTTTTAAACTTATACCTTAGTCTAATGATGGAAATATTTGAGTTTCTAGATTAATACATTAAGAGTTAGCATTCTTTTATTCTTTGATTAGTGTTCATTTTCCTCAAAAACTAATTTCCTAACTTATTATGTGTGTTAAACATTAGGCTAGCAATTATGAATGTTTATTTGTGAGTAGGAAATAAAACCAAAAGGTTATAGAGGAAATCATATGTATGCATATATACATGCATGCATGTATATATTTATATACATATAGACAAATATATGAAACTTTCTTTTCCTTTAAGAAGTTAATGACTGTTATGGAAATGTTGAAGACATTACAGAAAATTTAGGCACATAAACAAAAGCTAAATTGTGTGGTTTTAAACTTCAAGGCAAGTAAGCGTTCAAAGAGAGAAGCAAATGTGGGTTGTAGCTTCTAAGGAACGCTGTAGGGAGGGAGACTTAAGACTGTATTTAATACTGTTGCACAAGGCTGAATATGCTCATGTAACTTCCATTAAAACATAAAGACCCTCTTCCCTGAGGGATAAACTCCTGAAATCATGACCTGGGTAATTTAGACCAACTTCTCAACTGGATTGACAGGCATGACATCCTGAAGCAGTATGACACATTCTCAATCATACAACTTCTGGAAATGTGCAGATAACCCTGAAAGAGGAAGATTATTGTCTAGCCAGCCAATCATGTGGACTCAAGCCCAGGGATGAATGAGTTGCAGATGTCATAGTAAATCCCCATAATGAGCATTCTTCTTTAAGTGCAGGGGTTGGGGGATGAGAGTGGGGGTGGGAGGTAATTGGACCTCGGGGTGGATTGTTTTCCCAGATATATGAATGACTGTTTTCCTCAGGCTTATTGCAATTGCATAAGGCCATTTGACTATCCCTAACCATCAATGTATATGAGAAATGATATATGTACTTCTACACTATTTTAAACTTTAGGCTGTACAATTAAAGTTGTCTCGATGATTGAGCCACTAACATGAAGGATAACTACCTTGAAAAGTTATTCATGGCTGTGTGTTCTAAGACTAAGAAGACAACTATGGTCAGGGAAAGCACCTGGCTCCTTGCCAAAATTATCCCCAAAGTTACTTCCGGGTATGTGGCATAGACTTAACACTCTTACTAGTTGGATTAAAGACAACCTCATCATGTTTCTCCCTTTACTAATGTGGTATCATATGTCAAATTTAGATCCTTGACCTATTCCAAACACCCTGCTTCATGATATAAAGTTTGGCTTTAATTTTGTCTTTTATTGACTGAATAAAATAGCTGTCCCCCTCTCCCAATTACTAAAATCTCATCTAAGATTTAGAAATATGACATTTTATTAATGATATGCTATCCTTATGGGAAACTTTTATATTTCTTTTATATTTCACAAGTGATACTCTATCAAAGCACCAGGCACCAAAGAGTTTCAAAAGGCATCAGAAGAGTACACTGTCATATCTAGTTGTGATGACTACTACTCATAACATGCTTCTTTGTTTCTAACTCTTGTTTTTAAGCCTCTGTGGGGAGAAAGAAAAATAAATCAAGTAAAAATCATTCTGTAGTTTTATTGGGGTGGCATAAATCAACTCAGGGGCAAGAGGCAGTTTTATAATACTGATTCATCAAAACCAGAACAAACAGTGTCTGTCTGGTTCCTCTACTTTGTCTTTCAGGAATACTTTACAGTGCTGTGACAATAAGATTTGCATATTTCTTATTAAATTTACTTTTTAGTGTTTCATCTTATTCTTTGTTACTGTAAATGAGATTTTCATTATCATTTTATATTCCAGCTGATTGCTATTTGTCACCTTTATATATTTTATTCATTACTATATCCTTTATTGTTTAATTTACCCTATTGCTGAGAGAGTTTTATTGTACATTCTCTGGGAGTTTTCCAAATATGTGACTATACCATGATGAATGGGGGGGAAATGGGTCTGCTCTTACATAAAGAAATCTGGCAATACCTAACAAAAATACTTGTGTACTTCTTAAGATACAAAATTTCCATTTTATATAATTTATTGTACAAATATAGCTCCAAAAATTTTAGAATACTTATACACGAGGCTAGCCCTTACAGTACTCTGATACTGTAAGATATTGGAGCAATATGGCTAAAACAAGTGGTTTATTTAAATAAATTGTATTGCATCTGTGAAATAGGGTACCAAACAACTATACAAAGAAATAAAGCAAAGAGAGATAAACTGGTTAGTGACCCTCCTTTTATCTAAGAAAGAAGAAAGTATTTGATCCATTATGGAAAAAAAATGAAAAGAAACTGATGGTAGAGGGAGACTACTGGTAGACCAGTGGTAGACTAGTGGTAGACTAGTGGTATACTACTAAGAGACTAGTGGTAGACTACTAGAAGACTAGTGGCAGACTAGTGGTAGAGGTCAAGAACTAACATGATTGGTTACTGTCTAAGTTGGGATTTTATTGTCCTCTTATAAGGACAACATTTAGTTGGGGCTGGTTAAAGGTTCAGAGGTTCAGTCCATTATCATCAAGGCTGGAGCATGGCAATGTCCAGTCAGGTATGGCGATGGAGGAGTTGAGAGTTTCTCATCTGAAGGCTGCTACAAGAAGACGGGCTCCCTAAACGTCAGAAGGAGGGTCTCATTGCCCACCCCCCACAGTGACACACTTCCTCTAACAAGGCCACACCTCTTAATAGTACCACTCCCTGGGCCAACTACATTCAAACCACCATAGTTACCTAGAGAAAGGAAGTAAAAGTGAGGGTAGATAGCATGAAGAAATGGCAGGTGGGTAATGGGATTATTTGTCTATGTATACTTTACTTAAAATTCTCACTTTTGAGACTATGTCAATATTTTCCTTACTAAAAATGGAAAGAAGAAAAAGTTCTAACAGAAGAAAATCAGAAAGCAAGGAGAAAAATCTCTGAAACAAAGTCTAAACAAGACAAAGCAATAACCTCATTACTAAATGAGTAAACAAGATAAATAAACCAAGCAGCTTTTCTCATATGGGATTTAAGTACCATGCCCTAGCATAAATGCATGAGGAATTAGAAGCAAATGTTGAACTCTCCTGAGTAGGAGGCCTCAGAGGGATATGTGCTGGTAATCCAAAACAATTTTCCTTATATTCTAGATTCAACAAATAAGGCATTATACTGAAGATAATTGTTAGCATTCTGTCAAACTCCACCTCCACAGTTACCTGGCAACAGCCAGGTATGCTCCTCCCCGAAGCTACCTGGCAACAGCCAGGTAGCCCTGCCCACTATTATAAAAGGGGCTTTCTGACCCCTCCTCTCTCTCTTGCCCCTTGACCCGTGCGCCTGCAGGTTCCCGTCTCCCCTTCCCTTGCCCCTCTCTCCACATGGTCATGGCCGGCCTCTCTCTCTCTCTCCCCCCTCTGCCCTAAATAAACTCCTCTTTGTGGAACCCTCTGCCCTGGCATCTTCTGTTCCAAGCTCCTGTGCATAATATTTCTCACCAGTAGAAAGAAGAGTTACAAATAAAAGAAAACAAACTCTGTTGTAACAGAATTATTAAAAATAGGAGAAAGACAGGTACAGAGAGACAAAGAAGGAAGGAAGATAATGAAAGAAAGGAAAGAGGGAGGAAGGAAAGAAATAAGGGAGGCAGTTTAAGAATAAACATTAAAATCACAGCAGGCTGGATGGATAGATAGATAAATGATAGATAGATAGATAGATAGATAGATAGATAGATAGATAGAAAAAATAGATAGATATTGTAACACTTTGGAGAACATAGACAAAGAATAAAAATTCTTTTTATTATTCTTACTTTTCTACAAATCTCAAAATATATCAAAATATGTAATTCAGCGTGGCTAGAAGACCTGAGTTTTATGTACAATGCCACCTACAGAAACATTTCCCACAGCCTGAATATCCTGCCTCCGTTTTTGGCACAGTTATCAGGTATATATAGGATTGAGAGTAGGAGAGTAACATTAAGTTGTTTTATTACCATGTTTCCCAGGCAGGTCATTTATCATCTCTGACCTTCACATTGTAATGTAAATGAAGACCTAAGCAAATGATCACTTAAAGATCAAATACTTTTCGAAAATGCACCATGTGCTAGCATCTGTTTCTGTTACTGAAATACATGTTCTTATGGAAATAACAGTCTAATATAGAAATCAAATTAAATATGATTATTATGTGTGTAAAGTTCTGAAAGACAAAACAGGCATAATGCATGAAACTAAGAGATCTCAAATGCAAAGAAATGATGCTTCCCTGACAGCGCCATGCAGTGACTAAACGCAGGGTAGGAGTTGCCCAATAGAAAGAGAAGATGGGGGAAAGAACATACATGTTTACACATGAATATTTGTTATTCTTTGATTAATTCTAGGAATCAACAGAATGCAAATGCAAGAGAGAAAGATTGCTCTTAAGCTAGTAGAGCAAGATCGTACCAAAAATGTAAGAGGTATACACATCAATGAATGCTATATCTCAAAATATTAAAATATTTTCCAAATTTTAAAAGATATTAGTATGTCAGTATTTGATGTTAAAACAGAATCTAAACTCCATAGCCCTTTATACTACAGCTCACTAAGCAAGCGTTCTGGTTCATTGCAGTTACTCAGAAAAACATGTTGAATGTTAGGATATCCATTACCATGTAGCTCTTCAGTCTAACAACTACATGTGATAAAAAGCCTGTTGTATTACAAAGGGTCTAGAAGTCGCCATAAAATTACCATTCTCTACATTAAGAGCTGCCACAAGCCAATCTCAATACTGACAGAGAAATCCATCAACAATGGGAGAAAAGAAAGCTACTCACAGAATAGAATGAGGGTGGCTGTAAAAATCATTTAAAGTTGTAGCAGAGAAAGCTCTAATCCAACACTGAAAAACAGCGCATAACTAAAAGGCTGACAATGTTATCTGGCATACCACTTTAAATCAAAGATGTAGATTCATTCATGGTAACTTATGAGTGCAAAACATCTCTTGAACAGTAATTTTTACTTCCTTTGGAGACTAATGGCAACTGGTAATAAGAGAAGAGCATATGACTACATGGTGTATCAACAAGAGATTTATATTCCTACAAAAGGAGTCCACGTACTGATGGGGAGAGTTTATTGATGTGTGGACTTGTGCAACGGTAACATGGGGCAGAAATAGCATTAGCAATCTCTGTGCAATTCCCCTGTAAACAACAACAAAGCATTGAGATTAGGTAAGAGATTTGGAATGAAGGACATGCTAAAAGAAAAGAAATGTGTCTCCCTGTGACACACATTCCCTGAGTCAGATGCAGGATGGGAGAATTTCTGTGAATCAGAGGAAAAGCAGTTCTGAGCTCTCCATGACACTCCTACTAAATTTGATCTCTGGATCAGTCTGCTTCTATTCAGCATCTAAATCCTTCTATCATTCAGCTACAACTTCCCTTTTCAAGACTTATTTCTCACCACCCAGTAGCAGAAATAACCACATTCCCACACACCTGCATCTTAAATATTTTCATGTGGC
Organism: Mastomys natalensis; assembly: GCA_021653895.1. NCBI lineage: Eukaryota > Metazoa > Chordata > Mammalia > Rodentia > Muridae > Mastomys > Mastomys natalensis. The sequence continues at coordinate 223,653 of JAJTUV010001205.1, forward strand.
ATGCCTTTCCACAGGACTCACCTATGATGGTTTGAATGAAAAATGTTCCTCACAGGCTCATTTATCTGAACACTTGGTCCCCAGTTGGTGGCACTATTTGGAGAGAAAGAGTTTGCCCTACTTACTGGCTCCCTCTGGCTTAGTGTTTACAGTAGATGAAATGATCTCCAGCTCTCTGCTCTGGCTGTCTGCTGCCATGCCTCCCCTGCCATTCTGCACTCCCCTCTCTGAAACCAAAATAAACTTCTAGAAGTTGCCTTATCTATGGTATTTTATCACAGAAATCAAAAGATAACTAATATAATGCTTTTCATAGGTCCAACACAAAAGCCACTTTTTCACAGAGCTGTTCCAGGGCCCGAGCCTCTAAATCTCAAGGCTTTGCAATTCCTGGGCATTTATTATTCTTTTCATAACTTTCAGTATTTCATTTTATGTCCAGATACTAGACTAGCATTACTTCACACTGAACAATTTCAGCATCATCTTTACTACTCTATGAAATAGGGAAATGAAGCAAACAACAGTTAAAAGTGTTGTCTAAACTAAATTACTTGCATTGGCAGCAAAAGACATAGCACATATTAATAATTACAACTTAGACTGTTTAAGACATTCAAATGCAATGTTTTTCAATAAATAAAAGACTGATAGCATGAAGCAACTAGGATTGTTTGGGTCCATTTAACCAACTTCCAAAGTTAGCAATATGATAAATATGCCTCATACAATGTGTATTTCCCATTTGTACATTCATAACTCATCTCATAAACAGAACAAGAAGCTTGTAAAAGAAGATATGAAGAATATGCCTAAGTGACTTTGTTACTGTAAAAATGCAAGAAACAGGGCCACAATGACTCTGACCTCCATGAATCCAAGGTCGAAGTTTCTCGACATTTTTTTCTCTTCATCTTTGAATCATCAAGAAAATGTTCAAAACACCAAAACACACACAAAGGTTGTCTCTCTGATCTCAATATCCCAGCATCATTTTCTACTGACACACAGAACTAATTGCTGAGCTGAAGAAGAACTGTCTGGGGGAAAAAATGGCCACAGGGATGATTTAGTATGGGAGGATTGCAAAGTCATCTCTACAGACCTCCCAGCAGAACTCAGCGTCATTAGCACAGGAAAGAGGACAGGCTGTTACAGTGCATCATCACATGAGTCTAGAAAGCCAAGTGACGTTTTTAAAGTCTACAAGGAGAACGCTCAATAAAACCTATGCTTCCTGCTGTTGCTCTCTCTCTCAAACCTAGGGTAATCCCCACTGTGTCATCCTGGTGTTCCAAGCAAGCAGAGATCAGGACTGGGGAGGGTAACCTGAGAATAATTACCTGGAACAGGTGGGGAACAAGGCAAGAACAGAGCAAGAAATGAAGCCTGAGTCTAATACCTATGCAGAGGACAGCCTCAGACATCATGAGGAGGCAAGTTCTGGTTTCACACCTGAGCCACAATCTGGGAAACCAAGTTCTCAAGAAGCTGATACACAAACAAACTCACATTTAAGAGCAGAAAGAAAGAAAGAAAGAAAGAAAAGAAAGAAAGAAAGAAAGAAGAAAGAAAGAGAAGAAAGAAAGAAAGAAAGAAGAAGAAAAGAGGAGGAGGAGGAGGGAGGGAGGGAGGGAGGGAGGGAGGGAGGGAGGGAGGGAGGGAGGGAGGGGCCCTAAAATAGAATCATCCTCTGTTTGCTGACTGTGACCAGACCATGATCAAGCACTTACCAGCCACTCATACCTCCCTTCCCTTCCATAATGGACTGTATCACTCAGGAACTTTACAAATCAAAATAAATAAACCCTTTCTCTCTAGCCCACCAAAAGGTCCCAAAACACCTGTATATTTGAAGACATCAAATTCGAAGAGAAGTCTCCAAAACCAGCACATTTAAGGGGAATGCTGTACCAAGTTGAAGTTCAGGCATGACTGTATGTAAGGGCAATAGAGTATGAAGATTGAGTGCCAATGTCTGCTTCTAGTGTTGACTGATTAGTTCCCAAGCCAAACCTTGTTGCCAGATTCCCTTAACCTTAGCATGGTCGCGATAAGCTTGTACTTCTTCCTTACACTGGCCTTGACTTTGATAAAGTTGTCAGTGTGGCAAATGATTGATAGGGAGGAATCTTTAGGGCCCAGTGCACACAATTATATTCAGAGACATTTCCTAAGCATAATCTGAGACTTCTCCAACCAGATCACGAGGAAAATAGTTTCTAAAGCCAATTGGTCAAAGAAAGCAAAAGACCACACAAAGAGGAACATTTACAGCATCTCAAAAGAAAAATCTATCTAGGTCTACTTCAAAACCCATATGGAAATTTTCAAAAACACAAGGCTAGTCCATAAACCATGCACAAAAGCAAGCCAAGCGATAGTCATAAATAATAGACTGCCATCAGAGAGAGAGAGCTTAGAGCAGCATACAGGGAACTCACAAACCCACTGATAAGTGACTCACAGTTGCTCTTATCTCAGTTCCCGAGAACTGTTTGGACAAGATAAAGGGAAAATTTTTCTTTCTGACCCAAAGAAGTATACAAAAAGTATGTCAGGAATAAAACTTAAAAGTTCTGTGAAAATATTTTCCCATCTTTACTAGCATTTATTAATAGGTTTCATTTTATAAGCATGTGTCAATAGGTTTCATTATGACATTTCACACATGTTCATAATGGACTGTGATTATCTTTAAGACTTATTGTCCTGCTCCTCCCTCCCACTGTTCCTCTTAATCCACCTTCAAGCCTTCCTATTGTCATATATTATCTCTATTGTTTTTCTTAATTATTATTGTGCATGCATATAAATATATAATACAACTGGTTGAATCTGTTTAGTCACACACACATATACACATCAAAATATATACACATATATGCATACATACATATACATATATGCATATATGAGCTGACCACTAGGTATTAGATAGCTAATGGGGGGTCTCATTCCTGAGGAAGACAGATTTTTCTTTCTAAGCAGTCATCAATTGCCTGTAGCTCTTCATGTGGGGTAGAGCCTTGGGAGATACCCCCACCCGCCTTCTACATTGAAACTGGAGTTGTCATTACTCAAGACTTGCTTAGGTTATTGTAATCAATACATTTATTCCTGTCCTCATTTAAAAAGTGTCATACCACATATTATTGCTCCTCTAGAAACATTAGGGACATTTTTTAAACAAATTATTATGAAAACAAATGTAGTGAGCTAGCTCATGACAAGTCTATGAAAATGATATTTTTAGATACTCAAAGACATTGCAGAACAATTATCAGAATTTTTTGAAAATCTTTTTTCTATCTAAATTCTGTGTAGCTTCTACGTTGCCTAGGAGTTTGGTAAGAATTATTCTCACTATCAAAACTCAGAGGAAAGGAAGACCCCACATGAGAAGGTATGTTCTCAAAGTTATTGAATTAATGGCAAAAGTCTATCTAGGATGCACATTCTTGATTCTCAAATCTATTCTTTGACCAATAGCATTTGAGTTAATAGAACCCCAAATTGAATTTAAATACCAATTATAAAATATGTAAAAGCCTAATAGAAAAGTGAAAAGAGTTTCCAAAGAATTCACTTCATGGGTTTTAATAAGTCTGAAGCTATAATTCAAAGTTAATTATAAAGTCATGACTATTTTAGAGAACGAAGCACTTTAGAAAGGGCAGTCCTCCCAGGCCTTGCAACGGGAATCCACACAGCCAAGAGGTGTTATGCCTCTGAGCTATAAATGCATACATGAGTGCATTTTTGACATTCCAATTGATAAAAAATATAGGTCATGCTTTAGAAGGATAGAGTAACATTGTAAAGAATTCAATAAGCATTGTGTTTTTCTTCTAACATTACCTCTGTGTCCCCAAACATCAATGGAAAGAAATGAGTAGCCCACATCAGTACTCTTATGTTAATCCTTGAAACCAGGAGGAAATTTCTAAGTCCATCGACCCTAAAAAGAGAACAAACATTCTGCCATTATATGTTGGGCTCTCCTAGAAGAAGCCAGCCTCAGTGTTGACCCCAATTGTCCTTTCTTCTCTCAGACAACAATCTCAGTGTTTGATCATAAAATTAGCTTCTCAGTTTTTGTGGTATTGCTACAATGGTTCAACCAACCCATGGATTTAAATACTATTGAATCTACGCTTCATAACAAACTTGAATAGTTAATTTAAAACTATATTGAAAGGGCATGCATTAGCTGGAAAATAAAAATGTCCTCCAAACCATGCCATTGGAAATACAAATGCATGTGTGTGCTGCAGCCTTTTTATATTTGTGCTGGATCAGGGCTAGAACTATGAGCAAGTATCCTTGAATGTCCTGGTTGTCAGAGGTGTGCTTCAGGAAAGCCATGGGCAGGAAGACAGAGCTGAAAGCACTTTTTAGAAAAATGAAGGTCAGTAATGAGCACAAAAGAAGAAGCACGCTTATGGAACTTTCCCACACTTATTAGTCATCAGAGGGACAAGCCTTTTCATCATCTTCTTGTCTCCTACTGTTCATATAGTTGTTTGGTTCCTTTCAGCTACTACAGAACTCCTTGCTTTCTTTTCACTCTTCTGTCCCCCTAAGTCAGCTTCACTGACATGATCCCATGATCCCCATTTCAGAACACTCACTGTCTTTTCTCTCCATAACTACTTTACCCCCTAATAAGCCTGTGTAAAGAACTTAAAAACAAAAGAAATGAAATTTGCAGTTATTACCTGAGCTAGAAATTTGGTTAGTCAGCTTCTGAAAGATGCTTTCCCCAGTTCATGAGGCACAACCCCATTCTCCACTGACCTTTCCTCCACCCTGTGATTCCCTCTCCTATTTTCTATTTTATCGTTCTGTACTCTACGTGTTCTCCTTGACCTTAGTATTCCATGCACACTCACACAGGCTGTCAGTTTCCACATTCTGCTTTCTCTAAGTATGGTGCCTGTCTTAGTTAGGGTTTTACTGCTGTGAGCAGAAACCATGACCAAGGGAACTCTTAGAAGGACAAACTTTAATTGGGGCTGGCTGACAAGTTCAGAGATTCAGTTCATTATCATCAAGGTGGGAACATGGCAGCATCTAGGCAGGCATCAGGAAGAGCTGAGAGTGATATATCTTCTGAAGACCATTAGAAGACTGGCTCCCATGCTAGGAGGAAGGTTTCCAAGCCCATTCCTATAGTGACACACTTTGTCCAATAAGCCACACCCCTTAGTGGTACCAATCCCTGGGCCAAGCATATTCAAACCACCACCATGCCCATTAGCCCTTCTCTTCATTGACACAAATGAAGTAACCCCTTCCAACCAACTCCGACTCTCCCATAAATTCAGTGAGCCCCCACATCCTGTCATCAGCCATCTACTACAACTGTTCTTCTTTTTGAAGGTGTCTTATTCTTTAAGGAGAAATTTCCAGAGTACGGATACATAAAGGAGAAGAAAAATCAGTAGAGACATGGAAAAATATGACAGCTTCTGTTGCTGTGTTTTATTGTAGAATACTTAAGAAAGTAGAATTGATATCTCGTATAAACATAATCTGTATCACTGAAAGTGCTTATATAAATATATAGATGTATAGATATACATACATATGTATTTACAAGTGTAAACACATAATTATTAAGGAGTAACATAATTCACATGTACTTTCCCTATCATATTAGGAAAATCACAGCATTTTTAACTCTTAGCATTTTCAACATCCTTCACAAAATGCACGAGTACCTTAAAAATATTCTTGTACACATAGAGGGACCCATGGCTCCTGCTGCATATGTAGCAGAGGATGCCCTTATCTGGCATCAATGGGAGGAGAGCTTTTGGTCCTGTGAAGGCTCAATACCCCAGTGTAGGGGAATGCCAGGGCAGGGAGGCAAGAGTGGGTGGGTGGGGGAACACTCTCATAGAAGCAGGGGGAGGGGTGAGATAGGAGGTTTTGAGGGGTAAACTGGGAAAGAAGATAACATTTGAAGTGTAAATAAAGAAAATATTCGGTATATATATGACAAAGAATGAAGTAAAACAATGTTGATGAAGCAAGTAATAAAATAATGGCTGGAAAGATGATTTTGCCTTTAGTTTCTGACTTGTCTACCACATTATAAAATTAAAGTATAAATGTAATAAGATTCAAATAGGAACCAAATTAAAACTGTGCATTAAAAATCTATTAGAAACAGATTTGTTCATCATTATCAATTAAAGTCTTCAAACACAAATGTTTTAATTTTATACAAAGACAAATGTTTTGAAATTATCATCTCTATGAAGACAAATTACTGTCAATAATATGCTGATTATAGCAATTAAAATAAAATGTTAAATGATTACTTTAAAGGTGACTATCATCAATATATCTCAGAGATACCTGGGCATCTGGGTTTATTGCAGCATTGACTTATGAGGGCTAAGTTATAGTACCAACCCGCAAGTCCAGCAAAAGATGGATAAGGAAAATGTGGATGTATGCATGATGAGATGCTTTCAACTAACAAGAAGAATAAGGTTGTATTTTTTTTATAGGAAAATAGATGGAACTGGAAGCAATTATACTAAGCAAAGGAAACCAGTCTCAGAAAGACAAATATATCATATGTGAATCCTAGATTGCATATAATCACATAATCATGTGTATATGTGTTGAATGAATGTAGAAGTAAAATTTGAGTAAACAAAGGGGAGAGTAAGGAAGAGCTGAAAAGGGAAGGGAGTGGAGAAATAGGGGAGGGGTGAGTAGAGGCGAGTAGGGGAAACAGAGTAGGGTAGGATATGCTCAACATGAAATATATATACTGCAAGAAAATTTCAAAAGAAAAAAATAAAAGTGACATTCAAATGATTAGTAAGAAATTGGGAGCTTCCTACAGAAATGTGCAGCCCATACATATGATGTGTGCATTTCTCATATGATGAAAGCATATGGGAAATAAATGTCTGGAATCTGTTACATAATAATACACAAAATGGCCATATGATTTTCATGCCAAAATATTGTGAGTGTATTACTAGTGTACATTTTTACATATGCACTTTGAAAGTTATTTATTGAGTTTAAAATCCTCCAAATATAGGCACTGAGATCGTTTGTCATATATATGCTCACATAACTTCTATATTTTGTACCTGTTGAGTACAAGAATAATTTGCTAGTAAGTGACAACTGGGACAAAATAATAGTAAGAAAAAAATTTCAGCAAAAGAATTTTGTGAATCAAGGGTAAGACTGAAAAATGAAGATAATTTATTAAGGATTCTCCTAAAGACTGTCCGGTTCTTTTCTTCTTTGAGGTATGCTCGGGTCCCATCCTGGGCTTCACACAGGAAGAGTGGAGATCTGGGACTAGTTACACCCACAGGTCCAATTCTTTGTGGTTTTGTGATCTATATTTCTCACTCAAACACAGCTGAATCCAAGTATCAGACTGAGGAGACTCAGGGTCAGACCATGGCATTATTATATCAATATGTGGTTTATAAATGACAACCGGAAGGCATTGATCATGAAACTATTATAATAAAGACTTTTAACAGAAGAGAAAATAGCCAAACGTGCCACCAAACACTCTAATCACAGTTGGATTATAAATAATAGCATATATTCACAACTAACACTTCTGTTTCACACACATAGATAGAGCTTTTTCTATCATCTACTGGCAGAATGCTTCCTAATGGACATGATGTGGCTGTGGCCATGATGGCTATCAAAAGCAACTGAATACTTTTGAGATAACACTGGTTCTAAGTCTAATCAAAATGTAGATGAGGCGAATTTAAACATGTAACAGAGGAAGGTATGAGAAAAAATAGGTGTTATTGAAAAGATAGAGAAACCGAATTGTAGCTGTTTCCCTCCTCAATACCAAATTTAAGCACCAATTACAATAAAAAAACAAACACACTGAAACATAAACTAGAATTTAGAACTTATTGTGTTATTAACACATCAAAAAATAAGTCATTGGCCACCACTAGACATTAGTAGCCATAGATCTTCTGAAAACTTATAGACACATTATCAAGAACCCATATTTTCTTATATGACGAATATTTCAGAATAATTTGTAACTGGCTGCATTTTGTCTTTTGTTCATTTGTTTGCTTCATATTTGTTTGTTTGAATGATTAATATAGGATCTTGCTGTATATATCCAGTCTGGATTCTAATTGGCCATTCTCCTGCTTCAGTCTCCTGAATGCTGGGATAAAATGTATATGCCACCACAGCCATCAGCAAGACTCATTTTTATAAAAGAACTCTAGTAGTAAATTCAGAACAAATGCAAACATTTGAAATACTATTTTTGAAGTCAGATCATACAGTTGAGTCTAAGCAGTGAGCACAATGTACACTGATATCATTTTCCTAGACTTCTCGTGTTGGCAAACTTTCTGGCCACCGCTTGTCTTGAGCTTCTCTGGCTGCCTCTCTAAATATATAGTCTGAAATCCAGCCCTGCTTCTCTCCTGCCCTGTGCCTTGTACTTCCATACCTCCACAGTGCAGCCCTACAAACACATCTTCCTGTGTCTCCATAATGCAGCCTTCCAAATGCCCTTGTAATAATCCAAACTCCACACATACAAGACTATGCCCTCACATGAAGAATTTATCATTTGGAGATAACTGTGTTTAAGCTCACTCACTTCTTCGTTCTTCCAATAAAATCTCATGGATTAAATGTATGTATCATATATCGTATTTTATATGTAATATTTGATATGGTATCAAATTGATATTATATTAATATATAATCTTTGATATGTAATGTTTAATGTTTAATATTTAATAATATATCATGTACTATGTGTATATCATATATAATGCATTATGTATGTATTATGTAAATATATCATATATTACATGTTGTATATGTTGTATGTATGTTGCCTGTTCTATATTTTATTATATTATATATAATCATGTATTATATACATGATATCTTTATACTGATCTCACTTTCTCTTTTGCTTTCAAGGCCACAAATTGTCATTGTCCCTCACATAGCATTGTTGAACTGCTGACAACTGCCTCCGCACTGCTCATTCCTTCCAAGCTAAAAGCACTAATATATGGCACATCCTTTTTATCAGGTGCATCCCTGACTAAAACTTTCAAGGGCCTGTTTCTTCCCACAGCAAATCTTACTCTGTTGCCTGGTGTTCAGTCCCAAATGCAGCCCCACGGTGCTTCCACCCAGGGCATTTTCCTTACAACCCACTTGCATCCAGCTTGGTGCTTTTTCTCCTCTTCTCTTCACACACAGTATCTTCTTTCCTTATGACCTTTCTTCCACTGATGCTCATTAGTAAAGGTCAAGTCCATTTCCTGTATAAAGCCTCTCTGAATTACACTTGTTTCCAATTATCTATCCTTAAAACTCCAAAGCATCAATTCTGAGTGCCATTTCTGGCACACTGTCATTTGTGTTTTTCTTAGACCTGTTGTCAATCTTAAACTGCATTCTTATGCATGCATTCAAACTGGGGCATATGAGGGACATCAGAGTATAATATAAGTGTCAAAAGATACCACAGAACATCAGGAATGCATTTTCTCCGGTTTCTATAAGTACCTTTTCAATTATAAGCAAGAGAAATAAATCCAAGTAGAATGGGATTTTGAGAATGGAAAACAGCCATGTCCCTGGAATGTAAGGGATATCTATTAATGCCATCAGTTCATGGCTCTTTAGCCCCTCTGTCTTTACACATTCCCAGATAGGCATTTCCCATATCTAAGGAGAGATAACCACAGGCATCACATAACTATCTGCCTTGGAGCAGTGATTCAAAATGGAAGAAAAACATTCCCTACTGATGCTAGGGGTACAATTTTTCATGCAATTGGTTAGACACCTACTCCTAGACCATCACTATGCTTAGAGTTTGTAAGTGTTGGGTATGAATCATGATCTTCTATGGTAGGTACTTAAAGTGCAGTGCTGTTGAAAAAAGAGAAAGTCTTGATTCTTGTAAATCATATAGGCTTCCATCTATTGCATCTATTCTTAGAAATGGCTCCTTCTAATGCAGGAAATAACCATGCTGAAAGTTTGTGACTAAACCTCTATGTAAGGTGTCACTGTGGTGTTTCTTCATCTTTGGATAAATTTTCATATATCAAAAAATCAAGGAGGAAATAGGATTCAGGCAGCTAGAGGAGCCAGCCAGCTTCTCCCACTTTGTTCCCATGATGAGTCTAGATGACAGCAAAGCCCTGGAACTTCTGAACAACTTCCTCGGTTGGAGTTGCATGGTGATGTGTCCTTGCCAGGATATGAATAGCTGCCCTGACCTTTCTGCACATGTGCCTCACATGCCCATTTACTTTGGCTTCAGAAAGAACATTTTCCCTTGGTTTCAATCTTCTCTAAGCTTACTAATAAAGCTGGAAAAAACATACAGTATGAAGTTATGAAATATGACTATTCAGGCATTGCAGTATAAAAAGGGTTAAAACAACCTCCTGAAATTATCGCAAGTCTCAAATACCAAAAGTCTAGTTTTGGCTCATTTTCAAGGATAAGGCCTTGATTTCCTTATGATAAAAAAAAATTCATATGGCCATGTAAGCCAAATGCTTTAATTTAAACAAAATGAGTATATGGGATTTAAAATACCCTGGAAATATTTTAGCATAATTGGAATCTTGAACAAATTTTATGGTATTTCCTGTACCTTTCCAGAATTCATGAGGTTTTACATAGTTCTTAATTTAGAATATAGTTGGGTGCTTCCTGGACTCTGAACACATGAATCTAGAGAAATCAGGTAAATAAAAATATTTTCCTGAAAAGTTTATTTCTTATAAAATTTCAGACGAATTAGCCTCAATAGAAATTTGAAAAATAGAAGTCATTCTCTCCTGCTAAACTTACAGCTGTAGTTTCCAGCGTTGAATTGACATCTGTAATGAAGATTAGTGTTTCTTTCATAGGTGATATGTTTTCCTATTTATACTTTGATCTTTAAAAACATGTCTACATTGAACATCCAGGACCTTAATTGGGATCCCTGGTAAATTGCAAGCAATAACCTCAGCTCCCTTAAATCACCTCTCCCCATGCTTACAGCACTTCTAAGAGGCAAAGACTCTATCACTTTGCTCTTCTAACTTTAGCTTTCCATTACTAGGGTCAGCAGTTCTGTGAGCCATTGGACTCTGGGGCTAATGTTACTGTTTAAAACCCACCCCATTGGCATGACTAAATTCACGGATACAGTGGTGAGCAAGCACCTCTCCGTTCTAGATTCAAAGATTACTCTCTGGCCTTATGACCTGTATCCTTAGGAGATAAAGCCTTATTGGCCACACTGAAGAAAGGTCTGTTTTGTGGCATGTGGTTTCCTTCCTGGGTTTGGGTTTTAGGTTACAGTCTCAAATCTCAATGTGAGATGTCACTCCTGCATCTTGGGGAGGATGTGGTGAGTGGTGCGTGTAAAAGGAAGAGATAAAACTCTTCTAACCAAAACGGCATCACCAATAAAAATGAATTACTTACAAAAGCAGTCCAGTGAGAAATGGACATGTCGTTTGGCTAATGAAGCTCAGCGTATTATTTTATTAATAAATAGCATGCAGTGGGTAGAGTCTAGCATGCTATTTTATTAGTAAATAACACACAAACAGTAGAATTTATCTGCAGGATTTGGAGGAGTTGCCAAGATGGTATTAATGTAATGACCCTACCCTTCCAGTCCAAGCAGTAATCTATTATTTCCAAATCTTTACTTTGGCTTCTGTGTCCTATTTAAACACACTTGATTTTTCTCATGGCTGGACTCTATCCTCGTCCAAACAAATCCACTCAATTAGGAGTTGATTTTTAACTGGGTAGGAAGTTTTTAAGAGATAAATGTCTAGGGCTAACAAACGACCAGCCCTGGACAATAGAAACGTGCTCTGCAGACCTGAGCCATTTGGCACGCAGTCTCTCAGCTTCATTTTCTTCCCCTTCTCGCTGCCCAACCCACCAGCTCTCTGCTGAATCGTTCCCAGGATGTTATCTTGCTTCCCCAGCCCTGTGACTCCCCATCTAATTTATGCTTCTCTGTGTAACAACGTGCGGAGGCTTGCCGTCAGCCTCGCTCTGCAAGCAAAGCCAACTGCCGTCTGCTAGGCACTTGGTGAGCACATTATGTACACATAATAAGATGTTGTTCCCTCCACACAGATGCATGAGGCTAGAAAATAGCATTATCATAACATCTTCCAGCTTAGCTATTTTGAGGCTGCTGCACCCCCCATATTACAAAGCCTCGCTATTTATACGATCATGCATATGGAAGACCCACCCCTCCTGTGAGATGTCAGTCCAGTGTGCTCAGAGACAAAATTATAGGCCCCAAACTTAAACACACACTCACCCTGGCTGCTTATCTTTGTTGAATGCCAGCCAAGTTTATTAATAATTTTTAAGTCAGAAAGAAACAAAACAATTTTAATTTGATAAAAGATAACAAAGCAACATGAACAAGAATTATAGCCAAACTCAGCCCAAAAAGTGAACCTCCTGGGCCATAGGAGATGGGGAAAAGAGCCAAAGGCTGCATGTGCTGGCCCTGGCTGGGCTATAAGTTCCATGTGACAATGGCTGGGTTCCTTTTCTGGGTCTCATCATTCACAGAGATACCAAGTGAAGGTGCATCTTTACTAGCTTGGAAGCTTCTGAAGCTTTCTCTGCTCCCTTTGCCCTCATGGAGCAATATCTGCCAATGGTCTCCGAGGCAGGGAGGGTCATAGATGGCACCCAACCTGGGCCCCCCTCAAACAAAAAGGGGTAGTGGCATCTTGCCTGACCACATGGAACTGAGGATCGGCTCCTTCTCCTTGCTTTTCTTTGCTCTACGTTTGGTCTGCACCTTTGCATAGGACTGGAAATGGTTTGTGAAACATCTGACAGTTCTTGGTCAGGGCAACTCCCTGATATTAGCCAAACGTTCCCTACCCTCTTCCCAGACTTCCCTAGCCCACCTCTGAATCTCACACTGTCACAGGTGACCTAACACCTGCCTGACCCCCTTTTCCACCTCTGAATGTGGATTCCTGGATTCGGTGTGACACTAAGGAGACAGAGTTGAATGCCTTTGCATCCCCTCCAGTGTGGGGTGCAAAACCCCAGATGGAACACCGCCACTTGGGAGGACACTAGATGACTACTCCACTCTTCAGACAAAGCATGTGCTAGAAGAAATCACATCTGCTATTTCTGGGAAGAAGGTAAGACGCTGTTATGGTGAGGACCTGAGCAAACAGGCCTTGTGGTTGCCCTGTCTGTCTTCAGAACATCGCTCCACATCAGAGGATAACACTTTGTTGTAGCATCTCTCCCTATAGCTAAGAGTTTCTCAGACTTTCTCTGGAAAGACAAAACCACGACTTTTCCTGTGACTGCAAAGACCAATTTATCTGTCAACAGCAAGATGAACTAGCCATATAGGCTCTCAAAATGGGAAAAAATACACTGTGTGTCTCTTTGGTTGAGTGAGAGACAATTGTCCTTTGCCCTGCCAAAGAACTGCTCTTCTGGAATTTGAAAATGCATGATTATTTTTTTTTCAAGCCATAAACTGTATTATGCTTCATCCATAATGCATACCTTCTCCCAATTCCCTTAACTTCTTGCAGGATGAGAGAGAAAAACAAAATTATCCTTGAAATCAGTGGATCTCAAACTTGGTTGCGTATTAAAATCAATGAAGGCTTTCAAAATTTCCCAGTCAACCGTATCCCAGACCAATTAAACCAGAATGCCCTAAGGTGTGGGACAGAGACCTTTAGAGTCTTCAGAGCTTGCTGGGGGTTGGGGTTACAGGAAGGAGTGCAGGTGTCTGAAGCACACAGATGTCTTCTGTGATGTCTCATGTGAACCTAAGAATTATGATTAAATATGAATAACAATGCAATTAACAAGTATTTCTCGACATTGTCTTAACTTTTCTATAGTCTTCTTCTTTAATTGATTTTTATTTATATGTATTGATGTTTTGCCTGCTTGATACATGTATCTCTGTGTAAAGGTGTCAGATCTTGGAGTTACCAATAGTTATGAGCTGCCATGTGAGTGCTAGGAAGCTAGGAATTGAACCCAGGTCCTCTGGAAGAGCATTCAGTGCTCTTAACTGCTGAGCCATCTCTTCTGCCCTTGCTATATTCACATTACCTCACTAATAAAATCTGCTAGGTGCTGGATCTGACCCAAGGGGCTCCTCCATGAGGGCTAGATTTCATGGTACTGTACAGTATCATGCAACAAGTTTCCAAAGAAGGATAGCAACCAACCGTCCTAACAGCTAGGACACCAGTGAACCATATGACCACCAGAATGGCATGACAACCTTTTGTGGGGTATCCACACACTCTCTCACTGGAGTTAAAACCTGTTCAACAAGAGGGAAGTCATGGCTAGTACTGGAAACTAAGTCAGCTAGTGAAGTCATAGACTGAAATCAGCTAGTGAAGATCTTGAAGGAGAATCTATAACTTTCCATTATTAACCTGTATAATAATTAACCAGCACAATCCCTACCTACATTCAAAATATTAATCCTTATACCTATAGATAATCTTAGTTCTCACCCCTTCATCAAAGAAACTTCTACACCTACACCTAAGACTCAGGACCATTACAGAAGAGGGAGTGGAGTTATTGCAAGAACCAAAGGAACAGGGAATTTGCTATAAGACTGTGTCCCTTGGGAATATCAGAAGCTACATCATAAAGTCTCACCAACTATCTGCCTAAAGATAACAAGAACAACAATACGCATGTAAATGTGGATGGGAGAAGGCTCAGGAGGCCTCAGCCTTATACAAGCAACTAAGAAATGCTGAGGGCAGAGGAAATTGTCTTCCCTAGGGAAAAGCACATTACTTGGTACCTAGTACCAAATGCTTAGCCCTAAGAATGTATGGATACAAGTGACAGTATACGAACTGAACCTGTTATAGTTATATTTATGTATTTAATATAGATAGATAGATAGATAGATAGATAGATAGATAGATAGATATGTAGATATGAATGTAATAATAATGTTTTAAAGTCCATTAATTTAAAAGAGAGCAAGAAGGGTATAAGGGAGGGTTTGAAGGAGGAAGGGGAAAAGGAAATTGATATAATTATTATATTATATAATGATATATCATATTACAATCTCAAAAATAAAGAAAAATTTGTTCATCACATTTTATTAAACAAAATAATAATAACAATAATTTTTGAAGAGTATACAGCAAATTTTTCAAATTAAACTACATCACATAGAACTGATTATTACAACCAAAGGTTTCCTAGATTTATTTCTATGTATTGTTTTTACTTGTGTACTATTCCTTAAATATGTTTATTATTTGTTTATTAGTCCTGTACATCTAGTTTGTATATAGGAAAAATGCCATAATTTTTATTTTTTACATTGTTTGTTTTACAATACATATATATATATATATATATATATATGTGTGTGTGTGTGTGTGTGGTGTGTGTGTGTTTGTGTACATACATAGGCATGTGTGCATGTCTGTGTGCATGCCTTGGCATGCATATGGAATAGAAAGAACAATTTTGTTTAGTTCTCTCATTCTACCTTGATGTTTATTGAGGAGATCAAACTCAGGCCATGGACCTAGGCAGCCAATGCCTTCACCACACTGAGCCATCTTGCCCACCTACACTTTCTTTTTTAAAAGTAACAATCCCCCTACAGTGAACATATATAAATAAGACTGTCAATTTTATAACCAAGAAATTCCATTTTTTCCATTCAATTGCATAAATACTTTTTTAAAAAACTCATAGATTTCAAAATTATTGGGTTACTGGGAATTCAAGATCTTCAAATACTGAAGGTGAGATTGTAAACTTCTGTGACCTCTTGAGTACATAGACTGTTAGAAATGAGTGATCTTGGTCTGGAGTGATGATGTTCCATAGGATCTGAGTTCAAGTCCTAGCAACTACCTGGAGCACACAACCATCTATAATTAAAGTTTCAAATCTGATGCCCTCTCCTGGTCTCTGAGAGTACCAGGCATGCATGTGATGCAAAAACATACATACAAATAATACAACCATAAAATAAAGATTTATAAAATAAATATTTTTAACAAAAAGAAGAAATAAGGGAGCTGTAAATTCTACCCTAATGTTGGCCAAAGGAAGTAAGGCATTAATGTCTACAGATGTAGGAACATTTATCAATACAAAGTGAACAAGCAGAGAACTGAAACAAAGTGAGTGCCCAAGACTCAGAAAGAAAGAGTATCAAACAGTGTATTTATAAGTAGAATACCCTGAAAACTTCAAACTTAAAAAGGGGACTTACATCTTCTGATTTAGATAGATAGAAACATGCTGTGTTTTCTTCTTTAAAGTGCATAGAATAATATGTATAATAGCCCAACCTTGTTTTTTTCTGTAAATATTTTATTTTTTATTGGATATTTTATTTATTTACATTTCAGATGTCATCCCTTTTCCCCATTTCCCCTCCCTAGAACCCCTTATCCCATCCCCCTCCTCCTCTTTTTTGCTTTTATGCCATTTTAATTACATACAAGTATTAAGGTCAGTTCTAGGTTGAGGGTCTAGCAATACAGTAGATGCAAATAGTCAAGGAACAAGCAAGACAATAAACACAAATCGTCAAAGAACAAGCAAGGTAATAAACAAAATTCTGTGAACACTCCCGTGATCACTGTTTCTAAGGGCTTATCAGATGACCAAAATATCTGAGCCAACTTTCCTGTCCCACCCAAAGTTATTTTCATACCTGAATCCTACTTCTTTATTCTAGCCTAAGATTTAGATTCTTGCCTGAAATTACTTCTTTGTTCTAATCTAAGATTTAGATTCCTGCCTGAAATTACTTTTTGTTCTAGCCTAATGTCAGATTCATTTTCCTTGGTCTATGTCAGATTCTTGCCAAGCAGCCTCAAAATCTCTCCACCTCTCCCACTTTTTTTATTTCATAAACAAGAATGCTTTCCTTACCCATCATGGAATATGCATTATCAAAAGCAATGCACTTCTGTCTTAGGTTCGTAAGACTGTGCAGAATCTTACCCTTCCTTGGCTTGCCAGTCTGTTAATTTAATAACTCTGTCTGGGGGTCCATTTTCAGGTTCAAGTCATGTACTTTGGCTGCCAACATGTTGATGTTGTTAAAGACAAGCTTAGTGAGGATACTGGGAAGAGTGCCTTTCTCTATTGTCAAGAGTGCTTACATTAGCATTAGGACATGGGCAGAGTGTACAGAAAGCTGCATTAACCAAGGAAAAGATATACCTGGTTCTACTTTACTTTTCTGTTATCAAAGTGTTAGAATAAACAAGCACTGCTCTATACTGCAAACTTTAAGAGTAAACAGGAAACATTGCCCTCCTTCATCCCTCACTGAGCTGGCACTGGTGAATAGAAGTAGGGGATTTTTACATCCTAAGTTTCATGTAAAGAGATGAACTGTTTGTTGTTTGGAGGTATGTGATGTATCCACCCCCCCCACACACACACAAAACCCAGAGGGCATCAAGAGTGTAATGATTTTTTTCCTCTCAAAGTACACTGTGATGGTAATTGCTTGTCTCATTCGACTATTGTCAATTGCAGAGAAGTTTTCAAAATACACACCTGTCAATTCTCACTGAAAAATAATGAAGAAGGGATCATTTAAGGTAAACAGAGCAAGCCATTGTCAGGAACAATAGAAATTCATGCTGTCTAAAATTGCACATTTGGTTTAAAAAATGTCTTGATTCTGTGGAAATCTGAAATGGAACACGAAGAATCCAATGCATATATTTGAATCCTATCTGAAATAGTTTCCTTCCTGCCTTGTTATATGTAATTTTTCAGGGTAAATACTAAAGTAAGCCCTTCTTCCTCCTCAACAGCACATCATTTGTTAGGATTCCTTTGAGGCCAAAAAAAAAAAAAAAGTGTCTAGGAAATGGATGTTGTCTACTTCTGCAAAGAGCAAGTCAAACAAAGCCAAAGAAGAAACAGATTCACATTCATCTAGTGGCGTTTCAGCTCAGAATTACTCATGTTGCCTGGCCCCTGCTGCGTCACTAGCTGAATTCCAGGCCATTCAGGCTACAGTGTTTGGGATGGGAGTGAAAGGAGCCAAAAAAGTCATACAGAGGTCAGCAGACATCAAAATCATAACTCCTTCCTGAGCCATCCGTTAAATGCTGTAGGGATACATCTAGAAGGAAGAGCATCACACTGACACCTTACAAAAGGGTGACTTTTGTGACATTTGTCACAAAAGGTGAACAGGCTGAGACAGACAGAGATGAGGTCTTACATACTCACAGGCTACTTAGCAGATTTCTGAACTAGGAACTATGTCCTACCAATGGCACAGAGATAGAGGCAGAAATTCATTTGTGTACAATTTCAGCTTGGACAAACTGCCTGGTACCCTTAGAGAAGGGTACCACTGTTTTCCATTTATTAATTCGGAATTCTCTATCCTCCCACTCATTGTGCTTTGACTCTAGAGACCCATGGGGTCACAGAGCTCAGACTCCACAGAGGGCAGCACAGCAATACTATAGAAGCATCTAAGACAGACAGATGTCTATCTGTTTTCTAAGGTGCCCAAGTGTTTGCTGACACCCCTGGTGATATTGTCTGGCTCAGAACTTTGCCCTCATTGGTTGGAAATCTTTGTACAAGTGAAGCTCATTCTTCTTGTGTTCCCAGAAAATAATGGAAAATAGCTGGTCATCACATGGCATAGACATAATTTATGAATGGAATCACAACCAATTTTAAAGTGTGAAATCTAATTTGTCCATGTAGCAATCCAACAGCCTCATACTGAACTTTTTTCCCATATTTGGGATTACGTTTATATGTTTACATTATACTCAACATTGGGTCACTGCAGACAATTAGGTAAAGACATAAATTTTACCTAGGTTTAAATAAACATGCAGAATTTATTATTATAAAGTTATCATTATGTTTATTGTTGCAGTCCAAAGACATACTGTTCTGAATTCCATTTCATTTTTTTCCTAAACTCATCCCAATAAAAAGGGTTTTAATATGTGTTTTTTTATTTTATTTTATTTTATTTTATTGTGTGATGAAGATTAAATGCAAAATCTTGTTTAGGCTAAGCTAGTGAGACAACTGGCCTCTAGCCCCATGCTTTAGAATTGTTTGTTTGTCTGTCTGTCTGTTTATTGAGACAATATCTCACTCTGTAGGCCAGGCTGGCCTGAAAATCACTTGGCAGCCCAGGTAGGACTCAAACTCATGCCAGTTTTTCTGCTTCAGCTTCCTAGCTCTGAGATTTTTGGCAGCGGTTCTCATACAGATTCCTTTCAAACTTTTGAACTAATTGCTTGTGGGAATAATATTCCTAGAGCAGCATGTGGCTACATGGGTGGGCTCCTCAGCGCTTCCTCTTTATCCTGTGTCATGGCACTTTGAATGGGCTCTCCCTGAAATCTCAAGTCGTATAATCTCCCAAGTTGCATAGTCAAGGGGAAAGGTATTTAATACCTGCACAGTGTTTCTTGCTCAAGTGTGAGGGAAAAAAAATGTTATATAATAGAACTAAAGCATGCACAGAGATTTCATGGACATTTACTTATACTGAAGAATCCCCTTCAGGTCCATAGTTTCCCCATGAAGCATAACATTTATAACCTTGAGTGTAATGTGTCTTACTTGAAACTTGAAATAATTGAAAACAAGTAAGTGTGCTCTCCATGAATCTATTTTAAATTTGACTTTATAAATCAAAGATGCAGATATTGTCCTTTCCAAGTTAGAGATTCTTTTCTTAAAAAAAAAAAAAAAGAACACAATGACCATCTATGGTAGAACACAAGAACACACAATGTCTCTTGATTCTTGAAACTTTGACCAGTTATGAGTCTGCATTAACCACCAGTCACTACAATAAGAGGCTTCTCTGGCTAAGGTTGAAATTAGCACAAACCTATGGGTATGAATATAAATATTAAGAAGGTAGTTTGGCAACATGGCCATTTAAGGAAACACCACCAATAGGCTCATCCTCTGGGCCTTGGAGCTCATTGGTGACACACTCCCATGAGCGTATGATCAGAACTAATTAGGTTCAGGGACTATAAGTAATAATAATAATTTAAAAGAAGGACATAGAATCATCTGAAGATGGGTTGATGGATCCCAGGGGGAGTTGGAGGGAGATAGTAGATGGTAGATAAGATCAAAATGCATTGTACACATATGTGAAATAAATTAACTATTATCATTTAAAGTATGTAATTTTTGTATCTTTATTTTATTTTTTTTTTTTTTTTTACAGTCCAGTCATTGCCCCACTCCCAGTCTGCCCTCCCACAGTCCCTCATCCCATTCCTCCTTACCTGTCTCCAAAAGGATGCCTCCCCACCTGACCAGTCCTCCCCACTCCCAGGGGCCTCAGGTTTCCCAAGGGTTAGGCACATCTTCCCACACTGAGGCCAGACCAGGCAGTCCTCTGCTATATATGTGTCTAGAGGCCTTGGACCAGCTTTTGTATGCTGCCTGGTTGGTGGTTCAGTGTCTGAGAGATTTAAGGGATCTGGGTTAGTTGAGACTGCTGGTCTTCCTATGGGATCTCCCTCCTCCTTAGCTTCTTCAAGTCTTTTCCTAATTCAACCACAGGGGTTGCTGACTTTAATCCAGTGGTTGGGTGTAAATATCTGCATCTGTCTTGGTCACCTGCTTGTTGGTCCTCTCAGAGGACAGTCATGCTAGGCTCTTGTCTGTAAGCATACCATACCATCAGCAATAGTGTCAGGCCTTGAAGCCTCCCCTTGAGATGAATCCCAAGTCAGGCTGATCACTGGATGTCTTTCCCTCAGTGTCTTCTCCATTTTTGTCCCTGCAGTTCTTTTAGACAGGAACAGTTCTGGGTCAGTGTTTTTGACAGTGGGATGAAAACCCCATCCCTCCACTTGATGTCCTGTCTTTCTACTGGAGGTGGACTCTACGAGTTCTTTCTCCCCACTGTTGGGAATTTCATCTTTGAATCCTGAAAGTCTCTCACCTCCCAGGTTTCTAGTACTTTCTAGTGTGACCCCCACCTCTCGTCCCTCGAAGTTGCATATTTCCATTCTTTCTGCTGGCCCTCAAGGCTTTGCCCCTATCTCCCCACCTCCATACCTGATAAAGTAGTATCTCTGCCTCTTCCTGTTTATTTTTCTTGTACAATCTCACAAAAATATAGGTCTTCACAATCTTTCATATCGGTCTTTATTGGGTATTTTTTTTCTCTAGTCCTTATGTTTCTTTATTTGTCTGATGTTTATTAGAGAACACTTTACAAAGCTGTGTGGATCTTATTCATATGCTCATTTAGTATTTCCTGGGTATCTATTATGAGATAGACATTATCTATCTTCTTCATACAAATTATTTCTCTCTTCTCTATGGTGAAGTTCATAATTTAAAAAAAAAAAATTAAATAGCTGACCAGTTCTCCAAAGTAGCATTCTACTTTGAGGTCTGTGGCTACAAAATAGTGAGTGTCAACTAAAATTATTTCCAAAAGTCTAGCATTTCTCTTTTATGTTGCTACTTGTATACATTTTTAAATGATCATATCATTTGATCCAACTACTTTATGAAGTAGTTATTCCTTGATGGCTGAGACTAACTCAAAATTAGAATTTCTTCACTTTGCTTCTGTAAATTTTGCTCACAGAAAGGTGTAAATGGAAGAAAACATTCTATCTCTGATGTGAAAACCATGCATGCATCTGCCAGTGTCTAGACATGAAACAGCACACCCAAGATGAAAATACTCATCATGACGGTATGGATAAAATCCCACAGAACACCATACCGACAGGGCTAAGAAAGGCAAAACTAGGCTCAGTTGAGATAGGGGTAAAATGTCAAAATCAGAAGCATGCCCTGAGGAGTTCTGCTTTCATCAAGACTTTACAAGCCATTAATAATTAGAATAATCTTATAAAGAAAAACATTTCAAAATAGGTACATTTTACTGCTTCTCATTTAATTAATATGCATAGCAAGTCCAATAGAGTTTCTAAAAACTTATTGAACACAGTGGGGAAACCTAGCATGTTGATTTGGGGACTATATGAGCTGAGTAATGTCAGTTACACTTACAGATTTGTGAGGTCATGGAGAAATGAAGAAAGTGCCTGTCATGGTTTGAATGAAAATGGCCCCTATAGATTCAGAGGAAGTGGCATTATTGGAGGTGTGGCCTTGTTGGAGGAAGTGTGTCATTGGGGGTGGGCTTTGACATTTCAGATGTCCAAATCAGTTCCAGTCTCTCTCTCTCTCCCTCTCTTCCAGTTGTCTGCAGATCTAAATGTACAACTCTCGGCTGCCTTTCCAGCACCATGTCTGCCCAGGTACTGCCATGCTTCTTATCATGATAACAATGGATTAAACCGCTGAACCTAGAGCTAGCTCCAATTAAATGCTTTTCCTTTTAAGAGTTGCCATGGTCATGATCTGTCTGCACAGCAATAGAAACCCTAACCCTGTCTGTTCCCCGGTTTTCTCACCTATAGCAGAGCCGATGGATCTTGTAACAGGATTGTGGAAAGAATGAAATGGAACAACACATGCAGAATGCTGAGAGAATTTCTGAATGATGCAGGTGCTCAGTATTAATCGTTGCTATCACTAATCCAATAAACAAGAGGCTGTCTTCCACACTCAGGATGCAGCTTTTCTTTAAACAACAAGTAAGCCAGTAGAAAGGAAAAGAAAAGAGGTTCTGGTGCCTATCTACATCTCAGGTAAGCTTTGGACTAATCCTAATATCTCCTGAACAGACAGCTTTTCCAGGGGAACTTGTTCCTACCTGAGTGATTGACAGGCCTATTTGGGTTAACTCGTTAGGAGAGGAGAGTGGTATGCTGTTAACCAGACAGCCTCTGCTTGATAGTTAACTCCCAGAGGGCAAATCAGAATGTCTCCACCCAGGACCAGAGAAATTCAGATCCATCCTTCTAGCCCTGTAATCAGAATCCTGCAGTTTCACTTCCTGGTTGTACAAACTGCTGGTTATGAGCAAGAACACCTGTAGGCATAAATTTTTGCAACCTCTTTTTAATAAGGGTTCAATCTCTCCTCTAGCCTACCTCCTAGGAAAACTAGTGAAAGAGAAAAGTTATTAGGATAATGGGGGAAGTGGACTTGGTCAGCAATAGTTCTTTGGGATGAGCTCAGACAAGTTTCTTCTTTCATATGATTCTCTACATTCAATCGGCCAACAAGTTTCTCTTACTTTTTTCAGAAAATAATCTCTTTCTCTTTCTCTCTTTCTCTTTCTCTTTCTCTTTCTCTTTCTCTTTCTCTTTCTCTTTCTCTCTGTGTCTCTGTCTCTGTCTCTGTCTCTCTCTCTCTCTCTCTCTCTCTCTCTCTCTCTCTCTCTCTCTTTTCTCTCTGCCTACCTACCCTTGAGCAATTCAAAGTCTTTGCTTACTTTCCCCTTTAATCCTATACAGTCTAGCATAAATCCTGATTATTATTTAAAACACACACACACACCTCAAACATTTCCACTTCTTTCTGTTTGTACAGGCAAATCCTTGGTGAGACACCATTATCTCCCTGAGACTAATCTAGTAACCTCCTAGCTAATCCAGGGATTGAAAGATAGTATTACAGTCTAGAAATTATTCCTGAAACCCCCAAACCTTTCCTAATTGAAGTTTCTAGAAAGATCATTTTAAAATAAATGTTATACACTATCAATCTTTGTTTTTGATATGATGTGCTTAATAAATGAAAGTATATTTTATACTCTTAAAGAGATTCATTGTGTATTTCTTTATTTCTGTTAATTGTGTTGGCTTCAATATCTCTCTGTAGCAGAGAATCACCGTGAACTTCTGATCCTTCTTCTGTCTATACCCTGAAGTGCTAAGAAGACAGACATACACATCTATTCCTAGGGCTTCATGCATGCTAGACAAGTTCTCCACCAACTGAGCCACATCTTCTGCCCCCATGGCATAGTTTTCAAATCATTTGGTACAGAATAAAGCACTAAAATTATATTTCATAATTACTCCAGCATTCTTAAATTTACGTATATTATACCACCTGGTTTTAGTCATTGAGATTAAAAAAGATTTGCCTTTCCAAATGACCCCAGGGCCACTTTATTGTGTCTATTTAAAAACAGACTCCCCCCTTCTGCCTACAAATCTACCACATAAAAGCAAAAAATGTTATATTTTGTGCTACTGGAAAACCGTGTAGTAATGTGTTCAACACTGGACATTGAGAACCAAAATAGAGATACAGAACTGAAAGAAAATAGAAATCAGACACCAGAAGGAAAAAAAAAAGGAGGTGTATTTTATAAGAGAAATGTTGTAAGAAAGTCTTTTGTATTTTACTGCATTTCTTTAAATTACATTTGTCTTGCCATGCATGTTCATTTTTTCCTTTTAACAGAATTAAAAAATGAAAAGTGAATTAAATGTAAAAACTGTACAAAGAATGACTTTTTATTTTAATAGAGTTAGGTTAGTTGACTATTGCCAGTGACTTTAATGGTTTTGTCATGGAACGTTTTTACCATTTAAAAATTACATTTTCTTGAGAGTCTTATTATTATGACTCCTTTGGGTATAGAAGAACAATGATCATCTCTTTTTTCACAATCTATACTACATTATAAACAGATGTTAATTAAGCACTATTATGAACAGAACACAGAGCAATAACAATGGAGAAAAGTACATTTTGACTCTGGTCTTTACAGGCATTAAATTCTGTGGGAAAAGGGAACATTGAGTATTCATCCAAAAGTAAAGGAAAATGAAAGGAGCTTGGCTGAGGGTTAGAGAAACAAGAGAGACAATAGGGTTAAGAAATGGTTGGGGAGTTGAGGAGTTGAGGAGATGGCTCAGTGAGTCAGAGCTCTTATTCTGCTCTTATTAAGACCTGAGTTCAAATCTCCCACCTACATTTTTTTAAAAAGCCACAGGACTGTACCATGTTGTCTATATCCCCAGCACTGGGGGATAAATGGTTCAAGTAGTGGATTCTAAGTACCCTCTGACCAGCAAGCCTAGTCAATAAAGTAAGCTTTAGAAACAGTGAGGGGCTCTGACTCAGGGAAACAAGGTGAGGATCAATATAGGAAGATAACTGACATCCTATTTTGGTCTTACTTGCTCAAGCATGGGAACACACACTCATATACTCACAAGTGTGCACTACACACACACACACACACAAGAGAGAGAGACGAGACAGAGACAGAGACAGAGACAGACAGACACAGAGAGAGAGAGACAGAGAGAGAGAGAATGAACAACCAAGGACATGGCTGAAGTGGGAAGTGAGAACACGAAGCATCAGTGGACTATGCAAAGGATAAGGATAATATGTAGGCAACAGACAAATGAAAAGGAATTATTAGAGAAAAAAAATTAAATGTAGTAAAGAACCTGAAGAGAGCATACACTCGGTATCTTACATGCTTAGATGATTTTCAAACTGTTGCACACCAAACAAAAATCAAGCACAGAACGAAATAGAGCGTGACATGTGTAAATCAAGGATTTGCAAGAGCCTACATAAAACAGATAAAATTAGAACACAGTTTATAAAAACTGGTAGAATGAACGATGAAAAGTAAGTAAGAGGGTAATTCAGATTCAAGTTTGAATCTGCAGCCGTGGTTTGAGGTCTGTTAGTAGGGCTCATTCATCCACTTGGGAAATGAAACTGAAATACTGTTATCCCTTTCTTGTGTAGAAAATGCTTGGAGGAATGACCACAAGAGAAATATATTTAATTACCGTGCCATGCCACCTTGTTTTACATTTCAAAGTAGATCTGAATTTTCTGGGTTCTTGTTAAAATATAAGTTCTATTTACAGGCAAGGAGCATCAGACAACATCTCTTGTTTCTGATTTTTTTTTTCATAAAATTTCAGGTGATTTAAATAAAATGATTTGTTTCTTAAGTAATTTCAACTACTGATCCTTAATCTCTGGAGTTGGAGTTTAAAAGTTCTTTCTAACCTCTCTGTCTGTTTTGAGTTCTGACCTTTAGGTATAACCCAAGATCAATCTTTCAAGAATGCAATTATGGATAATGTTTAACTGAGGGGTCTCTATACCATTATATTAACTTCATTGGACTTTGACTTGTCTGAAACCTAGACCCTTAGGTTGTGCCTCAATGATCAAGGCCTTCAAAGTATCCCTGCTGTCTCGATGGTCTGAGAGTCCCATCTTTTTGGGTAAGTCCCAGGACTAATGACAGGTGATAGGTATCTCCAATGCCCCTGGAGTGCCTGTTGCTTACCCTATACTTAGACTTAGTGCCCTTGGCCCAGAGATATTTCTGTCCTGCTTATTCTTGTTCCCCTAAATGAGTCTTTCAGATGTAGGAAATCTTAGCCCAGTTTTCAAATGCTGCCATAACTTCGATTTTCTAGAGCTGGACCTCTTCAAACTGCCATGGCCTCTCTTCAGGTGCTAATCAACACACTATCCAAACCAAACTCCTGATGAGGTAAAGCACAAAACATGCCTAGTTTCTAGTTTGCGACTCCAATGTTCCCACTTGCATCCTGAACCTTCCCTAGTACACGAATGCACTCCACATCACACCCAACTCCTGTGAACATCCTGGGTCCTTGTAGCATTCCATAGCTGTGATATGCAACCTTCAGAATAAACTTCTCTCATTGCCAGGCAACAGTCTACTGAACCTTTAAGAGCTCCTGAGATGTTACTGTTCTCTGAAATCATCATGACTCTCTTGGTTTGATTGGTCATCCTGTCCTGCAGCAGTATGCTTGTATCTCTATTACAGTCTCTACAATGGCAGGATTATCTATTTACACATGGCTTTGGCCAAACTGAAACTCCAAAGGGGATGAATTCATTCTTATTTTTGTGATTCCAGAAACTAGCTCATCCTGTAGAGGAGTTTAATTCATTTTTGGTCCAGCTATTGATTTTCATTTCTGGGCACTATTCAGCTTTGTACACACTTTGAATAGAGAATGCTTTGTGCTCCATCATCAACCATCAACCTGGAATAAGTGATCATGTCATTAAATTACTTCTCTTCCACACATCAATCCATGTATAGGCTTCTCTATACAGCAAGTCTCAGTTGGATTA
Organism: Mastomys natalensis; assembly: GCA_021653895.1. Taxonomy (NCBI): domain Eukaryota; kingdom Metazoa; phylum Chordata; class Mammalia; order Rodentia; family Muridae; genus Mastomys; species Mastomys natalensis. Next base: position 250,791 of record JAJTUV010001205.1, read on the forward strand.
TAAATGAAGATGCCAGTAACTGGTTCTTTATCCCTAAAGTTATCCTAAGTGCCAGAAATAATGACAATCAGAAAGAAAATACCCAACAAACAACTCCTACTTAAACTAAAACTTAAAGTTCTATAGTTCAAAAAATGAAAAATATATGAATTCACAAAATCCATGGAAATATTTAGAAATCTGTTTTTCTCTATTTACAATGTTATACTTTCTCTTCCTAGATGTTAAGCTTCCAGTTAGTGTAATCCTTGCTTATTAGCATTAGTTTCTAAACTTTACTGCTTATCAAGGACAGAAATGATGACTTAACTATCATCCTTCCCCTACAAGCTTCTCATTGTGGTGCAAGGTAACACAAATGAAGTCTGATTGATTGACAAACTGACAGAGGCATAAATTGGATAGCCTTGGTAAAGGTTGACCGTTGCATGCTTATCTTATTATTAATGATTAAATGTGGCTTTGTTATTGTTGAAACAAGTTCCCAAATCCATGTACGGATAAAATTATCTACCTCATAGTGAACTCTCAGAAAGAATATCCCTCAATTCCAATTGTTTCTCTGAGTACTCTCTCCCTCCATCCTCCACAGTTCTAACAGCAGATAGGTCTCTTCTCTTTCTATGAATGAGTACAAGAAAAGTGTGTGACCAATAGTATCATTGCACTATTAAGGTAGAAATGAAAATTCCATAAGAGGATGAATCTGCAAAATGTCCCTCTTCCTCATCTCCTCAAAGCTCATAGTCTCTCAGCTAGCAGGGACTTCCTCTCTACCAAGTGGCTGTAATATTAACTCACTATATAAGTGCAGTAACTACTAAATGAAATGGACTTTTGCTAATATTCATTATGACAACTGAATATGTATATTTATGGCCTCCCATGATTGCCAGGGTGGGGAGGAATGTGGTGTTTGTATGTGGCCTTCCTCCTCCACATGTGATCCCTCTTGTTCCTGTCTTCCTCAACTGCTCCCATCCATGGTGTCTATTCTATTTCCCCTTCCCAGGGAGACTTGTATGCACACACACCCCCAAGCCCTTCTTGTCACTTAGCTTCTTTGAGACCTAGGATAGAATCAAACACAACTGTCAGGAAAAAGTCAATGAAATGATATTTAATGATACTCTGCTCTACTCATAAATTGGTGCCTAGCCCAGTGGTCATCAGACAGGCTTCATCCAGCAACTGATGGAAACAGATGCAGAAACCTGCAGGCAAACATTAGGGAGCTTTTGGAATCCTATGGAAGAGAGGGAGAAAGGATGGAAGGAGAAAGAGGGGTCAAGGATACCACAGGAAAACCCACAGAATCAACTAACCTGGGCACATAAGGGCTCACAGAGACTGAACTGACAACCAGAGAGCCTGATGGGACTGACCTAGGTCCTCTGCATATTTGTCACAGTTGTGTGCTTGATCTTCCTGGGGAACTCCTAATAGTGTGAGCATGAGCTGTCTCTGGGGTCTTTTGCCAGTCACTGGGACCCTTTTCCTCATAGTCGGTTGTCTTTCGCAGCCTTAATACAAGGGGAGGTATGTAGTCTTACTGCAACTTGGTTGATATCCATGGGAAACCTGCCCTTTTCTAAATAGAACCAAAAGAGTGATTGGCGTAGGGAAAGAGGGAAGGTACAGGGAAGGAAGGGGAAGAGAGAGTAAAAACTAAAGTAATAATAATAATAATAGTAATAATAATGGTTTCCTTTGGGGGAACTGAAAGAAAAGACTTCATTATTTTGTGAGTCTTGGAATTCCTCAGCTGGGTAGAGAGAATCTGCATTGTAATTTTGAGCAAGGTCCATGAGTAGTTTTAAATCTTACATTGAAAATAAAAATGATTCCATTACTACTTGTTTTAGGATACTGTAGAGTATGAAGTACTAAAAGATCCTGGAAGCCCTTGAAATGTAAAGGTCTCCATGTATTTAAGGCTTCAAACAACCCAAATTGTTCACACACATGTTTCCAAGGATTATTTTGGTTGCTATTTATGGAAGCATCTTCTTCTACACCAGCATTCGCTGATTCCCACTGGCTCTTCCTACATAAATTTTCTGTTTCAACACTTGACACAGAAATTTTGGTATATATATTTAACCAGTTACCAAAATTTTTATTCTTTTTCTACCATGCTGCCACTGACATCCCATGTGACAGGAAGCTGAATCACAAATCACATTTCACATCTCCTCAGGGTGCAAACATGAGACAGAGATGTGGAGGGGAGTCAAGAAATCCCTTCAAGAAACAGAGCAGAGATGTGAGCAGGAGGCACTTTCTATTACCATTCAAAGACTTCGGACTTCATCCATGGCTTCTCTGGGAGCGTCAATCAATCAATAAAATAAATTTCAAAGTAGACACTTCGGCCTTTCTAGATTTACACTCAGTTTTGATCCATGTATTACAATCTCTTCCCTACCTCTAAGCTCACAATCTCTCCAGAAACTTGGACAGGCCACAAGAAACAATATTCTCAAAGGTACTTTCTCTGCCAGCATCCAGATGATCATTGTCTGTAACTTCATTCTAAGCACCTGTTATTTCCTTAAACCCAGGCCATAATAGCCAGTCTTTTGGCTACTTTCTAGGTTCCTTCTCAACCACCTTTCTCCACCCTTATCCCTTCCACCCCACAATATAAGGTGGAGAGAAAGAAGGCTAGAGGGAAAAGGGAGTGTCCATATCAATAGACTACTTTGTCCTCATTACTGGGTGGGGGGTCGAGTTCCTTGGGGCAAGTTTGATCTTCATCATCAGGAAGTCTCCAACCGGCAACCAGAAAAATGCCCAGCAGCAGATGGGGAGCACTAGCAGGGGCCAACAGCAGTCACCATGCCCTTCTCAGGGCTCTGGCATTTAGATACCCTCTCAAGAGTCTCCAGAATTCCAAATGATCTGTGGTAGCCAAAATCACATCCCCTCCAGAGGAAAAGGCTCTGCTGGTCAGCTGCAGTAGACAATCTAAAGCAGCCCCATATCCCACATCTGGAATTAAAAGAAAAACATATTGCCATAATATGTCTATGTTTTTAACAGAACCAAAATTCTCACTACAGCCCATCTAGCCCATTCGGTGTAAGACAACAGAGAAACAAAAGCTCAGGCAGAATCTAGATTCCTTGTCACATACACCGGGCACACACACAGGGTAAAAACAGCAAACAAAACAAAGATACATCTCTTTAAAACTTAATCTTTAAATTTATATTTAATTATGTGTACCCGTGTGTCTCTGTGTGGGTGTGTGCATCTGTGTGTAGGGGATTCACCATGCTTGGATCCCCTGCAGCTGAAGATGCATGTAGTCATGAGATGCCTGACATAAGCACAGGGAACTAATGACGGGTCCCCTACAAGAGTGTTTGGTATATGCTCTTATCCATGGAGCCCCATAAATGCTTAATCATAAAGAATGTGAAATATAATAGCTGATATCTCACCAAGACTCACATTAAACATTTTTGCCGTATGTACAGTACTTGAGTTCTATAATCTTATTAATGCTAGTATGGTTTTAAAATGAGTATCTTTGGTTGCCACAGTCTATGTTTTACCTTTGATATATGTGAAAAAGTGCTCTGAGTTAACAAGCTAGGAAATTTTCATCTCTCCTTTAGCCACTGTTTCCCCAGTGCAGGTAATTCTGCTTGAGACTTGGATTGAAAAACCTTAGATCAATAAACAGTTGGGGTCTATTATTAGAGATGATAAAGAAGCCACAAATGAAATACATTTGTAGAGATATTCTACATGCATTCCTTTTTATTTGGCTTAATTTGCTTTCATACAGTCATCTACAAAAACAAAGAAGAAAAGAGACCTTTTGGGCAGCCTAAATAGCATCGGTTATTTGTATGGGATAGAAAGCTTATCATCCAGCTGTGTCATCTTTACCAAAAAAGATCCACAGAGGGAAAGATCTACTGAAGTTCAGGGGCTTCCATGCAAGCTGACTGCCCAAGCTGTAAATTGCCTATTGACCTTGTTCCAATAAATGATTTTTTAATGGACTTCAGGATAGTGCATTGTGAGGCATGAGCTCTGCGCTGCCATCAACCCCTCTGAGTGCTGAAGAAGAAGTGCACCCCTACGAACATTAGAAGCCAAAAGAAAATTGCAAGCATTGACCACGTTTGTGCCCACGCTGCTTTCCACAGCAGGAGAATAGTTTGATGCTTTCTCCCTCCCTTTCCTTTCTACAGCACATCTTTTTATCCCACTCCTCCCAATCCCCAGTTTACTTTTCTTGATTTGTCCATTTCAATAAGATGAGTTCAAAGTCCTTGGACAAATCACCTTGTACATCAGTGTATGACAATAAATACACACTTAGTCTATTTTTAGACATGGTACAAACCCAGTTAAAAGGACTTCAAAACTGAAATGTCAACATCTCCAAATTCTGAGTCTGCCACAAAAATGAAACGCCCTTAAAGGAAGCAAGAACTGCTTCTTTCTTTGTCTTTACAGATATCACTTTAATGCTTTAAAATTATCCAGAAGTCTCAAATGTTTCTACTTCTAGGTCTTGTCAACCCTAAGGTGGAGAGTCAAAATGATATGTTTGTGGGTTTAGCACATAAATAAACTTCAAAATCAATCCAGAAGTAGAAGTCAGAGGAGAATCTACTTTGTAAGCTTCCCTACATCAACTTGGGGTTTACTCAAGTCTGAGAGGTCATTGAACATAATACTTACCTGGTTTGTAGCTAAGGAGAAGCAACCTATTTTGCCTTCAGGGTAGGGAGCGAAGCATGAAGTATCAGAGTTCCAGCATCAGGTTCAAAAATTGCTAGGAATTGAAGAAGGTCTGATGCACTCAGTCTAAAATCAGCTTGAAAGACTAAGAAATATGCCTGTGGTCAACCACAAATCATGTATTTCTCTGTAACTAAAGCCTTCTGAAGCCTACTACAAAGTAGATAAATTTTCTCTTCAGTACAACCAGCAATTTACCGACCTCCTCAACCAAGCCCTTATCTTGTGGAAACCTCAAAGCCCCAAGAAACAGAAAGTTGGTGGTTTGAATTTTCCACCTTTGAGTCATCTAAATAGATGCACAACACTACAGGGCAACTCAGAGTGTGTGCTGTAACATAGTACCAGACTAAGAACTGTCTCCAGTCTGCTATCAGACAACTATAGACAAAACCCACAGATTTAAAACCTCTTACTATCATTTTATAGGATAAGTATATGTCCATTTATTTTAATCAAAAATGCATTTGATGTCTTTTCTACCAATTTATTTTGTTTTTATTCTACATAATTATTCGTCCATAATATACTAGAAAATTCTTTACCAGTTTTACTTAGCAAAATATGCTTAAAAGATCCAGTTTCTTATTCATGAGGAATTAACTTTTGTACTTAATTTTATTTTTTCACTTTAAATCCCACTCACTGTCCCCCTCTTGGTCACCACCTCCCATAATCCCTCTTCCATGCCCCCTCCCCTTCTTTTCTGAGCAGGTCTCCCCCTAGATATAACCCCCATCCTGGCACTTCAAGTCTATGCTAGACTAGGCACTTCCTCTCCCATCAAAGCCAGACAAGGCAGCCCAGCTAGAACATATCTATGTACAGGCAACAGCATCTGTGATAACTCCCACTCCAGTTGTTCAGAACTCACATGAAGTCTAAGCTGCATATCTACTACATATATGCATGTGTAGAGAGGGCTGGAGTCAGTTTCTGTGTGTTCTTTGGTTGGTAGTTCAGACTCTGAGAGCCCTAAGGGTCCAAATTAGTTGACCCTGTTGTTCTTCCTGTGGAATTCCCATCTCCTTTGGGGTCCTCAATCCTTTCTCCTATTCTGAGGAATCAACTTTTGATAAGGGTAAGTTTACAAACTTTGTCTTTCCCCAAATAATTTCATTAAGTATCTATATAAGGTATTTGTGGCTATCTTACGTCTTTATTCCTTGAATTTGTTCAGGTCCTCTTGGAAGCAGAAAATAAAGCAGGATTAGAAATAGAAGAGATTTATTGGGACAATACCCAAAAGGGTTAAGGGAGAAAAAGGGAGCTGTATGGTAGTAAGAGACACTTCTCAGGTGGAACCCTGAGAAGGAAGAGTCAGGTGAGCAGGAGGAAGGAAAGAACAAGTTGAGAGAGGAGCAAAGTAGAGAAGTAAGACAGCCAAAGTCAAGAGGAAAGATGCTTTTAGAAGGCACAGAATTTCTAGCCAAGCACGATGCTGAAGATCTCTAATCCCAGCACTAAGACACAGAGAGATGGGGGTTTAAGATCATTCCTAATTACACTGTGAGGATTGGCTACATGAAAGCATGTCTACAAGCAAAACAAGACAACACAAAAGAATGCAGATCATGTCTAAGAAAATTCAAAGAGGAGAGCATAAAGTCTGTCCTGAGTTACCACAGCAATCCTCTACCTCCCCAAATTGAGAACAATGTCTAGAAAATGAGACTTGGGCACAAAGTCAGTAAGAGATTTCAAAGCCAACTGGAGTTGGTAGGGCAATTGTTCAATTGTGCTTTCTGCAATCAGAGGTCCAGAAGGTCATTCTTATGGCCACCATACTTGTACTGATTCACTAAGGGGAGGTGGACACCTGCTCACCTGTGTGAAATAGGTTGGATGGTTTCAATCCTCCGTCGTCTCTACTCCCCTGAACTTACTGAGCTGGAAAACCAAAGAAAGTCTAACATGAACTGGTAATAAGTCAACCTGCAGGCAAGGTCTACAGCACAATGATGGGAAACGTGGATGCTTCCTCTGCAAAGAATTTGAAACAAACATCTGCTGTTCAGTCAGCTACTAGGCTGTTGGTTATAAAACCTTAAACTTTTGATTTAGAACAAAAACCTTATTCTACAACTCAGCTATACCAGCAAATCTCTCACTTAGAGGATTTGGGGGATATTACTTAATCCATGAATACATCTAACTCTATTTTTAGTATTTGAATGTAATCTCTATTTATATTTCTCAACTGAAACTAGGTGTGGATGAAAATGAACTGTAGCTCAAGTACATGCATTATTCTAAACTCATGGCACATTTCCCAATATGGTCTCATGTGTTCCCTAGCACTTAACGTCTCCATAGCAGTTGCTCAACAAACATGAGTGGGAATAGCATTTGTCCTTGGACTAAAGTGTTAATCAGTACTTCACATTGAACTGTACATGAAACAGAAGTTCTATACTCAAAGAACTTGAGAAAATGACAAAACAAACGTGATACAGCACAGAGTTTTGACTTCAGAAGAAAGAAAGAAGAATGCTCCATTAAGATGGTTTTGTAGAGCTCCCTTGATATACACAGGTCTCTAAGGACTGATCATCCTGAAGACAAGGTCAAAACTCCATTAGTAAGAATGGCCAATTCATTGTAAGATACCAGGAGTGACTTTATTAGGAAGTTATGAAAAGAATTAAATCTACAAAAAGTTTCTGTGCCTTCCTCATTTTGCCTTTGGTTTTCATCCTTGGCTGGTAAACTGGAAAGTTCTTACCTCATCATGTTCTAGCCCACAGGAAAAGATGGCAAACAGAGAAATACAAAGAAGAATTCAAGAGTTAACTCACCATGAAAAAATTCAGCTTGTTCTGGTTTGTTTGTTTTGTCTCTAGGCTGTCTTCTGGTGGACATTAAATAGCACCAAAAAAAATCCTTTTTTACCATTTAAAACATAATGAACATATTGGATCTCAAGAACATGGGCCTGGACCACATTGTGTGATGGTAGCAACACTGTGGACAGTGGATAGATGTGTCATCCCCAGTCTAAACAACAGTTCCAAGACATTAAAGAACTTCACAGGGAGCAAGTCCAAAAGAACTTTCAATGACATCTGAAATCAGCCTTCTTTGAAGAAAATCATCCTGGAAAATGGAGTGTAGCCAGGGCCATTTTTCCGGTTCTGTTTCAAAATTCTCCAGTGTTTCTAAGAGGACAAATAGAATGTTATTCAAATCAATGAAGCATATATCACTGAGAAGTCTACATCATTGAGTAGTATCAGACTGAGCTGCATAAAAAGCAAAAATATGGTTGTCTTTTTATCACATCTCCTAAAAAGAAAGTGTTCCCATGAATTTTAAATCAGAAAGAGAATTCTTTTAATGACCAGAAGTTCACCCTAAAATCTGTATTTTCTCAGTCTAATTAGGATAATTGTTTAGTAAATCATCCTGTTCCCTAAGAGATGTTTTGTTTGCATGAATAGAATTCTACTCATATGTAGATGCTCATTAAATTCTATGGCCTACAATTATAAGTAATGAAGACAAAGTCTAAAGAGTAAATATTATGAGATGGGAACATTTATATGGGTCTTGACCCTTCACTTTGCTATGACAGTGAAGGCTCCATTAACACCATATTGATTTAATGAGACCCAGGATAAGAGTAGCACTCTTCCTCCAAGACACCAAATGATACATTAAATCTGTCTGCATCAGATGATTCTATCAGGCCTTGAGTTCATTTTGATTTATTTTTCCTGAAGAAATAAAGAAAAACCATGAGGATTTTTTTCATCCCAAATGCCTATGGAAAATTCCATTAATAATAAGTACAATTGTTACCATGGTACTTGGCACAGACTTGGTACTCAGAGTAAAAGGACTCCATCACAAATAGGTTTCATGGCCATAGTCTGCATATGGAACACAGATCCAGACTTGAACCTTCAAATGCTGCCTTTAAATAAAAAGGGGAAGGTAAGATGTCTCTATCAGAACCACTTTACTCTTCCAGTTATATTTTAGAATATCTTTGTCCTTGAGAAACAGTTAAGGTTACCTATTTGTAAGACTTTCCCAACTAAAGTGATCATATTAAAAGCAGACAACTAATCTGGCATTAGCTCTAAACATGGGAAGCGTCTTCCTTCAAACATTTGCCAAACTTTAAACACATACAAAAAAAAGTTAGTGAAAGTCACCAAGACAGAACGAAGTCCTCAGTAAAATCTTAGCAGATGAATACAACATGTAGCAAATAATAACACAGTATAATCAAGAGACATTTATCCTAGGTATGCAAGAGAAGTTGACACCTTAAAAATCACCCCAATAATACCCTAAGGAGAAGTCTATAGAATCATGTCACTTGACTGGTTAAAAAACATTTGGCAAAACCGATCATTAGAAAAAGTCTCAATCCTCATCATAGAAACTTCTTTCGCTGTAGATAGCAGTAGCAAAGAGACCCACTACTGGTCAAGGCACAGAAAATAGAAGACTACAGAATGCTCAGCTCTGAACAGAACAGCTATATCATAGTCCCTCTCCTCAAGGCTCAGGGAATTTTGCAGAAGATAGGGAAGAGCAGTGGACTAGAGGAAACTGTTTTCTGGAACAGCAGGACAGTTGCACATATGAATTCAGAGCAGGTGATACAGTAAACCCAAGACCTCTACAAGTTCAAGCAAGGTCAAAGTCTAGGATATGAAGGGGAGGCGGTCACAAAGTCTCACCTCAAGCAAAAGAACTATTGATAATTAATAGCTGTAATGAAAGAATGAGTCTTTTCCTTTAAGGGTTCAGTATGTCGACCATGTTCCAGTAGAAGACCACGCATATACAAGTATGGTCAACAGCAACTGTACTTGATGGGTTGGAAAAAAAAAAAAAAAAAAGTTTAGTGGGTATAGAAATCAGGAAGGTGTGGGAAGAGGAAGTGCAAATTGTCAAAATACATTGTAAAAAGTTCTCAAAAAATTAATTGAGAAAGGGGAAAAACTGTAGGTGTACTAGGAATAGAGAGAAATCTCCATCATAAAAAAAAAAAACTAAATAAAAACAATAAACCCTCAAACCATTTGTTTGATGAAGTCATCTATAAAGTGTGGTTTGGGACAAAAAAGACACCAGTTATGAATTGTTGTACTATTGAGTTTGCCTTGAGAGAACTTTGCAAGGTGTTTTAGTTAATAAATTATTGAAAAAAGAAATTGCACCAACCAAATACTGAAATGCAACATGCCATGATTTATGGAAGTCAACAATTCTTAATGTTACCATAACTATTTCATGTAGGTATCATCACACAAAATCTGTGGCTTTCATCAGGAGATAGATACCCATTTATGAATGCTTTGATCTCTTCTCTTTTGCTGCCCATCAGCATAGAATGAGTATTTCAGCACTCAGTCTGGCAGTTGAAGAAGACAGCAGAACCCAGAATTCAATGCCTCTGTTCCCTGGAACCTGAGATTAGTGTCCTTCTGAGGATTCTGTGGAAATATCTTGTGTTTTTATAGAACAAAATTTAACACTGAGAAATCTAATACACTAATCTTCATAAATGCTTGTGTGTAAATGTGAGAGGTAGGCACTATTCTCTGACTCTGGCTAAATTTCTTCTACTGAGAGATATAGTTGGCATACTAACAATAACCAGAGTTATAATTGTGCCTCTGGCCATGCTACCAAGACCTAGAGACTGGTCCTCTAATCATTTCCATTTCTTCAAGTGTAGGGGAGGGTTGAAAGAAGGTGTCAATCAAAAAGGACCTACAGTGCAAGTACAGACAGGCTTTAAGGTTTTCTATTCTTCCTCCACTGTGTTTCATAGGAAGTATCTCACATAGATACTGATGGATATCCCAAAATATATACCTGGCTTTCAAAATAGCCATCTTCCAGCCACTGCTTCACCTAGGGCTGAAAGCTTACAACTCTCTGAGGTTTTAAGAAGCAAACATTGATCAACCTGCCTGTTTCAAGACAATGCCATGAAGTTTTTATTTCTATTGCTCTGTTAATACAGCTTGAGATCAGGGATGGTGATATTTCCAGAAGTTCTTTTTCTGTGCAGGATTGTTTTAGCTATCCTGGATATTTTGTTTTCCCATATGAAGGTGAGAATTGTTCTTTCAAGATCTGTAAAGAATTTTGTTGGAATTTTGATGGAAATAGTATTAAATCTGTAGATTGCTTTTGGTAAGATAGCCATTTTTACTATGTTACTCCTACCAATCCAAGAATATAGGAGATCTTTCCATCTTCTGGCATCTTCTTCAATATCTTTCTTCAAAGACTTAAAGTACTTGTCATACAGGTCTTTTACTTTCTTGATTAGAGTTACATCAAAATATTTTTTATTATTTGTAGTGGCTATTATAAAGGATGTTATTTCCCTAATTTCTTCTTCATCCTGTTTGTCATTTGTATAAAGAAGAGCTGTCAGTTTTGTTGTTGTTGTTAATTTTGTATCCAGACACTTTGATGAAGGTGTTTATCAGCTATAGGAGTGCTCTGGTAGAATTCTTGGAGTCACTTATATATACTGTATATCATCCGCAAATAGCATTGTTTTGAATTCTTTCTTTCCAATTTGTATCCATTTGATCTCCTTTAGTTGTCTCATTACTCTAGAGCTATACACTCCTAGGCATATACCCAAAAGATGCTCCACCATACCACAAGGATATCGGCTCAACTACATTCATATTAGCTTTATTTGTAATAGCCAGAAACTGAAAACAACCTAGATGCCCTCAACTGAAGAAAGGATAAAGAAAATGTGGCACATTTACACAATGGAATATTACTTAGTGATTAAAAGCAATGACAATATGGAATTTTGGAGGCAAATAAACGGAACTAGAAAAGATCATCCTGAAGGAGGTGATCCAGATCAAGAAAGACAAACATGGTATGTACTCACTTATGAATGGATATTAGCCATAAAGTACAGTATAGCCATGCTACAATCCTCAGACCCAAAAAAAGCTAAGTAACAAGTAGGGCCCAATCGAGGATGCTTGAATCTCACTGATAAGGGGAAATGCAATAGATATCTGGGTAGATGGATACAGGGAACTGGGTGAGAGAAAGGATGGGAAGAAAAGGGATCAAGTGTAGGGAGGATGGCAAGAGAGAGAACTGGAGTCAGTGTTGAGGGGGGCATACCCCAAGACAAGCTAGAAATCTAGGACATTGGAAACTCCCAGAAATCTCTGAGGATAACCTAGTTAAGACTCCTAGCAATAGGGGATATGGAACATGAAACAGGCACCTCCTGAAATCAGGCAAGACTTCCAATGGGGATTCCAAGCCAGCCACAAAACTTTTGAGCCCCCAGTTTTTCCTGCCTACAAGAGGTGCAGGAATAAAGAGAGAGCAGAAAGTGAGGGAATGGCCAACCAATAACTGGCTCAACTTGAGTCCCATGCCATGAGAGAGAGCCCACCCATGACACTATTAATAATATTTTGCTATATTTGTAGGCAGGAGGCTAGCAATAACAGTCATCTGAGTGGCTTCACCTAGCAGCTGATGAAAACAGATGCAGAGACCCACAGTCAAACATTAGGCTGAGCTCAGGGAATCTTTTGGAAGAGGGAGAGGAAGGATTGAAAGAGCCAGAGAGGTCAAGAACACCACAAGAAACAACAACTAACCTGAGGACATAGGGCTCACAGAGACTGAACCACAAACCACCAACCAGACTGCATACATTGGACAGACCTAGTCCCTCTACACATATGTTACAAATGTACAGCTTGGTCCTCATATGGGACCTCTAACAGCAGGAGTAGAAAGGATGTGAGAGGGAGGGACTGGGAGGAGAGGAGGGGAGGGGAAGATGCAGACTACGATGTGAAATAAATAATAAGTAACGAAAAAACAAAAACAAAAAAAAAACAAACGTGTAAACTCTAGAGGAGGACATTGCTGCAGCCACTTGGCATCCTTGCCTCTTGAAGAGTGATGAGAACTGAAAAGGAGGGAGTAAAGCAGTAGAGAGTGCAGGCCGCACAGATCCAGATGCCGAGGTCTAAGATGTCGCAAGGACTGATGTGCTGCCTATAACACCCCTATGCATAAGAAAGTTGCCTCAAACAAGTTAGCCTGCACCCACAACTGATTGACACTACATGAAGTCCCACAGGCCTCCTCTTAACTCAGTGGGGCACCCTAAAACACTATCTTGATTTCCAATATCCTCATCAGCTGATGCCTTGGCTGAGACTCTATCATCGTCTTCTTCTCTGACTCACCCTGCTTCTCTCCCCTCCCCACACATCCAGTATACATTCTACAATACAGTGCCTGTATTTTATCTTCCTGAGTTCACATTGTCAACCTGACCTTCCACCAACGATTATAACAAAGTATCCCAAGGAAATGTTACATTTAATGTATTTTATGTGTAACACACACACACATACACATACACACAAAATACATACATATGAACATATACATATATGTCTATGTATGAATGGAAAAGACAGATAGGACGAATGGAAAGGATTGAAAGAGAGAGAGAGAGAGAGAATAGGGATGATGTCCCTATGGACTCTCTGAACCAGTTAAGCATCAGGTCTCTTATGTAAATATTTTCTTTCATTTATTGGATCAAAAAGAATATAGACAAAGTGATCTCAAAGCCACAGATTTATACATGTATTTGCTAATACAGAGAAGACATCTAACTGTACATAGCCCAACATTGCTGAGTTAACTTTGCTTTGCTTTCCTTAAGGACTGCTTCTTACTGTCACTAGACATCTGTTTGAGATCCCAGCACAGACAAAAACCTTATTGCTCTTATTTAGGATCTTTTGAGAGGCAGGCATCACTACCTCTATGACAAGGAGGAGAGCTAAGCTTCCACCATGGACCATGAGGAATAAAGTCAAATGAATGCCCTTGGTTTGCTCAGCACTGGTCCCTGTGTACAGTGGTGGTGTCGACCGCAACTCTTGGTGTTGCTCCACTCAGATAATTGCTCCACTTCTATAATGACTCCCTCCACTGCATGGGCTCCAGAAAGTTTCAAACAACTGAGAACCTGGTTATACCTCTGGTCTGTAAATTCTAAAGTTTTTTTTAACTCTTTCTAGTAGAGAAAAGCAATTTCTAAGAAAAGAATGAGATGTACAGGAAATAATGAAACTCGTTCTAGAGGGAATAAATCAACCAGTTTAATTTAGAAAGAGACAAGAGAAGGGAAAATCTCATTATGAAGGAAACAGAGCTGAGGTTCAGTAGTCATAGGAAGAAAGTATACCCAGATGAGTCCTCGTGGTGGCAAATTGCCCTGACAATGGCATTTTAATAAAGGGAAGACAGTGTGAGGGAAATAAGAATCTTCTTTAGTATGAAGTACAAGGAGATTGAAGATCAATGATCCTCAAGCATGGGACAAGGAGGGCACTGGAAGAATTAAAGGACACTGTGGGAGGCCCTGAGACCAAGGAGAAAGAGGACATTTCCATCAGACAAGCTCATATTGTGGTGTGGGAGAAAGTAGTTTTCATAAAAGTCTTAAGGAAGAGCAAGGAACGACTTAAACAGAAGTGCTTCCTGCATGAGAGATTTTAAATTGAAGTTTGTCCTCTTCTATTATTTAAAGGTTGGAGACTTATTGACATTAGATACATTTTAATAAAGTCTATTAAAAAGAAAAACAAATTCCTTTTCTATGGTAACCAACCACTTCACTGTGTCATGGGGCTTATGGTCTTCTCATCACTTGAACCTTTGACACAGGACAATGAAAGAAGAGGCTGATGGCCATGCCAGAGCTCTGCTAGTGACCTTGGCTGCCACTGTCCCTCAGAACTCATTCCCCACTCTCAGTAGAGAGCAGCACCCCTTTTTCCTAGACCACACCACAGCTCAAACCCTTCACCCTCTCCAATTCCACAGTATACTTCTGTATCTCCACATACTCAAAGAGAACCTCAATTTAGTTGTGCTTTATGAGAGACCATGAGAAAATCCACCATTAATCATTTCTTGGGGAGAAAACATATCCCACTTGGAAGCCCATTTTCACTTTTTAAAAGACAGCATTTTAACAGAAGTATCTCACACTTACGTAAAAAAAAAAAAAAAAAAAAAAAAAAAAAAAAAAAAATCGACTGCTGCTGGCAAGGATCCCTAGCACACCCAAGGCAGAACATCTAACATTTATGGAACGCTTTCTATGTGCCAGACACCGTGCTAAATATCTTCATGGCAACACCTGCACTGTGGCACAGTTCTCTCCCTCAAATCAAGATGAAGAAGAAATACGACCTAACACTCCCTGGCTGAGTCCTGGTGAGGGAGAATGAAACAGAAACTTCATTTCTTGAAAGGCAGATATAAAGCCGGGCGGTGGTGGCTCACGCCTTTAATCCCAGCACTTGGGAGGCAGAGGCAGGCGGATTTCTGAGTTCGAGGCCAGCCTGGTCTACAGAGTGAGTTCCGGACAACCAGGGCTATACAGAGAAACCCTGTCTCGAAAAACCAAAAAAAAAGAAAAAAAAGAAAAAAAAAAAAAAAAAGAAAGGCGGATATAGAAGCCACGGTTTACCAGAATTGTGAGACCTGGGGGTTATCAGCCTCCACAAAACAGCTCCAGGAACTGGTTCCAATTTCTGTCGACACCTTGGTCTTGGTATCTATTGTCTTTACTCTCCAAAAGAAACCAATTTACTTTCTAGGAAACCGATGACTTACAGCAACTGCGTTCCTGGTCCTTGGGTCCTATGGAATGAAGTAAGCTATCACTCCCTTCCTTTTGGGTAAGGAGATACCTAAACTCAGCCTCACTTTATATAGTCAAATGGATTATAGACATAACTAGGTTTTCCCCACATCTGAGACTTAACAGAATGATGTAAAAGGCAGAGAAGCCAGGTTCCCAAACTTCCATCTTCTTTAACATGGGTAGCCTCACTAAAAACTTTTCCTTTATCGTTATACCTTTCAACCCGAGTTCTGCCCTAGGAGACTCCTACTTGTGGAGTATTTCAGACCTTTCACTGGTGCCTGTCATCCACTGGAAGTAAAAAGGACAGTAATGTAAAAAGTACAGGTGATCATTATCACCTGGTCCACCATCCTTGGGAGCATGGGACCATTGCCTCTACTGACAGTCATTGTATCTGTCAGGAAGAAATCTCCACATAGCTCAGGTTCTAGCACCCTCTTCATCTGTCCCTTCAAGACTAGCAGTGGTGATAGAAACCCCTATTAACACAGAGCTGCCCATCATCCCTCACCACTTCTCCTAAGCCACACCCATTCCCTCATGAGCAATCTTTTCATTTCAGTCTTGTCAAATTTCCCAGTCTTAATGTGCCATCTGTTTCCTGTTCAAGAATTTGACTGATACAATATTGAAATTGTTGGCAAAAGGTGACAAGACTCACCAAAACATAAATATACAATAAAACAGACTTAAGACACAATTTTGAAAACTGCAAGACATAAACCTTTTATAATGTCCAAGATTTTATTGTCAAAATTATTTTTCTGATTTAAAATTTTTAACGTATTTATATCTTTAAAAAAAGACCAAGTTCTAAGCTATTGAGTGAATTACTCACTGTCTCAAAATTGGATGAAAAGACATATGTATTTCTGTCTATATAAGTAAAATGTTATTGTTAATATGTCATATAAAAAGGTGGCTTATTTTTTATGATTATTGAAGTTAGTGTGTCCTGATCTCTGTTTTTTTTTTGTGGCCAGCCAGCAGCACCAAAGCTCTGCTTTCTTTTTTTCTTTCCTACTTTCTAACTTAGAGTAACATGAAAAGCCTCCTTGCTCCAGAAAGCTGGTGTCTAGTCCTTACTTTGTCATCTGACATCATTGCCTTAGTTATATTGTACAATTTCTCTGAGTCTTCCTTGCTATTATGGACTGAATTATACCACCCACCATACCTATTCATAAAGTAAGTCTTTATCCAGACTATCATAGAGTTTGGAGTTGGAGTCTTTTGGAGTCAATTGGAGCTGTAATCTTGAGCCCTTGTGATAGGAATTTGGACCTCATAAAAAGAGAGACCAAAAAACTCATTTTTTTTCTTCCATGTGAGGTCATAATAATAAAGCCATTATCTTCAAAGCCTGCACTAAAAATGTATCCTACCAAACATGGTTACTGGTTTCACAGCCTTGGCCATTATGGTTAACTGAGCTTTGGTTTCATTATTAAACTCTAGAACAATAAAAATGCATACTCTGGGGCCTTCCTGTAAGAACTAAATGAGATAAATGAAGTTCTTGGCACACTGTCTGGTACTTAGCAGAGCTCAGTGTCAAACATCATTGACAATGCCATAGACATACAAATGAGTCACTCTGACAAAGCTAGAGAAGGCTTCTTGGACAAAGCATTGAGGAAAGGAGGCAGAACTGTATTCCAAATTACCCTTCATTTGCAATACCCACAGATCTAATCCAACATTAACATCCACTCTTCGATTATCTATTCATATTTGAATTCACAACTCAACATCCATGTATGAGTAACCATCTAAAAGCTATATCATAAGCAGTTCTAGCCAGGAAGGAGAAAACTTGACAAGGTATTTTAGAATTCACCAGTTGCATCCTTGGGCCAAGATTAAAGGATGGAGATTGTGTGGGGAACCTGAGAGAGGATGCACTCAATCTGTTGTGTCAGGATGGACAGACTTGCTGAACTCTGTGCATGTGGGTTTCATGGAATGACATGCCAGCTAGGCTATACATTTCTTAGATCAAAATTCCTACTTCATTTCACACGTGACCTCCAGTCTCAGCAGCATCTCAGAGCATTGAACACAGAGCAGATTTTCATGTCTGATTACTGTGTACAGGAAGGCTGAGTAGGCAACCTTGCATTCTGACAATCTATGGAAGGAGAACTCCGGGGGGAAAATAACCTGAGAATCCATTTGAATGGAGAAAGTATAAGATAGGAAGTTCAGACAATGAGGATTGTTTCCAGTGAGAGAAATAACCAGAAAAAAAACCCGAATTTATAATTGTCTTTCACAAATTGTAGAACTCTTCTTTGGTGAGCTTGTCATACATAGAAATTTGTTAGGCACAAGGAGGAGAAGAATAAGGGGAGTATGGAGGAGGAAGAGGAAAGAGGAGAAACAGAGAAAGGAGGGACACCTTACACACTGTGGGAGAAGAAAGAGGGAGACTAGGTGGCTATTCTAGAAAGGATAGTTCTGTACTCTCAGCCTGTGGGACACTGAGACATGTAAGTCAATCCAAGTCTGATTCATGTGAACAGAAAAGATTAAGAATTGCTGGGTCTCAGCTGATACCCTGTTCTGAAAGATATCTGTACACCCCCTGAACACCTACTCTCCGGTGTCATTCCCTTCCCCACATCCTGCCATTTTGTGTTTATAACCCCTGTGTGAATAAGTAAATTATGATTTTATTTAAATAATTAAATAAATTTTAAAAAAAGAAAAAAAGAAAAAAACGCCAGAAAAAAAAGAATTGCTGGGTTATTTTCTCCCACTAGTGTTTTCTCCATTTGACAAGGTACACTTGCTCATTATCCCTAGCCTTAGGGAATCTCGCACCTTCAATAATCTCAATTGCTGCAGAGTAATAGGAGAGAAGAAGGAATTAGAATAGATATCTCGTACCTGTGGCTTTCTATATTAAGGATATAAAACACACAAAAGGGACTGGATTAAAAAAAAAAAAGAAAGAAAATGAGATTGCTTCAATCACATCCCAATCTAGAGAATTGTTAATTAATTATAAGGCCAAGTAGAAGGAAAGAGCATGAGCAAAAGATTTCTTATAGGAAGTGAATCTGAAAAATACCATTAGATAAACGAAATGTCTACCTACTGTCTCACACAGTAGGTCAGGTCATTGTAAATTAGGGTTGGTAGACTGACCCAATGCTAGGCTAGAAATATGGCTCAGTGGTTAAGAGCATTGACTGCTCTTCCAAAGGCCAGTCAATTCCAGCAACACATGTGCTCACAACCATCTGTAATGGGATCTGATGCCATCTACTGGTGTGTCTGAAGACAATTACAGTGTATGCATATAAATTTAAATAAATAAATAGATCTTTAAAGAAAAAAATGATCAAAGGGAGAGTTAATGTAATTGAGTAAGTCATATTTACACTTAGAAATGGCAGTGGAAACTTCAAAAACAGTCCACCTAGCCTATTTAATGCTTATGTTTGTTTTTTATATACGTAAAAAAATCTATGTCTAGTGTGTCCCTCAATGAAACTCTTTTCTAGTTTTCTACTCTTCTTTGGGCATAACCCTCACATAATTATGTTTTTAAGATGACTGACGAAGCTCCAGTCATCCTGTCCATGTCTCAAACAAAAGAAAGACAGTGATATCAGCAACTTCCCTTGAACCTCAGTGGTTACAATTCTGTCATATGACTATACCCACCTGCCTGAAATGGAAACTTAAGTTTAAAAAAAAAAAAAAAAAAAACAAATATCTAGTTTAGTGTGGTGGAAGGTGAAGAGTTCAGTAAGAAATGAGGAAAAAGTTCCTCCACAGAGATTAAGGTTTCTCATAATAGCCTAACCATGTAGTTTGTGGCCTGCGTCAAATCCTTTGAAGAAGTTGAAGCCAAAGTGAAAATTATTGCTCTCACCTAATCAGCTGGTTTTCTAAGAGCTCTTAAAAAGCCTCCTGCAGAGGAAGTATGGGCAGAACGAACGTGTTCCTCTGTTAATTATTGCAATGTCAATCAATCATTCTGCAAATGTGGTCGGGGCAAACAGGAAAACATTCACACACGACAGTGGGTGACTCACCCTAAGTCCAGTTTGATGAAGCTGCATTACATGCCTGCTCCATCATTTCCTCTCTCACTTCCTTTCTCTCTCTCTCTCTCTCTCTCTCTCTCTCTCTCTCTCTCTCTCTCTCTCTCTCTCTGTCTTCTCTCTCTCTCTCCCTCTCTTTTTCTTCCCCTTTTCTTGCCAAAGTTTATCAAGCTAACCTGAGTTTATTCTAGAGTCTCCAGAGGGCTGGGATTCAAACACCACCTGAGACGACTTTTTTGAGAAGACCCCAACTCCCCCATGTTCATTTTAAAACTATCTTCATTAATCTTTACTTTCTAGAAGGTAAATTTAAAATATAAGACAGGATAAGTCATTTCTTTACAAATTTTATAGCTTTTATAAAGTATTTTAGGAAAATACATGTGATTTTTATAAACATTAAGTCAAAAACATCAAGCTAAGACATAAGTGTGTCTTAAAAAGTTTGAAGCCTGAGAACTCAGAGGGGTCTTGCCAAGAAAGTGTTTTGCAGGCTGGTATTCTTCCCAGGACACTTGCACTACACAGTATCCATACTGAGAGCCTGAGGGAGTCAGGCATCTACAGTAACAGGCTCCCCACATAGCTCAGACCAGTCAGGACACCATTTGCACTGTGGTCTATGTAAATTGCACGCCTAGGGCACACCTCCATAGACCACCCATGCAGTTCCCATGGCAACAGGACAGATGGACAAGGATGCCCTTCTAAAAATATCACATGGCAACTACTGAAAACAATTTAACATTTTATTCTCATAAATGTTTTCCAATTTTAAAAATTCCACATATGAACAGAGTTGGTTCACTTCTTAACAACAGAGAATTTTTTACAGCTTTATAAAAGTATAGTGATCTTTCTAAATTGGGGCATTTATATCACCCCTTTCAAGGCTCATAGAACGTCATGGAACAGGGGTAGGAAGAATGTAAAAAAATAAAATGAAAGAGAGATGCAAAAAGGTGTCACCTGGACTTGGCATGGCTGTGGTACCTATGAACTTATTGCAGCTGTGGTTATCTACACAAGACCAGCACAAGACTGGGCCCCTGGACACTTGCCAATGGATTGGGGCGGAGCCTACAGAGGATTGGCAATTAAGGATAGTTAGTAGAAGGATGTCATTTTCTTCAGCAGCATAGACACAAATAAGTTGACCTTGCTAAACTAATAACCTAATACCACCAGCTCTTGTGCAGGAAACTCTTCTTGAATTCAGCAGGCCACACAGAAGGTCAGGAAAATAGGCAAGTACTTGTTGAGAAGGGCTCCTGTAGAAGACGAAGGAGGCTGAGAGGAAGGAGGGCAAAAGCACTAGAGTTCATTATAGACATGTATAAAACTGTCAAACAAAAATTCTGTTTTTAACTTGAGTGATTTATGGATGTTACATACTTCCTAGGAGGCAGGAAAAAAAAAAAGAGTGTCTCAACATGTACCATGACTGAACCCAAACAGACAGGCCCAAGACTCCCTTGAAGTCATGGACATTTCGTTCCAGACTTATTTCTACATATGTCAATTCTCATTTCTTCTTCCTGTTACTCACATAGCACAGAAGCCTCAGGGACAATGAATTATTAGTTTGCTTAATTATATGGTTAAAAGTAAAAACTATTTTCAGCTTCCCTCATATGCAAAACTTACCTATCCCTTCATATATATTTGAAAAATTCTTATTCAAGTTAAATTTATATTGAAGGCTTGGAGTCCAGAGATACATTTCTAATTGTGACTGTGTTTTAATCCCTAGAGTTTCTTATTCAAATGACTGACTTAGACCTTGAATGTCTATTGCTTTAGGATTCAATACTGATACATTCTGAAAGGAATCATTTGTTCCAATCCCTATGGCACAGTAAAGAACAATGCCAGACAATGTGGCTTGCCCACATGACCAGGCTGCCCCTAAAATAGGAATCTCAGAATATCTGCTCATGAGACTGGCAGCTGGAAGCATCTCAGTCGCCTGGAACTGTTAGAAATTCAGAAAAAAAAAATCTTGCTTGCCTCTCCTCCCTAATTCTAAACGTCTCAAGAGCTACTGTGAGGCATAATACTACTAGATCAACGTTTCATGCAGCTTCGTATACTGACAAACTTGGGGAACTGTCTACTACCATTACATGCCCAGGGTATAATTTTCAGAAGGAAGTTTAGGGGTTTATACTGCTCTCTCTGTCTCTTGACAATGCTGGTCCAAACCCCAACCTCTGATGCACAGGCTTCTATTAGCATGTAGAAAACAGTGACTCAGAAAATCACTTGAACATCTAGGAGCCACAAAGGAGGTTACCATTTGCCACTTTCAGGTGATTTGAGTCACCTGAAACTACAGATCAAGTCCACCTCTCCTGAGCCCACATTAGCTTTGGTTGTTTCCACAGCTTACCCAAAGGAATTTTCAGCTCTCAAGTCACAGAACCCGAAAAGGAATAAGTACAATCTGAAGAGCCACAGTGAAAATGAAGGGTCTGGGCTAGCTGGTCAATGCGGTTCATTTTGTCCTCTGTCACTTGCCTGTCAAAAGTTGCTGATGAGATTTCCTAAACCTATCACTTTATGAGTCTGTCAGCATTAGCTCAAATGGAAACACTGAGCCACAGTCGCTGACTGTCCCACATCCGGACAAGTCTCCTCCATCAAGGCCCCCTATCATGTTGAGCAATAAACAACTCTTCAACAAATGATGTGGTCCTGATCTCGGATTCTAGAGTCTGTTCCATGTTTCCATTGGACCCTACCATAATTTCCACATACCTATTTCACCACTGACATCTCTAACACAAGGTCCCCTCTGTCTAGTGTCGAACAGGTAGGACTGTAGTTACTACCTTCCACCACTTACAGGACTCTATCTTTGTGACTTCTGCTCATCCTTGGAAGCCTCTACATCAAATCAGGTCACATCCAAGCCTCAGTATTCAGTATGTTCCCTCCTAAACCCAACAAGTCAAGTATGTGCTTGGGATGCACAAAATGATGATTTGTGCATCTTTAGCAATGCTAAATGGTTGGTTGTCCTTTGTTTTTAAAAGGAAAGTTTTGTCAGATAACATTCATGGCAAACTAAAGTACCACAAAGGAAGAGAGGTAATATATTCTGGCCTTTAAAAGCCTAGGAAGGCATGTTTACAAGAAATCATTCACAGGATAAGTCAGTCCTTGAGGATTTCCAATTGTTATTGTTATTTCTAGCATCTAACAACATACATTAAAACCCTTGTGAAACCCAAAGAAGGTGGCATGCTACCCCTCCCTACTCTATCCCGTTCTCTCTGCGTAACTGCTCTGGTTGTTCACAGAGGCTAAGCAGGAACAAGGTGGTCTGTTGTGCAAGCAACCCACCACCCTATTGCACCAGGTGCTTAAAATACCAAATTTAAGTCTTCACATGCTTCTCACACAGAAGTACATCTGCCCCTCCCCCTCTACACACCATTACCATGAAGAGAGGGGCAAAAACCTGAGAAGGAAATAGGTATACTTCATGAAATAGAACAGGGCTTGATGTTTTGAGTTTCTGAAGAAGAAAAAAAGTAAGAAGTCTTAAGCAGCTGGAAATCTAGGAGCTTCCTGAGAATTTGACACTTGATTTTTGACTACTATTTTAAAAAGAGGAGTAACTATCCAGGTAGGTTTTCATAGGATCCCGCAGCTAAAGAAGACAAAAGGCACCCAGTCATCTGTGATTAAAGGAGAGACCAGGCCTGAGTGTCCTGCACCTTCCTGTGTACATGTTTATATAAGAATGCATGCCCCAGTCTCACAGCTAAAGCCAGAAATAGTCTTTGCATTACCACCTCTCCATGGTTGCCAGGCTGCAGGGCAATCCACCCACTTGTGCGTCACTGAGACCATGGTTCTGTAGGCATTGCTAACCAAGTTAGCGTCAGCATTTTGCTGGTACCCTATGCTGCTAAGGAGCGGATCCTTAAAGAGGAAAGGGGAAGGGTGCGGCCCTCCCACGTCAGGCTTCCCAACACCAGTCTCCCGCTCTTCCCTTGCCAGTCTCTAGTCTGCTACACTTTTATTCTACGTATTGCCTACTTCCTCATCTCACATGCGATGAGAAAAAGACAGGCAGGACCCTAACTAACTCTCATGCCCAGAGCAGAGTAAAAGGAAGAGAAAAAGAAATACATTCTTGGAATTTAAAAGAAGAGAAAAAGGAGAGGAAAAAACACCTATCTCTCTGCCTCAATCTGGTTCTTCACCAACCTCAGGCTTATTTCCTAGACAATCTCACCACTCTTCCTACGGTAGAGTTCATGTAGTTTATTCTAAGTTCTGCAGCCATGTACCTGTCCATTGCCTTTCACAGCCAAAGCTTTCCAGAACCACTTTTCAAAAATTAATAATTGTGCCGCTCATAGTACATCAGAGCTGGGTAAGTTCAATCTTGTCAGCTTTAACTGAAAGTAGGAAGCAAAGCATGCAAATACCGCAAAAGCAAGTGTTAGGTGTGGTGAGGGTAGGCCCTGGAGATATGAAAAATAATTTAGTAGTATTTCATTGCTAAGATTATCTTGGGGCATAAGAATTATTCATACATTCATGATGCCATTACACATAATGTTCTGCTATGACAAAACATGCTCAAAGCCCCAAACTACCATGTGCACCAGGTATAACATGCAGTAGAAAAGAGTACCATGATGCTTATGAAACAATGGACTCCTGAAGCTGAGGAGATCACTCAGTGCGTAAGAGAATTTGTTATGCAAATATAAGGATCTGAGTTTGAATCCCCAGGGCCCACATAAAAAGCCAGGTACAGCTACTTGCGCCTGTAACACCAGCATTTGATGGTAGAGATAAGCGTGATGGTTTGAATAAGAATGGTTCATATCAACTTGAATGCTTGGGCAACAGGGAGTGTCATAATTAGGAGGCGTGGCCTTGTCGGGGTAGGTGTGGCTTTTTTGGAGGAAGTGAGTCAGTGGAGTTGGGCTTTGACTGAAGATTCAGTTTCAGATGCTCAAGCCAGGCCCAGGATCTCTGTGTTCCTGCTGCCTCCAGATCCAGTTGTAGAACTCATAGCTCATGCTCTAGCACCATATCTGCCTATGTGCTGCCATGCACCCTGCTATGACAATGATAAACTAAACCTCTGAGCTATAAGCCAGCCTCATTTAAATTCTTTCTTTTATAAGAGTTGTAGTGGCCATAGTGTCTCTTCACAGCACCGTCACTAAGACAACGAGCAAGTTCTTAGAACTCTCCAGTCAGCTTGCCTAGCTAAAGTTCAAGTTTTGCATTCAGTGAGAGACCCCATCCCAAAAGACTAAAACATACAGTGATAGATGAAGACACTGGATATCCTCTGGGTTTCATGGGTGCAAAAACATATGTACAAGTGTGTAGGCCCACAAAGGTACATATTGGTACCATAAACATACATATATACCACAAAGACACACACTCACAGACTCCTTTTATCTTATTAAAAAGATTTTCTATTTCAAAATTTCTGAAATGTTGTCATTATATAGTTGATTGGGAGTTGAACTTTATTCTTTAGGGTGAGCATTCCATAAGACCATTTGCACTTGAAGGTTATACTTGTCCACTTTTCTAAATCATTTAAATTACTTCTTTAAATTTTCCCTTTTTATTTCAAGCCCTCTTAATTCTAATTCTATATATTATAAGCAAGATTAATTGATCTTGTAGTTTTTTATTATTTCTCTATTTTTGTACTATCTTCCAACACTGGATTGTCTGACTCACCACATTTTTTCAGTTAAACGTGTTCTCTCCTATGACATATGACTTCTTAAAATCTACGGTTCTTGTCCATAGATACGATATTTTATTTTGTGAGACTATAGGAAAACAGTAATTGAAAATTAAGTATTTTTGCTGTTTTCTTCCTACTTATATTCCTATACGGAGTCTCACAGCACAACCCCGGCTGTTCTTGCTCTCCCGGTCCTTCTGAATGCTGGGATTATATGTGGGTGCCATTGATCGTTTTGTACTTTAACAGTTTTGAAGTAGGATTTCTCTTCTATTTCTTACCATTTTACTGTCCATACTTCAGCTCTGGTTATCCAAGAGCTAGACACTGATATCCTCTTTCAGAGCTTTCCTCTGGTATCTTTTTATTGGCTTTATTCTTAAAGATTGGCAAGTTCCGAGTGAGTTGGCCTTGTTGCATATCACATGCTTCCTTGGCCTCTTTCTTTTCCTTGGCTTGTTCCCCAACTTCATTATGCATCTGCAGTAAGAACGTTTCCTTTATAAACTACCTGCATCAAACGATTGCCTCAGAATCTGTTTCTGAAAGAGCTGATCCTACAAAACAAACAAACCCTTTAAAACCAATACAAAAAAGGTCTCTCATAGTTTAAAATCATCGCACTCCAATTTCTAGTCATACTATCATTATAATTGGTACTTAGATAAATACATGGATATTTTGCAATACATGTTAAGAAATAATAGACTATTTCAACAAAGGAGATGAGAAATAATTTTCTCTTTTATGTAGAGATTTGATATTGATACATCAAACAGGACAGTGATTTGCTCAAGAGTTTCAAAAATTATGGGCTTTCAAAGTGAAAATATCATGTAAATTTGTCAAAATCTAATTTCTTTACACATAAAAATCAGAATAATGTATTAAGTAAAAAATTAACAGGCAGAAATAAATCCAAAAGTATTTAAATAACATTTTTAAAAACTAAAATCTCTCCCTTCCTAAAAATGTCATAACATTGACCATTGTCAAATACATAATTTCCTAAATTTGAAATTTCTAAGAATTTTTGTAAAATACACTCTCTTAAGTTATGTGAATACTGTAACACACACACTCTACCATCACTGGACATTTAGACATCATCATCGCTTTGGAACAAAATATTATAGTGGAAGGAAAGTACCTGAGAATTCCAGTCTTTATTTATAGATAATTTAAAAGGATTATCAATAGTTATCCAGAACTTACTTGGTACAATTCCATGCATTTAAAAAATGCACCTTTAGATCTGGTGTGAGGAAAAGCAATTGGACCACAAGATGAAATGGATGGAACTTAGCCACAAATGTGTCCAATTGGGAAAAGATAAGGAAACAAGTCTTGTTTGTCTGTCAAAGTTTCAGAATAGACCCTAATGAATGCTGTCCACAGAGCTAGTCTGGAAAGAAAGTACCTGCTCTCCATAAAGAATTCCTAGCCAGTGAAGTAGAAGTCAGGGCTCCTGAAGTTTCTGATGGGTATGAGAGGGTGGCGGGCTTTGGCAGTGACCACAAGTACCTAAGGATCCCTTAGTCCTCAAAGTGAGTAGGACAACTGTTCTGACCAGTGACAAGCTGTGTCCCTTCTGTTGTCAACAGAAGGCTTCTTCTGCTACTCTAGATAATAAGATCAAGCCTAAAAGTACTAGTTCTAAACCTACCTCAGTCTCATCAAGCCTTAAGCCTGAGCCTCCTTACCAGGTCCTCCTTACCCATCTAAGGCCCTCAGCTGCTGCCTCGGACACCAGCCCAACACCCATGGCCTGCTCCCTCATCATCTGAATATGTCATCTCTTCTGCCACTCTGACCCTGATGGTTGTAATGAGCTCCTTCTCTATGCCCTGTCATCTGGTTCCTGCTTTGTCCCACATTGCTGGTAAAACATGGATGATCATCATGAGTTTTAGTAAAGAGGACATGGCAAATCTTCAACAAGAAACAGCTGTTCCTGGAAATAGACCACTGAAATCAGCTTATCTGAAACAATAGGAAATTTCTGGAAAAATACAGAGTGTTCTGTTGTGCCCAGTGCTGAAGAACAACTAAAAACCTCAAAAGAAGCAAAAGAAGTTGGGCTGCACAGGTTCATGGCCCAAGTGCCCTCTTTCTTTTCTTGCTTTAGTAAACCTCAGTGGCCCAGGTATGTTTCCACATGGCTTTTCATTTCTGCCAACTAAAAGCTGTGTCTAATCTCAGGTTCTTGAAATTGTAATTTTGATGGGCTCGGTCTGATAAAAGCAACCACTGATAACAAAGGAACATCCCAGTAGTACCTCTGGGGGAGAGATAGCCTCCCTGGTGGGAGAAAGAAGAGTTTCTACTATACCATTTCTCCCAGGAAGCCTGGAGGATGAGTCATTAGAAACTGTTGTTCCTGGTGCTAAAATTTTATATATACTATAAAGTTACATTTCATTGGCATCCTGCTTATTGAAAATCTTCTAAACCTATATTTCAAGATTCCCTGCTTTCCTAATCAGTATGCTGTGGGAATCTGAGCTTTTCTCTTATGAGTCAGCCATCCTTATTATCACCACGTACTGTGCATTTTGCAGTACAGAGAGCCTCGGATCCTTCAGAGGCTCATTGGACTATTTTCACCCACAAAAAATGGCATAAATTGTTATATTTGAGGCCATTTGTCTGTTATCATCAGTTTCCTGTTGCTTTCAGTGTACCTACCAAAAAGCCTTTCTTCTCATGTTTAATTTATGACTGGTGTGCTCCCTGTGGCTTTTCAAATTAAATCATACAGGCTATTAGTTACAATCCATTAGTTTGCCAGAACAGTCATGCACTCAGGATCCTTAATGGAGAAAAATATAAAAATACACAAAATAATAAGATGACTCACCATTGATAAGGCTATGCTCATAGTGGGATAGAACATTGTTCAAAGTACACTTCCCACATCTTCTGACCTAGTTAACCTGACCCCTCTGGGGAGGCTGAATGGGGGACTGCAGTGGAATACAATTAAAGTAAACCCCTTCCCACAGTTACCACTAGATGAAAGACTTTGGGAAATGGTCAAGTATAGCCTGTAATAACTGAATACTGCATTCTATTGGGTTTTAGTATACACATAAATTAGTTGTGTTACTTAATACAATTTGATTCAGTAGAGGTAGGTGGAGCTGAGTATCTGTTTGGTCAATAGGCTCCAAGAGGTGCGTGAAGAAGGTCTCCTGGTAACAAGAGTGTTGAGTGGTTTTGGTTGTGGCCTGTTAGTATCTCAGATCTTTTCAAGAATATCCAGTGGAGATTCACAGAATAAGAGAGGATCTACAGAACACACAGATGCTGTATAGACTTTCAGGGCTGTCAAGATGACAAGAGTAGCTTCTCTGAATAGGAAGTCTTCTAACCATTACAAGTCTCAGAAACAGTTGTAGGTCTTAGTAAGATCAAGTGGGTCATCCGTGGATAGAAATCCCATTTGGTCATTCAGTGACATAGAATGTAGGGCTGGGTGTCACTTTGAGAAAGACACATTGTTTCAAACTGAGCTAAACTGGGAATGGGTTAACTCAAAAGACAGGGAGACTGAAATTAATGGACCATAGCGTCAGGGAAAGAGAGATCTGAGAAGCACGTTTGGAGAGTGGGGGGTGGGGACCCAACACTGAGACCTCATTCTATCTTCCTTCCTATCTATGGTGTTCTTTTCCTAACCAATAGAGAGGACTGTGGCTTGTATCCTTTTATCCTTTAACTGGAGACATGATTATTTTCAGAACACATCCCTAAAATTCTAACCCTTCTATCTTTAAGCATCTCTTCCATATTAGTTTAGCATATAAGACAACGATATTCTATATGCTTTTTATACAATGTTTAGGTATCTTTATTTAATAAAAGTTTGACTTATAAGTTTATGAATTGACAAGCTACCTTGAAATTATAGATGAAATGCTAGTGTTAAATGTTATAATATAAAAGCAAATATAATGAATAAATAATTTTAAAACTGATGTCTTATGAGCATAAAAAGAATATGTTATAAAAAGTATCATGGATCAAAGTGTACTAAGGTTGAAATAGCCAATATTATTAGGCCCAGTAATTTTTAACTAGGAACTGTGAAAATAGCAACATGAATCATGGGCTATCTTCAGTATTTAGACTGGCAGAGTCAAAGCTTTTGTATAACATTTTATCAAACGTCTATAAGACTGTGTTATTGACTAGTACACTGCTGTTCATCTGTCCATGATCAGAAATTTTGAATTGTTTATGTCAAGATAACCCACTCACATGCATAAGTTAGGAGATCTCAGACCTAAACTGAGCAAATTTTATATACAATCAAACCTGGAGTTAAAAGTAAGATGAGATTTAATAAGTTTATCAAAATATAGTTTTAAAAAGAGTTTGAATGAATGTACCCAATGTGGGGAGAAAGTATATGTTATTAAATGGAACTTCAAGTACCAAATGTGGGATTGCTCCCTGTGAGTTGTTGATCAAGGAAGCTCCAGAGATTTCCAAAACAATACAGGGTATTGCCATTTCTTTTGTTTTCCTATCAGAACTTTATGGTAAGACCCTACTATTAACAATATCACATGTTTTGCCCATAAGGCTTGAAGAAATAAATCTTGACCTGAGCTGGAAGTGTCCTCCTTGCTAGTTAGCTTTCATCATGACAAAAAGAGCTATGCAGACTGTAGAGAGAGAAAAAAAAATTATCAGTAATCTTAGCCAGTTGTGAACCCTACAAGCAACAAGCTACAAGCAGTTATAATGATAACATCCTGCAAGGTGTGCATATTGGTGCATTAGTGGCATGGTTATTATGAGGGTTATCTAACATTTTATGATTGGACTGAAGGCTCATCTCAACCTTTTCATGGAAGCATCTTATTGCAGTGAGATGATGTGACAGAAATGTCTCTGTCCAATCTATTTGCAGCAGGAGGACTATGATTGGATAGGGAAAGTGAGGTAGAGCTAAGGGAAGCAGAGAGAGGAAGGCGGAGAGAAATGAGGGAGAGAAAGGTGGCAGAGATGGAAGCTGACATTAACAAGCGTGACTTTAACCAGCCTTTGGCAGAGATGATATAAAAAAGTTGTTTAATCTGTGTGGGCATCTTGTGATTTGAGTACTTGCTGATATATAAATCCATTGGTTAACTTTAAGCATTAAGGGTCTTTTTCTACCGGATACTGGGTATTGTAATATCTACCACAAGGATGGCGGTTATTGTCTGGGGTTAAGCTGAGCACCGTGAGGGTGGCAGAGTTGGCCCAGGGGCCATGCCTAGAGCTGTGGAGGCCACAGAGCTGTCCAGCAGAGGCAGCAGCCACACCAACATCTCATGGGCCCTGGACCAGCACCACTGAGGTGGCCTGCTGATGTCAGACGCTAGTGCAGGAACATGGCAGCAGAGCTGGGAGCCAGAGGCTGTCCTTTCTTAATATTTCCCACTACAAAATGACTAATGTAGAGACTCATAACTGGTCAAAGTACTAAGAATAAGCAAGTATGTAGTGTTCAGCCCTAAACAAGTCATCTATAACATCATCTCCAACTCTCAAGGAATGTCAAAGAAAAAAAGACAGAAAGAATGGAAAAGCCAGAGGATGGAACAGTGATGTTTTCTGAATATGCATTGACATTGAGCTCATGGACTCACTGTGGTTACCTGCACAACATATGCACAAAATTTGGCTTCCAGCATTTGGTCATGGAGGTAAAAAAGCTAGTGAAGTACTATTGGCAGGTAGCTTTGAGAGGGGGTTCCACTTTCTTCAGGGCTGCAACCTCTGATAAATTGTCCACCTTTCAGGTAATAACCTCACACTCATGTTCATATAAGAAACACTAATTGGGCTCAGTGGGTCATACACACACACACACACACACACACACACACACACAAGATACAAAAGGGGCAGAAACTTGTTGGGAAGAAGAAAGGTTTCCATGATACTAAGATCAGTGGTCATTCACCTTCGTTTCTAGAATCCTATATTAACATGGTCTATAATTTATATTTATCACACCTTTACAGTCTGGGGCAACATTACAATATGAAAGTATTGATGGCATAGAAGAAATTGGTATATAATTCCTTAAAGAACAGAATGCGTTAGAATTATTTAGAACTTTGGGGTTCACAAGAAAAATTATAAAAGAACTTGTTTAGAAACTGAACAGAAGTCGTATCCAATCCAATGGCTTTCTTTCACACATAGAGAGAGCTGGGTTTCAGAGAAAAGTGAAACATCCAAACTTGACAAACTGGTACAATAGAAACCACCTCTTCCCTTAAGGCAATTGCCTCATACATTGTGTCTTCCTTCACAAGACAGAACATAGTTTGTAAAGATACACTCTATTCTTAGTTTACACCTCATATATACTATCTGCCTATTTCATAGAGATTTCACGAGAACTTCATAGAGATTCACTGAAACTGAATTCTTAGCTCCTAAATCCAGCTGCTTCCTATTTTCCTCACCTTGTTGGCATCCCACAAACTCTCAGTTCAGAGATCTGAGCGTATAACTTGATAACTCGATTCATTTCTTTCCTCAGATCTTACATCCAGTCACTGACAAGCCCTGACATTTCTGCATCCAAAATATATTTTCCATTCCACTGCTCCACTCCCCTACAATAACCCAGGTACCAATACATCCCGGGTAGGGAGCCTCAATAGCCTTCCATCTGATTTCTACTCTTCCATTTCGCAATCTTTTAAGTATACACTAGGAGATACAACTTTCCTAGCTTAGAAGGCTTTTGGTAGCATTTATTCACAGGGGTTTTCACGGTACTCTGACTACTGATGTTTGAGGCCAGAGACGTCTTTGTTGTACGGTCCATCCTGTTCACTGTTGAGTGTGAAGAAGCATCCCTGGTTTTCACTACCATATGCCAGTCACGTCTCAATCTGCATAGCAGGAAATAAAAAATGTTTAAGGCTTCACCTGGCTTTGTTTGCATAATTAACCTATGTTTTCACGTGAAAGATGTGAATAAGATGACTTTCAAATTTCCCAAGCTCACACCATACTTCAATTTTTTCGCAAAGTTTCTCATTCTGCATCTGCCCTACATCATCAGACATATATGTGTCAATGGGGAATTGGGTTTTTCCTATTTTAGACCTGGCTTCAGGTCTATGTTTCAGTGAGGAAATTCCAATTTGAAATAATATTGAAGCCAGACAGGTGTGTTTTCAAATTCCAGTAAGAAAGTCAAAAACTTAAAATGATACTGTGCTAGGATCATAGTAGTAACCATGCAAGTAAGGCAGGATTATAAACCCATGAACACTAACGTTGATCTGTGACCTGACTTCCTAAAGTCATGCGCTTAGTGTGTGGGTAGTTGGCCTCATAATAAGAGCCGGATATGCAATGGGCCAGAGCTATGCTGGGAAATATTAAAGTCTGCCTGAAGTATAAAGTTTTCTATTCCATTTCTTTAAAGAAAATACAAAATCTGGAAACAGGTTCAAAAACTGTACATAAAAACAAACACTACATTTTAACACATCTGATATCAAAACATAGTATCATATTCCCAATAATTGCTCCAGGAGGTCACTACTTTTGAATGCTGTGGTGCCAAGTCTGTGGTGGTCAGGTCAGACCACCCATCTTGAGTTTAAGAAAGGGACGTTTTAGGCTCCTGCTATGGAAACATGTATCCCGGGCCAAGTGGATCTTATGTTCTCATTCTAGTATGTTTTGGCCTTAGTAGCTGTGCTTTAGAAAATGGAATGAGTAGCAGAGCGTCCCAGCATGACGGAAGCAGCTTAATGCAGATAAGGAAGCTCAGCAAAGCAATGACCATCTCGGAGGATGCTGATGCAGAGTTCCCTTAAAAATTAGCCTAAGCAATCACACGAATCATTCCCAGAAGAACCAGCTACATGGTTTGCATTGACCTCCAAAGTACTTCCAAGAGTGTAATCTAGTTCATCACCAGTGGAGCTGTGACAGCAAAGCCCAAATACATTTCCTTCTAAGTAGAGCCTCTGTTTCTCTGCCTGTAGGAGCCTCTTAGGAGAACTCTAATGTATTTTTCACCAATATTCTTTAAGAAGTTCAACACTCTCACAACTGTTGTATGAGTATTGTACAGCCAAAATTAAATACTTGGGGTGCCTTTGAGTGAGTTTCCAAAGTTTACAGAGCCACACTCTACACAATTTATAAAGCATTGCTAAAAGCACTACTTCCTGTTAACTGGAGGGAACTGGCTTCCATTGAGCTTAAATGACTGCACAAGTTGAACCAGAGAGTTAAAGTGAGAGTTAGCATCAATAATCCTACTGTCTGCCCCTGCCCAGCTACCTGATTAATCTAATAGGTGGAGCACCAGGTAGACATAGCCTGAACTAGAATTTGAAAACAGCACTTAGAATTCCTCAAGCTGAAACTATTCATATCTGAGAAAAGAATGAAAAATCCAGGTCAGTATACCAGATAAACAAAAGAAGAAAGAGAAATGAGGTATAAGGAATAAAAGACAAATTATAATCCCAAGTCAACATCCTATAACAAGTTACAATCCAGCCTCTGCAAAATTATTTTAGAAAAAAAAGAATGAGCCGAAGTGAAACAGAACAGATTCTGAGGGCAGGAAAATGTTTCTGTTAGGTTTGTATTTATTTAGGTCATTTGATCACCATTTATCTGGAGTCTACAAGCCAGGATCGCATGCTGGGAATATTGAGATGATTAAAGACATTTCATATCAAGGTAATCACCACCCACTAAGAAAACAAATGAACAATAAATTCTCAGGCCTTAGTACAACTATGTCTGAAGCCTCATGGAAGGACATGAAGTAGTCTCCACTCTGGGTACCCTTCCAACTAGTGCAGATTTTGACAGTGACGCTCAGTCAATTTCAGATGCACCCTGGAGTGGTAGTCTGGCAAATACCTTGTCAAGTGTTTTATAGCAGGATGTCAGGTAGATGAGAAAACTTTATAAAAGGGAGAATAAAACAAACACCATCTTCTTCCTCTTTCCTTTTATTCAAACTGCTCCCTCTACCCCTGTACAGAAGTGGATTCTTATGCGATGATGACATAGAAATACAGCCTCGGTTCTCACTAAAGCCAGAACTATCAAGATGGAAAATGAGACTGATTATTTTCAAATATGATCCCCAAAGAGTGACTCTTTTTTTTCAAGGCAAGAAAAAGCTATATTCCTTGTGTTTCATTTAATTTCTATTTAGTCTGTTAATTTTATGAGTAACATCTGGGAATATTTTTTATACTTCTTCATATTTTTTCTTTCATATCAGTAGTTAGCAAAAGCCAAGTAATAACTATATTGGACTTTGTGTGCTAGGTTTTCCCATACAAATAAATAGCGAATAATTTTTAATATAAAGATATCTTATGTGTATTATTTATCTGAAATTCAAATAATAGGTTTCCTAAATTTTATACATCAGATCATCTGCCACAGCCACTCACTTCTACCATTTGTATACAAAAACAGGCAGAGACAATAATTAGTCAAGTAATAGTGCATTCCAATAAATTTTTAATTACAAAATCATAGGTTAATACGCCTAGGAATGGTAATGATTGGCCAACATCTATTGTATATCACTGGCTTAGTTTTACTCATAGGTGGTCTGGAGATTGAATCTTGACTGACTCAAGGTATATAAGAGCCAGGAGAAAAGAAGTGTACTATTTGGAGATAGCCAATCACTTATACGACACTGGAAAGTTATTTTTGATCGACTTGTTGAAATGCTGAAATCTAAATGTTAAAGGGGTTTTTTTTTCAACTTTTTATTGATTCTTTGTGAGTTTCACATCATACAATCCAGTTCCACTCATCTCTCTGTCTCTTCACATACATCCTCTGCCCTTGAAGCCCCCAAAAGAAAATGAAAAACAAACAAAAATAAACAAAACACAACAAAACATAGAAAACATCTCATCATAGCAGCTGCAATGTATCCCATGTTTGTCCCACAGTACACCCCTCTGTCCACACACCTTTATTTTCAAATGTTCATTGCAATGTGTCAATGGTCTGGTTCAAGGCCTTTGACTACACCATCAATATTGTGTCTTCAAAGGGATTCTTCCTGGTTATCGTGCTGTTGCCCTGTGTTATGGAGATCCTGCAGCTTTGAATCAGCAGGACCAGGCCTTCCATAAATTCCAAGAGTTCAAAGATGATGTAGATTTTAGGATGGGCCAAATCAAAGTCTTGGATCTGTGCCTGTGTAGTAGCTAAAAAAAAAAAATAAATAAAAATAGCGTACAATTGGATAGAAATGTATTTACTCTTGGGCTTTGTCACTTCTGGTGCCATTGTGAAGCATCTTCACTGGGAACAGGCATTTACAGGTTAAGCAGTAAGAAGAGAAGTCACAAGCAGCTGAACAGATCAAGAGTAAACCTGAATGAGTTCTCTCAGAAGGCAAGAAATTGAGCAAGCTATAATCTCATTTCTCTTATATTCTATTATTTTATTCTTCGGTTGTTTGAGGGAAGGGCATCCCAGTTATTAAAACATAGCATTTTGAAAGACCTGCCCGGTGCTGCATGGCTGGCAGGTCATAAACACACAAAGACCCTCCTGCTGCCATTACACATGGCCAGATTGTAGACACCTAGAGACCTGAGTGCTGGTAGGCCATGCAGAGCAGGCCAAGGAGGTCGCCCAGAGGCCTGACAGTGGCATGGACTGCTCAGCTAATATCACAGCTGAGGATGATTTTCGTAGCACATAAATCAAAATTTAAAACTTTCCTGTCACTGCAGAACACATCAAACACAAAGGTGACTAGATTAAAGGTGAGGGTATGACCAGCACAAGGGAGACAGGGAAAATAGGTACATAAGCTGCCACTATCTATTTTATACAGAAAATCTCCAGGCTGCATATAGTCTGACTTTAATTTGAGGGTGTCTACTTTTTTAAGGAATTAGGTAAAGGTAGGGTTGTAAACTCTTAAATATAGTAATATTGCCCTAATATAACAAAATACCTACAAATGCACGTGGAAAGCAGTGTGGGACTCAACAAAAGATGGGGAGAAATTGAGAAAAAACAAACAGAATCAGAAATCAGTGCAGTTCTCTCAACTAAAATTTGGGTATTCGTAGCAAGGAATAATTTGAGAATTATATAGAGACTGAAGGATAAAGTACCCTGACTTTCCCTGGACCCTGAGTGAATGTTTACATATTTTCATTACAATATTAACTACCTTGTTTTCATCAAAAGGCAAAACTTGAGCTTGGACTGACTGTTAGCTCGAACACCACATTCGGCATCTCTAGGAAGCTTGGGTTTCTCTACACCTCCGTGGTGTTTAGTTCTCATCCACATAATGGCTGGATTCAAACAAGAAACATTTTTAAAGGTAAAATTTTTGCATCAATTACAAAAGACAGACACACTACCAAGAGAACTCTGAGAAAAGCAGAATGGAAAGATGATGAGACCTTGGTCTTGACTACACAGCTGACTTGTGAAACAACCAATCCAACTGCATGCCCTACTGTCTACTTTCTCTATGGAATAATATACTTAAACCCATTACACATAGATTCTCTGTTAGCTACCCTGAAAACTACCTCAACACACAGCATTTCAACTGTCAATAACAGGCCAGTACAAGAAGTCATTAGGAATGAGGGAGCGTAGTTCAAACATGTGCACTGTAGGATAAGTGAGTCTACATGCCCTATAACAGTGAGTTTATGCCTGATAACAGGACCCCACACTTTAGCACAACTGATGCGAGGTAGAAGTACCATTCTGACATTAAAACACAACCTATAGGCCCCAACATATGACAAAATGAGAACAACCTAATCTATCAAATGTAAAGGCCCATTCTGCCCCACGTTCGGGGGCCACTTTGTTCCAGCCCGGTGCTGCTGCTCCAGTCCTCCGGTCAGGGTCTAGCAAGAGAGAGAGTGGGGAGGGGCGAGAGACGCGAAGAATGGAGACAAGACAGAGTCTGATCAAGTCTCGTTTATTGAAAGGAAATCCTGGGTATTTATACCCTTTATCACATGCCTTGCCCTCATGGACAAGCACAGCTGAAGGCACTACATCATGTGCCTTGCAGCGTGGAGACCACGTGCACCTTGCAGCTGGGGGCACTAAGCAGCAAAACAAGATATGTGAGAAAAACAAGATGTTTACCAGAGTGTGCTCAGCTGTTGTAGGCTGTTGAAAACAATTCTCTGTCAGGGTATATGGCTCGAGATGGCTGTAAAGATGATAGCCGCTCTCTGTTAGAAGTCGGCTCCCAACAATCAAAGACTTAGTCTACCAATCCAAGAAAGTCCCTTAGTATCAAGTCCCTAAGTGTACTAATCTTGCTTTGTTTGACTTCTGTACATCTGCTTCTTGCTAACTAAAACATAACAACCAGGATATGGTTTTTGTCCATAAAAAAAAGAGTTGTGAGGCTAGAGGCTGCCTGATTTTGGCAGCCACTGACCATCCATAAGGACTTTCTTTTCAGCTGTAAGAGAATTCATGTGATGGTCTCTGGTGGACTTACCTCACAGTAGCCTGAGGATCCACAGTTTCACATATCCACTCATCTCCTAGGTTTTTACCTTATTTTTAGTGATATATACTATATGATACAATTTAATTGCCACTGGAAGAAGTGATATATTGGACGAAAGTGTTCATGGTTCTAGCACTATGTTCACACCTGAAACATCTTTGCCCTATTGTGCCAAGAGCCTAGGTACTGCAGTATTGCCTTAATGAGATCCTATCTAGATACTGAAACTTTTCATTATTCAATTAAACTTACTAGATATAAAATGCTATATAATTCCTATTGTTATGGACTGTGCTTATTTGAATTCTGATCCAGGTTATCATTAGGTAGCCACCGACAGATTAATCAATGTTGAGTATTTGTATCATTATTTGCTTTGTCC
The DNA here is from genome assembly GCA_021653895.1 of Mastomys natalensis. Taxonomy (NCBI): domain Eukaryota; kingdom Metazoa; phylum Chordata; class Mammalia; order Rodentia; family Muridae; genus Mastomys; species Mastomys natalensis. The sequence continues at coordinate 288,996 of JAJTUV010001205.1, forward strand.
ATATGATTTTGAGGATGACAAATTTATACAAATGATCTGAATTGATTCTAAAGCTATGTAATATTCCAAGCAATAATTTCAAGGGAAATTGAATGTTCTCTGTAATTTGAGCAGCCAACTAAATGTTCCTTCATATAGTCATACAAGTTTGAAATGCCATTTCTACTTTATGAGTAATTTTGTAGATGATTCTATCATTATGTTCAGAGATGATAACTTTTAGTACCTGGGCCTTTGAGTGTTTATTTTCCTTTTCAGCCTTTGAAATTGTTTGACTGCAGACTTGTAAGTCACCACATACCATGTTATAGAGAATTCAAATTAAAAAGCCAAACTTCCAGGACTTAAAGAAACAAATGACTTAAAGTAAGTTCAGAATCTTTAAAGTAACTAAGGATCTGTCACAGTGAAAGGCTTTTTGTTTTTCTTTTACTTTGTTATTAAAATTAAATTATTTCCTAATAACATGTTATATCACACCTTCATAAAACAAAGAAAAACCTGTGTTATGTTCAATAGATGATCAGGTTTATTAGCAATAACAACCAGACTAGAAAGCAATGGGCCATAATAGCATTGTTCAAGGATAGCGTAGGAAAGCAGATTCCTTAGAGCCAGAGAAAAGGTGAGCCAGAAATTAAATGACAGTGAAATGGTTTGAATAAACATCAAAAATATATTAGGAAACTAAATGCATCTAGGAGCTATGATACATAATGGTCTTAGAAATCTAGACATTGGTGTTCACAGTTTAAAAAATATAAAAAGACATGAGTGGGTGACAAATCTCCTTGGAATAAAAGTGAGTGGAGTTTCAACAGGCAGTCGCCACTAAAGAAGGATAGATTGGACCAGTGTTCTTCAGCAAATAGTCAGAAACATTCTTTCTTTCTCTCTCCAAATTAGGTGTTCTACTCAGCCCCAAGGCAGTGGTTACTCTAGAAGATTCTGTTATTTTATCTCACAATATGTGCTATACAACATGTTCATTTTTCTATGTCAGCAACTTCCTTCTCCTTTTCTTCTTGGAAATGATTTTATCATCTATCCCTCCTTTTCCTTTTCTCTAGAAAGGAGAAATATAACCAGAAAATTATCTTAACAAACAAGCATTCTGAATAAAGTATTTAGTGTTTTACAGGAATAAAATAGAACAAACTAAAAAAATTAAAAATTAAAAATAGAATGAAAATAAGTTCATCAACTGTTCTATCATTTTGACACCTCTCTGAATTTCAAAATACTAATTAAATTTTCTTAGCCTGATTAATAGACTTTTTACACACATTCTACCTACATATACATAGTCTCCTGTTTATCAATATCCTCCATCCGATGGTACATCCATCTTGAAACTCCTGGACCCACATGCCTTGACATAATCACCCAAAGTTCACAGGTATTATTATAATCTATTCTTGTGTTGTACATTCTAACAGTTTCAGAAATTTATAATGAATTATTTCTTATCCCCACCATAGTAACATATAGAATCTGTCCATTGCTCTAAAATCCTGTGATTTATCCATTTATCTCTCCTGCCCACACTGATACCTAGAAAATACTAATCAGTTTACTATTTCCATAGCTTTTCTTTTCCTAGAGAATCATGTAGCTGGATTTCTATACTATGTGGTGTTTTCAGGTTATTTTCTAATCAGTAGTATACATTTAAGATTCCCCTATTCCTGTTCCTTTCCATAGCTTAATGCTAATTATATTTATCATTTAATAACATTCCATCACCTGAAATTTCTACAATTTATTAATGTAGCTACTGAAAAATGTCTTCATAATTTCCCAGTTTGAGCAATCATGAATAAGAACACATTCATGTGTAGGTTTATCTGTAGACATTTTCTCTTTGTTTAGGTAAATATCAAAGAAAAAAATCACTTGATTATTGAAAGACTATGTGTCCTACTGTCTGCAAAGTAGCTATAATGCATTACATCGCTGCCAGCAGGAGAGTTCTGGTGCTCCACACCAGATGATGCTCAACCTCACTGATGCTGCCATGCTCCATAGTTTTGCAGTTTTCTAATAGCTGAGTGATTATAGCTTGTAACTGATAGACATACTAAAAAGCATCCTTTATCTGACTATTTGCCATGGGTATGTCTTCATTGCTGAGTATTGTATTCATGTGTCTGTTAAGGAATTTAATTATTTTTTATTCGGTTATTCATTTTCTCCTATTGACATTTTAGAGGGATTTTTTTTCTTTCTTTCCATGTGTGTGTGTGTGTGTGTGTGTGTGTGTGTTGTTGTCATATGTGAATCACTGCATGTGTGTACCAGGGATAAATATCTTTGTCTTCCTCTCTTATTGAGGAAGAGTGTTTGCTGAGCCCTGATATCCATTAATCAGCTAGTCTAGCTAATCATGTTGCTGCAGGGATCCACTGTCTCTACCTCTTAAGCACCAGGATTATAACCGGGATGTCATGTCCACCTGGCTTTTACTGAATACTGAGGATCTTAACTTCAGCCTTCACATTTGCATAGCAAGTGTTTCACCCATGATGCTTGTTCCACAACCCCTGAGACTGCAGGGCTCTTTAGGTACTTAGATAACCATCCTGTATAAGATCTATCTTTTTAGAAATATTGTCCTCATGCCTAGATTTTCCTCTCATAGCATCTTTCATATAATATAGCAAACATTTTTAAATTAATCAAATCCATCTTGTAAATGATTTCATGGATTCTACTTTGCTCTTGTATCTACCAGGCCATTACCATATCCAGAGTTATACAGTCTTCCTCCACATCTTCTATGAGTTGCACTGAATTGTTCTTTAAGTCCACAATTCTTTTTGAGTCAAGTTTTGATGAAAGATGCAAAGTGGTAGTCTAAATTCTATTTATTGAACGTGCATGTCAAGTTCTTTTAATGCTACTTCCTGAAATGACTATATGGGCTTCACTGCACGGACGTTTTCTTTTATCAGTGATCAAGGGACTAACTTTTGTGGGTCTGTTTCTGAACTCTCTGTTCTATTCCTTGACTTACATGTTCTTGCAGTAGCTGCACCCTGCAGAACTGGCATGCCTCTGCAGTGGGATCGGAAGACAGACGTTATTACTTCTTCATCTCCTTCAGTATTGTGTTAGCTAGTCCAAATGTTCTGGCTCTGTATGTTACAAGTCAGAATAGCTATGTCAGTCTCCACAAAAGATATTGCTAGAATTTTAATGAACTGCCTCATTTTCTTATTGACACACAAAATTAGATTAATTTATGGGACACCAAATATTTTATGTATATACATTGTTCAGTATTTAAATCAGGATATTTTAACTGAATTCATTTTTATAATGAGTTGTTTAATAGCACCTATGTAACCCTGATATAACCCTTGTCAGATGTAGACTTTGCAAACATTTTTTCCCATTCAATCAATTGTTTTGTTCCTTGTGATTTTCTCCCTCACTGTGTAGAGACTTTGTAATGTGGTGTGAGTCCAATGTTTATTCTTACTTTTATTGCCTATAGCTTCACCAGTGAGAAGCCTCATGTTTCCTGTTTCAAATTTTGATATTAGGTCAATTTAATCCATATGTGTCTATTTGGATACCTCTATCTTGTATGACTTTTGGTTGACAATATCTTCAAAGCAGTTAGTGCATTTCATTCAAATTATCAAGTTATAAGGTTGTTAGGGTTTCTTACTGTACATACCTTTGTTACCCCTTTAATGTCCATGTAATGGCCCTCTCTTTTCTTTCTAATGGAAATGACTTATGTCTTGATTGTTTGTTTGTTTGTTTGTTTGTTTCCAGGGTAACTAGAAGTTTATCACCTTTGTTGATCGATTTCATTGGTTTTCATTTCTTGCTTTCTTGTTTTTAATTGTATTGACTTCTGGTCTAATTTTTATGATTTTTATCATTTTTCCAACTTTGGGTATAGTTTGTTTTTTGCATTTAATTCTATGAATTGTCCTCTAAATATAAGCACTGCTTTGCCGTATCCCACAAACTTTGATAGGACATGCCATTTTTATTTTCTCGAAAATATTTTTAGATTCTTTTTGAACTAGTGCTATCTAACAGTGTGCATGTTTAGACTTCATGGACTTGGGGCTTTTCCACCCACCTTTCTGTTATTGCTCTTTAGTTTAATTCCATTATGATCTGACATACTAAATAGCTTATATCCTTTTAAACTTATGAAGTATATTTTTTACTCAGAAAATGGTTTATATCAATAAAATTTCCATGTTGGACTTGAGGAAAAGTGTGTATTCAATTGTTAGATGAACTAATCATAGATGACAGCTATACAGTTTATTCGTGATGGTGTATTTTTAGTTTGCCTTTTCCTTTGTGACTCTCCCTGCTGGATCTATTTCTAGTAGATGGAAGTTTTAGTCACCAACTGCACATGAATGTGCCTACTTCCAGTTTTTGACTCACATGGCTTGATACCTAATTTTTAGTCACAGACATGTCGAGTATTTTGCATTCTGATATTTATCCTGGTAGCTGTCCTTATTTCAGGCCTGTTCTATCTTAACACAGTCACTCCTACCTTCCTCTCTTTGGTGATGTCATAGTAGACTTTTCTCCACCATTTACTTTTAATTGCCTTCATATTTGAGCTAGATTATTAAAGGAATACATATTAATTTTGTTCTTTAAATTGTTTTCATTTTTATTTATGTGTAGCCATATGGAGGGAGGTTGGTAGCATGTTCATGTGAATGCAGGTACCCAAAGAAGCTGTAAGATGCTCTGGAGCTAGAGATACAGGTGTTTGTGAGCCACTTGACATGGGCTCCAGGAATTAGCTCTGGTCCTCTGCAAGAGTAGTGCTATTCATTGTGACAAACTGTATTTTAATTGGTGCATTTAGTCTACAAACATTCAACTGAGATATAGCTCTTGCTTCTGTTGCTTTGTGAGAGGTTCGTTCTCTAGTTCTATCCAAGAGAGGTTTTGTTTCTTTCAAATGTTCTCCCTCATTCTCTACCTACAACTGCTGACACTCAAACCATGAGGGTGTATGTTCCTGATCCTCTATGATTGCCTGCCCCATTATAGGTTTTAATTCTTAGTTTCCACACCAGGCTGAGCTTCTAACAATGTGCTAATTAGTCTCTCTTTTCTTGCATCAGCCTTAGGACTTAATCAGTTTCTCCCTGTTCTCTAGTTAGATAAGCTATGACAGTGTAGATTGGTGTCTCTCTGGACCTGAAAACTGTAACTTTCCCTATGTCCTGATGTCTCACCCCGAATGCAAGGAGAGTTGCTTTTCTATATATCTTTTTACTTGACTTGTGGAACAAAATGACAAGATCCATGTTCCACAGGCAGAGACCCAAAATCTAAACCCAACACTGAGGATTTGTAATTGAATTTTATTATTTTTCAGAATATATTAAGTATAGTTAAAATAGATTTCATTCATGTAGAAAAATACGTTAAAAGCAATCTTGACAGAGAGTTTCTAGAAGTAAGGGATTATAAAACAGTTCATAAATACAGTCTGCCCTCCTTCCAAAAAAACACTGTATACTCAAAACTTGTGGTTCAATTCAAGGATGAGCAGCAATAAGACTTCTATTTGGAATTTAGATCGGGAAACTCAATTATAAGGGCTAGTTTAAGCAATTAATTAACTATGAAAAGATATCAACTTCTTCAAAGCAATCAATTAAACTAATAACTGGTTAAATCTAATGAACATGTAACTATGCTGAAATATTCCATATAATAGGTTAAAATGAGAAAACACAGGAGAAACAAACCACAAATACTTATAAGATGGATGTAAAGGCTTTTTAAATCTATTATTGTTGAGACACCTAGAGTACAAATGAAACTATCTTTGTGCTTCTATAACAAAATTCCACAGATTCAGTAGTTTATCAGGAAGATTGGAGTCTGAGAATGTAACTTAGTAGGTAGAATACTGGCTAGCATACACAAAGCACTGGGTTTACCCCAAGCTTTATATATACTACCCATGGTGTTACATGATTATAATTCTAGCACTCAGAGGGAGCAAGAGGGTCACAAGTTCTAAGCCAGGCTACAGTAGATACCTGCATTCTTTCCAAAACAACAGGAAATTATATCTCACAATTCTAGAGTCTGGCAAGTCTGAAATCCCTAGGCTTGGTTGTCTACAAAGGACTGCCCTCTGCTTCCAACACAGCATTATGTGGCTACATGATCCAGAGGAAAGGTGTATTTTGCCCTTACATGGAAGAAGACAGAAAGACAAGGAAGCTGCACTATATGCAGCCTCTTTGTTAAGAGTCTTAATCCCATTCACATGGAAGGAATCCTCAAAGTCTGATCACCTATTAAAGACCCCTTAAGATCCCTCTTAAACTGGGCCATGGTTGTGCAGGACTTTACTCACAACACTTGAGAGGCAGTGGTACACGGATCCTTGTGAGTTTGATGCAAGCCTAATCTACAGAGTAAGTTCTAGGACAGCCAGTGTCACATGGAGAAACTCTGTCTCAAAACAAACAAACGAACAAAAACAACATAAAACTAAAACAAACAAACAATGGCTGCCTCTTAAGACTGCCATATTGTTCATTAAGTTCCTAAACATGAATTGTAGAGGGGACACAGTAAAAACGCAGCAGGGCCTTCACAGACAAAAGAACTATCTCAGCCAGCTTGTGGATATGGAGAGAACATTTATGTAGGCTGAGGCTAACCATTCAGACAGCTGCAGAAGCTGGCATGACCATCCTAATGAAGCAGAACAGAACTCATGGCTGTGAGTGGGCCCACCCAAAAGATGAAAGTCACATATTATTCAATGCCAAACATGAAATGATAGAAACACGTCCTGACAATCCAAAGCAAAGAATATCTCAGAATCCCTTAAATGTACACATTTTTTAAGCTTACAGGCGACTTTTTATCTCCTGTTTTCTATCTCCTGAACTCTTTCTCTGTGTCAAAGGAAAGGTCAGACCAGGCTACCCCTGTCTGAAGACAGTTGACAACATGGAGGGGACATATTTCAGAAACCTTTAGTATATAAATGTCAAATCAAATTAGGCTCATATTCACCCTTGGTTGAACTATAATTCAATGACAGTTTTATTATGCAAATTCACTGGAAATCCCCAGTCTCTATAGCTCTGCCAAATCCTCTGTATTCAACGATGACGATCACACTGTGCCAATAAGAAAGTGCTCTATCTTGAAGTCAGGACCCGGAACTGATAAAGATTCTAATACATTCTTCTTGCCTGATACAATGGTGTCTTCAGAGAACACACAGTAAGTAAAGCTCAGAAGTGCTCCTGTTCTGTGCCAAGTTCACTGATCTTAGCTCCAAAGCTTTCATCTCCCAAGTATGTCTCTAGCTCTGTAGTTCCCTGAGCTTACTTTCATTGCCTTTAAACAAAGGGTATATTTTATATTCAATTCCTCTTGTCATACAAATATTGCCATATACATAATCTTCTAAGATTAACTACCAGTTTCAGGGTGAGTAATTGGATGTGTATTCCACATTTATCAGAATATCTTGATTAATGGACTAAGTTGAGACACTAAAGATTGCTTGTTCACCATACAAATGACTTGGGGGATTAATGCTTAAGCACCCTTATACAATCAGTAAATGAGCTGAGCAATTTTCCAGAAGCATAGAGACACTTTGAAAGACTTTGAACATCTAACTACCCATGAAATACACTCATTAATTTCATGAAGTTGCAGAAAAGCTTGCTAATACCCTTTTAGCATGGCATTTATTCTAATCTCCACTTTTGGTAAGTGCTGTTCAGATAATACCTGGATGACAGAATAGTTTAGAAGTCCCTTTGAATTACATAACTTCAAATCCAAAATAGTTTCCTGTCCAACTACTATCTAAGAGGATATAAGTCCAGTTCAGTCAATATAACTCTTCCTCTAGGATTATAAAGAAACATCAAGCCAAATCTCTACCTGGTCTTGTGTGCCAATCCTGATGTAAATGAACTGATAGTCAAGGATATAATTGGACCATATCCCAAACTATGCTTGGAACATAACAGGTTGAGAACATCTCCCTGATTCTGAGAGCATCTTTGAGTGATAGTTTCAGATATCATGTATTCGCACCATACCCCCCAACTGCATGGCACCCTCTCTAAAAATTCAAATAAAGAGAGATGCAAACAATGCTGGAGGGTTCCTGTGGTGATATACAGATATTTATACTACTGGGCTTCTGAGAGCCTTCACATTCACCAAAGATGTTTTTAATTTTGTATCCATTACGAAGAAATGCCAAAATGAACTACTAGTCTATAGTAACCTGTGTTTTCCGACTTCTGTGTAATTTTTCTGGGTTTTAGGGTTTATGATTTTGCCTTCTTTCATTCTATAGAACTCAAGCTCACCATTGTAGCTTCTGGTTCCAACCTCAGCTTGCTTTAATGAGTATTAAGATAAATTCTCCCAACCACCTCTGTGCAAAATTGCAAAGTAATGATTTTATTTTCACTCTAACCCCACGCAGAAATGGAACTATACACAAGTGCTCCATCTGCCTTCTGTCAAATTTATTTGTCATTCTACTCTGACCAAACCTCCCTCCAAGAGAGCTTCATCAAAACAGGAAGAACTAACACCGAAACTTCCCTAAAACTTTTACTTGTGCCACCTGTGGTGGTTTGAATAGGTTTGGTTCTCATAGATTCATATGTTTGAATGCTTGACAATAGGGAGTGGTCCAATTAAGATCTGGAGGAAGTGTGTCACTGTGTATGTAGGCGTTGAGGTCTTCTATGCCCAGGTTCTGCCCAGTGTGAAGGAGAGTCTTCTCCTGGATGCGTGCAAAAGACAGTTTCCTTCTGCTGCCTTTGAATCAAGATATAGAAGTCTCGGTGTCTCCAACACCATGTCTGCCTACATTCTGTCATGCTTCCTGTCATGATGATAATGGACTGAACCTCTGAAACTAAGCCAGCCCAATTTAATGTTTTCTTTATAAGAGTTGCCTTGGTGATGGTGTCTCCTCCACAGCAATGAAACCCTGAATAAGACACTCCCCATTCTGCAATCAGAAAACAAATAAAACTATCCAGATGTACCTATAAAACATATCTGTATAAACTCTAATATTAAAATGGCAAAATATAACACTAGCTTAACTCACATAAGTATTGTAATTGAGGCTATGTCAAAGCCTTTGTCTAGCAAAGTTTAGAAAGACTGCGGATTGTCCGTCTCCAGCCCTGTCCTCCACCTCTCTCCCTCAAGACAAATGTTCCTGACTTATATTACATCTAGAAATTTTTATTGAATATTGTACATCTTAAAATGAACAAATTGGGCCAGTAAGATGGCTCAGCAGGTTCAGGTGCTCACTGTGCAAGTCTAATGACCTAAGTTCGATCCCTGGAATATGTGATGGATAGAAAGACATGACTCCCAAAAGTTGTTCTCTAACCTCCACACAAATGCTATGTTATCTGTATGTACACAGTAATAATTCACATAATTTAAAACCTTTAAAAATTATAACTGTGAAAATGTATAATGTCATCTTCTTCTAGAGAACATGAATCTTTTCCTTTGCTGGGTAAGCACATGAACATACACAGAAGATGACCATTTTGGCCACATGTTATCATGCATTAGGCTGTGTCAATGTTGAGTGACAGCTTTAGAAAGTCTCCGATCATCCCTGTCATGCGCCTATACCTGAGGGTGAGTGCCACATGGAAATCTTCCATGTTGCACAAGTACCTTCTGCTACTACGTCTGTCACAATTCAGGTCCTGTCACCTCAGCCAAAAGGCCTGCTGAAAAATACACTCTATCATGCATTTTTAGAATGTTAGAATGTTCTTAGCAATGTACCCATATAGCACCCAAGTAACAGACATCTTAAGGGAGGAGTTGGCAGTATTCTGATTCTCATTCTCCACCTTCTCCTTTTCAAAAGTGTCCTGACCCCCGCAACAATCTGTGGCTTGCTTTTCTAGTCCCACTAGAGTGCTGGTGTCTCTCCTGACTTTTAAAAAAAATCTCTGCAAGACTTCATTCCCAGATTTTCAACCTTCTGCCCAACGCTAGAATTTCTTTTTTCATTAATTTATTTATCTATTCATTTTATTTCACATTATCAGCCCCCCTCTCCTCCCAATCTTTCTGCATACATCTCCTCCCTGCCACTCTCCCCACCCCTTCTATTCTGAGAAGGGGGAGCACCCTGGCCAGATATCATCCCACCCTGGCTCATCAAGTCACTGAAGGAGTAGGTGCATCCTTGCCCACTAAGGCCATACAAGGTGGACAGTTAGGGGAATGGGATCCACGGACAGTGAGGCAATAGATTCAGGGGATCCAATTGTTGGGGGATCTATATGAAGACCAAGCTGTGCATCTGCTACATATGTGTTGAGGACCTAGGCCCAACCATGCTTGCTCTTTGGTTAGTGGTTCAGTTTCTGGAAGCCCCCACAGGTCCAGATTAGTTGACGCTGTTAGTCTTCATGTATAATGCCTAAGCTCTCCCGGTCATGCAATCCCTCCCCCAACTTTTTCACAAGATTCCCTGACATCCATCTAATGTTTGTCTGTGAGTTTCTGCATCCACTTCCATCAGCTGCTAGGTAGAGCCTCTCAGAGAACAGTTATGCTAGGATCCTGTCTGCAAGTATAACAGAGTACCGTTAATAGTGTCAGAGGTTGGTTCTTGCCCATAGAATGAGTCTCAACTTAGGGTAGTCATTGGTTAGCCATTTTCTCCATTTCTGGTCCATCTTGGTCCCTGAACATCTTATAGGCAGGACACAGATACAGTTTAGGTTGAAGGTTTTGTGGGTGGATTGCTGTCTTTATCCCTCCACTGGGATTCCTGTCTGACTACAGAAGGTAACCATTTCAGCCTCTATCTCCCCCTACTGCTAGGAGTTCTCAGCTAGAGTCACCCCCATAGACTCCCTGGGGCCTCCCCCAGGTCTCTGTCACATCCTAGAGCTGCCCCCTGCCAACAGCCAACTTCCATTCTCTCTCCCTGCTCTCCCTATACCCTATCTCCCTGCCAGTTTCCTCCCCATCCCCTCAGCCATTCAGTTCCTTCTCCCATCCTCTAATGACTGAGTAACACTTAGAGAAATGTTCATCAGGGAAATAAAAATCAAAATGACCCTGACATTCCACCTTACACCCATTAGAATGACTAAGATCAAAAACTTAAGACATAGCACATGCTGGCAAGGATGTAAAGCAAGGGGAACACTCCTCCATTACTGGTGGGAGCGCAAACTTGTACAACCACTCTGGAAATCAATTTGGTCGTTTCTTAGAAACTTGGGAATAGTTCTATCTCAAGACCCAGATATACCATTCCTGAACATATACCCAAAAGATGCTCTACCATTACACAAGGACACTTGTTCAACTATGTTTATAGCAACTTTATTCATAATAGCCAGAAACCGGAAACAACCCAGGTATCCCTCAACTGATAGATAAAGAAAATGTGGTTCATTTACAGTATAGAATACTACTCAGCTATTGAAAACAAAGACATCCCTGAATTTTGCAGACAAATAGATAGAACTAGAAAATACCATCCTGATGAGGTAACCAAGACCCAAAATGGCATGCATGGTATATATTTACTTACGAGCAGATATTAGCCATAAAGTGCAAGATAATCATGCTACAATCCATAGACCCCTATAAGCTAAATAAGGATGGCCCAAGGAAGAATGATTCAATTTTGCTCAGAAGGGAACATAAAAAAAAAAAATAGAATTTCTAAGCACACAAGGATAACAACTAAATAAAATTTTTTAAAATGTCTTCCAGACCCTAGTACGTGGGTGGAAAGATCTTTCTGTTCCCCCAATGCACACTGGAGAGGCCCTGGGTACCCAGTGTGGGGACCCCATGTGCCATAAGGCTCCCTGCTAAGCCACTATGCATTGTGGGGTCAGAGCTCCTGTCCCTCCTTGGTACTAGAAATCCCTGCAGTGGTTTTGTTGGACAGGCCCAGGTGACTGCTTCCCATCCAAAGCCATCAGTGGAACTTCTGTGGGATCCTTTGCCAAAATCCAAGGGTCCAAGGCCATTTCCATCAAGTCCCCAGGTTCCTTTCCCATAGGAACTTTTTTTTTTTTAAAACCTAGTTCCCAACATGCTTCCAAAGGCCATTTCCATCTTCCTGGATCACTACAGTGAAGTATTACAGTGTATACAGTTCCCAATCTGGCTTGCTCAGATAAAACTTTGTTACATATTTTGTAAGGCATAGATTCTATATTGTAATGTCCTATGCAAAACAAAAAAAAAATATGAAACTGTAAATTTTATTGTTTTAACATGAATGCATGTTTAGTGATGTTTACATTTTGAAATAAAATTTATGATTCATTAAAAAAATTTTTTTAAAAATGTCTTGCAGAATGCTAATGAACCTTTATTCCTTCAGATCTTGTCCCGCAAATACTGACTCAGAAGTTCCCCAAGACCTTTAAAAGTATTCCTTACTCTTTCTTTTCTAATACTCTTTCTTTTCTAAACCCCTGCCCATTGGTCTTCTATAAGCATTCAGTCACATGTGGAAGCAGATGCTCATGGTATATGAACAGTCCAAGAAACAGAAAACCGATTGGCTGAAAAAGAAAAAGAACAGATGTACAACTTATTAGTAATTAGGACTTGGAACATTAGTACAATAAATTGCCAGGGAGCATCAAATTAGGAAAATGCTTAATGTCTAATAATATGGAAATTGCGTCAATTCAGGAACTCACAGGCCTCGTTGGAAGAAGTAAGAAATGTCACAATCATATTGAATGCAACTAGCACAGTCACAGTATGATGATGGGTGACCTATATGAGTGACCTACGACCCATGTTCCAACTTCCTGTACAGGTGTATTTACCATGGAGTTGTTTGTAGAAGGCAGTTGGAAGTCACTTAAATGATGATCAATAGGCTAAACAGTTAATATATGTGGTATGAGTTCACTGTTGTGTGCTATGAGATTGGTAGAAACAATGAAATACAAGCAATTGTGTGCGTTCAAAGATGCAGCATTGTAGGGGGAAAAAGGAAAAAGGAACAGAAAAAAAATAGGTACTCCAAACTCAGATCAAACACATATATACCTATCACATATTTTAAAATATACTAAGAACAGAAATACATTAGAAACAGTTACCTACGGAAATAGGTATTGAGAATATTGGGAGTTAAAAAGGATGAGAAAACTATTTCAGAATTCTTGCTGAGTACCTGACATTGCTCAAAGCACTTTACATTGGCTGATTAAATTCTCTCAACGATGCTAGGTGGCAAACACTATTGCCATTCCTTTTTCACAGCTGAGAACTGGAGCACAGAGTGCTTACATAATTTCCTCAAGGTCACTAAGAAAGTGATGGAGCCAGAATTGAGTCCCAGACAAACTGGAATGAAAGCCTGTGCCGTCTCCTGAGGGGCTTCCCAGCAATGTTTCTGATGCTTAGAAACGTGAGTGATATAATTCTCTTCTCTGTATGCTCAAAAGGAATCCCAAAGAGTTGTCTGTATATTATCGAGTACAGATCTCTGGGTAGGGCTGGCTGCATTTACGATCTCAACTTCTTCCACCAGATCATCTTTTATAAAAATGTTTTCATTTCCACATACCACAGAGCATCTTAGGTGTGTAAACAATGTTTGAACAATGGAGACAATCTCAGCAGAAGTATATGGTCTTATGTTTTGTGTTCCCTTTATTTGAGAATCAAGGGCATGATCTTTGATTATGTGTTACCTTATAATATGAAACTACAATGGACCCCTAGAGATTTGGTCTCATAAAAGCAAATTAAAAGACATCTTGTAATGTCCTATTCTTAGGATATGAGAGAGAGAAAAACCAGTGAAGTGATCTTTAAGTCCCCAGCCTTGGAGACACTGCAATCCACCAACGCAATGGTAGACAAAGTGAGCACAAAGAGGCAAGACAGTCACCTGGAGCCATTGCTCATAAGAATGCATGTGTTGGTTGATAAACGCTGCTTGGAGAAAAAAATGAGGGAAATGGAGGAAGAAGGAGGGACAGATAAAGAAAGGTGGAAAAAAGAGGAAAGGAGGCCACAAGACAACAAGACAGTGAATAATGGGCACAGAGGAAAGAAAGATGGGAGGAGAAATGGGGGAGGAAGAGCAAGACACAAAGGGGAAAGAGATAAAGGGAGAAGAAATCAAGATTTTAAAAACAGTCATCATTCATTTGGCTGCACAAAGGAAAGCTGTGTGCCTTTCAAGGAGGATAAAGACTCTTTCCACTTCTTTCTCTCTCCCTCTCTCCATCTCTCTCTGTCTCTCTGCCTCTATATCTCTGTGTCTCTCTCCCTCTCTCCCTCTCCTTCTTTCTCCTTCTGTACATTATATTGATAAGCAGAGCATCTCAATTGACTTAAAGGGTTCAGATACCTGCCTCTGTTAGTCCTTTGTACTCTGGCCATTCATTATTTGCTTCTATATCTGTTATATATCTATGCCTATTGCTCCCTGCCACAGGCAACATTTCACAAGGGGCTGCCAATCACAACCTTCATATACTTTCCTGCCAAGCTTCTGGTTAGGTTTACCAATACATAGGAGTGCTGCTGGTGAGACAATGAAGAAGAGGGAAAAGCCAGAGTTTCCTCACTCACTAGTGGTGGCATTCCCCAGCACTCGCTCTGTCTCTTCCATCAAGCTCCTGACAGATGTTTCCGACCTCATGTGCCACCTCTGAGACCACCACCTTCTTACTCAGCACTTTCTAAGTCATTTGCTTCTCTTGTTTGCAGCTCCTGTGTCTTCTATGTAAATAGGTTCCCATAGTCATTTTCCTCTACCGAACTTCAGGTACTACACAGATTTCCTACCTAGGCCCATCTACGCCTACAGCCTTTCCCTCCTGTTATAACTTCTGTGCTAAGCAGAATAATGTCCATCCTACTCCCACATTTCTACCTCCAAATTTCAGGCGTCTATGAATATGCTTTCTTACATGGGTAAATGAAATGTATTGGTATGGGTAGTTTAAACATCCCTAGATCAGGGACATTTAATTGTCTGAGATTATTCACATGATCCAGTACAATAAGGCTCCTTATAAGTGAATGAGGGAGACAGAAAATATGGAATCAAAGACAGAGATCTGATAGTAGATCCAGGGTCAAGGTGATGTGGTTGCTAGGAAACCAGTCAAAGGTAATGGGAAACATTATGGCAGAAGTAATGGGAAATATCCTTCCCCATTGCCTACAAAGGCCTCTCAAAACAGTGCTTGTTGTTCAATAATTCCATATGAGACTTCTGACCTCCATGTTTGATTATGTTGTTGTAGCAGCAATAATAAGTTAATATTCTGAAAAAGTCATCTAGGAAAAGCAGACAGATTGTCCATCAGGGAATAGTAAGCAAACTGTACAGAGCTACAGAAAAGTAAGACTTTTGCTGTCTCAAGGGGAACAAAAGATACATAAAGGGTAACTCATTCACCAAAAACCAAACAGTCTCAAAACTGAGTCTCAAAAGACACAGATCGGAGGCAGGTGCTGGTCATGGTAAACATTGCAGAGTAAGAACTCAAGCAGAAAGTGTGTGCCAATTAGAGGGCCCTGAATAATGAGAGGCAAGATTAGCAAAGCTTCCTTTTAGCACATCTCAGTGTCTTCTCTCTAAGGACACAAGGGAATTTTTTTAGTTCAGTATCACAAACAACTGTGTTCTACCCAATTAACTAACTTGGTTTTGTCTAAGAAATCTCATAACTCTTATGAAGGTCACAATCCCCTTAATGGTTGTTAAAACATTTAAGTCTCAAATCATAGTCTACTTTGACAACAACATGAATATGCTATCTTACATGGGGAAATGAACTTTATTGGTATGGGTAGGTTAATTATCCCTAGATCAGGGACATTTAATTGTCTGAGATTATTCATATGGCCCAGTGCAATCATAAGCCTCCTTATAAGTGAATGAGAGAGACAGGAAATATGGAATAAAAGACAGAGATCTGATAGTGGAGCCAGGTTCAACATGTTGTGGTTGCTAGGAGACCAGTCAAATGTAAGTAGCTCTATAAACTGGCAGAAGCAACGGGAAACAAGCAACATCATAGAACTGAGGTTCTCAACCTGTGGGTCTCGACCCCTTAGGGGGGTCAAATGACCTTTTCACAGTGGTAACCTTAGATCACTGGAAAACATAGATATTTACATCATGATTCATAACAGTAGAAAAATTAGCTATGAAGCAGCAACAAAAATAATTTTTATGGTTGCTCACAACATGAGCAAGTGTATTAAAGGATCATAGCATTAGGAAGGTTCAGAACCACTGGCCTAGAACCTTATGCTATGCCCTCTGGCTTCTAAACCCACATTAATACATCATACCTCATTTTCCTTTTACTTTCCTTTCTTACTTCAAATTTAGTTTTTTCTTGATCAGAGACACTTGTACAATGTTAAGATCCTTTGCAAACAAGACAGAGTATGAATAAGTGAATGAATAATTCATCAATGATGGATGCTAGAGGCAAGAGAAAAAGGAAGAAGAAACTACCGTAAATGACAGGCATCCAAAGATCTAACACCGTTAGAAGTGAATTCTGGAGTGGATCTATTTCCAACTAGGTCAGGTTGTTCTTTTGCAGGACGACAGTCAGACAGAGAGGAAAAGTAACCTGCACTGTATCCTAGAACAGAGATCTCTAAGGTATCCATCCAACTCCAGGTGATACTGCAGACAGACAGAAAGGAAGAATGTCTGGTGAGAAATACCTAAAAGTCACAGGCAATGGAAAATCCCAGGTTGAGGATAAAGGTAACAAGAAAAGAAATATATTCAGATGTGATCCCTGGCATGGACTGTGTGTTTATAATTGTGTGAATTGTTTCCTTTTTCCCAGAAAATGAACACACACACACACACACCACACACACAAGCACATGTGCATGTGCAGGCTAGACACTGCACATGAAATGGACCCGGGAATCTTCTTTGGATTTGTGTGTGCCACTCCCTAAGTTAAAACTGAAGTTTACAGACTTGCTGTTAGGTCTAGGCAGAAATAGCTAAGGCTCAAGCAGCTGTTCTTCATAAATGATTAGCTGAAGATTTATAATGCCCTGGATATAATCACTACCCAAATTAATGCCATAGACTAAAGGCATCAGGTAACTGATCTAGAGACCAAAAATATCCTGACAGCAGGGAACATAATTGCTTATTTATACAAATGGTCTGTGCACTCAGGCATTCTGTGTAAATAGATCGTTACAGCCCATTTCCAAGACATTATAATCCATTAGGTAAATTAGATATGCTTTACCATCCTAATGACACAATCTCAGGACCAAATATCTCCAGAAACATTTATCCAATTCTGCTCTCAGACAAGCCTGGCTCTACATGAGGGCTTTCAGCTGAGAAAGCTATGAAGTGCTTCTATTTTGAGAAGAAACAAGTGCGGAATCTCAAGGTTCAGAGTTGAGACCTCATTTTTGCAGCAGAACAATAAGCTGTTCTGTAGGAACGAGCCAGCATTTAAACTCACTACCTTGTGACATTTTTACTAACTACCATCACACAAGTCTCTGCTTATTCACCATCTGTCACTACTATGTTCTTCTAAAGGCCCATAGTAGGTTCCATTTCTCCTTCCTGCTACTATAGCTACTGGTTGCCTGGAACCAGTAGCTTTCTGCCATCCTTTGTGTCTCTTTGATGGTTTACTCTCATCATCTTCTACTAGTATTCTTGGCTTTAGACTCTTTTCTGTCTTTCATTAGATACTTGGCAAAAGAATCTACTTCTCTTCAGCAATACAAGTAAATTTGCTCTGTTTCATCACCTTTGTTAATAGATTTTTTTTTTTTACTTATTTATTGGAGAAATCAGAAAGCATTAAATGAGACCATTCCATGAAACTTTTTTGCTTATAACCAAGGTGACCTTGAGTTTCTTTGTTCCAACTTGCATGCACTGTTTTCAGCCAGTTCTTAAAAGCATGCCTTTTCACCCTGAAAAGTGTCTCAGGTTTAGCCCGTAGCTGTATTGTTCAAATATGAAGTAGAGCCAGCAACATCCAGCATTCTTTCCCCATGATGAACAGGCACCTCTCTGACCACAGTCAACTACAAACCCAGGGCTCCAGGAAATCTGAAGGACCAACCAACCAACTATCCTGCCTCACTTTACTGACAGGTCTGGAACACCACTCTTTGGAATCACAGAGCCATTGGGCTAGAAGAGACCATCCCCCATGTTAAGTAAACTCATGATTTTGCTGGTAAGGAGACTGGGGCTGAACTGCCCTATGACTGAGTCAGACACAACCATTATTGTGTCCTAATTCTTGACCCAGGAAAATGTTCAGTTGCAAGAGCCACATAATCAAGAAGATGTGAATGTGGAAGCTCCTTTTTGTTCTTAATATTAAGAATAACTTTTGCATTGAGCTTTGCATTCCTCCATACCCAACAGCTGTGGACTGCGCAGGTTAAGGGTACAGTCTGTTCTTGGGAAGCGCAGAAACTAAATGACTCAGAGAGAAATCACACTCACAACCTCAGCTTCATTAGCACCACCTGTGCACTTAAGAAAGGCACCATAAGTGCATTTTAAATAAAACACTCAACCAGAGCCTCACACCCAGCTGTTCACGCAAGATTATAAATGGATCTCTTCTTTCTATCATGCTCGGGTTCCTTCTATAGTACACAAGTTCTGAGGAGGACTTAGCTCTTCATTCTTCACTTCCTTCTCTACCCAACTTTCCTCCATTAAATCTTCCCACTGGGAACTGGGAAGACAGGTGACAAGTCTGAGTTTCCAGCCCTTCTGTGTCATTTCATCTAGAAGAGTGATAAACAAATCAGTCACCTTAAACAAATTTTCTCATGTATTTCTGCCATGAATAGTCACTGCTCAACAGCTATAGCTGACTTTTAGGAAAGAATTCTAAGGAAGAAATGGAAAGGTCATTTTCATGAATCAGCCTGGCTGGGCTCTTGACCCCCTAACTGTTCAACCTGACACTAAATCTAGGTGTTTGTCTTAGTTTGGGTTTTATTGCTGTGAAGAGATACCATGACCATAACAACTCTTATAAAGGAACACATTCAATTGGGGTCGCCTTCCAGTTTCAAAGGTTTAGTACATCATCGTCATGGGAGGAAGCATGCCATACACAGGCTGGAATAGTGCTGGAGACGGAGCTGAGATTTCTAGATCTTGATCTGAAAGAGGAGACTGTATTCCACAGGCTCCAGGAGGTTTCCTTCCACACGGAGTGGAGTTTGAACACTAGGAGACCTCAAAGCCTGCCTACACAGTGACACACATCCTCCAACACGTCACACCTATTCCAATAAGGTCACACCTCCTAATAGTGCCACTCTCTGTGAACCAAGCATTCAAACACACACGTCTATGTGGGTCAAACCTATTCAAACCATCATAGTGTTCCTGTGAAGGTATTTGGCAACTGTGATGAGGAAAATCTGTAATATCTGCCTCTCAGTAAAGAGATCACCTGGGCAGCCTCATGAAAACTATTCAACAGCCTTAAATGAAGCATAGAGGCTTCCCTGAAGGAGTTCTGCCAGGAACACACAGCTTCAGATCATATCCCAGCCTTTCTTTGGAATTTTCAACTTGCTCTCCTCATGCCACAACCATATAAACCAGTTCTTTGCAATAAAATTGTCACTATACAATTCCCACTGATGAGAAATGATGATGTTTCTTTGGGTAAACCTAACATAATAGGTACTGGAGACCCTTGCCATGTGCTCCTGCTCATTGTAGAATTATATAGCAGAAAATAATGAGATAGCTTTCTATTTGGCATGTATTTCTGACCTACCCAGGTCCCTGCCTTCCAGAATGCATTTACCAATACCAAGACTGACCCTCATACCACATCATATAGATAAGAAATTTGGAGTATGACCTGAGCATGGTTTTCCATACACTTTCAGATGGCTCTAAAATGAGCCAAATTGGAAGACATTGAATTGGACTGACTGAAATCAGCCTGCCCTAGATAGTCTGGATAAGGTTATCTGTCAACCAGTTACCATTTGTGAATGCTGTCAGCAAGACTCCTACTAAATTTTAAGAGCAATTGTGGTCTTCTGGCAAGATTTCCAGATTTAGCAAAGAAACACATGGGACATCTAATTAAATTTGAAGAAAAAAAAACAGTTAAGCAGAGGAAATTTGAAATGTATAAGGAAATGTTGAGTATAGTACATTTAGACATTCTGATGGAATCAGCACATATGTCAAGACAAAATTATGAACTACAAAGGCATGCTTTGGACGCACAGGATGCTTGTCGATCATGTAGTCTGTGGGCATCCTCCGAGCAAGATCCTTCACTGAGTTGGTTTGATCTACTTTTAATCCTACATGGTCTGTAAGGAATCCTATCTGCATGAATAAATACATCTCTCCTATCCTAAGTCCACAAAAACAGTGGCTGAATTCCTGAAGAGTCTGAGAGAGAAATGTAGAAACACCAGCTAAAGAGTATGTAATGCCTTGTAGAACATGGTGGTATTGTTTCCTTGCTGAGGTCTTTCTCTACTTTTTCCTCTATTAAATTCAAGCTCCTATTCATTCCTCTTTGTTTTGTTTTGTTGGGACAGTTTCTCCATGTAACTCTGGAACTCTCTGTAAACTAGTCTGGCCTGGAACTCACAGAGCTCTGCCTGCTTTTGCCTCCCAAGCACTGGGATTAAAAGCATGTGCCACCACCCCCAACTCTTCTCCTTCATTCCTAATGCAGAATAGGTAGTTGAGTAATACTCCAATTCCTTTTCACCTTCTGCCTAAAATGGCTCAGCCAGAAAATGCTCTAAACAAAACCAGCCCCTCTCGGTAAGGGGTAGGGGGCTCCAATCCCTGGAAAGAAACTACACACCCAGTTCAATGGTTACCTAGGTGTTTCTATGTTAACAAACACTAACTTTGGAGTTCTCTGAGTTTGGGCTACTCCTGTTTCTGTACTTCCACTTTTTCATACAAGACAGCTGCTGTTGTTTAATTGGCCTCAAGTGGGCCAATTTGAACTAGAAAAACTCATTCCCTAGTACAGCACAGTCCATTAGCCTAAGATGGTAGCTCGGATGCACAATGCTAGTTACTCAGCCTCTCAGCTTATTGAGCTTGGCAGATTAAGCTGACCATTGTAATTATCTGAGCCTGTTAAAAGTACAGTATCACATCCTTACCTCACACCTGGAAAATCCTATCTGTGGAAGAGATTATTTCAACAGTTAACCAAGTTTAGAAAACACTGCTTTATACTTTTGATGGCTCTGTTAAAACCAGATAGGGGCATTGTCACCATTGCAGATGAACAAGAACTTTTCCACTGAGGAGATGAGGTGGAGGTGGGCTGAGTAGGTCACCTTAAGTCTCCATGTGCTTTTGAGTCTCATCTGTAGGATGGGTGATCTCTAACAGTTCTCCCAGCTCCAGGATTCCATGACTCTGCACAACACTGACTACTCTTGGGAATCTTGGGAATTTTAAGCCCAGTGAGTGAAAAGCAAATAAAGCCTTATTGGAAAGAATGCTTCAAGTGGGGGATCTTGGTTTTGTAAAAACAACAAACATTAGGGTTAGGAAGTAGTGACAAAGGTGAATGAGGGTCTTCGGTGATGATTGATGATCATACAATTGATGATTGTACTTTGGGCCACCCCTTTATCTTCTCCTATAAAAATGGTTAGAGCTAGGCATGGTGACACATACCTACAATCTCCAAGTGGGGAAACCTATGACAAGAGGATGTCTAGCTTGAGGGCAGCAGGACTATTAAAATATCTCTCAAAGATAATTTAGAAGGTTTGTGAACAAATAGAAAAAGAAGCTACAAATATCAATTTAAATTATAGTTTTTCCATATTGCTCAAAATAGTTTTTAATTCTGATTTGTGATGATGAATTTTTTGGTTGTATTCAACAAAGGAAAGAGATGCCTTAAGTCTCTCCTGAGACCATATGCTAAAATGCTGTAATGGAGGGTGGTCCAGGGCACAATGGAGTACACAAGGAATCACTAAAATGTGTGTGGGGGTCAGAAAGAGCCTTACAGAGCAATGACTTCTAAGCTAGGACACAAACTGTAGGCTGCAAAAGTACTTCTCAAAATGTAAACACAGGCCAGCTGGGGCACTGAGACCTTCTTACAAAGACATCCCACCTTTCAGATTGTTGTGTATTTAATTAAAGGTATCTCAGCATGTAACCTTATTTGGAAATAGGGCCTTCCTGGATATCTCTCTTGAAAGCCAAGGTTATGTTTGGTGCACATCCATCAGGTTCTTGGGAGCTAAGACACAGAATGATCTCTCCTTGCCACCTTCAGAGAAACACAGTCCTACTGACACCTAGAAACCCAGGCAATGCCTTCCTGCTGTTTAAGATACTCAGTTTGTGACACTCTTTCAGTAGCCCTAATAAGCTGATATTCTAAGTATCTCTTTGAGGCCAGATCTTTTCCATGTGTGCCAACCAAACAAAAATTCCAGACACTTAATTCAAAGTAGACAGGAGACTCCAGGTCTCACTTGGTGTTAGCCAAAAGCCTAATAAACAGTAAGTCTAGTATCTCCTAGTCAATTATATTGAAGATCTCATTTTCAAAGTTGTAAAGTAATACCTCTCTTCTCTAACTTGTTTCATCCTATCAAACAAGATTCATTTTCATAAAATATGCTGTCATTATTTTTAACTCAATTATATCAATGAAAATCATACTTTTAAAAAATGTCTTATTTATTTATAGACTAACTCCTACCAAACACAATTTTGGGGGATCCATAGTAATTCCTATAGTTTTATTAAGAGGAATGTGTGGTTTGCTTTTGTTAGGTTTGGTTTTACACTAAATGCTTAAGAATTCCTAGGATAGAGAAAGACAAGGAAAGAAAGAGGGAAAGTCTATCCCATGCACATGCAAAAACACAGAAGACAAATGGGAACTTTGAGTTCAGAACACAATATACATTGTGTTCTGGGAAAGAATACAATATAAGCATAGGTAGGCAGACGAGGGAAAGTAAAGCCAGACCATGGATCAAGTGTTAAGGAGTTTACTTTTCAGTAAAGACATAAAGAATTGACTAGCAGCACTTGGGGAAAGATTGTCTCAACACAGAAGGAGAAATGGGGAGAAACTGAAGAAGAAACTAAGCAGAGTTAAGGAGCTGAGAAAACACAAAGCAACAGCAGTGGGAAAGAGGGGAGTAGAAGAGTCAGAACAGATATATTATTAATTGAATCTGAAGCATTTATTGGTTACTACCTGTGGTAGAGATAAAGAGAAATCCTCATCAGAATGACAGTTTTAGACTTGGTCAGTTGAATGGCTGGTGGAACCATGTTGAAGAAGGAAAAGGAAGGAGTTGAATTTTAGAATAGTATCACTAATGCAGCTGAAGGGCAGCCGAAAAGAGTGCATTACCTGCAGCCCATACGTGGACCTGGAGATAAATGTGTGTGGGACAAATATCTGAGAAACGTTCACATACAAATTATGGCTAACTCGTGGATTGACAAAAATCATATGCCGTGAATATGAAGAGCAATACACACAGAAAAACGTCAGATGCAAGCATTAGGCCGTCACCATTGAGAAGAAAAAAAAAAGCAGAAATATACAGGATCTCAAAGAAGAAAAGATTATAGAAATACAAGAGCTGGAAGAAGTGATTGTCGCAGAAGCCAAGAAAACATTCTGACCAGAAAGTATTCAGCAAAGTCGGTGGCTGGATCGGGTAATAGAGAACTTGGAAACATTTTTTCAACTTAATATAAGAAAGAAATGGTTCACTTTGATGATGGAAATCTCAAAGAACAGCTTTCACTCAAATACTTGTTTACATCTATAAACAGCTTACATAATGAGAACTTGGGAGTTTGGGGGGTGGGGGGAAAGAAAATTAACTCTGGCCATGTTCTTAAGCCATTTTAACGGAGGACACATACCTGAACTATGAGAGAGTAGCAGGTGCATTGTGAAGGCAAAAGATAGCAATTCAGAGTTCAAGTCGGGGTGGGTGTGGTAATTTGAATGAGAGTGACCCTACAGGCTCATATGTTTGAATGTTTGGTTCGCAGTTGGCCTGTTTAGGAAGGATTAGGAGGCGTGGCCTTGTTGGAGAAGGTGTGTCTCTAGAGGTGGACTTTGAGGTTTCAAAAGCTACTCCCCGGCACAGGCTCACTCTTTTTCCCCTCTGCCCAATGCCTGTAGATAAGCATACAAGGTCTTAGCCTGTTGCCATATTCCCTGCCATAATGCTTATGGACTAGCTCTCTGAAACTGTAAGTAACCCACTAATTAGATGCTTTCTTTTATAAGTGCCTTGGTCATGGTGTCTCTTCACAGCAATAGAACTAATAGCTAAGACAGGGAATAAATTCTATCTGTGGGAACTTTTCAGCAGAGTCTATCCTGGCACGATCCAGCAGTGACACAGCTGCGGGACACCGAGACTACTAATCACGTGACACGTGGGTGGCTAGCTAAATTAAGATGTGCTACATTATGAAAACACACACAGGACGCAGGAAAAAAATACAGTGTGGAAAAGACCTCTAGATTAGCTTTTATATTGCTTATATGTCGAAATGAAAATACCGTCAGGTAAGATGCTGCTCTGACCAAGCACCGGATTTTGTCTTCCCTTTCTTGTTCCCTCACCACCAGAGTAGAGTGCTTGCCACGCTAGGCTTTTCTTGTTTAGTTTTGTTTGCTTCTTTTGCTAGTATAATCGTCACCAGTGATGTTTGGAGTTGCATGCTTCTTTATTCTCATTCACAGAGGTAAAAACTATGACATGTACATTGTTTTCTGAAGCAAATTAGGTTCTCTGTAATTACCTCCAAACTCTGTGCCTCATCAGCTAGATTTGGCTTACACATACAGCCTGGAACCAATTACTGATTACACTGGACCCCCAACCAGCTTCCCTTTTCCGGAGCTGAACATAGAACCTGGCATCTCCTGAAGATCCTGGGTTGCTAGAGAGTAAGATAGATAGATGTCTAGCAGAACTAAACAGAATTCTGTTAGGAAGTAAGACAGACAGCAGGGAATTCTGTTGGGTAGGTGACTCAGAGTAAGAAGAGCGCTGTTTAAATCCAGACCCAGGAGTTGAGGGGGCACTTAGGAACACAAATTGTAGAATCTTTTTTCCAACCAAATTTTTAGTCCTAAGCCAGAGTCCCTCAACTTTCCTTCAGCCCCAGATTCCCAAGTCTGGACTTGGGGAAAACCATCAAATTTTAAGTGACCAAAGTAATGGTCACTGTGAACGCTAAAGCATTATAAAAACAGATTTTATTTCAGAGCTTAATGCCAGCGACAAAAAGGCTCTGTCATCTGCCATCCTCTGACCTCCGTTGCCTCTAGTTATTTACACAAACGGCAAAGGATCAAACCATGCTTACTCAACTCTCCACTTGTCTAGGAGATACACTTAGTCTGCCTTTTGGGCCGTCTCTGTCTTATACTCCCCCATGCTCTCTAAGCCACAGTAGTGAGACTGTATTCTTTCATGGCTGTAGTTAAGGCTGCATTGACGCGGATGAGCCATGCTTTAAGAGCAAAAGAGTGAGTTGTAGTCTCAGGTTTGGTTTCAGACTGAACGGGAGATGAAAATTTCCTTCAATTACTGTTAGGTTTGTCACAAAGAGATCCTGAGTTTGGAAACCCTTGGCAGGCATGACATATTCTAATTCCCCCACATGACTCCTTCTCCAGCAGCCCAAAGGTCAAGACACACAGAAGGAGCTGGAACTGCACAAAAATATCTCTTCACTGAGCACAATGAAGCACAATGAGAGCACAGAAGCAGAGCGAGTAATTAAATGAAACAAATCACGCTGACACGGAGGCAATCGAACCCATGGAATTTTCTACTTAAAGGGAGCTTCAGACAATCTGGCCCTCTGTGCTGGGAAAATAATCGCTCATACCAAAGGTCTTCACACCCTGATCTTCAGAACCTATGAATATGGCAAGTGAGACATTCCACACATACTAGTAAGGAAACTGAGCTGAGAGATTATCCTGGGATCATCTTAGTAGGCTCTCTACACAGAGGGCCACCCACAACTTACCACTCGGGCTACAACCATCCTGGAGTTCAAAGTCCACAGTTATATTCCTGAATTTACACATCACATCCCCTTTAGAAAAAGTTCTTACCACTGACTATTCTTATGTCCTGGGTCCTGTGCTGTTTCCTGTATGAGGGTAGATTACAGGATGCAGTCCCTGGATTACTAGGATCTGGGATCCAGGTAGGAAATTTTCCTCTTAGATCGGCTCCTGATATTACATATATGGTATAAATATAATGCAATGTACTTATTATGATTTATTAATTAGTCATTATTATGTGATAATATGTAAGTTTATGCCTTCCTTCCAGCTAACAAATATTTGATAAAAGTATCAAAATGTATCAAAATCTGTGAGCAGTGGTATTGGAGACAAGGAAGGAGACAGCCTCTTCCCTTGAAATTTTCAGCGTCTAGTTAGGGAATTGGTTCACAAACACTTCCCTGACAGGTCTTAAAGAGAGAGAAAGAAAGAGAAGGTATGGAGTTGGATAGTAGGAAGATTCTGGGAGAAGTTGGGAGAGGATAAACCATTATCTGAATATAGTATATCGTTTTCAGTTAAAAAAACAAGAAAAGAATAGACTTGGTCAAGAGGACCATACATATCCTGACACTTTTATAGTTAAATCCTGTGAAAAAGAAGACACAAAAATCTGTATGTCAGGTACTGGGGAAGGGAGTCACTGTAAAACGAGGTGATCTTCAGTATGTTAACATACTATAGCTCGTAGAGTACCACAAACGCAAATAATTTATTTTTTACTATTTTGAAGGTCAAAACATCTCAAATCCAGGCATTCACAATGCTGTATATTTCTTCTGGCAACTCCAAGGAATAATTTATTTTTTAGATATACAATCATTCTTAGCTTCGATGTCTTTCATGCATCATCTTCCCCTCATGGTCCACTTCAGCCAGCAGTTGTATTATTGACTTCTGCTTCCATCCATCATTGGTCTCATCTCAGTTTTCTAGTATTAACAACCCAGAGTTGAATATCCACTCAGTGATCAAGCCTTAGAGGGAAGCAGAGGTGAATAAAAGACTCCAGGCAGATTCCAACCCTCACTGGTCCTAGGAGGTGCCCTGGTTTGTATAGCCCAGTGGTTCTCCACCTTCCTAATGCTGCAACCCTTTAATATAGTTCTTCATGTTGTGGTAACCCCCAACAATAAAATTATTTTCATTGCTACTTCATAACTGTAATTTTGCTACTGTTATGAATCATAATACAAATATCTGATTTGCAGGGTATCTGATATGTGACCCCCACCAAGGGAGTCACAACCCACAGACTGAAAACTACTAGTGTTGCCTGTCTTTAGATCAGGACTACTAACTCTCTCTTTGGTCCATCATCCATTGGAGACAGTTGCTAAGCAAACTTGAGCCCCTGATTCATCTACACAGCATATTCCCTGTATGCTCTGAACACGAATCATTTTTGCCTACAACACATTCTTCCTGCTGCACCTTGCCTGAACTCCCTGGCCTTCTGACAGTGATGTGACTATGTCCACATGTCTTTGATGTCCCTATTGCCACAGGATATAAAGAAGAACAGCCACCTGCAAGAGGCCAGCAGGGGTGGCAAACATTTCCTAAGATATCACAGATTCCTTTGAGGCATTTGAAGGCCTACTCATCATAAAATTCCCCTCCTCACAATTTTACAAGTACAATCTTGACTTTCAGTCAGCCAGTACTGACAAGAGTAAATGGCAGCTAACAACATTTACTGAGACCTTACCAAGGAGTAACTCATGTGTATACTATCTAATTTAAATACAAAAAAACCCAGGAATTATCATTATACCTACTTTATACCTGAAGAAACAGAAAAGAAAAATACTATTTTCACAAGGATACAAAAAAAAATAGAGGAATTAAACTTAGCGTTGAAACGCTGAGGTTGATTCTGAAGAAATTGGTCGATTCATTCTGACTTATTAGTAGCAGTTTATGTTAATAGGTAGTAACTTATGATATAGATATAGATTATATAGATAAACATAGAGGAGAGAGAAAGCACAGTATGTAAAGTGCTAAGAGTAGAAGAAAACAGGGTTCACTGATTAGTGCATGCAACTTTCTTAAGTTTGAATTATTTCCAAACAAATCATTTCATAAAATTTATTCCTATCTTGGGACATACTTAGTTGTTCAGTGTAAGCTGAATATTGCTAACATCTGTGCCAATTTAATAGAAGATGGTTATTGTGATTGACAGTTTTTTGTCAAGCTTTTTTTTTAATTTCAGTTTTCCTTGCCATTCATAATTTTTTTCTTTAGTCAGTTGTCTACATGGAACTTTTCCCATTTATTTTTCCTACAGTGTGATAAAGTGGATGCCACGGTACTTTACCAAGGACCATCTTCAGGGTCAGAGGTTTGTCTCACAGCTGATAAGGATGCTAGCTGCACAGGCTCATAAGTGTGTCTTACACTGGAAATTCTCTCCACTGATGGCCTTACCAACAGTTACCCTCCTCACAGGTCCATGGCTAACTAATTGGTAACACTAAACCTGCTTCCCTCCAGCCTGAATTTGGAACTTAGAAATGTCATCCTAGCCCCCAGTAAAACTGAGTAGGATCTCAGTCAAGACCATTCCTTTCCTTGCCATTTTCTTAATTTCTATTCAGATGTCTTTCTAGAGAGAACTCACAGTAATCCTTCTACATGCAACACATCTCAGTCTATTTCCTAGGGAATTCTGAACAAGTGGTACTTCTTTTGCTTGACACACACAGTTAAGCGCTACATTTCTTATCACTAAACTACGGAGACTTGACAAAATTGTTTCAGAAAACTCAAACTGTTTACTGTTAATCCACCACTCATTTTGGTAATCTCTTTTATATTATTTATGTCTAACTATCACATGCTTTTCAAAGTCTTTTCTGTACATTTTGATTCTCAATGATCTTAACTCTGATGTCCAGAACCTATTAGTATTCAGACCTAAGCGCATCACTTACTAAATTGCCCAGAGTCTCTAGGCATCGGTTGTCTATTTATGGAAGGTAATTACATCAATTAATATAATGACAATTTCTGCTATTTAGTAAATATTCAGTGTATAAACTGAAGGCATGACCACCTTTGGTATGGTCAAGGGGAAGGTTTTTATTGTAACTACCAGAGGTATCTAGAAGAGTCCAGAGCAGAGAGACAAAGAGTATACACCAAACAAGGCCAGTGGACCATATCTGGCCATGAGAGAAGCAGGAGCAGAGCAGAGGGAGAGGGTGGAGGAGAACGAGAGAGGACAAAGAAAGGACCAAGAGCAGGCAAAATAAAGACGAAGATAGAGACCACAAGAGAACACAG
The DNA here is from genome assembly GCA_021653895.1 of Mastomys natalensis. Classification (NCBI taxonomy): domain Eukaryota; kingdom Metazoa; phylum Chordata; class Mammalia; order Rodentia; family Muridae; genus Mastomys; species Mastomys natalensis. Next base: position 318,461 of record JAJTUV010001205.1, read on the forward strand.
CTGAAATAGCAGGGTTCTAAGGAGAAATGAGTAGCTGTAGGGAGGGAAGCCTGTGAGCTGGAGAAATTTAGGGTAGAGGGGGAGGCAAGAAGAGTAAGGATGCCAGCATGAACTCTAAATGTGTAATGAGCGCTTGTGATCTGATGGAGCCTGGAGGGCTAGCATGAGCTTTGGTATGTTAATAGGAACCACAGGTAACCATAAGCCCCTTCTATCAGTGGTAAGGAAAAATGGCTTTTTTGGTAGAAACAGGCTTTGAAATTTCCTGAGGCATGCTGGCTTTTGTCTGACAGGTAGAATTGGGGGACATGGATTTTCTTTTATCTGACACTTAGATGTTAAGCATCCAGTGGCATGGGCTGCTCTACTGCTCAAAGTACTGTAAGTGCCCAAGCTTACGCTAAGTCTTAAGAACACTTCAGTTGGACCTGACTGCCTAAACACGAGCTGAACAAGAATGACATGGATAGACGTGTTAACATGGACAGAGAAATGCTCATGATTCTTTAACCCTACACAAAGAACTACAGGCAACTAAGGAATGATGAGAGCAGAAGGAATAGTCTTCCTTGGGGAAGAGCACACCCCAATTGCTTACCAAATACCAATGGTCAACCCTGAAAAGAAACATATACACATAATTATATACAGACTGAGAAGGTTGCATTTATGTATTTAGGAATATGTATGTAGCTATATATGTATATAACAATGATTATTTAAAAGGGGACCATTAATTTGAAAGAGAACAAGGGAGGTATATGGGGAGGTTTGTAAGGAAGAAAGGGAAGGAGAAACAAAGTATTTCATAATGTCAAAAAATTTTTAAAAAGAATGACCAACTGATAAGTAGAAAAGACAGATTGTAAATTAGCTACTAGAGTGTAGCTAGTTCATGACTGACAGTTCTGTAGCAGCAGTATACTATCTCATTCAAATCTCATTCCAACCAACATCTGATGAGTATGCATACATATAGAACGACAAATAGTTGAAGATAGATTTGTAGTATATAACTTTTCTGTGTATAAGCCTTAACAACAAGTGGGTATGACATCATTAATTATTTCAAACTACCTACGATCCTATAATTCAACTTTATTTTATTATGTTTTATCAAATCACAGGTCTAGAATATGTGTTGACATATTAACATCCTGAATATTTTCATGTTTCTTCTAAAAAAAAAAATGTTGAATATAGTGCCAGTGACTGAGCAATCTGAACTAGTAAAAATATGAAGAGTGTTTTTACAACTGTCTCATGCAGAATTCAAAGATAATTTACACACTTCATGTTCTAGACACAACTTTACACTAGAAATCATAGGACACAGAAAGGTAAACAGATACACATCAACTGTTCTAAACTTCAGCTTTATAGATTTTGTTGTGTGGGACGGGGGGGGGGGGGAAGCATTTCCCACATTTATTTACAAGAAAATGTATGTTCCTTTAGAATGCTTCAGTGATTGAGACAGTTTTTTTGAACTCATGCTAATAAACTCAGAGTCACCAAGTTATGTGCTAGTGTCACCTTAAGGAAAAGAAAGTCAAAGCATTTTCCCATTGGTGCCATTTAACCAAGAGCAAGTCCAAATTTGAATTGTTTGCTTCATTCTCTGTGTCTTCCATCTTCCCTATCTGTTGTTGTATGATTGTGAATTTTCATCTGCCGAAGGTTTTCATGTCAATCTGTCCCTATGTCTGTGTTTGTGTCTGAGTGATGTCTGTGTCTCTGTATATTTCTCCCTAACAATGGAGTTTGACCTGTATTTATTGAACATCACAGAAAGCATCACATGTGAGAAGCAATGAGGGATACTTTACAGACATGTTTAACAAAGTTTAACAAAGAATTAAGTCATTGACTATAATGACCCTAACGGACCCAGATACTAGAAGTATTACCAATATCATTGTTAAAAAGCAAAGTCATATATTGCATCCACCATTCATGATAGATATCATTTGTAAGACTTTCAGATTATATTTTCTGTTATCAGTAATTATTATAGCACTTACTTATTACTCTGGGTTGAGGCATGAAAGAGTTCATAGATTACAGCTTTGCAATAGCTTAGGTTGTAAAAGTTGATTACATGGGAAACACAAGGCAAGAACATTGTTCTCTTAAATGCAGGTTAAACAAGCAGGCTGAGTAAACAGGATAGCAGTCTATGTGACCTCAAGGGGTATTGTTAACTCTTGCTGTAAGGTCCGGCAAAAGTTCCACCTCTTAGAATGTAAGAGATATTTTCAGCACAATATTGCATCACCATACTTGGGCAAGATATACTCACGGAACCACTTCACACAGCCAAAGCAAGCCATTTCTAATACTCATTTCAAGCCAGTGTCACCACTAGAGGGAAGGTTTTGAAACACCATTCCTTACTGTGCAAACACTCAGGCTCTTGGGCAAGTTATATCAACTCTCCACATTTTCCTGATTCATGTTGTATGTATTACAAGAGGAACCTAACTCATAGAGATTTTGTGAGGAACAAATAGTGCAACACGTATGAGGTTTTCAGAACCAAGAGTAGAACATAAAAAAGCAATGTGTTACCCTCTATAACTTTAATATTATAATAGTCATCCTTGCTATTATTAAATATAAGTCTATTGCATCTACTTTATATATTCAAAATTAGAGTTTGTGTTTATATTACATGATAGTCCAGTCTTTATGTGTTAGTGAGCTCTGACAATTATACTTGTTTTTATTTTTTTCTTTTTACATAATATTTTTGAGAATCTCATACAGTGTACTTTATGATGTTTCTGTCCCTCAACTCCTCCAGAACCATCTCCCTACCCACCCAATCTCATGTTCTCTCTCTCCTTTCTAAATCCATCAAGTCTAATTTGTATAGTTGGTTTTACCCTCTTTGTAGCATGATAGGAACTTTCTATGGGACTTCAAAGGCCAAATAAAGCTTCGTAATCCTTCCTGTACAAGAACAAAGAAAATATTTAATTCTTTGTATTCCTAATTAGTGACATTTGTTCAATTGCTAATGGAAGAAGTATAAGACTCAAAAGCTGCAGTGACTTAAAAATAGAGTTCACTTTACACCCTTCCAAATTCCTGGAGGGCAAACTAAAGTGTTGGTCCTAATGAGACCAAACTCTAGGATAATTACCAGAGCTAATCATAGGATACTACATTGAAAAGCATTTGTTTTCCAAATATAGTCTTTTCCATAGTCTTTTAGATCTTTAAAAGTTTTCCATGTAAAAGAAACACATAAATAATAACAAAGTCAACACGGCTTTAAGAATCAATACTCTTAGTAACAGTATATACTTACATACACAACATAGTTAGTGGTGGTAATTTAGCATAGCAATGCTTGAGGGCAAGGGAGTCAGGACCTCCAGCAGGTACTTGCAATTGTGTAGTAAACAAGAATTCTGGAAAAGACTTGGTATGGAAGAAGAGGTGAGTGGTGGCATATATACAGTTACAAGCCATTTATAGCCATGCCAACCTGTCCCAAGACAAACGTAGGCTCAGATAGCCTCTGGAGGAGTTATTTGTTCTAGGAAAGGTAAGAAGGAGACTAAAGAACACTATGTGGTGCTGAGACATGAGCATCACTCGCCCTCCTCCTGTATGCTCTAACAGGTCCACTGTGAGGCAAAATGCCAGAGCTGGCAAAGCCAGCTTTAGCCTTCCTTTCTAGCCCTCCTCCAACTTCCAGAGGCTCATTTTCCTCTTCCACATCCAGCACATGCCTACCTTCAAAGCTTCTTCCCAACAACTTCTTCCCAGGAAAATTAAACGGGAACTCTCCTGTCATCATCTGTACTTCTAATTTATCCACATGTCCTCCGAGCTGTGAATAGACTGGAGCCAGAAACAACCACAGGAATCAGGGAGTATCGGAGGAAAGCACAGCATCAGTTAGAGGAATGGGCGCAGGGGATCCAGTGTGTGCATGCTTACCTGAAAATTGCTAACAAGTTGGTTTTCGGTAAGCTACTACAAATATCTGAGAAGTATGTGAGGTAATGTATATGCTAACTAGCTTGATTCAGCCATTCTACAATAGTAGAGATATTCCAAATGTTTGTCTCATATAGCATGAATATATATATATTTATATATATATATATATATATATATATATATATATACGTTTTTATTAGCCAATTAAATAGTAGTTCTTTTTAAATCAGCCCTTTAACTCAAAGCAAGCTTTATTCCAGGCCGTGCAGACGATATTGGATTGCCTTGCTAAGATTTTCCTTCCTAGCTTCTAGATTTCATAACTCTCTTTGCAAAACATTTATAAACCTTTGCAGTCCTTTCCAGCAGCTGATCTCTATCTCTCATAGACACCACGTCCCTCTGCTTCCAATTTATAAAAGAAGAAAGTCAAGCCACAGAGAATTTATCTCCTCCAGCTTTTGAAAAGTTCTGAGTATCTTCTTGTTCTCTGGTTGATTTTGCTGAATAAATTGTTTTTAGAATTGTTGGTGATGCATTGTAAATAGTTATTTAATAATGTCCATTTCTTTCTCATTTTTTGAGATTAAAAGTCTTACTGTGGGCTGGATGCTCCAGTGTGGGGGAATTCGAGAGCGGGGAGGTGGGTGGGTGGGTGGGGGCAAATCCTCATAGAAGCAGGAGGAAAGGGGATGGGTTAGGGGGTTTCTGGGTTGGGGGGAATGTGGAAAGGGGATAACATCTGAAATGTAAATAAAACATCCAATAAAAAAATAATTTAAAAAGAAAAGTCTTACTGTGTAGCCTATCGTAAGCGAGATCTCACTATCCTCCCACCTCAGAGTCTCAAACCATTAATTTTCTATAAACTTGAAGCCATATCAGTTTGTCAGTATTGGATTACTATATAACTGATTTTGAGAATTCCTGTTATAAGTATTACAAATACAGATTGTTCTTTAGATGGAACAAAATAATTAAATATAATGTCTTCATGAAAATAGAGATGGGATGTTCCCTCAAACCTTGACAAGCTAGCTGCTTACACTTCCAAAGAGAGCTGTGGATCCAGGGGCCAGAGGTGGAGCGAGGAGGGAAGAGGGATAGGGAGGAGAAGGATTTTGTGAGTGGAAGTGGGCAAGTGGGGTAAATACATACTTCAGTACCATAGGCCAGCATCTGAAATCAACCTCATGTGTAAAGCAATTAGATTTAATCATTGCTAATGAGACCCTGATAAGTCTCTTTACCAAATTATTTCCTTCATATACAATTTCTTTGGAGATCAAGATACGCTTATTTGTTTTACACCTAAGAAAAAGATACAACGTTAGAACAAAGGAGTGGAGTCTTATCGCTAAAATACATACAGTTGTCTTCTCTCTCCAAGAGCCTGGATGTAAACAAGAAGCATGTATATATAGGTACTGCATAAATCATGTTCTCTTGCATTGTAAACAAACCACAAAAGGTCAGATCCCACATGCATGAATACACCTAATATCAGCATACGCTGATTACAAGTACCTTTATACTAACATTGCTATGGTTATAAACCTATCGCATGGTAATTATTGTTAAAACCTTCACAAATGAGGAAACTGCTAATGGGAGAACAAAGGCTCACTTTTTCTGTGTCCAGCTCATGTGCTGTTGGTGTGAGCGCTGCTGGAGGACTGGTCCTGCTGCACCAAGCATGCATCAGGAGCATCTTCTAGAATGGATCGCACTGTTGCCTACGACATAGTAACTCCACTGTCAGGTGAGACAACAGCTCAGGGGCTACTCCACTGCAGCATGCTTCCCTCTGCTGTGACCTGGCAGCCAGGTTGATTACAAGCACTCACCAGGAAGCCTGCATCCTTTGGCTCAGTCTTTGTGTCTTCAACACTTTTGCTCTCACCACTCAGCCCCAGCTGAGCACGATTCACATCTGTTCAGGTCCACTCTCCGTGTAACAGCACTTGATCTTACCCCTCCCTTCTTGTGTGCCTACTGATCCAACAGGTGACACTAAAGCTCCAGGGCTTTGATGAGGACCTGTCAAGGCTAGTGATGGCAAGAATGTAGTGCTTGTAAGAGCATATAAACCAGGTGGCTTTAGACTTCCTATGCATAATTACTTATTCATCAAATCTCACCCATCCTACACCAATGCATATATTCACTTTGCCTCCATTACAGATATGGTAATATTCCACTCATCTATCCATTCTGAGCAATCTGTAAGTCTGAAATTCTAAGAATTGGTTTCTTAAGCATTTCACAGGCACTTATGGGGTATCTACTATATGCTAGACACTGTTTTAGCTCTTTCAAATTATAACCTGTTTGACCCTAATATGGGGCACACCACCTCCGTCTCACATGGAGGAAATGATGCAGCGAAGGTACCTACATAACATCCCCTTATTAAAAAGTAGCAGACAGAGATTGGACTAGGTGAACCTAACCTCAGCATCCATGCCTCCTCTACTCACTACAAAGGGATTTCATACGAATGGATGAAAACTGAAAGGCAGTGTGGGAGAACTCTAGAATAAGTGTCATCAGGTTAAAAGGATAAAAGAGTGACTCAGAGTGATACAGGTGTCAGGCAGAGCCTGTGGTAAGAAATCAAATATGAAATGAGGTCTTCAGGCTTCTTAACTTTCATGGTACCATGCTTTCTCACCAAGCTCCTCACACCCAAAACAGTCACTGTGGAGATATCTCTACCTTTGACCTTCCACCTCACAGCCATGAAGTATCTGTTTATGATCATATCTGATTGTCAACAAGCAGACATTTTCATGGATTTACAAATACAATTATCTGGTGGTATTTTAATCATCGTTATTCAATCTAGAACACGCAGACACTTTCCTAGGGCTGGTGAAAAGAAAAAGAAAATACTCAAAAGTTTTATATCTTGAATATCTACAACACCATGGTTTTAGTGGAGTTTTAGAGGTCTGTTTCTGATTTTTCTTAATTTAGTATTCCAGTCATGTGTTTGAGCATTCTGAATAGCCTGCTCCGCACTACTCTGTGGGTCTTTTGTGTGGCAGCCCTACACACATCTCACTATTATGCATAGATTCTGATTTGCTTTATGATGAGTTAGAAAGAAGTGGTAATGTTATGGCCGAAGAATTTGTTATAATATTAGATATTTGGCTAGCCTCAAAAAGACCAATTGTTCACCACCCTGCATCTCAGCATCTCCCTCCGTCCCAGAGTTACTTCTGAAGCATTTGACCATCTGGGTGGGCTCCTGGTAATAATTAAATTGCCATCTTCATTAATTCCTAGGGGAACCAGCAGTGGAGGGTAGCAACTGCAATGCTTAGAGTAACATTTAACCATCACCAAGAGAGTGACTTGAAGGGCTTTTGTTTTCTGTCCCTGTTCTGGCCTTACATATAAAAACATCAGATGATAAAGCATTCTTTGAAAACTGAATAATTTACAGGGCTTTTGTTTACAGCAGGATGCTATTATTTTTTTGACACTTCATTTCCACAATGAGGCAGTAGCTTTGGAACCACATTAAAGTCTACTTCAAATGCCAATAAGGATCAGGATTTGAATACTTACCCATGATTCTCAGTTTGGGGAGAAAAGAAGAAAAAATTAGAAAGGAAAAAATACTATGGAGAATCTTGGGCCCAGGCAAGACCATCCTATCAAGTTTGGGCCCAGCTTGAACTACCTAGAAAGTTTCAGACCAGCTTAGGCTACATAGTATCTCAAAAAACAGAGAAAGGGGAGGAAGGGGGAGGGAGGGAGGGAGGGAGGGAGGGAGGGAGGGAGGGAGGGAGGGACGGAGGGACAGAGGGACGAAGGAAGGAGGGAGGGAAGGAAAGAAAGAAGGAAGAGAGGGAGAGAGAGAAGAGGAGAGGAGAAGAGGAGGAGACAAAGAGAAGGGAGAGGAGTGAGAGAAGGGGGAGGAGGGAGAGGATGAGGAGGAGAAAAAGAAAAAGGAACAGGAAATCTGAGATCTCAAGTCAGCAGCAGTTAGTGCTGGTGTGATATCTCCTTAAAGGTTCAGGTACCATTCCCAGACTCTTTTCTTTTGTCTGACAACCTAAATTTAAGATGGATCTTTAAACTCCTGCCATTATGTCTGAATTCCAGAATGAAGCCAGACAAGAGAGCAAAGAAAGAATAAGGAAACAATGTGTCCCATCCTTATAGGTGACTTTGGAAGTCCACAGATCACAATTATTCACAATCATTCTTACAAGTCTTTATCCTATCTCCACACACCTCAATCTCGAGGAAGCACGAGAAGGGTAGGGTCGTAGCCATGTCCTTAAACTTGACCCAGTCCCAGCCCCACTTAGGGGGCAGCGGGGATCTCATCTGCAACGCAAGGCAATCTCGTACATAGGTCGCCTGATAGTTAAACATGTCATGAGAACTGGTATTAGAATACTCCGATGGCCCATGATATACTGCATGAGGAGCAGCTCTGTTCCCTAATCCTACTTGAATCATGTTGCAACCTGACTAGAAACTGCACTGTCCACATAAAGTATGAAGGAAGGTTCAGCTCTCCATGTGACCACACTTCTGCTTCTGTCTGCCTCAGCTTGCAAGCGGGAGCTAGCAAAAGTTCCTGTAATGGATAGAAGGTAAGGTATCGGTGGTCATTCTGGGTATGGGCTTGAACCTGTCTCAGGAGAAGGCACAGTGGCTCCCGAATGCAGGCTAACACGTCTAGTACTTCCTTTAAGCGTGCCTTGAACCTGACCTTATGGTAAAGGCCCCAGGGTTTGCGCCACCACACACCAGGTCACAGGCGGTAGACTTTCCCGCCTCGCCTTGCAGATTCCTATTGGTTAACCTCACAGAGAGGTTTACCTATTCCACCACTCACGTATTGCTCCTCCAGTTAAGCAGCTTCCCCTGAACTTAATCTGGGGGAGGTTGCTATAAGGAGTACTATCTACATTCCATTACCATAAGCTCTTCTTTCTCACTTTCTCTTTATTGAACCATGCATGAGTCCCCTGACTTAACTGGCGGAGGGCGTAACGAGTTCACTAAACACCGATGAAATAAATGCTCTTGGTACTCCAGGTACATATTTTTAAATAAGGCTCTAGCCATGCTGACTCCCAAGGATGCCGAGGGACCAAGTGAGATTATAAGAAATTGATAAGTAGTGATGTGTTTAAAGGTAATCAGAGTTCAAGAGCAAAAGTCAGCTCCTTTCGATATGAAGATGCTCGGTTGTAAAGGAGAATGGAATTGTGCTATAAAGAGAGTCAGCAGGATAAGAGGTCAATCAAGACGCCAGCGGGGCTACACTAGCCCTTTCTTTTTTTTTTTTTTTTTTTTTTTTATTTTCAGCAAATCAAAAAAATTTAAAAAGCATTCAAACAGAATAAAATGAAAATAAACAAACAAGCAAAATACCAAGGGTCAGATATACTTATACAAGAATTCTATAGAGCCTTCAACAAGCAACACTTTTTGAGTTATGTTTAAAAAAATTCAGGCCGGGCGGTGGTGGCGCACGCCTTTAATCCCAGCACTTGGGAGGCAGAGGCAGGCAGATTTCTGAGTTCGAGGCCAGCCTGGTCTACAGAGTGAGTTCCAGGACAGCCCGGGCTACACAGAGAAACCCTGTCTCGAAAAACCAAAAAAAAAAAAAAAAAAAAAAAAATTCAGAACCACAATAAGCTCCTTCACAAAGCAAATAATATTGAAATAGTGAAATCAAGTGTAAACCCAACAAAAATATATAAATTATAGTCCAGTATCCCTCATGAATATACATACAAAAATTCTCAATGAAGTAGTTGCAAACTGAATACAAGAGATATAAAAAAAATAATATTCCATGAATAACTGAACAACTGTTTTTTTTTTTTTTTTTTAGAAGACTGTACTCCATATACAGGCTGCATGTTTTGGGATAGCCCCCACTCCAGATGTTTGAGACCTACATGTAAACCAAGCTGCACATTTACAACTATGTGCAGGGAGGCCTATGTTCAGCCCATGGAGGTAGATCTGTGTTTCTCTTCAGATCGCATAAATCTTTCGCCTTTTACACTAGCCCTTTCACAAATAGTCTCTTACAGGTCTTAGAAGAATCCTAGGAGATGGGAGTCACACACACACACACACACACACACACACACACGCACACACACACAAGGAAAAAGGGGCTCTCAAGTCTTTTACTGATGTTACTTGTTTTTAATGTTTCCTGAAGGTTATGTGCTAAAAGCTTAGCCTCTACTGCATTGCTATTCACCAATATTTGAAACATGACAAAGCAAGACATAGTGGGTATTTTTAAGTCATGGAGTGCAGGACATGTCTTCAAAACAGATTTTAAACCCTGGCTTCTTTCTCTTTTACAGTTCACATAAAAATAATGTGTGTTCTGTGGTGAGCAGAGTTAGCCCAGACTGAATGTGTATCGTTTGACATGGGCACAGCCATGTCAAGGACCAATGCGTCAGAGTCATGGGAAATTGCCAAATCCCACCCCCAGAAGGGGGTGACAAGCCCTTTTCTGGTGCTTGTGCCAATATTGGAGGTATGTGCAAAATCTCAGCTTCCCCCTGTATGTTTACAGCCTGGGACTGCTTACCTATAGAGACTCATTCATGATCACACATGGAGAAAGGGCAGAAATAAATATCTCTCTTTCTCTCTTCTCTCTCTCTCTCTCTCTCTCTCACCTCTCCTCACACACACACACACACACACCACTAAACAATGGAGAAAGCAAGGCCCTCTTCTGAGGAGAAGAAACCTGTACTAGAGGGACAGGAACAACCTAAGGACATGAAACAGAAAGGGAGTCTGGAGTCACACCACAGACTTGCTCTCTGCCCTCTGTCAATCACCTACAGGTGCCTACATCCAACTGGAAACCTAAGGTCAGAAGTGTTCTTGACTTCAGTGAGATAATCTATGTAGGTAAACATCTCGAGAAGACAACAGAGTTAAAGAGAGAGGACTTCATCCAACAGGCAGCAAGCTATGCAACGCAGACAATAGACTCTCTCCTCATTCAAGGAGAACTGGGATGAAATGCAATTTTGATCCTTTTACTATCAAAACTTCCCTTCCTGTTGCTCACCCACACTTACATGGGGGAGCCAGGAAACTAGATATGATTCGATGTCCTCTACTGCCACCAGAGAACTTGGACAGGCTGCATCTAAAGACACCCAACCTGATTTCAGCCATGGAAGAAAGGCAGCTGACTGCTCTATCTAAATCAAGACTTCAGAAAACACAGGATTTCACATCACTCCTTTTGTGGCTTAAAGAAATTCACTAAAATGTCTTCCTTCAATCTGAGCACTGGTGCTCAACCTTCTTAGTGCTGTAACCCTTTAATACAGTTCCTCATGTTGTGTTGAGCCCCCAACCACAAAATTATTTTCATTGCTACTTCACAACTATAATTTTGCAACAGTTCTGAATTGTAATGTAAACATCCGATACACAGGATGTATTTTCATTGTTGCAAATTGAACATAAAGCATTGTGATTAATCCAAAAAAAAAAAAACCAATATGTAACTATATACTGCGAAATGCTTATTTCTAATTAAAAATAAGTGAAATGTTATCTTGAAGCATGGTCGAGTATGGGTAACAGACAATATGACAAAAGTAAACTACATTGCTATAGTCTGCAATCATATGCAGAAAAAGCCGATGTCAGGGGGGAGGTGGAGATTGCTTTTTTTCTCACTCAATCAGAAATTCCTGGTGCAGTCTTTGAAAGAGCCAGCGAAGATCATCTTCCACAACAAGTCCACTTCTGTATTTAGACTCGATAACCAACAAGCTGGAAAACCCTGCTTCGCAAAGATAGGTTGTTGGAAATGAAATAAGAGGCAACACCGTCTCAGGCAGAACAGGGTATGGTTGCAAACACTTGATCCAGAATTTTGTAGCTGGCATTGTAAAGAAATCGGTCCTTCGCTAAATCACTGTTAATAAGTTGAGTGCACTCCTTTTCGTGCTATCTCAGAAACATCTTCAGATTTGACTGTGAACGGGCTTTAGCAAGTGCAAACAGAGTATCCGCTGGACTTGGAAATACACTGCAAGCATATGCAAGTGTTCTTTCCCAGAAACTATCATCATAATCCTTTTGTCTAGTTCAATGTCATGTTCCTCAAAGAAAGCAAATGTAAAACATGTGAATTTTATTTTCTTCTCTCTCTCTCTCTCTCTCTCTCTCTCTCTCTCTCTCTCTCTCTCTCTCTCTCTCTCTGTCAAACCTGAAGTTGTAATCTGAATGATTGGATGTTTTCAGACAAATTGAGGCATGTTGCATTTGGTCCTTGCAGTGATAAATTTAACTCATTCAAGATGGCAAAGATTCCAACCAAGTAAGCTATTTCTGCAATTCACTTTTATCACTGAATAAGTGCTTCAAACTGAGGTCTTGCTTTCTGATTTAAAAATGTTCTGAATTCATCACAAAGCTCTAAAACATGTTCTAAAACTTCTCCTGTGGCAACCGTGTCACTTCATTGAGATGGAACAGCAGAGCTTTGCTAGTGCATTCAACTTGTACCACAGTTTCAGAAACCCTCAGTTGTTTAAAGTGCTCAGCTTTACAAAATTGGCAGAACTTAGGACACTTTACAATACTTCTTGTAACTCTTGTGGCCTTTGTTGCTAATATTTGTCGATGAGCATACAGTGAGTTCTAATGACTTTTGCTGGCTCTTTCTGTACCAAACATTGAAATACAGATCACGATCCATCGTACCTGGAGCTCCCTGCCTGTGTGAACACCACAACCTTTCTGAGAGATCTTATGCTCTTCAGAAATGAACAACTGTGTCAAATACATCACGTTCAGTAGTTGTTGTCTCAAAGACATTATCTTTCATTTTTAAAGTTGTCATCATTAATATACCTCAGGTAGACCAGTAACTGTGGACAGTATGCCGTGTCTGTAGGTTCATCAAGATGGATACTAAATACTGGGTGTGAAACAGATTTAATTTCCTGGGTTATCTGATCAAGAGTATCAGCAGACACGTCATCTATTCTCCTGCAGACATTGTCATTAGATAGGAAAATTTCACTCAAACGTGCAACAAATTTGCCTCCAATCATACCTTGAACAATGTCTTTGGCCACTGGCAACAGGGAATCCGCAGCAAAGGTGTGAGGTTTCATGGCTCCAGCAATCCTGGGTGCCGCCATAGGAGGCTTCAAAGGCTGCTATGCTCTGTTTATGGTACCTGCCACCGGCATCAAGTCTGGGTTACTTGAATCCATCAGCTTTGTTTCTGAAATAGTTGGATTTCCTTGCCATAAAAGCTCAGGTGCTGGCTATCAAAATGGCGATTTAGTTTGTTTGGCATCATAGATTTGGCTGATAGGACATCAAAACCAAATAACACATTCCAGGTTCTTAATTCCCACACTAATTATTGAGGTAAAAACCATACTGTAAAATAAAAATCCTCACTATATTTCCTTTTTTTTAACGTTCTTCTCCACACGATCCATTGTCATGGGGTGGTTTTCTAGTGACAATAATATATAACAATAGCTTTAATAACACAAAAGGTGATTCACAGCATGGTTCACTCAATACACTTCTTTAATGATTCTGATCATTTACCACTCGGTGATTCGTTTTTATGTTTGTTTGTTTGCTTGCTTTATTGTTTTGTTTATATACCTGTTACAATCCCAAGGGAGTAGCATTCACATCAACCACAACTAAATATAAAAGGATACATCAGCATACAAATTAAGTTCCCATGGTACAGATATTTTTTTTATAATAGTTGACAATTTTACAGTGTATGATTTTATATTTACCCAGTAATTATACTTCATGAAGAACCATTTTTCCTCTAATCCTGCTGCTTTCAACACAATAGCTGCTCTCTACACTCTGTGACTGGTCCACAGAAGTACATTGTGGTACCAACCCAATCACATACACCTGTATTTGTTTGGAGTCTATGTGGTGGGTAAAGGTGATGATGTCGCCATGCTGGGTATGAGGACGTATCTGCATGTGGGTGGGCCCACCTGGACATGGATAGAGGAGCTATGTCTCAGTTCCTAAGGCCATTGGAAACACATGTGTTCAAATGGTCTTAGGTGACCTCTGTGAAAGAGTTGGTCAGCCCCATAGGGTTGAGGACCTCTGATGTGTTGGCACTTAAATGTTCCTTGAGCTATTCACATAAACATTTAATAGAGAGAGGCCTCCTTTATCATGAGGGCACAATCTTTCACGGTATGAACTTACCGCAGTTGTCTTAAATTAATCCTCTGTTGGTGGACACTAAGGTCTCTGTAGTTCCACCATTATGAACAACACTATATTAAACAAATCTGTGACTATGTCCCCATAGCCCTCTGAGAGCATGCCACAGGGCGGGTGCTCAGAACACTTGACTGATCAGAGGAATTGTAGATATGCTATTGTGACAGACACTGCAAGTTTTGTTCTCATCAGTATTTATTCCAGAGTAGAAGGGTATGTATATTTTTTTCAAACCTCTGGTCAAGTCATACAGAAATAATGGACACTAACAAACTGTGTTGCTCACACGACAAAAGAATAGTGTTGAAGGCCTTAGCTCAGCTATCTGTGATTCCTAACAAGAGTGGGCATTTCTCAACTATGTGACATTTGTGTTTCTGTCCTCTGACTTGCTCCTAACATTTCCCTACTTTTACATAGAATGTATATTTCTCATTGGCATGCCAATATTCTGCATGTCTTAGAGTTTATGCCTCCAGAATTTATAATGAGTTTCTTTGTGGATAAATAGATAAATAAATAAATAAAATAAATAAATAAATAAATAAACGTTCTGTGGTAAAGTATATGTATTGTTTCAATCCCCTAAGAATTCTAACAGTATGAAACTGAGAAGAAATCAAACTCCCTCTCCTTGGCCCAGCATCTGGGACTTCTCTTTGTCCACCTCTTACTTGCTGGGTTGATCAGCTGATAGTTTCATTTCATCTGGAAATGGTTTGGCTTTTGGAAATGCTTATTGGAAACCTATTGTCTCGGTTCCCACTTTCTGGTCTATCCAGCGAACTTGATTTGTCCTGTAAACTGACTCTCTTCTAATCTACCCTTTTATTCCTCTTGATAAATGATTACTGAAAAAACTATCAGTCTTGCCTTTCAATACTTCTACTACTTTAGAATTCTGACTTTTATTTAACTTTTTGATGGGGGTTTTGCTTGCTTGCTTTAAGCAGAGTCTCATTGTATAATCCAGGAAATCGCTGTATAGCCTGGCTTACCACAAATTCGTGATCTTCCTACCTGGGATTAATACCAGGCAAAGTCTAAAATTTGTTTTCATATGTTTAATTTCAGATTATCATCTCTTTTTGAAATGCTTTACTTTAGGTTTTGGGTGTTATTGGGTTTTTTTTTAATCCAAAGAATTTTATGGTAATAATATGAAATGACAGGTGTTATTGTATAAATAGAATGCCTTCTTTCTCTGAGGATACTAATGAAAGTAACTATAATTTTTTTAAGTTTTCATAAAAACTTTCTATTTTCTTCAAGTTACTTGTTTCTCAATTTTTCCCTAGACTATAGTTTTCATATCAGGGGCTCTCCTTAAATATCAAGGGATTCTCAACACTCACTCCCTTTAAAGGGGAGGACTTGCAAATCTGTGTAGGTGTTCTGCACATGCGGTTTGGTTGCAATGTGTTCCAGCTGCACCATTGTGTTAGGGAAGTTCTCTCACTTTTCCAGGTCTTTTCTGGACTGGGTAATTGTTGACAAATTGCAGCCCTAGCCAAGCATTCTGACACCTTCCATGTGTCATGACACAGAAGGGTGTGCAAGGTTTGGGGGAGGGGTAATTGCAGTTCATTCAGGAGTTAAAGGCCACTTCTCATTTTTTTTTTCTATATGGTGCCTCCTCCTCACCTATACTTGGTCCCCATGTCCCTCTTAGCCATTACAGGGGAAACTAAGATTCTTCTTCTGTAGTATGGCAAGATTAGGACCCAAGAGCCTCTTAGTAATTCACACACAGGGATTAGTTCTCTGTGCCCATTCTGGACTTCTCAACTTCCATCCCCATTTTCAATGGCACCTCGTGCTACCAAATATGGAGGTATGACACTCCCACAGTGCGTGTCTAACTGAGCCTTCATCTTTTCTGCTGTCAGCTTGCAGTTTGGCTCTCTGGTTGCTAGGTCACTGAGCCCTCATCTTCCTACTTTCCAGCTCCCAAAATGTTGTTACTGTTATCTCTCCTCTAAGTCTGTATAATCTCCTCCATGTGAGACTACAGCTTCTGCAAATTGTTCTCCTGTAATTAAAGTGGGATTTTCAAGAGAATGTTGGCTAATGAATATGTCTGGTGTGCCCACTTTAGGTAGACGCTTCTCAGTATTGAATTTAAAGTTTGAATTTAAACATATTTCCCTGTCACTATCCAATGTTCATGACTATGTATGTCCTATCATCTTACCACCATGACATCTACACATAAGAACAAGACAGAAATGGAGAAAGACAAAAATATTAACATCATAGCAAATTCCTTCAGCATTTCCCATTGTCTCTCTTGTTGAAATTATTTGGAATCAAGTTTTAAAGTTATCATGATACATTAACTTTGCTTACTGATTGACTGTAAGGGTGTCTCTCCGTATCACTCTCTCTTCCAGCCATGCAACACATCTGAGTATTTCCTGTGTTTGCAGAATTGTTATAGGACCCTGTCCTCATGCAGCTTGAGTAATCATGGTGGAAACAGGCTGAGCATGTATCTAAACAACAGTTAGGGTGGTTATATTCTCTCCATAAAATAAACCAAAGTAGAAGACATAAAGGGAGAAGAGCGTTATTTTAAATAATACGGCTGAAGGAAAGCTTTTTATGGAATTACATCTGTGCAAAGACCTACATTGTGTAACGAGGCAAGCTGTGCATGCTAAGTTGTCAGCTGTGAGCACCACTCTTCCTCAATCCTTCCCTCACTCTGATGTGCCACTGGGCCAGGAAATCACATTTCTAAGCTTCTTTTTGCTCATGTGACAACACTCGTGAGAGGAAAAGAAACAGACTTGTGCCAGTGACATCCATTGGCCTTACTCTGTACCCCATGCCCCAAAAGAAGGTGGTAGTTTAGAAGGATGGGATGACCTACAGAAAACCTAGTTAAAGTCACATCTGGTAAAAGCATCTTGTCAGACAAGAGTGCTAGCCTACAAGCTGTTATATATGTTCCTAAACACTAGCCAATAAAAGATGTCCCTGCTCTAGTTAGAATATTGTGAGTAGACAACAGAATGTGCTCATGAGTCAAGGATAGAAGGCCTTCTCTCTTAACTTTTTAACACTCATGAGTAGTTCATTGCCTCTCTATAGCTTTAGAATTGGTAGGAAGGTGGGACTCCATACTGAGGCAGAAGCTAGCCCCCCCAGGACAACACAGGTGTTCCACTACAGAAAACTGTAGCTGGCCACCTGGTCATTTAAGTTCTCTCATCTCACCAAGCAATCCTCAAAGTACAGTATTAGTCTCCGGACTTAAAATGCATTTTAATAACCAAAGTACATTAGTGCCAATACTGAGCAAAGGGACAGAAAACTAGAACTTGGGAGTGTTTGCTAGAACATGGTCTACTTTATTCATGTGCTGTAATAAAAGCAATTTCACCTTAATTTAGAGTCTAATCATTCAAAACACAATCAAGAGCACCCAGACCTCTCAACAAAGACAGACCAATTGTCTCACCAGAAAAATATATGTTCACTTCCTGAGTTTCCGGATAAAAGCAAAGAGCATAAAGGAAAATAGCTGTACACTCCAACTTAAGCCTCCAGAGTAGGTAAAGAAGAAAGAGCAAGTATAGCTCCAGATTTCCTTCATATGTATTTGGCTCTTGGGATTAAAATGAAGTTTTTGCTTTAAAGCAATATGACAGAAAATAATGGATGTGGAGAAGGCCATTCTAAAGTATAAAGACAAGAAAGATATGATAGAGGAGAGAAGGAGAGTGGGGAGCAGAGGAGCAGAGTCAAAAGGCACTGTTATCACCTGGAAAACATGCAGAGACATAAGTAGAGATAGAGCCCACTTCACAGTGCTACTGATAGATCCCAGTGAGAACAGAGAACAAGACAATGGATTTACCAAGGTGGCAATCACTAAAGACCAAAGAAAGGGCCATTTGAATTAAATATTTATTTTTAAATATTATTAATTTTAAGTATAATTAAATAAATATTAATCATTAAAATAAATTAACATGGGTTATATCAAGAATAGAAAGAATAAAGATATTTAGTATCTTTTCTGGTAATATTTGTTAAGGAAGGAATCATGAGAGATTCTTCTCCAGTTCCAAGAACAACTCAAGGTGAGTACAGTGTTAAGAATGAATTTCTTCAGTGTGAGGATATTGTATTTTAGTAGTCTTTAGGGAATGATGTGGTACAGAAGAGATAACGATGCGTGGGAAATGAAGAGCTCCTCTGAGGGAGTCCTGGGGCAGGACAGTCTGGGGCCTACATGAAGACATGGACTGCGAGGATATTTCCTTCCACCCTTTGTAAGAAAAGTCATGAGTGCTGACACATCAGAGGGGTGGAGGTGGGGTAGTCTGGACCATCCAAAGATATTTCTATTGACCTTTTACTTTCAACCACAGTGGACGCAAATACAACACCTGAGCAAGAAGGTTGGGTTGGAAGAGATCCAAAGATTTAAAGAGGAGGAAAAATATTTTAAGCACACATCAGGAAAATGAAAAGGAAGTTTATCAGGGGTGTATATTAGAACTATTGAGCAATAGCCACAATATGTGTGAAATTTATCTCTGTGGAGTCAGTCTAGCTGTAAGATGATGTTCACCTTATTGTGTTTTGCTGCTTCAATGTGAACATAACGAAGTTGGAAATGTAACTGAGTTTTATTTTGTTTTTCAGAAAGAAAAAAAAAAAGAAAAGGTTGACTGGAATAGAAGTTCAGGTGATAGAAGAGTGTGATCCTGTTGAGGAGCTCAGCTGGGTGAGAAGGCATGGAAGTCCTGCACAGCCAACTCAACACAGAGGTGCAAATCAAAACATCAACCAAAGGCATCAACGTTAAAATACACAGATTAAATATCATGAAAGTGTCAAACTCATGTGTGTCAGAGAACACCATCAACAGGAAGGACATGTTTGCAGGTCACATCTAGACTCCTATAAACCCTTACAACTCAACAAGGAATGGCAAACAACTGGATTTTAAAATGGACAAAGGACGATAAATAGCCATTTTTCAAATGGATATGCAAATGAACAACAAATACACAAAAGAGATGATTAACATCATCAGCCATTACAGAAATGCAAATTAAGACCACAAGAGAACTACTCAAACACACTTAACTGTCTATAACTGTTTTAGAGAAACACACAGGTCTTGTCAAATAGGCAGATAAATTGGCACCAAGATTGTAAATTAATCGATCACTGAAGAAAGCAATTTGGCAGCTCTTCAAAAATTAAAACCAAGGCATTGTCTGACCCAACCACTCCATTCCTGTGTGTATCCAAATGCACTGAAAATGGAAACTCAAGTACTCAAAAGATGTTCATTATAGCATTGCTCACACCGCTGTTTAGTCACACCGCTGTTTAGTGGGCGTAGAGTTCAAGTAATAATGGGAAGCTTCCGGCTTCACGGAACACCAATTAGAGTAGACTTAACAACACTAAACAATGCACTTCAAAGCTAAAATGTAAATTTTACAAAAAAGTTAAGAAGGGCTGGAAGCCAATACACAGTTTTAATTCCCTACATTTAAATTGCCTCCTCATTCCAAGATGCATCCTAATGGCAAATATTTCATGTCAACACAAATGTTTGTTTCCATTCACTAAGCATGTTTACATACTGTCTCACTTGAATGAAGAAATGACATTACTTTACAGTAATTTATCAATTAATAAACAATTAATTAACAGTAGTTTATCATTGCATTAACTTCCCTAGTTCCCAATACCGAGAATACTATCATACACTTTCAGAAAGTAAAAATAAAGACTCTGCATTCATATGTATCTTGGCCAAATCATCTTTTTGTATCTGCCATGTCTTCTCCATCACTGTCTCATATACATACCGGTTCCACACAGAAGCAGGTGCTAATGTCTATGATCTAGTAGCAGCAGTCACAGTGATAACTGTTGCATCCAAACTGCCCATTTACTTTTAGGCCGAGGGTGGGAAGAATGCCATTGATTGTTCCACAGCAGGCTGCAGTAGCTCTTTAACTTAACTTTAGGGATCTGTTGGTATAGCAGGGACAATAAGCCACCCGAGATCAAAAACTCAGAAGCAATTCCAACAGTCTCTTTAAGCCATAAATATGTGTCTAGCAGAATGGCATCAATTTAGTCTCAGTTTATCTGAGATCATTAAAGCAGGCCATATGTAGCTCTTCTGTTGCTTGCCTGTGCCTCTTGGCAATTAAGGAAAACACACTTGACCCTTGAGAGTTTCATTAGAAAAGTGTTGCTTCCAGCTGCTACTTGTTATTGTCAGAACAGCCTATCCTATTGGCCTCTCCAGCCAAAACAAGACACACACACACACACACACACACACACACACACACACACACACCACACACACCACAGATGCTGACACCTCTCTCCTTCTAAGCTAAATGAAACATCCCTTTTCCTCACCATTAAGGTTCTATGGTCTAGCTAGGACATAGGAGAGGTAGACCCTGAAAACCTTCATAAAGATCTCATCTGTCAAGATGCATGCATACTTGGAAAGAGGCTCCTCAGTTACCAAACTGTACTTCCAGCCCTTACAGATTTTTACAATCTGACTTAGAGTAAGAGATCAGTAGCCAACCCAGGAAGCTGTGGACTAATATCAATAGTTAAGGAAAGCCATTATACAGAGGCTAAGCCCTTTCAGGATCCCAGCCCCACCTTCCCATCTCAGCATCTCAAACTCCCATCTTTAAAGAGTTTGATAGGCATGAATACAACAATGATTAGCCCCAGTGTTTCTGCTATACTCAGTGTAGGGAACAGTGACCATGGAGACCCTAGTTAGGAAACTGACTGATGAGTACTTACCATGTCCCTGAAACACAGACGCTGCCATCTTCAGAGACTCTGGATTCCTGCATTCAAACTGCTCTACAGCAGCACAGTTTAGACTTCTGCAGCTAGTGGTACAGAGATGCATGCAGGTGTGACTCTCCTCGTTGAGTAAATGAGAACACCCTGGAGTAAGGTCTGTAGTGTCTGAGTTTGTCTTGGAGTTACTGTTCTTCAGTGTCATAACAGTCTTACAGGTTAATGAGTTCATTCATGACAGGGTTTGCCAGGGTAAGGTCACTTCAGAAAAGATGCCTTATCATGGTACCATCATCCTAGGACCTTCCCACAGGACACTCCCACACTGGAAATCAAGTCATGACAAATCAGAATCTCCTGTTGGACTTTGTTAGTGGGAAGGAGGAGATGGTGCTTAGAAACTCTCAGAATGAGAGCACAGAGGAAGACAAGAGCAGCTACTGCTCAGGGGCTTGACGGTTTCATACGTGTGTGTGTGTGTGTGTGTGTGTGTGTGTGTGTGTGTGTGTGTGTGTGTAATGCATATCAATTACACTCATCGTCTACCTTCTCCCCCACTCCATGCCTACCAACCTACCCTTCGCCCTTCCTCCTCCAAGTCCAAAATCCACTCACCCACTTTCATGTCATTATGTATTTTTGTAGTACCCCCTGATCTTAACCAGCCCATGCACATGAGCATGGCCATGAAGTATCAACAAAGAGTAAGGTTCCTAGGATGATAAGCAGATCTCTGTGTAAGCCTTTTTATTCCTGGGACCTACAGCTTTTTTCTATGAAAGCTAAATGTTCAATTTTACCATTAGTCACTATACCTCCTCTACAAACAACTTATGTCTGTGTGTGGCCAACGGTGGCTGATGGGACCTCCTGGGTGGGGCACTAATCTCTCCAGCCATCCCAAATAGGATTAACATAAACTACAATACGAAAGTTGGAGCACAGAGAAATTCCATGCCCCACCCAGGACAGCAATTCAGCCTACTGAAGGGCGTATAAGCTCTGCTAGATATCACTTTCAGCAAGGGAACTGGCCCACTGTTGTCTGGAGAACTTCCCACACCACCTCTGATTGCAGCTCAGCGATTGATTCAAAAATAATGCTATGAAACAGCAGCTTCCAAGAAGGTCTAGTAGGATAATGAATATTGCATTGACCCTTCAGTATGGTACCTATTAAAAAAAAAAAAAAAACAGAAACAACGCTTGGCTCCAAAAGAAGAACCAATAAATTTTTTACATAAAGAGCTAGCATAGCTATTTAATCTCCATGGTCCTGTCTATTGTCCCCTCTGTGATGAGGCACCAGAATAATACCACCACCCTGAGCCAAAGTTCCACTCTCAGTACCTGGCACTTAGGAATAAGTTATCATACAAAAAAAAAAAGAAAAAAAAAAAACAGATCTTACGATGTGGTTACAAGGTTTGAGATGGAGATGTCTACTGGATTACCATAGAAAGTCAGATGTCATTACAAAAGGAGCAAAGGGTCAAAAGTTAGGAAAATGGAAAGTGACTAGTTTTAACTGAGTTAAACATGAACTTCTAGGACCAATAAGGAAATGAGCCAAGAAGCAGACGTCTCATGCGACCAGAAAAAGACAGAAAGCAGTCCAGAATCTTGAGGAATTCAGCAACACTGATTCTTAATTTAGACCTGACCTCCAGAACTCAGGAATATAACGCATTCATGAGGCCATACAAGGTGGTATGCGCGCATAAGGAAACTAACAATCTCCCTTACTCAACCCGATGGAGCTGACACAACAAGCTGTTTGAGCATGCGTCGGCCTCGTGCCCCTTCTGAGTGGGCTTATGCTAATAAGGTGTTGGCAGCTTAACCTATCCTGGAGAGGACACATCACCCCGCCCGCCTAGGGCAGTTTATATAAGCAGCTCCTTTCTGCTGCTTGGAGTCCAGGCCCTTCATCTCCTTCCTGGTCCAGGCCCTTCCATCTCCTTCCTGGTCCAGGCCTTTCCCTTCCCTTCCTGGTCCAGGTCCCCCGTCCAGTTCCCCCTTCCTATGTCAAGAGCCCTTCCTGGATTAAAACCAACTGAGAAGGATCCTACCGTGTCGCGTCTTACTTGCGGGCCAAGGCGGACGCGACATATGGTGGCCCGTACGGGGAAACTGAGGACTTCACCTTCGTTGGATTCAGAACTCAGCAGCTAGGAACGGCGGCGGTACAGGTATAGTTATTGCCACAGATAAGTGCCCAGTGAGTAGGGCCGTCACAAGGTCCGCGGTAAAGCGGCGTCACAGAAAGTGCCCAGTGAGTAGGGCCGTCACAAGGTCCGCGGTAAAGCGGCGTCACAGAAAGTGCCCAGTGGTAGGGCCGTCACAAGGTCCGCGGTAAAGCGGCGTCACAGAAAGTGCCCAGTGAGTAGGGCCGTCACAAGGTCCGCGGTAAAGCGGCGTCATAGAAAGTGCCCAGTGAGTAGGGCCGTCACAAGGTCCGCGGTAAAGCGGCGTCACAGAAAGTGCCCAGTGAGTAGGGCCGTCACAAGGTCCGCGGTAAAGCGGCGTCACAGAAAGTGACCAGTGAGTAGGGCCGTTTACCCAAAGGTCCGCGGTTTAAAGCGGCGTACTCCAGAAAAGTGCCCAGTGAGTAGGGCCGTCACAAGGTCCGCGGTTTTAAAGCGGCGTCACACGAAAGTGCCCAGTGAGTAGGGCCGTCACAAGGTCTGCGGAAAGCGGGTCATAAGGGTCCGTGGTCATAGGTCCATGGTAAAGTGGCAATTGAATCACGAGAAACCTTAGAAGTATCATGTTTGTGTTTGTTTTTAGACCAGGTGTGGGTCGGTCTGGGTGTCGTAATTATGTTTTTTCTAGTATGTAGTCTTTGTTTCTGTTTAAATTGTCATTGGTCCAAGACATAAGTGTAAAAAAATATAAAGGACGAAAAAGGGCCTCCAACATCTATCCTAGACAAAAGATTTAGAGACAGAGAGTTCCTCCAGCTCCGATAGCTCAGTTGAGGAGGAAGGAGGGGAAATTAGGGAAGATGGAGGAGGAAGAAAAATTAGAAAAGATGGAGAATGATCAAGAGAACCTATCAGTTGAAAGGGAGTCTGTGACCCTCTCTAGGCGGAGGAAGGCAACACATGGGGCGGAGAAGCTTAAACCACCTGCTTGGGAGACGCCCACAGCTCCTCCCCTAGGCCCGCCTCCCTATGTGGAGGTTCCTCGGGCCAGTCTGTCCTCAGAGGGGCACAATGTTTATTCTGCCCACAGACTTGGAAGGAAGTGCGTATAGCCTTCCCAGTTTATCTTGACTGGAAATCCATTTACAGTACTGCGTTGGATACCGGGTAACTTTATACTTTGTGGGCCGCGACATGCACCTGGCCAGTGCCTATGCCGGTCCATTCTAACTCCCCAGTCCTCCTTACCTTTTTCCCTACTTCTTGTGCTCAAAATGCACTTCCTGCTGGCTAACCTATATAAACCTATTTCAGCTTTCTTGCGTCTCCTCTCTCAGGATCTGTATATTATTTCTTTGGTATATAATCTCTTCTCAGTCTCTCAATCAGAGTCGTCTCCTGTCTGAGTACTGAAGGAAACCGGTCGAAAGAAGACGAGTACCTATCCAGGAGGCTCCTATTGCAGATCGCTACCCTGAATGGCACCCGCCTGGATCCCTCTACTTTGGAGGGGCTCACCACTTGGGTCAAGGGTGCCCTCAATTTTCTTTAAAAGATTTGAGTGGGGGAGTATTTATCTGGGGAAACTATTGTTCTCCTAGGATGTGGTTTCTGCCTTTGGTTTCTGTGTCATTTGTGCCATGACCATGCAGGACATAAGGTTGTTGTTTACCAGGCGCTGACTGCCATGAAGGAAGGCACTCCCCAGGTATTTGGCTGGCCTCCCTTAGGGAGGCATAGTAGGAGCCCTCTGGACCCGGTAATGGCCATTCCAGGCATAATCCCTAGATCCTGACCATCTTGACCATTGCCAAAGGTGTATCACTCATGAGGCTACAGCATCACCTCAATGTTCTGAAGCGGGGGAGTACGAGAGTGCCTCGACTAGAGATGTTCTCAATCCTGAGATAGATTCTCTGAAGCATGTCCCGAGTGCATAGAGGTTTTGTGCCAAATGTACTCTCCCTGAAAAAAGGCACGAAGGCGGGTATGGCAGAATATATAAACTTTCCCATCACAATGCCTTCACTTTGCACAAGGGCTCGGACCTCTGTTTTCCACCGCTGACTTGCTGCGCTAGCGGCGACCTTCTAGGTGTGCTTTCAATCGCCTCACAATCAACACCTAATGAATGAGTTCAAGCATGCTTGGGGTGTGGGGATGCCTAAGGTCTGAAGGGTCCAGACGGTAACCTAATTCAAATTTAATAAATAAATAAGGGGAGATGTAGGCAGCCGTGGTTATGACCAAGCACCTGACAATGTAAGCAGCTGGCTTCCAGAGTGGCCAGCTCAGAAACTGGTAATACTGTAGGCAGCCGTGGTTATGACCAGCACCTGACAATGTAAGCACTGGTCAGCAAACAAGTCCTTTGAAGCATGCGGCGGCCTCTTGTGCCAATCCTTTGAGTGGGGGGTGTATGGCTATATAAGGTGGTATAGGCTAGCTTAACCTTCTGGTTGGGAGGACACAATCACCCAGCCCGCCTAGGGCATTTATAAAGCAGCTCCTTTCGTGCTGCTGTGTTGAGTCCAGGCCCTTGCCATCTCCTTCCTGGTCCAGGCCTTCCATCTCCTTCCTGGTCCAGGCTTTCCCTTCCCTTCCTGGTCCAGGTCCCCGTCCAGTTCCCATTCCTATGTCAAAGAGCCGTTTCCTGGATTAAAGCCCAACTGAGAAGGATCCTTACCGTGTCGCGCTTACTTGCGGGGCCAAGGGAGAGGGGGGCGGACACTCTGCCTCAGCCTCCCATCGCCGTCAGCAATGGGAGCACTGTAAAGACATTGAGTCAGGGAAAGAGAGAAACCGTGCGTTACTGGGAACTTCCCTGCTTGGTACAATGTTCCCATCAGTGATTTCTCTTCATAGTATCAGGTCCCAACCTAACCACCTATGAACACAAGCTGTGAACCACCTCTGCATCCTCTACTTCCTCCAGCTGCATTACTCCTTGTATCTGTTTGTACAACCTTTGTCCTCTGCTTTTCTAAACCTGAGCATCGTAAAACCATCCTGTCTATTTCCTGAGACAGATGGTGTGGTGGCTCATCCTTGGGCATTGACTCAAGGCATTTCTAAACATTTAAGGCCAACTGGGTAATATGATAATACCAACCAGCCAGGGCTAAAAATAAGATCCATCGAGGACCAAATAAAAAATACAACTAGGCAAAAAAAGAAAGGAAGGAAGGAAGGAAAAAAGGAAAAAAGAAGAGAAGGAAGGAAGGAGGAAAGGGAAAAGAGGAAAGGGAATGGGAAGGGAAGGGAAGGGAAGGGAAGGGAAGGGAAGGGAGGGAAAGGGAGGAAGGGAAAAAGGAAGGAAGGGAAGGGAAGGGAAGGGAAGGGAAAGGGTAGGGAATGTGTTGTAAGGGGTTGTGGTGAGAGGAGTAGATGGAGGTTAGGTAGGAGAGGGAGAATGAGAAGAGGATAAGAGGAAGAGATGGATGATTGGAGGGAGTGGGTAGATATAGTAGGGGGAGAGAGGGTAGGAGTGGGGTGTGAGTAGTAGAGGTGAGTGGAGGGTGGATTGGTGAGGTATTGGTAGTGGTTGAGAAGAGAAGAAGAGAAAAGAAATGAGATTGTATATGTCGTTGGTGGAATTGGTTTGCAAAGACTAGCCCAAAAAATTTTGTGTAGACATGCTTGCTCTGCTCCCTTTGGTGCTATGTTTCTGAGTCCTTGAGAATTTATCTGAGTTACAGATAGGCCTGAGGTGTTTACCACCTCTCCTCCAGACGCCCCTTGTCATCTCTCAATAAGGAGACAATGTACGATAGCCGTTTGTTGATTTTCCAGGGATTCCAGAAGTGTTGGGGTTCACTGTCATTATTTTCATTCTTATCTTGGTCATCGTGCCTAAAGACATAAATATGTGGATAACCTCATAGGGTGGTGAGCTGCAATTTTGTTGTGTATGCCACACATTGGTGTCTTTCAGGTGTGAGCGCCTTGTCCAGACTTGCTCGTGCAACCTACGGACCTAGAAAGAAAGAAGAGTGACAGTTCTAGCAAAGAGGATGTCCTTTTTTTTTTTTTTTTTAACAGCCTAAGTCTCACTGGCAAATAAAAACACACCCCCATTGGTGTGATTGACTGCAAAACCCTTCAGTTAGTTGTATCTTTCTGAAGCCAAAGAAATTAATATTTAATTTCTGAATGTTTCTGAGAGGGAAAAATCCTAATTTACCAATATACAAACAACACAAACACATCATAATAACAACACTATAAAAAAATCCTTATACATTCATACTAAATAATACAAACTCCCAAACCATCTACTCAACACTCTAACCTCTGTACCTAGACTACACCCTTAATAAATCCCGATCCAATAACACCATAACACCTCCCACATTCAATACCTCTCGATCTTACCTCTTGATCATATCTTCTGAGTCCTCTGTCTCAGCCATCTCATGTTACATCACATACCCAATACTCATCATTAATGATGACATCTCTACAAACCACTCTCTACATCTCCTCCCCTCACTCAAAAATCATTTATTCAATGCTCCGACGCCTGACGCCAATTGATGTAGAACACATACACTCAATAAACCCACACGTGCATACTTATTGTATCACTGTCACATATAAACCCCCCCAACCACAATTATTGAACCCTCAGATGATAGTACCTTTAACTAGAGCTTATACAATTTTCCTATATACCAGGCAGCTATCTCTGCTGTTGTGCTAGCGATCGTTTTATAAACTCCGTGTTCGTATGGTTTGTGTTACCCGCTATTGTGTATCCATGATTGTATCCCCATATGAGGAGATATGTACCTCCTGAGATGTTTTGTTGATGTGCGAAGGCCAGGAATGACATCGAGTACTCTCATGATGTGCGCTTTAGTAAAGCACCTCCTGCGGGACTCCTTTTACCCGCATGATGCAGTCTCGTTCATGGCAGATCACCGAGACGGTCAGCCTGCGATGTATGCCCGCAAAGTAGCGAACACGCGGCACTGGACTTAACTCATCTCTCCTACTGTAGACGAGGACGCTCGGTCTCCTCTAATATGACTCCCAGTAATACTATCTCTATCAGTCTAACTATGACATATAAACCATCGCCCTATCAGTCTGAGTATAACACAAAGGCCTGTACGAGAGTATGTATTCCTCTAATTCTGGGCCAGATGCTGTGCATTCATCCCCCGCACATCCATCTCATCAACTGCACGATACGCCCTTGTCCTGCACTCATCAGCTGTGCTGCTGTTCTCTTGGCAGTGCTAGGAGGAGAGTCTGACGACGAGCTCTCTCACTCCAATGCAGTTCTCTCGGCCTCTCCAGAGCTACTCTGTTGATCATCTGATCTGTAGGCCTACATAGTCTGCTGGAACTCTGAATACTGTTAGCTTGGGCAAGGCACGGACCCCGATCCTACTCCTCGGAATGTAGTTGGCATCCACAAGAGCGCTGATTTACACGCCATCTTGTAAATGTCTGTGCCTCCAATATGCCACCGATCACTATGTCACCGTTAGTGTCCCTACCGGTAATGGCGCAGAGGCACATTTCACGATGTGCCGATCCAGTCCGTTCTCATGCGCAGAACTAGTGACTATACGAGTATGACACTGCTATGATCATCGCATGCTAGCGTGTCCCAGATGTCTACATTTTCTAACTATCATTCGAGCTTATGATATCTGCATGTGAGTTGGGACAAAGAGGAACCGTATTGTGGTGTTCGTAAGTTCTCTCAGATCTCTCATGTCCTGAATAAGAGAAGTGACTATTGGTTGGATGCGTATTCGATCCTTCTAGCTTCCTATGTATTGCCTAGATAGAACTGTGTAGATTATTGTGGTTGTTCAGCTGATACCGGTACTCTGTCATTTCTCTACTACATTCTTATTACTATCTCCAAGTTTAACTGTAGAGATAACTAAGATGAATAGTAGGTTGGTGCACAGGAGCCATGTGTGCATACCTATCTGCACTAGCGCACTTCGTCGAAGTGCACCAAACCAAAAGAGTAACCAAAGGAGAACGCTGTATACCGGAGTAGATGATGTGAAGACACCATCAGATGTTCAAGCATCTATTAGGTTGTGTCGTAGGCGACCAGATATGTCAGAATATCTCACCGACTCTGCACATTTGAGATTTGCTTCGCCCCTGCGCCCCCTGATCATCGCAATTTGAACTCGACATAAGATAGACACAATCGCCGTCTGTGTCATACTGTTTTCCTGTTTAGCCCTATGTCAGTGGGCAGGACCTCCACTCAGTCTAATTGTGAACCCGCCACCCCCGCCCAAAACAGCCCCAACGTCGCGCTCTTTGGTTTAGTTTGATCTGAAATCACGATTACTAGGACTACATTCTTTATGTTCTATCCTATTTCTGTTCGACCTTCTCCCTTGTTACCTCCTACACTCTCTCCAGCAGAGTCCTTACATTCCGCAGGAAGGAAATTGGCACATATTAATAGAATCTATTGTTATATAAAAAGAAATTTTTGGTATTACCTACCACCCCCCCCCCCCCTCTCAGACTCCTTTTATAGTGCCTATGAGAATATAATTCAGTTAACTCTTCTTCATGATAGATTGTGACATGCAGAAGAATGACATTATAGAGTCTCAGGAATATTTTGCAGAAAATATGACCACTGCCTACCAGAGTATGCATGTCTCGTCTGGATCGAAAAACCACGCTGTTAGTTGCACAGAGATCTGAATAAGGTGCCGCTATTACTCTTATGAGCCGGCTCACACGTATTTGCATACAGTATTTGCCTTATAGAAGTCATGCCGCTAAACATTTGCATCTCTGGCTTCTCCTCATCAACGAAGAAAAGTTATGACATCTTCCCTGCCACTCGACAGACTTAGTTCTCCCTCTCCTGCAATATATGTGATGAATTAGTAACGGCACATAAAGCCGATGTCGCGCATAAGCGATCTACCTGACATCCAAGAGGACTATTTCTCATGTCTGAGTACTTCATACTCTAGACACAGAGATAATGGGTTATAATGAGATAATCCGCCAGAATTGTTCAGACTAAGACTGAGATTGGAAAATGTGTCTCCTATATCCATGCAAAATCTCACATGTGCTCAGCTCCCTATAAGTGAATGCGATAAGTGTGTTGATGTCGATTTGCCTTATTTAAGTTAATCATGTATGCCCTGTTTATCAGAACTGTGTATCTCGTACCACGTTTGTTGTCACTCCTCCCGCACATGCCCCCTCAACTGCCGCCCTCGCCTCGGCGCAGCTTTATTAAAAAGTAAACCGAGTGCATTGCTACATCTAGAATGATCTAGGCTAGATTAAATATGTGTGTGTGTGAGTATCTACTCTGGGGTTCGCGCCGCTAAACTGATCCAGGCAATTTTTCTCGGCTAATTTTCGCAAAGAGCGTACTCACAGAGCCTGCAACCACTATTCAGATGAAGAAAAAAGACCGTCCCTTTTGCTAAGACCACATACCCAGCATCGCTCAGAGGGTCCTTGATTCTAATGTTCCTCCAGCCCCCGCCTCCTCGTGATCATGTGTTTAGTCATGGTCCACTCGCAGAAGTGTTATCTGATTATTGAAAGCAACGCGCCTATCTACAGCGATCTCTCACTCATACAGACGCATGAGCGCCGTCGTGCACATCCGATGCGTTTTTATTAGATGGTGGGCAACTGTGGAGTCAGTGGTGACCCTTGTGTATTCTGTATATTTACTGTGTGTGTTTGTTTAAAACATGCAATAGTGTCGCTGTTATCGCTCGCGAGGCACCGCCAATGAAATCATTATCTACATCCAGTGCACTCCATCAACAGTCTGTGCAAGCTATCGATACATGCTCGTGTGTTTAGTGCTGGTATTCTTACACTACAGACATCACTACTTGATGTTACGTTATCAAATATCTGTGCAAAGTGACATGCCGCAGATATCTGCATTTCTCTGCCTTACGCAATAACCGTCTAGATACATTGTATTAAAAGCCAGTATCATGCTGAAAGAACGCATGTGTGAAACCATAGATGTATATGTCCGGTGCTATGAATTAAGCTGTTCTCAGATGTGTATGTTTTATGTAGAAACTCTATCTACGAACTGTAACATGTTAACGTATCTGATTTTTATGTTGTGAACTCCTGACCATCCTAGAATAAAGAGAGTAAGACACCCTTTGACGCCTACTCTGTACAGCGAGAAAAGAGCCCAGTCCAGAAAACACGGAGTACAAAGCGACCACGTGGCGGACGGCCTTTGTGCGGACCGAGTCGCCCAGCCAAGAGCATGTCATACGTGCCTCGTCTCATTGCCTTCCGACCGTCTCAATTCGTAGTGATCATCCTTACTCTTATATGTCACTCAAATAGAGTAAGTTGCATGCATAGCTGATCATAGAGACTTTCCGTAGTGTTGGGATAGGACTTTAAGAACCCCCTAGACAACGTATCTTTTCCTCTCCCCCACCTCCCTGTGTGTGTTTCATAATTATTTACATCAAACTCCCGCGCGTAGTTTTTTATAATCTCGCTGCTGTTACGACGGTATTTTGAGAACATGTTAACATAATGCAACACTAGCCAGACCAGCTATTGAATTTAATGTGGGCCTTAGTGTGAATTCTCGAGAGTACTAGCTCTAACGAGCTGTAATAAATAGCCTGCAGAGTGCTTAGTCGTCTGATAGGGCACGTTTAAATCATGTCGCTAAGTCCGCATAGTAGAGCTCGAGTATGTTACATGAGAGGCAGAATGTGAGAAATATGAAATTGTGGGCGTTCCACCCCGCAGAGAGTGCTGGAAGAGGCCAAATCTTGTTTCCGTGTATGTAATAGATCTGAACGCATGCAGTCTATCAGAGCGCTATACCAAGTGAAAGAGACAAGTTATTCTATGAGCCTATAGAGTCTACGGTTAGCAGTCAGCATCTATTTTCACAGGCTACATTGTGATTTATTTACTCTGTGTGTCTGTATTCCATGTTCCCCAGCTGTCCTGCATGTCTGCTCTTGATCTCATCCTCTTGTTCTTGTTACGTATATATAACTTTTGAATGTCCCGATTACAACCCAGCAAACTCCTGCAGGCTATGAACTTTGATTAGACTCCTCTCCATATATCACTATTGTGGCTACTAACCAATCTAGCTACTTTGTATCTATATCACCCCTTGATAAGAGAAAATCTCACTTACAATTTGTGGTGTGAACGTGAATGACTCGCGCCTTGCGAGCTCGTATGGCAGTTGGTTTTCTTTATGTACAATTGAAGTAAGTCAACGGCATGTTGTGTTTGTAGAGCTTCTTGTGACTCTGAGGCGTTTCAAGGGTACATAGACCGGTTCAAACGCGCAGCAGAGGAGAAGCTTTCCATGCTTGAGTTGCTAAGATGTCGGGTATCAGAGTGGAGTGAGAACCTAGCGGACACATTGACTGTAAAGCTTTGTTCTGTTGCCAAAAACAGCTCTGATTCTATGTATGCACAGTATGAAACACCTATACACTTCCATTGGCATATTTCTCATAGGCTTTGTGTCTTACCTATTTCTTTGTAAAGCCCAACCTGTATGTGCATGCCAATCACCCTGGAATAATGCATCATTTGAGTATATTTTAAAGAAGTGTGTCAGTTTTATAAAGGTAGTCTAGGTGGCATTATTTAACTATCAACACAAAATTGTCAGAGTGATTTCTACTATGACAAAGAGCGCTACTAGGTTGTTTCTCTAATTGCTTATTTATGTGTATCGGGGTTTTTAGTTTAGTAATTCTTTAGTTTTCGTAAAGCAATTTGGTTTTGCTCTGTAGTATATCCAGTTGCATCTATA
Source organism: Mastomys natalensis (assembly GCA_021653895.1). Classification (NCBI taxonomy): domain Eukaryota; kingdom Metazoa; phylum Chordata; class Mammalia; order Rodentia; family Muridae; genus Mastomys; species Mastomys natalensis. Next base: position 351,464 of record JAJTUV010001205.1, read on the forward strand.
CAATTGTGTTTCTGTAAAAGTCTACATCTCTCGCCTGTACCAAAATTTTCCTTAGTGTTGCACCTCTACATTCTCCATATGACGCATCTAAGGACATGACTGGTCTTCATAATTAGTATTTGGTGCTGTGGGGCTTACGTGATGTTTGGGTGCATGAATGTAACACGCTCGACGAGTAGTGTGCTATGGAAATAGATTAATACAGCGTATGACTTATGTTCGATCACATTTGGACCATTCAATTGTGTAACATTACGCACATATTTAAGGGAGTCCTTGGTCCCATCACTCTGGCAAGAGTACAGCCAGAGCTAGGGATGACTTGCTCTTCCTATCTGTATCACGTAGGTACGATTGGTTGACCCTAGCTCTGGCCGAATTTTAGGTTGAAGCATGATAAGTTCGACATCTCCATCTTTTGGATGCTTTAGCATAATTGAGGCATCCAAGCACTTGCTGCTTAAAGTTTTATGTGTTCTAAGGTGTTCCGTCAGCACTTCAACCAGATATCGAATCATCGACAGAACAACCCACGCTGAGTATATCTTTATGAATTCCTCAGATCTCAGTTGTTTTATGATTATAGAAAAGTAGAAAATTGATCGAGACTGTGAGAGACTGAAGCTACTTCAGAGCGAAATGATGAGTCAGCTCACCCATATGAAGCTATGTGACATTAGGTTTATCGATGCGCTCTGTGATATGAATTAAGTAGGAAAAACTGGAAGCACTTCAAAGATGTACCTAGCTCTAATGAAGCATGATATATTGTACCATACTCCGAGAACTACACTTCGTGATCGCTCGACAACTAGCGATCAATCCCATTTCGTTAGAGTGGATTTAGTAGCAGAAATAGTGGCGTGAGTTTTCGGCAGAATCTTCATTATTAACTAGTTGGGCACACAATCAATGACCTCTAGGCAACTATCACTACCTTGTCATCTACCCTACACTTTGTACAATCAATCCTGCATATTGCTCCTCAGACCATTACAGTCAAGTATGTCAGCCCACGAAACCAATCACGTCTCGCCTGTGAAGACCAACCCCCCGACCACTCAGATACCACATTGTGAATTGTATACAATAACCCCTACCCAAATATCTGTGAGAAGAAAAGTACCTCAAAACCCAAGGCCCTCATAAAAAAACCTTTGAACTGGTGCAATGCGACCTAACACTCCATTCCTGCCAGCTCACACTGTAGTCGCCATACTTTCGCGGTATACAAAACCTCCATGCCACTCCATGCAGCCTATACTGTAGATGAAGCTTGGACCTTGAGACTAAGGTTCCTTATTGGTTACTGTCACTAAGTGAAGGGGTTGTTGTGTGCTGTTGGATATGAGAAGGGCGGTGGTTGTCGTATGAATGGTGTCGAGAGACGATAGGAATTTTATCGCTCAGTGTGGGGAGAGAGTGAGAGAGTAGCGGTGGGGTTTCCCGTGGTATTGCGATGTGAGGATCGAGATCGGGGTGGGGGGTTGTGAACTAGAGTGAGTCATATACGATGTAGACTGAATTATCGTTGTTTCGAGTGATGTTCTGTTTCATTGCACACTCTCACGAAGCATTACGTGTCATTGGGTCTATGAAACATCTATTAAGGTTGTTTGATACTTGTGGGTGATCTGCCAGAACCATTGCTAGTCACCACTTGAGTAGTTGTGTCCTGCTATTCCTAACACAGAGACTTTGAATCCCTACGCACGACTTGGAGAGATGCTATGAGAGATACTACTATATATTATATAATATCAGTATAAGATATATTTCTTTGTGCTGTGACGTCAGTTTTCTCGCAGATGCTTCGGTTCTGGTAGTCTTTGAGAGTGTGATCTATGAGGTTGGAGAGGCAGTATGTGCGCAGCAATGATGATTCGAGACCAATTCTCATGTGCCTTTATGACAGGCGTAGAGGTCTTTTTTTTATTTTTATGTGTATTGTGTTTTGTGTGTTGAGACTGTTGTTGTGGGGGATGATAAGCTGCGACGTAAGTGCTGTAGGGGTGTTTCCTGGGGACTTATGGGGCAGGTTGCGTACGGCCTGGAGGATTTGTAATAGAATGCTCATTTAAGGTGCTACAACCTAGCTTTTTCCTCTAAGTAACCCCCTCTCAACCTAACACCTATATCACCATAGAATGTTAGGACAACTGACAATAACCCCCCCGAGCTTGAACACCCGGTTTAAGACGACAACACTAAGAAAAACAGCCGGGCCACCCTCCTATTCGATCACTACACGTATGACGGTTACGTGGGGGATGTAGGGCCTGGGGGACGGAACTCGGAAGACCGCATTGTGGAAATGGGTGAAGGGTATAAGAGGAAATCAAGGCCATATTGGCTTTATCGACGGTGAGGCCGGAGAGGCACGATCCAGGACGCGATGGGGGGGGTGGAGGGGTCAGGCGGCATTCGAATGAGGGAGGACGCCCTTGGGTGGTCCACGCTGCATGGTACTATGCCTGCGGGGCGTGGTGCTCATGGGAGTAGGGACTTAAACAGGTCCGAAACAGAGGCACAGAGCGGCGATGTTTAGCTGATAGATAAAAACGCGGGAAGCTGCGGGACCGGTGGAGGGTACCGAAAAACTTGCACTAAGGCGTTGCATGGAGAGTAAGCTTAGATACCTGCTTAGGCGGATGTGCAAACCTACATATACCATGAGAACACGGAGAGACGAGAGTGTCCGAAAAAGTAAGCCCAATTAGGGGCGCCCGGGGGGGGGTATGGTTGTGGAGGGATACCGCTCGATGAGGAGTGAAGCTGAGTATAATAGATATAAGGGGGCGGTCCAAAGATGATTGGGTGATTGCCCGCAGAAACTCCCCCCATAACTACGTAGGAGCGTAAGTACCCCCCCCCGCAACGACCGAATGTGTTACCGGCGGTTATCTGAGCACTCTGCGGTAGCCCGGGATTTCTATCTCGTCTGGGGCTATACGAAGATGGAGCACACGGCGCAGAAGGGGAGGATGCTCGGAGTAGCTCAGTCGGGCCTAATTCATATAAAGTAGTAAAAGGAATAGCTACAGGTCCTGCGGTCCCCAGCCAGCACGTGTAGACATGTACGCTCAGGGGGTGCCAGGTCTCGTTGGACGCCTCATCCTATAGCGATGCTTGATACCACTATCGGTGTCAACGCCCCCGTTAATAAGCTTGCTTACGCATCGGGTACAAATCGCATTCTTTACAGTACTTTCCTCATTGGATGGGGAACGCCCGCCCACCTCCGTGGTTTTGTACCCCTATGGTCCGGCTGGGCTGTCTGGGGTTGGGGTGAGCGCGTGTACAGAGGAGCCTGGCAGTTGGGAGAAAGGGGAATGGTCTCGGGAGTCGTATAACCCCCCTACGAGTTTCCCCACCCTCCCCCTACACCGTACCCGGGGGCTCCGCGATATGTGCAGGACGGGAGCCGTCAGGAGGTTGGTGGCTAATCCAGATTTACGGGCGTTGCATCCGCGGGGCGGTGCAATTTCGCGCCCCCCTGCAGATGTCGTGTATTGACGGCGCATCCTGACAGAACATCTACCCTCCCCACCCCCGACATGTTTGGGGGTTTGGGGAGTATGGGTGGAGGTGATGTAGGTAACCAATCAATACTCCCCAATATGTTCCATTCTGGATTAATCCATTGATGGTATACCAGGAAATCTTGCCGTCGTTGGGATATTTAAATGATTGGTTCTCTGCGTGCGCTTTTGCGCATCGGGTCCGTGGTGGGGGGGGCTACCCAGGGTGCTGCGTGGTCGGGCGTAATTGTGTTGGGGGTGGTGGTTGTTTGGAATAATGGAGTGAAGTCGGTGGTTGGGATATAGTAAATATAAGTGTAGGATATATGCGAGGGTAGACGGGTTTGTTTGGGCGGGGAAGGGGGAAGGGGCGGGAGGCGGGGTGTGTTGGGGTGGGGGGGCGCGGCGGATGGGGGGGGTGGGGAGGGGAAGGGGGGGGTGGATATGGAGGGGTGTGGTGTGGGGAGGAGGAGGATGGGGATTTGGATATTGTTTTTGATGATGCGAGGTTTTGCGGTGATTATTAAATAAAAATTGGGGTATCTTATGTATAAGCTCCTATATTTCATTGTGGTTTTGAAGCCGCCGGTGTGAGGTAATTTGTGGGGGGGGAGGGGGGGGGAATTTTTTTGGATATTTGTAGGGTTGGGACAATGTTGGTAAGATGGGATGAAATTAGTCCTAGGGTTCCTTATGAGAGCTGGGCGGGGGCGCCGACGAGAGAGGGGAATGGATATACGCGTGGATCTTTGGTATTTGTGGTCTTAGGGGGGGGAAATAGCTGAAAGATTTCGTGATGGTTTGGCTCTTAGTTTGTTATGGTAAACAAAAAGAAAAAAATAGAGAACGTAAACAACGAGTGCTCTCCAAAGAAAAGGGAAACCCGTGTGGGGAGTTGGTGGATGAGCAGACAGATGCTTGCATGGATGGTTGGATGGATGGATGGATGGATGGATGATACCTATCCATCACTCCAGGCTTAGGAGAGAGCAAGTTCTACCAACAAATTCCTCCCATTCTGCTCTGTGTGAAATCTGTGTCTTCCAGAGTCCCGCTGGCCCTACCAGCATTCCTACTGCTGTGTATTATGCACAGAATTGTTTCCACATAGAAACTTTAGAGGGTCCCAAGGCTCCCAGGAGGAAACTGCCCCTCTCTCCACTCTGTGGTCTGCCTCTGCCTGATACCCTTGCTGCCTAAGTGGTAATGTCTTGCACAGCAAACCTCAGAGCCAGTATTGTTCTATTCACAAATGACTTTCTTAGTTCACAGTAAAGCACGCTTCTCAAACACAGGCCAGTGAGCATTCACAACTTCAGGCTTTTCTCTTTCTGAGAGGTGCTAGGCTGGCTTGGATAAGGAAAGTCAACAAGATGTGTATGTGTCTTGCAAATTTGCTCAAGATAACAACAAAGAAACTCCTGTTTCACACTCAAGGAAGCAATAGAATTATAAAGTAGGTGGGAAGGACCAATGGCACCCACCCCAACACACACACACACAAGAGAAAGGCAGACAGAGGACAAAGGAACAAAATACTAAATCAGCAATATTCAAGATGCTGTCTAAAGACTCAAATGCACATAGAATAATTTTTTAATTGTAGCTCACGTGCACTTTGACATTTCTCGGAAACAGCAGGCACAGCAGCCTCGTGGATCCCACACGTTCCTCTGTGTACAGTACTTCTGTCACAGCTGACAAGCATAAATAGGCCTAAAATAGCCCTTGCAGCTTTTATTCCCTTTATTGCAAGTAAAACACAGCCCACTGCCACTGATGCTGAAGGCGTTCTGAGCTCCAGTCCTGACTCACTGAAGACCACTTAACTTCTGTTTCTTAGTGTGTGCCTGGATGAAGGGAACAATACCAGCTCACAGACTAGATCATAGCTGCATTTATTAAGAGCCCAGTCTGCAGAAGCGCATTTGTAGGCAATGTACAGTATCCTCTGGCAATGGAGCTTCAGTTTTTATTAGTGTTTTAAATTATCACATGATTTTGATGGGTTTTTATAATAGTTTTATACATACTTCTTTACTTATCCAGCCCCTGAACCTGTCTCTGCTGCTTTCTCCAGAACCAGCCTTCTGCTCTCAGGTCACATGTATTCCAATTCCTTCTTTTCTCCTGTCTCTTAACACCTCTTCTGCTCTCATGGCCTCCTTTCTAGTTTTAACACATCACACACACACACACATGCATACTTGCAGCACATACACATGCGTGTCACACACATACACACATATACATACATATACACATATCACACACACGCACACACACACAGGCACACACATCTGGGTTCTGTGAATGAGGGAAAACACACAGCATCTGTCTTTTGACCCTTGCTTCTAGCCGGGCAGTGGTGGTGCACGCCTTTAATCCCAGCACGTGGGAGGCAGAGGCAGGCAGAGGCTGAGTTCGAGGCCAGCCTGATCTACAGAGTGAGCTCCAGGACGGCCCGGGCTATACAGAGAAACCCTGGCTCGAAAAAAACAAAAACAACAACTGACCCTTGCTTCTTTTGCTTAACATGATTTCCAATTCCATCAGTTGTCTTGCGATTATTATTTTTCTTTGTGGATGAATAAGATAGCATTGTACATATGTATGACACTTTATCCATTCATCTATGATGGGTGGCTAAGCTGCTTTCATTTCTTAGCCATTATTAATTGTACAGCACTATGGAAGAATATGCCAGTATCCCTAGGGTAGGACTTAAGTACTTAGCTGCACCTTATTCAATCCTCTGGTGCCAACTCACCATCGTGGTTTTATCACCCCAGCCACTGTACAGAGTAAACCAAAATTCGAATCTAAATCATTCTCTGAGAAACATCATAAATGGTGAAGCAAAGGCTTAAACTGAGACTGATCTAGGTACAAGATTTTATTGCCATGCTTCCCTCTGTGAAGATAGATGATGGACGTGTTCCTACAGGCTAACACTATTCCTGGGTAAAGGATTCTCACGGTGATAGACAATAGATATGGAGCCCACATACACACCTGAGCTCCTGCTTCTTTATAGGATAGCTCTAACCAGCCCTTGGATCTTATTCTTCTGGGCACCACAATAATAAGTGTTGACACTGTTTTTCTCTTCTCCCAACTTTCACGAGGCCTATTGAATTGTCTCTCTGTGACCACCACATACATTTTTAAACACTTGGGGGAATATATAGAATGTATAATACAAGACCTGGTCCCTTCCCTTTTCACAAGTAAATCTGGAAAGGAAGCTGACCATAATGTAGAACTTGAGGCAAAGTTTAACATCCCCAAACAAAACAGACACGTGCTGCCTCAGCCTTCCATCTCTAAGCCAAGTTTACAGTTTACAGTCACTTTAATTTTAGGAAACGTTGACACATAGTTCTTAATTACTTTTAAAGATGCTTTTACCTGCTCTTAGGACCCTTTTCCTCTGACTGGGTTGCCTTGCCCAGCTTTGATATGAGGGCTGTACCTAGTCTGATTAAATCTTGTAATGCCATGTGCATTTGGTATCTCTGGAAGATCTGCCTCTCTGAAGGAAAGCAGAGGAGGAGTGGATGGGGAAGTGCAGTGGGAGGATTGGGGGGAGAAGAAACTGCAGTTGGGATAAAAACAAGAAAGGCATTTTTAAAAGATGCTTTATCTCATAAACTGAATAAAATCACATGGCCTTCTCTACAGGTATATATATTTGTTGACTTGGGAAATGACTCGTGTGTTTTAAATCTCAACATGGAGATTCCCCTTCAGAAGCACTCTTGGAAGGTTTCTTCTGCAGTAACCCACCTTATAAACTAACTCAGCATTTCGTAGCCCTCTAAGGCTGGAGATAAAATGCTCACAACAGCGTTTGAGGTTTAGGACTAGAAAGCAAGCAGAACACTGTTTGCTTCTTCACATGCTTGGGTAACAAAAGCCAGCTGATTGGAACCACACAGTGGTTCTGCATCTATAAAAACAAACCAGCAATACAAAGCTTGACTAACCAAATGTGTCCCATTCCTTAGGCCACTCCCCCTTAACGTTCACACTACTTGTTTTGATCTGGTAGTAGTTAGAAGATCCATTTCCTAAAAGCCTCAGAATGACCAGAGAGCCCATAAAGGGGATACTGCTGGTTGAGATTAGGGTCAAAAGTGCAGTACTGGAGTCTTGTTACTTCCTAAGGCATCTTTACCAAACCTCCAGAGCTACCAATAGACACACTTACATCTTTAATAGCTTAGGGCTTAGAGGAAGGAAAAACCACAGCACAATTGTGTGATTTCTACTTAGAATTAAAACAATCTAAGGAGTTGAGAACGGGACATAGAATGCACATATGTCTTTTGTTTTCTCCTCTCTTCTTTTTAATCATGGCGTATTTCTGTCATGGCATTATAAATAATAGAATATTCTTTCTTTCCTTTGTTCCTTCCTCCTTTCTATATGAGTCATGTACCTAAAAGTTTTCTATCAGTTGACAGAATGGGAGAAGGATAAAAAAGGAGGAAGAGGAATAAATTGGATTTAGCTCTGGGAAGCAAAATCAAAGACCACAGACAACTCCTGTAGGGAGTTTTGACTTCATCTCGAAGGTCTAAAGAGAGATGTGGGTTTGAATCCCACCCAGAATCCATTCATCAAGGAGAAGCTGCCTTTCTTCAGTCCCTTTCTCCTTGCTGCTGAGCTAATTGAGACCATGCCTCTCTTAGAGAAGCTAACTGAATGTTAGCTATTCGACCGTGAACTCCCAGTGGCTGTGACTCACTAGAAGTATAAGCGTTAGCTGTCCCGTGTTCAGTGTGAAAGAACAAATTCACAGTTTAATACATCTGTGGGGTAGGACAGAGCAACTTTTACCCCTCTGTCCCAGCCTCAGTGGTCACTTCTTCCTTTGTTATGTGCCATCCAACAAGCCAGCCTTTGGTGCCACTTCCTTTGTATTTCTTCTCTGCTCAGAACCTGAGTTACAACTGTGGAAGCATTAATTCCCTGCTGTCTGCTCTACATACTGTATTCATGCCTACGATTATCATTCTCCTTCCATACTATGAATTAGGAATGGCTTCCAGTAAATCACCTGTGTATGATTTTCACAGGACATTAAAATCCCACTAGCCAACAGCTTCATCCTACACTAAAGACCATTTTCTCACCACTCCTATGTAATTTATAGTCTTTCTCCAGGGAGGTGGCTATTTAATCATCCTGATGGAGATGACTTTTTTTCTTAGTTTCTATAACAATATTCTTTTGTAAGTTAAAAGAAGCCCATTATTTAGGTAAATGCATGGCTCCCCGTTAGGGACTACTTCTCCTATTTTCTATAAGAACATGTAATTTAAATCTCACACTAAAAGATGAACAGAAATCAATTCAACACCTTCTTCATATCGTAGGATGATTGTGTGCGTATGTGTGGTGAGTATGCATGTGTGTGCATGTATGTATGTGTGTAGTGTGTGAGTATAAGTATGCATGTGTATGTTTGGAGTGTGTGTGTGTGTGTGTGTGGTGTGTGTGTGTGTGTGTGCAGATATGAGTATGTCTGTGTGTGTGTGTCTGTGTGTGTTGTGTGTGTGTGCAGATATGAGTATGTCTGTGTGTGCAGGGGTGTGTGGTGTGTGTGTGTCTGTCTGTCTGTCTATCTGTCTGTCTGTGTATGTATGCGGTTTGGTTTGGTTTGAGACAAAGTCTTACTATGCATCCCTGGCTAGTCTAGAACTTACTATTTAGATTAGTCTGGCTTTGAAATCACAGAGATAGATCCACCTGCCTCAGCCTTGCCAGTGATTGGGATAAAAGGTGTCTGTCACCATGTGCAGATCTTGTTATTTTTTTTAAGGTATATCTAACAGGTTTTGGAAATTCTAATTGCTTCTAAATAACTGATGGAACAAACAGACAATAACACTTAAGCAATCAATAAACCAACTTGATATAATGGATATCTATAAAAACTAAACCTAATAACAGTCATCTGAGTACTTATGAAACATTTGTCAATACTACCTCTTCCACTTTAGCTATAAAGCAAATTATAATAAATGCAAAGGGTAGACATTATATAGAGTATAAAGTTTGGATGTGAGAAAAATTAATAAGAATAACAAATCTGGAAACTTTATCCAATTATTTGGAAATTAGGTATTTGTTTACAAACAGGCCAGAAATGAGGCAAAAGAGAGATTAGAACTTTTGTTGAACTTAATAAAAATAAAATACAACATCAATACTTGTAAGAGATATACTTGCAGAGATCCACAGGCCAGGTCATATAGACTTGTGTTCTTGATGACATAAAAGATCTAGTTGAGGAGAAATAATTTCTTGTGAGTGGGTATTTACAGCAACAGTCATAACTGTATATTTTGAAAGAATTGTGTATGGTTTTATTGATCACCACAGGAATAGAAATAAAAACCATAGCATGTTAAAACAGAGTTACTATACTGACTAGTTAAAAGCTAATCACATCCAGTGTTGTGGAACAGTTGGGATTCTGACACAGCCGATAAGGTTGTGACACATTGGATCCACCATGAAAACAATTCAACATTTTCATAAGTTACTAAATGGTATAGTCATCTCTTAATGCTATAACAGAATACCACAAGCTATATATTTATAGAAAAAAAATTTTTCTCTCTGACTCCAGAGGCTAGAAAAGGCTAGGTTAAAGCTCGAGCCTCTTGGTGTCTGGTGAGGGGCTCACTGCTGCATCTGCACATAACAGAAGGAGGGAGTCAAAATGGCTTCTTGCCCTTCACATGAAAGAAAAAGAAAGGAAATTCAAGCAGCAAACCCTTTCTATGGAGATATTAATCTACTCCTAATAGCATTCAAACATTTCCACTAGACTAACACTGCGTCCCTGGGATTAGTTTTCTGACACTCGCTTCCTGGATAACATATTTAGATTACAGAACTACATGATCCAGTAATGCTGTTCATTTGCCCAAACTAAAAACATATTCAACAAAAATACTTATATGCATTGTTCGTAGCAGCTCTAATCACAAAAGCACAGACAACCCTTATGCTTATCGAGAGAAGGAAATATAAACAAGCTGTAACAGATTTATCACATGGAATTCTATATAGCAACACAAAGGACTGGATCACTGATTCACACAAGATAGATAAACCTAAACAAAAGCATACTGAGCAAAAGAGTATTCACAGTGCATTGTAACTTGAAGTGACATAGAATTGAGTAGAGGATATACTCACATTTGTTATTGGTATCACCCAGGGCCCAGCCTGAAAGTACCTGCTGTGTGTGATTCAATTTCTCTAAAATCCTGGCATAATACAAGCAATAAGAACAGAAAGTGTGCCAGTAGGGGGTCTATGCAAGAATGGGTGATGTTTTCTGCAAAAGACTTTAAGGACCTTCCATGAATAACAGTAAAAAACCAGTGTCTTGACTGCAGTGGCAGTTTAATGTGTATAGATATTAGCTAAAACTCACGTTATGTATTTATATTGAGTTCATTTTGATTTCTGTAAACTATGTCTCAATAATGCTGGCTTTTGTGTGAGAGACACATCTACTTCCTGCCATCTGTCCTGCCAGCTCAGTTATGAACACAGTAGGGATAAACTACTGTCATGCTTAGTTTCAATTGGCAGCTTTTACCACCTAGAATCACCTAGGAAGAGAACCTCAATGAAGCATTGCCTACATTAAGCTGGCCTGTCCAACTCAGTGATTTGATTGTCTTAATTGATGCGAGGAAATCCAGACGTCCTGTGTGGGCACCACCATTCCCTAGGCATGGGGTCCTGAACTGCATAAGTGTGGAGAACTCAAGCTCAGCACATGAAAACAGAAAAAGCATAAATTAGCCTTCTGGTAGTAGAAGCACTGCATTCTGTCTAGCTGATTTATGCTTTTCTGTTATAGGACCCACCCAACAATTAAACAAACATATTGAAGCCATTTCATGGTTTCCTGCAATAAAATTTTGTTGTCAAAATTAAGACAAGACTTCATTGTATAGTCCAGATTAGGCTTGAATTCATAATCCTCCTGCCTTGCTTTCCCTAGTTCTTAGATATAGACATGTGCTACCATATCCAGCAAGAAAAATAATTTTTTCAACATATTTTTAGTGATTTATTGGGACTTTCACATCATGTACTCTGTCACACTCAATTCCAGCCCATGTCCCACCCCCATCCTTGTGACCTCTCCACAAAAAAATAAATAAATAAATAAATAAATTTAAATCAAAGAAAAGAAAACAAGCCCAATTTGTATTTATGTATATATTCACTAGAGCATAGACAAACCCTCAGTGGCCTGCCCTTTAAATAGAATTGAATTGTTCCCTCCTGCAGCCCCATGGAAGCCATCAATTATGATGAGTATGCTTCACACTCTTTAAGAGTTCTCTTCAATGGCTTCCTGTTCAAGCTGCTACACTGGGGAAGGGCTGAAGTGGGGATCAGGGTTGTCACAGAAGCCTTCTATGTTCCTCTTTATCAACTAAGCATCTACAATCACCAATGCCAAGGCCAAAGTGGCTTCCTTGCTCTTTACAGTCAGCAGGAGCATGGATCATGGGCTCCCCACATGGTTTCTGATAGTAGCATAGACTGAAAACATGGCCCCCAGCTGTAGTACAACCACATACCCAGACCAGGCCTTGGATGCAGCACAGATCATGCACATCACCATGGTCTCAGATGGCAGTGCAGGCCACTCACGTCAGCTTGGTTCTCTCTGCCATTGCAAGTCTCCAGTTCTGTGTCTCTCCACAGTGTATGAACTACTCAGTTTTTCTATATTTCTCATCTCTGCATCACATATTTGTTCATCATAGTGGTGCCTGCCACCACTAATGCCGTGAGGCAGAGTGGCCTGACTGTGAAAAATAATTTTTCAGGAGTTAATGGTAATTCATTGTCAAGAAAACAGCATGAACATGAAGACTTATCAAAATTATGATATTTAGAAGCTGATGGAATCCATATGACATGATAGCAACCAATTGTTTCAAAGAAAAATGCAGTTGTCCTACCTCTTGTATTATTCAGCCTTTCATTGCTGTGACAAAATATCTTAGACAAGACCTTAAATGTAAAAGAATTTAGTCTGTGTGGTGATTTGAATATGCTTGGCCCATTAGAATAGTTGTGGCCTTATAGGAGGGAGTGTGGCCTTTTTAGAAGAAGTGTGTCACTGCAGATGTGGGAATTTGAGGTCTCATATATATGCTCATTTCTGGCCAGTGTGAGATAGTCTCCTCTTAGCTGACTTTAGTTCAAGATGTTGAACTCTCGGCTACTTCAGCACCATGTCTATCTGCCTGTTGCCATGCTTCCTGCCATGATGATAATGAACTGAACATCTGAAACTGTAAGTCATCCCCAATGAAATGTTTGCCTTTATAAGAGTAGTCTTGATCATCTTGTTCCTTCATAGCAATGAAACCCAGACTAAAACAGTCTGACTCACAGCTTCTCAGGTTGTAATCCATTGCATAATACCACAGAGAAACAGAGTGCAGCATGAAAACATTGCTCAACACTCAACAGCAGGAAACAAAAGAAGTAATAGGAAAAAAAAAAAAAGAAGCAATTAGAAAGGGCCAGAGCCAAAAGGGCCCTCCAAAGTCACAACTCCACTGACAACTTTCTCCAACCAGTCCCCACTTTATACAGAGCTATCACATTCCAGCAGTTTATTCAAATTTTGAAATGTATCAGTGGATTAAGTCATTGATTATGTCAGAGTTCCCATGATCTACTCACTCCTAGAAATGTCCTAGTAGACACTGCCAGAGGTGTACATGCTAAATCTCCCAGATATCTCTTAACCAATCAAGATGACATTGGAGATTTAACCATCACACTTCCTAACATACACATAATTAAAACATTCAACTTTTCATTCCTACTGGAGTGTAATTTCATTTGTGCTTTGAGAATAGGAAAAAAGCATAAAAATGATAAAAATGTCTCAAGTGGCTAAATTGTAGTAACTTTAATGACACATGCTCCTCTCAAAAATAATAGTAATGAATAAAAGGAGAGATGAAGGTATAGTTTTGAATCAGAAACAGTTGAATGGCTCATTTTGTTCACTGGACACTATTGTGTGCAGAGCCTCAACCCAAATTCTAAATAAATGAAAACCAGCAGGATGAAGCCACACTATGAATAACAACATTGGCCCAGTTTTAATAGGGAATCTGCGACACACAGCCTTTCAGTTCTTAAGAAAGTGCTCTTTAATCCACAGTTTTATTCCCTCATCTTCTCTCTGAGAATTTGGAAAAATAATAAGAAACAAATACCCACACTGCTTTCATAGAGACATTCCAATCGTACCCTCTGGAACAGTGTCCTGTGACATAGGCTCTTAGTTATGGAGTAAAAACCATGGACAGTGAATGCAATACCTAGGCAACGACTAGCAAGATTTCATAGGTTTGTGATCTTTAGCAAAAGACGGTGGGAAAATATACTCTCAACACTCTTTTATACAGGGAATACCTCTACACTTTCTTCCGGAGTTTTCTGCTCAAATTGGCCAAAGTCATATCACAGATATGGCATTAAACTCTTTGCAATGCAATACATTTGTGATCACAGATCAATGATTCCTCTGCAGTCCTAAGAGATCCCATACTACCAAGATTGTCTTTATCCTTTACTCCTATGCCCTTTGGGGTGTTGTACATGTCCTCTTCCTTAAGCAGGCAAAATTAAAGAAGGAAGTTAAGGGTGCTGTTCCTTCTTCTGCTTCTCTGTCTGTACTTTCACACACTATTTCTTGCTTCCCATGCCAATAGAAAAGAAACTGTTAATTTAGTTATCTGTGTCCAGGTCCTGGATTGAACAAAGCTACTGAAGCGACTATGGCTCCCTAGAGTGAGAACCCACAAAGTCTTCCTGCCTCTGGAAAGCATCTCAGGCTGGGAAGTCCCGGGGCTTATCTCCATCTCTCATTTCTACAGTCAGTCTTGCTCTATCTTGCTGTTTTCTCCAAGGTAGATCACGCCTCCCTTCTCACTCACCTGCCCAGGACTGTGGAGCTTGCAGACTCAAGAGCAACAACACAGGAAGCCTCCCTTAGGCCTGGAGCTTTAACAATAGTCAAGTACAGTCTTTAAAAAAATGAGATGGTTGGGAGTTTCTCAAAGTTACCAAAGTAGTTTCTTGATTTCCGTTCATTGTTTTTTCTCTATTGTATGATTCTTACTTACAGAAAACTCCCATCAGAGAAATAGTAATGTCAATGTTTAGGCATTCCAGACACTGTCCTAGACACTCAAGAGGCAAGACTAATTTCCTCTCCCTCCACCCTACATTGACCAAACTATGACTACAACCCTGATCTATTTATTGTCACAAGAGCCATATTTATCAGTTTTCACATATACTATCTTATTTGGTTTCCCTCAACTCTATAAGGTTGCTGCAGCAGAGAATATCAACTCCATAATAACAAACCAAAGTAAGGAAGAAGCAATGGGTAGGCCAAGGCTTGTCCCTGCAAATATGATCAGAGCTGTTCAGTGTTCACTGTTTACAAAGAAGAGAAATGGAACTATGCCCAGAAAACATGTATAGCAGTAGGTTCTCAGCCTTCCTAAGATATGACCCTTTAATGCAGTTCCTCATGCTTTGCTGACCCCCAACAATAAAATAATTTTTGTTGCTACTTCATAATGGTAATTTTTCTATTGCTATGAATTGCAATGTAAGTATCTGTGTTTCCCAGTGGTTTTAGGTGACCCCTTCCCCCAAAGTGGTCATGACTCACAGTTTGAGAACCACTGATGCATATAGATCATTTTGTGAATATCTGCATATAAGTGTATGTGTAACCCTACCATGACAAAGAACTAGAGAACTTAAAACATAGGTATCATTTGCGATGCGCTGCAATTTTATTAGGTATCATCATTTTTGCAAATTATTTCCAGGATTAAATTTTCCACTCACCTGTTTCTTGGAAATTTGTACAGATGCGAGAATCCTTGTGGCTCCATCCTTATGAAATTAAGTTTCATTTACTTTAGAACTCTACCAGGCTTTCCCATATCCAGGAAGTAATCACAGATAACTGCTATGTACGGTAAGATGATCTCAGACTCCTCTTTGCTGCCATAGAATAAGCAGCATGCAGACTTTTAAAAGAAAGGGATTTTATTATTCATAATACAGAAGTTTACCTACTAATTTTGTCTCTCCTTCAGTCCCCTAATTTTCAAAATATTATCTTTAAACTAGAACTGTAGAACTGAAACTGCACTGTGCTCAAATGAACTGAAAGGTGACAAAATGTCATCAGGGTTACCAGGAATCTTTGAGGCAAAGAGACAAGTAAGCCCTGAACAGTTAACATAGAGATCAAATTAACACTTCAGGACACAGTGACCCCTTGTTACGATGAAACTTACTCTAGCTCAAAACAAAAAAGCCTACTATAAACATTAATAACAACAGTTAAAACGATAGCAACCGTCCACACCCAAAGTACAGTCAGACTGTAATGATGGAGCAGATAGATAGACAAGAACAACCATATTAAACAGGCTGAACAGGCCATGGAGCTTCAGCCAGCGGAGTGAAATCAAATCAAGTTGGCTCCCATAGGGAGACTGTCTGCCAAGTTCCCAGGAACAGGCACCACTGGGGAGCTCTGGGATGAGCAAAGCAGAGTAAGTGCTGACAAGCCCATGAGGTCTGGGCAGACAGGCTGATACTGTCCTAATGCACAGAGCATGTGCTCAGTTGCTCATGGCTGACATTCGACTGAAGGATCTAAAAGCAATTTGCATATACTGGAATCTTAAACCACATGTTTCAGCAAACATCTGGGTCTACAGACAAAGTTACGAAGTGAATTCCATGAGCTATATACATCGCTGTGCTGCATCGTAAAGCTTCGTTGCCTCCAGCAGACATGGGCACTTGGATCTGGAGACCTTGGCCAAGTCTCCTGACCCTGAGGCAGGCTGACTCGTCCATCTGTTTTATGAGAGTAATAAGATCACCTTACTTGCTTTGATTCTGATGCCTTATCATTGTTTTATGGGTCGTTTCCCCCATTTATTCACTGCATATAAGCCACAGTTGGTAGGAATGAGGCAAAATACAAAAGTGAGCAAATATCCCTGTCCTATAGAACTTACATCCAGCTGGGAGTAGGAAGGCGAGGACCTCCAACAACAAAAACAAAAGCAAAATGCAAAGTACTTAGAGCTCTTTGGAAAACGTAGCGACTGTCAGGAAGGAGAATCCTCAATGGTAAGGAGATAAAAAAAATTGAAAAACATTTCTTTGATGCATATTCCTAGGATGGAAAATACTAAAGAGTCCATCCTTCATTTTTATCTGCTCCCAGAATGAACTCAGAATGAATCTCTGAATGGCCAGGATTGAATACAACATATTTACAAGATTCACCAAAATTCCTTATTCAGATCTTGGTTTTCCATTAGGGGAGCAGAGAGAGGCATCATCATTTGAAGAAATATCACAGAATCCGAGTTTGGTGTCTTGAGGTTCTAGTCTCTAGTCTCAGTAAGGCATTTGGCTACTTTGGTTTTTTTAACCAAAATAAGTATTTTGTTTATTGATTTGTTTTAATGAGCCCCAGAATATCTGAGAAATGAGGAAAATGGTATGAAAACCAAAATGTTAAGTTAAAAAGTAGGAAAGGATTCCATCAGTACTATTTCTCATGAGAAAAAGAAGCTCTTCAAGGAGACTTGGAGAGGAGGGCAGAAGGGAGGGGGAGGGGGAGGAGGAGGGGAAGGGAGGGGAGGGAGAGAAGGAGGGGGTAGGGGGAGAGGGGGTGGGGGGAAAGAGAGGGGGAGAGGGGAGAGGGACCAAAGTAATTTGTCAAGTGACAGGTAAGAGCCAAATGAGAAGAGAGAGCACACAGGGTCTCTGACTACTAGAGAAGAGTCATTTCATTGGCTGGAACGAAAACATCAAAGAGACAGACAGCATGCAAGGAAATGCAGACTATAAACCAGAGTCAGGACCAGGGTCAACCTGAGAACACAGGGCCTAAAAGTCCAAGGGAAAGGGCCCCTGTTACCCTAACTATGCAGGAAGAATCTCAGAGCCGAAAACAACATCAAGAAGCCAAAGCAAACATCCACTCAGTTTCAAGTATCTTTTGCTCAGATTTCCTGTGTGTCTCTTATTTTCCAAATTGCTTTTAGCATATTTATAATCAGAAAGAAAATATAACTAAACATATATGTTTTTATATAGAGAATATATATCAAAGTTATATATGTATGTATATACATATATAATATATATTATATACTACATGCATACATATTATATATCATTATATAATATATACTATATATTATATATCATTCATTATGTACTATGTACTGTTTATTACATATAATATAATTATAATATTATATACTGTAATGTATATTTATATAATATATGATATATTACATAATCATGTCTAATATATTAAATAAGATGTATATTTAATATATTATACATTATATATAATATGTATCATATGTATTATGGAGATTCTATGATAGCCTATGTGTATATACAATATATAATATTGTGAATATTATATATATAATATCTACAATATATAATATGATATACATGGTATACAGATATAAACATATATAAAGATATTATACTATAATTGTATTAATAGAATTAAAATGTATATTGTATATTTTAAATATATTATATATTATATATCATATATCATACATCATGTATAATGTATCATGTATCATACAGTATACATTTTATATTATATATCATATATCATGTCACATGTTACATATCATATATTACATATTACATATCACATATCACATGCTACATATTATATATTGTGTATTTATTATATGATATATAATATATTTTTAATTATATATTATATATAATATAAAAACTAAAGATAAGAACCTAAATGATGTCATTGGCCCAAGTCTTTGATCCAGTGCTCATCTCTGTCTATTAGAAACTGCATATGGGGTGACTGTGTCCATAGAGAACATCAGTCAGTTGCTAGGGGAGTTCCTGTACTACAGAAGATGTTGGGGGCAGAAGCAATGTCACAAGAGGAGAATTAACACCAACAGTAGGGCAAGTGCCCAAAGAGAGTTTGAGTACTGGGGAGCACTAGGGAGAGTGGGAGTGAGGTAATGATGGATGGATATAATCAAAATATATAAATGTACAAAATTTAAAGGAATAAATAAAAACATTATTTAAAAAACTCCCCAGTATAAAGTTTTCAGAGTTGGTGTCTGATATCCAGAATTTATCAAGGGCTCTCTGAACATAGTTGAATTCATTCAACTTTGAATTAGTGTTCTGAGTATACCACATACTGAGATCATACAGAATGGCTTAGTTAACATACCCAATGTCTGCGTGTGTTGGTTAAATGATACCACCCCCTCTTTAATGAGTTCCTCAAGAACACACTTAAATGAAATCCAGTCACTGGGCTTTCTGAAAGTCAGTGAATAGCTTTGGTAAAGTTTAAAAAAAAAAAGATGAGAGAGGGAGAGGGAGAGAGAGAGAGAGAGAGAGAGAGAGAGAGAGAGAGAGAGAGGGAGAGAGAGAGGAGAGAGAGAGAGAGTTGAGTAGTGGGGGGAACCCAAAGCAAATCCAAAGCTGTAACACTCTGCTACCCTGGATACACCACTCACTAGTCATCTACTTTTGCCCATGCTGGTCTTGAACTCACAAACCACCTATATGAATAGCTGAGATTGCAACACCACACCTGGCCTGGTTTTGTTTTCAAATTTTCTAATTGGCATTTGCTTTTTTGCCTTGATACTCACATGTAGACCTCTTACAGAAGAACAGCTCCCCATGACATCTGCATATATGATTTTCTGTGAATTGTGCTGTGCACAGTCCACTGGGATGTTATAGAGAATCTCCTGAGCTTACTAGGGAAAGAGTAGAGAGGAGGTAATAAATGACCTACGGTGGTCTCCAAATGAGCCCAAGTTTCTGTTGCAGTTCAATACTAATGCATAATGGAAGTAAAATCATACTGATTTGTCTGCCTTATTAGACTTTTTATGAGTTAAGGAAACTAGGAAGTGGAGACTACACCAGTGCTTTCTGAGAAGACACATCGGGATGGGGAAAGGATCTAGTTAGCAGTTCTTTTCCTTTTTCCCCTGTGTAGTCCAGCCTGGTATAAAACTACAAATTTTCTTGCATCAGGCTCCTGAATGCTGAGAGTATAGGTTTATTCACTATACCCAGCGATAGTGAGTAGAACTTCATGAGTCATAGAAGAAATGAAAATGTTCTGTTCATGGATTTACCCATGTGATCATGAGAAGATGAACACGGTAGAATAGACCTGCCATTCCAGCATATGAAGGGCTCAGGTAGGAGGCTCATGAGTTTAGGGCTAGCTTGGACCACAAAGCAAGACCTGTCTCATAAGCACAAAATATGAGTTAATTAATTAAATGTACAGGTGAGGTCTAGGTGAGAACCTGGGCGCCACTTTCTCGCTGCTGTGGCAGCAAGCCTCATTCAAGTCTGCAGTGTGCCTTTCTTCCTCTACCAGGCTGCCTGCCTCCCTTGCTACAGATGCTGAGACCCTGAACAAAAACACAGGCAAGCCAGAGTTCTGTGAATGTTGGAGGAACTGGAAACAGAGCAGTGTGGGCTGCGGGGTGAAGGGGCCCTGTTTTCCTCCCTCCCTTCCTAACGAAATCCCTCACAGGGAAATCCCCTTTCCATTAAATTAAAACCAGAAATGGTAGAGCTTACATTTTCAAACATCAAACCATTGTCTTCAGTTTCTGTGAAATAGGATATCACTTTCAAACGCTCTGGGGAACTTGACCAGCTGGTTCAGCTCCTTCAAGCTCAGAGGTTTTGTGGCTATGGCTGGCTCCCATCCCAGCACAGAAAACGACAAAAGCCCGTTTTGAAGGTGGGTTACCACGATGATGATGGACGGCCTCTGGAGAGTTGCAGGGAGAGAACAGAAAGGAGCCTGTGGGATTCCCCAACCAGGATAGGTCTGGAGTGCAGACCTGGAGCTTTTTTTATTTCCTGGTACAAAGGCATAGCTCTAAGGAGGAGTTGTCTGGTTCTCAGGAAGCTGGAGTGACAAGCTTGCTGGAGGCTTAGCCAGAGAGAGCTCCCTCCCTGGGCAGCACCATGTGGAGGAAGGAAAAACCTCCCCTTTGGCCAGACAAATTGTTGCTGTTCTCTTTATGTGCAGCTTCTCATGGGACCCTTGAAGAAATCTCTGGAAACGACAGAAGGAAAAATACCACATCTTTTACTTCTCCGAAATAAGGAAAAAGCTGATCTCTTTGTTTAAACATCCTCCCAAGCCTTCCTTGCCCTTCCCCAACAAGGGAAAAATAGAGCTTAGCCTGTGCTTCTATTCTTCCTCTGTGTCTGCCTGATGCCTTGAACCTTGGGGGCCGTCTAGACTTAGGAGTCTTGTTTTCCATGGATTTCTCTTTAACTGTATGCTTTACAACATCCGCCATGAAAGGTCACCCAGAGACAGGAAAAGTAGGAGAAAGGTTGTTTTTAATAATCTTGTTTCATGAGTGCTGTATCAATCAGAGATTTCCCTGTAGATTACCTTTGGGATAGGATTCCACAAAGCCTGCATAGAAATGCATTGATGAGGACAGAAAAAGGAAAAGTCATTAAAATTATCTTGAGACAAAAAAAATGTTCCAAAACTTGACAAGGTACTTTCTCTCTAAGACTCCTTTATGAACAGCTGCCATCTTTCAGCATGTTCTGAGTTTAATTTTTATAAGAACGGTGCTTATTCATGAAGAACCTACACAGTTCACTTCCCATCACCCTTTGGTCTTCCACCATTAGTATCTGATCACCCTGGCATGCCATTGACAAAAAACGAAAGCTGATTTAGCCAGAAACGCCCAACTCCTGGTATTTCCTCCTAGAAATGTCTCATCAATTACACCTACCTTGCCCCTTGGCTCTGACTTCCCCCTTGCACAGGATGGAGTCAGAATTGAGAGCAGCTAAGGGAGATCTCTTTACTTGTTACCACAGTCCTAAATGAAAAATACATTGACTTCTCTACTCTCCAGACAAGCTTACCCATGCCATAAGAATTGTGCTTAGGGAGCTATACTAATCAATGGATGGACAAAGCCATGTGTTCAGTCACAGCATAGAAGGAATCTCATCAAGAATAGATGGATTTCAAAGACCCAACACAGAAAAGAGTTTGTGAACTGAAAATGTTGACTAACATTTGGCCCAACTACTAGGAAACAATCACAGGATCCCTGACACTGAATTTAACAGATGTGGATATGAGTATGTGTGTGGTCATGATCCTCAGAGCCAGAAGCCTCCCAAGTTCTCTAACAGCACTTCAGTTCCTCTAGCCTTGGGTTCTCTCCCTGAGATGTCAAGGATCATCACCCTCCAGGTTGCATAGTTCCCATATCTGGACCTTGAAATCCAGTGCCAGCCAGTCTACAGAGACACAGCATTTGAGATGGCCATGCTCCTGAGAATCATCGTCCAGAGCCCTTGCTTTACCAGTTATGGGAGCTGACCTTCAGAAATGATCACTACTCCCTCACCCATAGTAACATTTTTCAGACAGACAGTGATGAATGACATTGGAAAACTAAGTTCAGAAGAGACAAAAGCAAAGAAGACAAGCTCAATTTCAAAATACATGCAAGAAATAGGAAATTTTAATGAAAGAAAATAAGGTTTGGGTTTTTTTTTTCACCGTAAGAGACCCAAGTTGTTCATTTCAAATCTATCGCCTTCAACTGGTTTAACTCTACTGTTAAATCCCCATCCTTTTTCATCCAACATGCAGTCTTCAAACTCAAAGGAAATATGATATTGATGGGCCTGCTACATGCTCGCTTTACATGAGTTAAGTCATCCAGTCCTCAGCACAGCTTACTTGATAGGTCTCGATATTAACCATACTTCATAGATAAGGAATGTGTGTTCAGAGAACCACATACGTAGCTGCAAATTTCAGAGCCAAGATTCCTGCCCAGGCAGGTTGATCAACTCTTCATTACTATATTACACGGTAATCTAAAGGAGACTGGAACTGTGAAACTGAAACATCGGCAATAATCTCCGGAAGGGAAAGTACCTGAGTCTGGGCTGGGGGTCAAAGATGTGACAGATCAAAGGTTCTCATTTTGTAAACAAAGAAGACATAAAATAGATTTGATTCTTGGGAGTCTAACATCACATCCCAGGAAGTACATGTCTAAACAGATAGTTTATCCATTTAGAAAGTGAGGCTCTAAGTTCTGAGTGCCAGCTCATATTCATTAAGAACAAACGTTACCTTCTGATATGCTCATGAATAGCAGATCAGAGAGCATACAGAGACAAAGAGTATCTGAGTTCAGTAATACATTGGCATTGACTACCTGGTATATTTTATTTTGGATGTGTGTGTGTGTGTATGTGTCTGTGTGTGTCTGTGTGTGTGTGTACTGTGTCTCTGTGTGTGTTCTGTCTCGTGTGTGATTATATGTGTCTGTGTGTGTGTAGTGTCCATGTGTGTGCTGTGTATGTGTGTGCATCTGTGTCTCTGTGTGTGTTTCTGTGTATGTCTGTGTGTGTGTGAGTATATGTGTCTGTGTGTGTGTGTGTATGTGTCCATGTGTGTGCCTGTGTATGTGTGTGCATCTGTGTCTCTGTGTGTGTTTCTGTGTATGTCTGTGTGTGTGTGTGAGTATATGTGTCTGTGTGTGTGTCTCTGTGTGTGTATGTGTCTGTGTGTGTGTGAATCTGTGTCTCTATGTATGTCTATGTCTGTGTGTGTCTATGTGTGTGTGTGTCTGTGTGTGTACATTTTTCTGTGTGACTGCACATGTATGCTGAAGTGCATGTGAATGAGCATGCATGTAGAGGCCAGAAGACATCCTTGGCTGTTGTCTCTCCAGTACCATCGACCTAATTTTGAGACAGGTCTCTCCCTGTCTTACCAAACAGGCTAAGTGGCTGACCAGTGAGCAGCGGAATTTGCCTGTCAGCCCTTCCCAGTGTTGGGGTTGTAAGACTGCATAACCATGCCCCCTTTTCAACACAGGATCTAAGCCTTGAGCATGGCTCCTGATGCTTGTGCAGCAAACCCCTTACTGCCTGAGCTATCTTCCCAGTCCAGCAATGTTCATCTTAGCATTCTGAAAACTGTGATAGACAATGCAAAGAGTGAAAACTGTGCCCAACCAGTCTTATTCAATGGATGACTATCAGATTAGAAGGAGGTGGTACACGCCTCTCAGTAAGTCCTTTTCTAGCTGTGATTAGGATAAAACACACTTTGCAAAGACAGAGATCATATAAGCTGTAGGTATCACAAATAGAAAATTCACATTTTAGGACAACTTTTTAACAGTACAGAATAATTTATTCAAACTCATGTGTAAAATTTAACAGAACAAAATTTTTTTAACAGCATTCACGTTTTTTTAAAGGCAACTGAAAACATACAGCATAAAAATCAGCTTCGGCTCACTGAGGACTTAATGCAGTGATTAAGCGCTTGCCTAGGATCCTCAAGGTCCTGGATTCAAACTCCAATCCAAAAATAAAGGATGTGCATCAAAAATTATCATATGAAAAATACCTCAGGGCTTGAGTGGATGGTAATTCAAATAGACTTTCTGAGTTAAACGCAGCTGTCATTTCCCGTGTGCTCAGCCTGCGTGCCGAACACAAGATTTACTGTGATCCAGACTTATTTGAAGTATACGCTGTAGTGTATATAGAAGAGACAAATCAGCACCACAGAGGGTCTCTAAGCCTATCAGGAAGCAGAATCCATAGGACCTGCCATTCGACTCCTATAAACTTACTGTTCTCTGCATCTTCCTCTACTGTGTACCACTACAGTAGTTCCTCTACTGTGACACTATCCATCCCTATAGGCCAGAAAGCTGAGTATCATGCCCACCACGTATGCCATTCCTGACAATTGAACCCTCAGTCCTGCCCATTTCTCTAATAAAACCAGCCATTCCTTTTGCGCCATTCCCCTTGATTGACTTGGCGTTTGATGTCTATTGTTGGCACTATTACAAAATCACCCCAAGTCTTTTTTCTTTAGTTTCTCATCACTTTGGTCATTTTTCTTATTATATGTGAAGTGACTTCCTGAAGTGTCCTTTATCATCCATAAGGTAAAAAACCAAACTCCCTATAGCGATCGTAAGGTGTCTACTATCTGAACTATTTTTGTCATGGCCAACTTCATTCCTACTGCTAGTTTCTGTACCCTCTACTTTCCACACATACAAAATGTTCTTGACTACCCATGGATTCAATAAGAACTGTGAATCAGGTCCCCCCATTAGAGGAGTGAGTCTGGAGGGTGGCTGCAAACCACAAAAATGTCTTAAACCACTGACTATACAGTTATCTTCCCATGTGGCCACTAAATGCACCATCCATTAGGATGCTGTTGGAAGGGAAGGTGACTAAGCCTCATGCTTCCACTGTTCCTTCAAATCTATTTCCTCCTTCATGCACAGCCACAGTCCTTGAGACCTGCTCCTAGCTCCACCAGAAAGGGATTGAGCTCAGCCGAAGGGATGGGGTCTTGTCTAATGAGAAACTTTGCCTTAAGGTCTCCCCATCAGCTTGCTTAAAACTATCTTGTAGCTGCAATACGAAAGTCTTTATTCCCTATCTGCTTTATATCCTTCTCCTTCCTGGATGCAAGAGCTATATTATGGGTGAGGTCCCCTCCTCATTCTCCCTCATCCTGGCAATTTCTTGTGTGTATATTTGCAGCCAGTATTTGCTTCTTGTCAGAATGTCTACATCATCTCCACATGTGTCGTAGCTTTACTCTCTCTCCATTCTCTTTAATGTCTCCTAATTAAAGCCTTTCACCACCATGTTGACATCATTCTCAGGTTTAGGAAGTATTGGAGAGGTATTATTCATTCAAAACTGTGCTTGAGAAGAAAGGCGTGCTCCCTTCTCTGAATGGTGGTTTGGAAGTATTAGAATATGCAGCGCAATACCGGACAAATCACAGCAAACAGCAGGTCTCGCGTAAGAAGTTTTATTGGCAGAGGCGGCCTCTGTGAAGGGAGTCTTCGAGTCTTCTATCTGGGCTGTGATGTATGTGGCGCACGCCAAAGGAACATGCTACACCTGCCATGGCAGTTGCCACAGCGAGAGCCGTGCTGCTGCCTAGAGATGACATGTCGCATCACTGGGTCTGGGAGCTGGTTGTAAAGACACTTCTAGCTGTCCACAGATGTACCTGATGCTATCAGGAATAACCTGGCATATCTCACCTTTGTGCTCTTCTTTCTCCTGGAAATACCTGTAGTGCATTCATCCTCCTGTGGCTAGCTAGCCCTGTATCATCTCCTCTGTGAAACCTCTTTGAACTGTCTAAGAAGACTGGGACTAACCAGTGAGACTCTATGGTTCTTTCTATATGCCTTATTCTCATACTGTCTTTCATTTTGTTTGTTGTTTTTTTTTTATTAAAAATTCATACAATGTATTCTGATCGTGGTTTGCCTCTCTCATCTCCTCCCAGATCATCCCTGCCTCTCCACCTATTGAATTCGTGCCTCCTTTCTATCTTAATATTAAGTTGTAACCTACGGCCCGACACACTGTGAGTTCTCAGACCGGTGAAGTGGAACTCACAAGATTTTTCTTATCCCTACAAAAAGTAACACCGAGTACTCAGTTATCTAAAGCACTCTTACTAATTATATCAGCTAATGTCTCAAATATACTAAATAAGGAATTCTAGATGATACGAAGGAAAGATGGCAGCTGGGGGGATGGGTGCGGGAAGCCTTCACTAAAGTATTTTCCAGATTACTTTTCCTGTCCCCAATGTGAAAGTGCTCTGTTTCGTTACATAAACCACAACAGCACCATGGATCTGTCTGATCCTTTAGGACCAGGACCCTGGGTTTTAGAACAAAACACAAGTAACAAAGCTTATTTCTAAGTAATACTTATAACAATGTTCCCAAAAGGTAATTTTTGTTGACTGAATAGACTTTTTCATTGTTTTCTAAGTATTATCTTGTCCTCTATGCTTCCCACCCCAGCACTAACGCCAGTTTTGGGGCACACACACACACACCACACCCTTGATGGCTTAAAAGTAACTTCATAAGGAAAAAAATATTCTGAGGCCAAAATATTGATAGGCAACTGAGAGAGAAATGCATTTCATAATGCAGACAGGGATCTATCCAATCTCATAGCATAGAGGAAATCCTATCACTTGTTTACTTACAAGGTCGGCAACCCATCTGATAAGTGGGCAGAAGCTAGCCCTTCACAGACTAGGGAACACACTGGTTTTTTAACATAAGAAGATGACTGGCCTCATTCATAATAAGAGAAATACAAGCTGAAACAACAATGGCTAATCATCATGTTCCATGGTTTAGATTAGCAAATATATAATAGGTTTCAGATGTTCCATGTCATTAAGGTGTGGGAATATAGCCTGGAATCATACCTAATTATTTCAGTTTAATAATAATTAGTAACACCCTATAGATACACTTGCAGGCACACCAAAAAATAGATATATCATTTTTACTTGGAACGTTAACTATTAAAGGAAATAGTTAAATCCAAAATAGATATCATAAGCAGGATAATATAGAACTATGCGGTAATTTTTAAAACAGACCCCCAAACCCAGACAAGTTATAGATTATTAAAGAATCAATTTCCAGGACTGACACTCCCTGACCTCAAATCTTATATAAGTTCCAGTAATCAAGACACTGTGGTTTTGGCAAAAGATTAGACAAATAAATCTATGCAACAGAATAGGGAGAGCAGAAATAGACTTATATAAATATAATCAGCTCGTCTGTGAAAACGGAGGGACACAATGAATCAGAGAGCTGATGGCTGCTTCACGTCACTGCTGGAACAACTGGATAGGTCCACAAAGATCTGAATCCAGATAAAGGCCTTACCTAAACCCATCACAAAATTAACTCAAATTGGAGAATAATTTTGCGTATTTGTTTTGTGTTGTATGTGTGTGCATGCTGGTGACACATACCACAGCACATGAGTGAAGGTCAGGAACACCAGCTGTAGGTTCTCTCCCCTTACCCAAGGGATCTGGACGGAACCGAGGTCATTCAGGGCCAGGGCACAAGCACGTCTCCCTATTGAGCAATCTCCAAAATGGATATTATTGAGCAAAATGAAAGATGTAAAGCTTCTAGGAAATAACATATTAAAGCATCACATTAAACTTGGATCTGATGACTGCTTTTTAGAGACAAAGTCAGAGGCACAATCCAGAAAAGAAATGTCCAGCCTGGACCTCATTAAAATTAAAAGTGTATGCTTCATAGAAGACATATCTAGTGTCTGAGAAGATCAAAGAGTAGGAGAAAATATTTACAAAATACACAACTGTTGAAGGAGTGCTATCCAAAGAACTCTTATATTCAACAAGGGGGCAGGGGGTAGACTGGTTAAAAACTGAGCAAGACCTTAAGGGACACTTCACTAAAGAAGATGTGCAGAAATGAGAAGACAAAAAAGATATTCCTTATTTGTCATTAGGACCCTGAAAGCTAAGACAATGAGATCCATGAAAAGCCTATCACAACCAGCAAATTCCAAGATATGACATCAAATGCTCACAGGGATATGGAGCCACAGGAACTCCTTTATTTCTGTGGAGAATTGCTGCCTGTTCCTGGACCTGCCCAACCCTAGTTGCCCTTGGGGTTTGGAGGTGAGGTGGCACAGAATCAACGCACAGACTCCAGAAGCGGGTGAGAACAAGTTCATCTGAACAAGGCTGCAAGCTCCACCCTCCACCCAGGCCCCATTGGTTCCCAAGAAACATCTGCTTCTAAACAACAGTTCCCGATTGGCTGACATTGTTGGCATCAGCAAGCCTTGGTCTCTCAGGCAGTCCTCTATTAGGATCTCCTGAGAAGACGTCTTTGTGGCTGCTCAGCCCCTGGCATTTATGCAGAGGTGGCCACACCTTTCCTCCTACAGAGAATATGCATTAGTACAGCCACTTGAAAAGATACATGGTCAGTTCTTAACAAAAATAACCATATTCTTCCCTTATGGTCCAGGAAATTGTACTCTTCTGGCCTTTGTCCAGATGTGTTGAAAAAAACCTGTCCACACAAAATCTTACACAAAGATGTTTACCAGAAATGAATAACCATGAATAAGTCATTCATGGTTTCCAAATCTTGAATGCTATCAAGATCTCCGTTGATAAACAAATGGATAAACAACAATGAAATATGAAAGATTCCCAGCAGCAAAAAGAAATGAGCTACCGGGTCATGAGAACAGAGGAGATTTACATGCACGTGACTAAGGAAGAGATGCCAATCTGAAAAGGCCACATGCTATATAATTGCAGTTATAAGTCATTCTTTTTTTAAAAAAAAAAAAAAAAAAAAGGCAAAACTGTAGAGACAATAAAATGATCAGTTGTTACCAGGGTTGAGGGGATGGAGAGAAAGGGATTGAACATGGAGGATAACTAGAAAAAATATTCTATATGACACTTCAATGACAGATACATGCTATCTTGTGTTTGTTCAACCCCCAGGAGGGGATACCAAGAAGGTAACCATATAAACCTAATGTAACTATGGCATCTGAGTGACAGTTATGTGTTCACATGGTTCTACTGATACAAGAGCCCCGATGCTGTCTGGAGTGAGCTTCTCATAAAAATAAAGTATTTCAAAAAATAAGGCAGGCATAGCAGCATACATTCATAGTGTCAACACTCAGGAGGCAGAAATAATAGTGTCATGAGATAGAGGCCAGCCAATGATACATACTTAGATCCTACCTCAAAAGGCAGGGAGGGGTTAGCAGTTAATTGTATATGTCAGTTTGACTAGAACATGGGGTGTCCTGATTTTGGCCAAACACTGGTCTGCTTATATTCACGAGAATATTTCTGGGTGAGATTAATATTTGAGTGTAGGTGAGTCTCATGTACCCATGGCAGAACTCTTACCTGAATGCATAATCAGAGAACTTGTGTGTTCTCTAACCCCAAACTGAAATACTAGCTTCTCTCTGTCAGTTCTACCTCCTCTATAATCTTTAGTTCCCTAGTTTGCCATTTAGAGACAGGAGGTCTTTTCACCTTCAATAATTGTATAAGCCAGTTTCTTAAAAACACACCACACACATTCACACACACACACACACACACACACACACACACACACCAGTGGTATTGATTCTATAGAGCCTAGATATATATACAGTTGTGACATCTATGCCCTTAGTATCCTAAGTTGTTCAGAGTGATTCATCATTACCTCATGGATGTTCCTTATCTATTGTCATGTTACCTCATGTTGCTATGAGGCAAGACAAGTTATACAGACATGCCATGTCTGTATCAAGTTGTCATGTCAGGTTCAGCAGAGATTTGTATCTTTATCGCAAAGGTGGAAATACACATTGAACATTCATTTGGTCCTGTATTATTTTGAGAGAGAAACTCCTGGATTTCCTTGGAGGGAGAAAAGAGAAGGATTGTTTTAAAATCTTTTCTGTATTAGTTACTTTTATCAAAGTTGTGACAAAATGCACAACAGAAGCAGCTTAAAGAAGCGGTGATTTGTTTTGGCTCACAGTTTAAGAAAGGGAAGTCCACCATAACAAAGAAGGCCTGGAAACAGGGCCAACTCATCTGTGACATCAAGAGTATGACCAGACTCCTTACAAGGCACCCATTGGGGAGCAGACAGGTCACCAGATCAGGTGACAGGCTATAACCCACAAGACCTGCTCACCCTGACAACTTACTTACTCCATCTATGCCTTGCACAACCCCCCCCCCCAAAACATTGCCACCACCAGGAGACGGAGAGTACAATCACACAAGACTGTAGTGGATATTTCACGTTCCAACAGTCTCATCATAGGATACACTGCCTGGAAGTTGACCGCTAGTCATTCCTAGACGCATAGCCTAATGGCTGTCAATGTGCTTCTTAATCCATAAAATAAGAACAATGACCGCCTTCTCTGGGGGTGGTGATAGGGACAACGTGAGAAAACATACAGAATGGCACCTCATACTTGACCAATTACTTCCTCTTCTCTGGAAGAGCCCTACAAGCAAGGGTCTCACGCTATCTCATTATATCAGCTGAACTGTAATGCCCATGCTTTCTTTAAATGTTCTCCCAGAAAACAGCAGAAAAGATGATAGCTTTGTGCCATGTGTGCCCGCAGAATCAGGAAGTGGGAGACGAACAGAAGAGGAAAGAGGGTCTGATGCTGGCCCAGTTTTTCACATTGAGGGATCAGCTAGGCAGACTACAAAAGGGGTTTGACTTCCAAGTTTTGAAAATTCTTACTTGTCCTTTCTTTCCAAAGTAAACTAGATCCTCAATCTTCAGTTTTGAAAAAGAAAAAGAAAAAAGTCAGAACAAAGAACACCTTGAATAGCACCAGCCAGAGCACAAGCAGAGGCGCAGCCTGCCTATCCTTTGACTAGTTTGAGCTTTCTTAGTAACGAACGTTAGGATAGGTGCTTTAACTTTTCCCTCAGTTGACTAATGCTAAAGTTGAAGACCAGCCAAGTTGACCTGTCCCAGGTCATAGAGCCCATATGGCAGACCGGGAACTAACAGAATCCATGTGTTTAATCACTAGACTAAACCGTCCTCCAGAGACCGGACCACTGCAGCCTGAGGCAGAAAGAGGAGGAGGCAGCGTTTGAAGTCTGGAAGGAAGCGCCCTTCCTTTATCCCTCTTCTCAACCCTACCTCTAACATAAGGCTTTCATCCCAGTTCCTCCAGTTCTCTAATCTCTGCATCTAGTCTCTATGAATCTTTGGTTCCTTAACTCTGATGAGAATTTTATTTTTGGATGTTTTACTTGGGTCTCCATTAAGTACCCCCCCTCATCATTTTATGGTAAGAAACTCACATATTAATATATCACACAGCTTGTTTTTGTTGTCATTGTTGTTTGGTTGATATGTTTTGGATTGTTATCTCAAGATGGGATGTATCCCTGGCTGTCCTGGAACTCACTCAATAGACCATGCTGGTCTCAAACTCATAGATCTGCCTGCCTCTACCTCTCAAGTGCTAGGATTAAAGACATGTGCTACCACTGCCCAACTATCACACAGCTCGTTTAAGGAAGACACTCAAATGCTCAAAGCATAGTCCCAAATCTCAGAGCACTTTGTGGTTACAGTTAGAAACTGGGGGGGCTCCAAGGAGGGTTTCACATCTCACTATCAATTGCATTCCACATTGTCTGCTTCCCTTTTAAAATACATGCCTATGTTTATTTGGCTGGGTGCTCACATCTGTGTGTATACGTGTGTGCGTGTGTGCGTATGTGATTGGATGCACAGGAACCAGTGTGTGTGCGGGGCTGAGAGATGGAGTCAATTTTTGCCTTCCACATACAGGTTACAGAGGTCAAACTCAGGTTGCTAAGCTTGAGGGCAAGCCCCCTTACTTATTAAGCCACCTCACCAGCCCACCTTCTCCCATGTCTGCATCCCTCTACCCTAGCTTCTCCTAGATCATTATTCTAGAATCATGGTCCAAGTCTGTATTCCTTACTTCCACTCTAGTTTAATAGATCTGTTTGTTCCTGCCAGTTACACTGTTGGGTTTCAGACTTTCCCAATGCCCTCTGCTGCAATTCTGACTGGAGCAGTATTTCCCTTCCCTGTACCATGCAAAGCCTGCAGCTCTTCAATACATTCCTTGCCTTCTCTCCTCTACAATCTTCTCTGCTCATTATGTCAGCAAGGATGCATCTCCATCATGACATGCTTTCTTCAAACGTTCATTAAGTAACTTCTCCTTTGTGTGGTGCACCAACTCACATAACACAATGCGGTGTAGACACTCAGAGCCTGATAACCTTAACTAAATGCTTGCTACATTAGTATGGTCTTCCACCAGGCATTCCAGTAATCTCAGCTATGGCCCCTCAATCCCCTTTGAGTTGATTAAAGACAAACTATAAAACTTATACAACCTACAGGCCTAGGGAGATGGCTTAGTTTATAAAGTTCTTACCACACAACCTAAGGACCTGAATTCAACCCCCAACATCCACATCAAAGAGTGGATGCAACCTTACTTATAATCTCAGCACTCGGGAGGCAGAGACAGGAGGATTACAGAAGCTCTCTGGCCAGCCAGTGTAGCTGGATCGGGGAGCTCCAGGTTTACAGAAAGACCCAATCTCAAGGAAACAAAATGGACAGAAACTGAGGAAGACGCTTAACATGGACCTCTGGCATCCACAGACATGCTCACACAGAAGCACACCCATGCTCACACATGCACGTGAGCGTGATCATGACTATTGTCAGCAAAAGTAAAAATAACTGTATTATTTGTCTGATTGCAAGAAGAGAGCACACAAAGAGACACACAAAGAAGCCAATATGAGGGAGAGAAAGACTGGGAAGAAGATGCAGGATCAAGGGAGACACTGTGAGAGTTGGGGTGAAAGTCAAGAGGGCTGATTTTGAGGAGAATTTAAAATAAGCAATTCCTGCCCTTAGGCCTATTTGAAAATAGAACAGGGAGATGAAAACAAATTCTAAGCATACACTGAAAATGTATTTCAGTAAATTTAATGGTCTTAAACTTCTATTGTATGTTATAACAAAGTTAATGATACCAAGTTTGGGGTTTTTTTCTTTTAGGTGCCTTTATTCACCATCTGATTTACAAACAGATATTTGAACAGCTCTGGGATTCATTTCTATTGATTTTAGCTTGTTTTTCCAACCATATTTAACTAAAAGAGGTTTTTTATTATTATTAAAAAAGAATCAAAACAATTAAATGTGAAATCCACTGCTGCTCTCCAAAATTCAGCAGACCATTGCTAACGCACTAAAGTCAGGAAGCAATCATGAGCCCTTCTCTTTACAGAATGTCTTTCCTCCTTGGGAAACTTCAAAGCCCTTTTCTGACGCTTGGTCTCTGCAGCTGCCAGGAAAGAAATGTGGCTCCACTTACCTCAAAGGGGGTCAGAGCACATGGGGGACCGGCTGGACCCACAGCAGGCATGCCTCCCCTCCACACCCATGCTGCCTCCGCTCCATCACAGACCACCCCAGGGATCTGGAGGGGGGCTAGAAAATAGAAGAGGTACAGGAGTGCCAAACGTCTCCCATGCACACACAAATACAGGAGAGAGAGAGAGAGAGAGAGAGAGAGAGAGAGAGAGAGAAGCACCATTGGAGCAGGAGCAGCCAGATGTGGTGATGTGACTCTATAAACTAGGACAGGCAAAGACAAAGCAAGGCATAGAAAGGATATGTGTCTTGGGCTAATCCCAGCAAGGACCTCACAAGAACACACTTCCGGTGTTAAAGAAAATGCAGAAACACAAACTACATCTGACCATGGTGGCTCCCTGAAGAGAGATGGGAAAGAGCAAGATAGGAGATCAAGTCAGGAGCTGTGGTTCTGACTCTCTGGCTGAGATGCCCTCTATCCTCTACTTACATGATTTCAGGGGGGGGGTCTGTTCCTCTTAAGAAGACATAATATTTAATATTTATTCCACTCTATAGGCCAGAAAACATCCCACAGAACCATGTGAGATCAAGCGGCAAGCTGCAGAGCTGGGATTTGTATCCATGTTTTTCTAAGTTGAAACACACGTGATTATTTTTTATCATATCAGATCGCATTTCTGCTTCGGATACTTGGGCCCCTTTCAACCATGTGCTCCCCAAAATTCTAAGATGATTCTCATTCTGGGTAGTTACCATACTTGGCTTCTAGCAGGAAAAAAGAGTCCATATATTCTATGAATCTTGGCAGAGAGGCTAATAAAGAGTGAAAGCTTAATATGGTAGGTATTGGAATAAACTCTTGATTAAAATAGGTAGTTTCCCCAAATCTCTTTGACATTTCAACAAGTAGGAGGTAGATAGGCCTATGACTGGATGATTACTTGAATTATTTTCCAACAGCTAGGACACTGTTGACCTACAAAATAATATAATTTTTTAAAGTCTACAAAAAAATTATTTTAAAGAAGCAGAGACATATCAGTAGGTACTCTCATGATGTCACAAATGTCTGCATGTGTATGTACATAGTATATATGTGCATATATGTTACATGCATGTAAAATAGATAGCAGATGATAGTTATGTAGATAGATAGATAGATAGATAGATAGATAGATAGATAGATAGATAGATAGATAGATAGATAGATATAAATTTCCACTCAGCCTTTAGGATCATCTTGCTTTTTATACTCACTGCATTCGGCAGGGTTCATAAGTCCCTCTTTCTATGCTGGGTAGAGGAAGGAAATATCATTTCATGTATCTCAAGCTAGCTTTGAAGTTGCTATGTACCCAAGAATGACCTGGAACTCCTGATCCTCCTGCCTCTACCTCCCAGGTACTAGGATTACAGATGTACACTATCATACCAGCCTTAAAGCTTTTGTTGTTTAAACAGAGTTTCTGCTTCTCTGCCTGGATTCTGTGTTCTCACTACTGGTATCTACTTCCAAGACTCCCTTGTAAGCTCCTCCTGTTGCTTCAGACTTCTATATGGAGTAGTGCACCAGGACAGTCTTCTACCTACATTGTCTGATTCATCTCCTCAGAAGTCATGGCATTATAAAATATTTATACATTAGGTCCCAAGATGTGTGACTCCAGTTCACCCTCCTTTCTAAGCTCCTGGTTTGGACATCTAATTGTCTTCTTAACATCAGCTCTTGAAATCCAACAGGATTTCAAACTCAGCACATCAGAAAGAACATTCCCAACAAACCAAATCACTTTTCACATCATTATTCTATATCATTATTCTGTATCATTATTATTTCATGGAAAGCCCTGAAAGTCATTTAACACCTGCCTCTTCCTCCTCTTCTTCCCCCTCCTCCTCTTCCTCTCCCTCCCCCTCCTCCTCTTTCTCCTCCTCATCCTCTTCTTCTCCTCTTCCTTCTCTTACCTATTCTCATCCATCCACTGCATACTTCTAACTTCTGGGCACTCTTCAAGCTTGCTCTTGCCTTGGGGCTTTCTACTGTCTCTTGCTGCTCCTGGAACATGACTCCCTGAGATGCTTGCAGAGCCATCCCTCCAGATAACACAGGTCTTTTCACATGGAACCCCTTCAGAGAAGATGTCTGCAAGAACTATCCAATTTCACTCTCTGGTCTCTACGATCACCATAACTGCAGACTTGTCTGCTTCTGTTTGGCCAGGTATCATTTTAATTGTTGCTTCATGTGCTGTTATTTGTCTGTGTATATTATCTATAAATCGGTTTGTTGGTCTGCTGACATGTGTGACTCTGGGCCTCATCCTCTATATGTGACCTTCCAAGAGTCCTTGTCCATTGTTTGCCAGTGTGTTCCAGCATTTACTAAAGAACTTGGTATACAGCATACACTTGGAATTGTGTGAACTGCATAACTGAATCCTCTGTGATGCCTGAATGTTCTTTTAACTCTACATTTATCTTTGGAATCTGCCTATGAACTTCTCTAAAGTTCACAGGGTACATAGTTCTTACTCACTTATTCTTAACCCTTCCACACCAGCTACCACTTCACTGTTAGTTAATTGCTATTTTGCTATTGTTTAACATAACCCTTTAATTCTCCCAAACACAACCTATCCACTCGTAGTGGAAAGAGTCATGGCACTATGCTCCTCCTAACGATGCAGTCTGATTCAGCTTTATGGAGAAGGCTTTTTCTCATCTCTGTCTCCTCCCAGCCCCTCCCCAGCCCAGCCCAGGACACATCCCAATACATGACAGCAGCCCAGCATCCTGTCATGTGTTTTGGATCGGTTTGTGTCTAGCACTGTGTAAGTGACATGGTCATACATGAGAAAAGAAGCATGACATCTCTCCTAGTCTAGAGGTGGAGTGGAAGGCTCCCACACTGTCACAGTGTGGACAGGACTGTGTGTCTGCATTTTGCTAGGGCCAGTCTACAGAAAGAGAATTAAAGCCAGATTGGCTTTGTCTAGAAATAGCCAATGAACCATGCTCACAGACCTTTACTTGAAACAAATCAAAATTAGAAACTTAAAGATCCGTGCCAGACTATTCTTAAACTACATAAAAGTTTGGAAGTTTTAGAAATGATTTTAGAAAGATGCTTACAAGTCTTTCCTTCTAAAAATCCATTAACCAATGGAAAG
The DNA here is from genome assembly GCA_021653895.1 of Mastomys natalensis. Lineage (NCBI taxonomy): Eukaryota > Metazoa > Chordata > Mammalia > Rodentia > Muridae > Mastomys > Mastomys natalensis. The sequence goes on from JAJTUV010001205.1 coordinate 388,184, forward strand.
AACAGTGTTACTCAAGGAGGTGGAGGCCCTACCAGTAGACGGCTTTCACAAATGATTGACAGCAACAGTACTTCCCTGCGATTTACAGAAGCTGCATTTACATAATTGCATAAAGTGACTCAGAACTGACCTCACTCCTGAAAACAGGCAACAGATGGCATCGGGATGTTCTGCTTCAGGGAGAAGGATAATGAAAATCACTTGTGATGGCAAAGCCATCAGACCTGTTTGCAGGCTCCCTGGACTCTATGCATTCACCATTAGATGCTACATTTGCTCCTTTTGAAAGATGTGACCAGGACTGCATGAAGTCTCCTAAAGGTGTCCTTCAATGGTTTTATTTACCTAGACTCGACCAAGGAGGAAAAGGAAAGAGTTTCTCTACTCTCTGATCCTTCTGTATGCCTTACATCCTGTTTCCACTCCAATCTGTTCTGTCAATGTGTGGTTGTTCTCTGACAGGTAGGATACAGAGGTACTTCTAATTGACCCAGAATTCAGTTGGAACAGTCCGACTCTCAGCTAGTTTGCCATGGACAAATGCTGAATGCAAAAGTCTTTTAATCCATGTGCTATCAGGATAAGAATATGCATTGTTGGAGGAAGGCCATAGGGCAATGAAAATAGTATGTTCCTACATCAAATAGACAATGAACATTACAATAATGAATAAAACTATTATCTGAATAAACACATACCCTTCTCCTAAAGCAGTCAGTGTCCAAGGCAACACAAATGGGTTATTTTCTTTTCTGAGATCTACAACCTTTCCCTTAAAAAAAAAAATCATAAAAATGAACTTTGATCTTTCCATAGCAAACAGATGAAAACTGATGGGCACTGTTTGGTTCCCAGGCAACTCTTTCCATGTATCTACTGTGAGCCAAGCATTTACACTGAGCTTTGAAACCAGATAACCTAACTTTCCCTCGGAAGCGAAAGAACACACTGCACCTCTGTTTCTATTGCAACACACTGCACACAAAGCAACGCTCCTATCCCTTGACTCATAATGGGACACACACATCACTTGTCAATGCAGTCACTTTCACTGGCCACACCCACGCACACTCCACTGTCTCGAGTCCATGCATATGACTACAGTGGTCTGCAGCCCACATCTGCTGTCTGCCCTGCTCCTGACAGCACCCCCCAGCTGTCTCTGTCCTGCCCCCAGAGACAAGCTCCAACAAAGGTTAGACTAGAGTTCTTCCAAATTACCTTGAAGACTTTTGTAGGGATGTCTGCTTGTCTGGAGTCTGCTGGCACTTCCTTGCTGCACCCCTATACACCTTCAGAAACCATGCAAGCCCATACCTGCTAACACTCACTTCAATTGCATGCCTACTTCTCTGCAAAATCTGTACTCTCTGCCTACATTTTGCCTAACTAAAATGGAAGAGACTAAAGGAGACTGGAGGGTAGGGAAGGAAGATGGAAAGGTAAACAGAACATATTGCAGGTAAGTCTGTTAGAAAAATATCATGACTCAACTATTTTGCTAATTTCATATAATTCAATCTAAAAATAGAAACTGGCTTGATTTTTTTTTCCTAAAGTCAGGTAAGGAAACTATGGGTGGTGGTACATGACTGTAACTCCAGCACTCAGGGGACAGAGAGAGAGAGGAGGATGAAGAGTTTGAGGCCTTCCTGCACAACCCTGAAAGACCCTGTCTCAGAGAGGAAAACAAAGAAAAAAGCAAGTACTTGGGATGAGACGCGGTGGCGGTGTGCTTGCTTGGTGTCACTGTTTGAATGTAAAGTGGTCACCATAGACTCTTATGTTTGAGCATTTGGTCCCCAGTCAATAGCACCCTTTGAGGATGTAATGGAACCTTTAAGAGATGGAACATTGCAGGATGAAGAATGTCATGAGGAACTGGCTTTGAGGTTTTATATCCTGGACTCACCTACTCTTGTGTCTCCTCTTCTCCACCATGCTGAATTCTAAACTTCTGAAAATATAGGCCAAAATAAACCCTTTCTCTCTTAAGCTGTTTTGGTCAGGGTGTTTTATCAAAGTGACAGAAGAAACTAATACATCTAGAATGTTCAAGGCCCTAGGGTGGATCCCTAGCACAGAGAGAGGGGCCAGGGAAGGAAAGGAGACACCAATCAGTTGGACTGTCGTAACTACCACTGTCTCCAGTAAATTTGTTATTATGGGGATCTGCCTCTACAGCCCCAACAACTGACCACAAACAAATTTTTGAACACAAGCCATTCATAAGTTGAGGACTGCCTACAAATGATGCTCTTTCCTGTATAAGACAGGCTGATGGATTGTGTTTATTAGAATTACAGGATAAAGAAACCACAAAAAGCTGACTCCAAGTCTCCAGATATCCCTCCCAGTCTTCTGGCTCCAAAATATAATCGCAATCTGAGCTTGTCTGGGGGTTAGCCAGGCCATCTCAAGAAAAAAAATTAGGACCAGGGCTGCAAACTCCAGACTCAGAAGGCTACAGAGAGGCCATGGGTGTTAACCTGGAGACACGAGAAAGCGTGATTCCTCCGCAGACAGCCGTGAGGTGTGTGTGTGTAAAGCAGGCTGCAGTCAGGCCTGCCCACTGGAATAACCTGGGAAGGTTCCTAACTCTGGCCAGCACTCTGGGTACAGAGTTCTTCCTTTACTCTCTCCCTATAGTTTGCAAGCCTTCCTGTAGCCCAGCTGCATGGAGGAACTTCTAGGACAAGAACCCAGCATGTTTTGGTAATGTTCCCCCAGAATAATTAGTGACATCTTTGCATTGGCTGTATTCCTAGAAGGAGCTGTCTCCTTAAAAGTCTGCTCAAGACCTAAGTTTTCAGGAAAGCTTCTACCTTAATGACATAATGCATGACCTGATCTTTCTCCTCTACACAGATAGGGATGACACACTACAGAACCCAGCCGAGGGTGTTGGAGGCAGAAGTCATGTCCTCAGGCATGGAGTTCTTTCTGCCAAGGGGACCCCCAATTTCTTTATTTACACAGAACCTATGTGGGAGAGCAGTAGCTCTGACAATGACCGTTGATTTGTATCTGTTCACAGATTTGTTGACTGGATGGTGAATTTTCAGACTCACCTATCTCCCCGCCAAAATAGATGGATAAATGTTATACTTATAAACTAGACAAGGCATCCTGCACTTATCTTGCAAGCACACATTTTCTTCCTAAAATTGTTTATGTCACACAGAAAGAAAAAAAAAAGATTAATCAATGTGGCAAAAGAAAGCTTGTCTCTATCCAGCCAATTTCATTCACTGACGAAAGCAAAGCAGAACATAACAGCCCCCTTGTTTTGCTGTCTTTGTTTCCCATGTACTGAGTGAAATTGCACAGGAATTATAAGCAGTTAGCAAATAGTGTATAAATGACCAAAGCCAAGTGACAGCTCCATGAACAGAAGCAGGCTGGCCCTCGCTGAGCCAAACTGCTTGAGTTCTGGAACAAGAATAGGGAGTCAAGTTCCATCCCTGGCACTGAAGCCAGTTCACTATTGATCTTCACTTGCCCTCACATCCAAGGCTTCCCAGAGCACACACAGGGCTTTGTGACCTGCATTGCAGTGTATAGACAGAGCCTACTAAGCCAAGTGGGAGGGCTTCAGCTAAGCCAAGGCTGCTGGGAGGGCTCCTGCAACAGGCCTCTCCTAGGGAGGGTGTAGCTCTCCAAAGGATCTCTTTGGAGCTAGTGAACTATTGTTCCATTGTCAACCTTTGATGTCACAGGAATCGTGGGAGAAGAAACAGGCTGTAGAAAACAGACTCTTTCTCCAGTGATGCCAATGCTGTTGACAGCTTGATCCAACAGTATTAGAAACTTAAGCAGTATGTTGCTGTCTTCAAAGGTCAGACCAACTCCATCCATCTGAACTGCCTTCTCTGCTCTCTCAAATACCATCCCTTCTCCAGGCCCACTCAGTATTAAGCCATTTCATAAGCTTCCTGTCCTCATGTGACTCTGTTGCTATTTGTTTAGGTTCCGGGAAAGAAGACTCTTTTCACCAGAAACGCACTTAGCCAGGCAGTCTGCGTGCACGTTGACGCCTGATTGGTTGATTGTTTAGAGAAGTATCTGTTTTCCCTGAAGCCAGAGGTGTGCTTATTACTAATAAGAAACTATACTCCAAATTATCTATCTTGTTTCAGGATGACACACCCCACATCTTTATCTTTTCAAAGTCATTAGTTTGTTTTTTTTTTTTTTTTTCTCCCTCCATTAAAAATATCCCAAAAGGGAGCTGGGGAGCACTTTGTTGCTCTTGCTGAAAACCAGTTCAATAAGTGGGCATAGATGTGAAACACACCTAGGCAACTTGTCCAGAACCAGATTTGGGATATGGTCTCACGTCTCTTTCCTGCTCCAAGCCATTTCCCTGGAATGCACTGTGAGCATATGAGACAGATCAAAACCAACTTCCTGCCTTGATGGTAAGACGACTTTTCATGATGCTCTCATGCTCTTGGGTTTATTTTGTCTATTTTAATAGTTCATCCTGCTGTGAGCGAGGGGAGTTTCGTCAAGGAATGCACAATGGAAGGGGAACTAAGAGAAGGTGCATTTTGTATTTGTTTCTCTGGCTTTACTTTTAAGCTGGTTTTCCCCTTGCTCAGCAAGAGGGAGAGGGGACACAAGCCGAGATGCTACAGACACTGCCTTTTGACATAATCTATTCACATCTGAATAGGGAACCCCAGTATATAGACTAGGAAGTAGAATAGAGTGGTCCTAAAATTCTGCTAAAACTGTAGTTTTAAACTTCTGCATTTTTAACGATAGCCTTTTCTTTTAAGTATAGATTTTCTCCTCCTTACCTGCTAACATCAAAAAGAATCAAAAGTAAATAAACCATACATCTGTGCTTATTATTAATAAGAAACTATACTCCAAATTATCTATCTTGTTTCAGGATGACATACCCCACATCTTTATCTTTTCAAAGTCATTAGTTAGTTTTTTTTTTCTCCCTCCATTAAAAATTCCCAAAAGGGAGCTGGGGAGCACTTTGTTGCTCTTGCTGAAAACCAGTTCAATTCCCAGCACCCACATAGCAACTAGCAACTGTCTACAATTATAGTTCCAAAGCATCTGACGCCCTCTTCTGGACTCCCAGGGTACTATACACAAGAAGTACACATACATGCAGGCAAAACACACAAAGAATGTGTGTGTGTGTGTGTGTGTGTGTGTGTGTGTGTGTGTGTGTGTGTGTTTGACAGGTGTCATGGTACATGCCTTTAATACTAGTAGCATGAAGAAATATCCAGCCCCAAACATCAACAATGACAGTGCTGAGAAACTCTGGTCTATAAATACCAATGGTCCTGGATATACAAAGCCATTCTGGATGTACAAAATCATTAATAAATAATAGAGTCACTGTACCAGTGGTCATATAAATAGTACATTAAAGGTACTATATACACTTGAGAGCAAAGACTAAAGGGCCAGGATTTGTAGCTGCTCCCTTTATTACAGGTTTGCCTAGCAACAGAAATGATAGTTAGGTGCTAAAGAATGTTGCTGCCATCTAGAGGATGAGAAGAAAATTTCCTCCAAATGCCACCTACTTATTCCAAGAGCACAAGCTGCAAGATCTCTGGCCACATGTTTTTCTTTCATAACACTGAAGAGAGAAAGGAAGAGATCGCTTAACTCCATTCTGAGTGTATGATATGAGATTGAGATCCTGTGTTTCTCATAAGGACACCAAGCGTTTAATTTTATTCTCGTGTGTGCTTAGTTGCAGTGCAGGGATCAACTAGTAGCCCAGAATTCTCTTGTAAGACCTTTCTTCTACACATCATTTTCTCCAGATCATAGCCAGATAGCAATAAGTTATAGGCCACTTATGAATCACAGTGGTCCATTAACTTTTACCAAATTATGAAATTTTAAAAGTTAAATTAGCTCAAATAAAATGAATACAAAGAAGAACCAAGTTGGGGCTGGAGAGATGCCTCTGTGGTTAAAAACAGTTGCTCTTGCAGGACCAGGTTCAGTTCCCAGCACCCATAGGGTGGTTCACAACCTTCTGTACTTGTAGTTTCAGGCTATCTGAACTTCTAACTTCCTTGAACACCAAGTTTGCATGTGGTACACAGACATAGATGAGGGCAAAAACTCCTACACACATCTAGATAGATAGATAGATAGATAGATAAATAGATAGATGGAAAGATAGATTAGATAGATAGATAGATAGATAGATAGATAGATAGATAGATAGATAGATTGATTGGAAAGAAAGAAAGAAAGAAGAAAGAAAGAAAGAAAGAAAGAAAGAAAGAAAGAAAGACTAAAGAAACAGGGAAGAAAATGACAACCAAGTCTTGAAAGACGGAAGGTTTTTTTCTCTAAATAAACATAATGTGACTGATACACACACACATACACACATGTACACATGTAGACAGACACAAACACACTGATACACACATCATATGAACACAGAGAGACACAAAATACACATTCACAGAGACAAACACACATACATAAAGATACACACACACAGCCTACAAATATAACAGTAGGAACAACTGCTCTAAGAACTTGAAAGGTGTGAAAAGGTTTGTTCGTTTTTACTTATTTGTTTGCTTGTTTGTTTTCTGTTTCCTCTCATCTCTGGAGAAGCTGCGTGCAGACTACAAGTGAGATGTACCACAGAGTCTCACTTTGCATCTTCCTCAGTTTCACTATGGCCAAAAAGAATGATCATGATTGATTACCTTCCACCACCAGAGTTGAAAAGTTTCTACCTCCACCAAGGAGTCTCCAAGACATCCTAAAGTAATATAAAACGTAACTTAGCTCTATAACCCACTTTGAAACAAGTCTGAACTCATTTGTGCTTCAGGGAGTTGTATATTTGATATCCTGTAAATCCAATATTCACATTGAATTTGTAGGCTGCAATTCATAACAGTAGCAAAATTATAGTTATGAAATAGTAATGAAATAACCTTATGGTCGAGGGTCTCCACAAGAGGAACTATATTTAAAGGCCACAACATTAGAAAAGTTGAGAACCATTGATGTAAAGCAAAAAACAAAATTTTCATTAGAATTCAAGCACATAAGTTTGCTACATGCCAATTCCCCTAAGTACAGAGACGTAGGCAGCATTAAATATTACAAGGGAAAGCCCTTTCTTAAGAAAATACTTGACACTTTTTGGAACATATACTGTTAAAATGTTTTTATTATATTAAATATTAATGTGACAAGATGCAAAACTTCACATCTCTCTGAGTTGTTTGAGGGTCAGTTGACATAAGGTAAGAGAGATAGCTCTTAAAATGGCCCTATACATGCCATAATCTGTCACTATCACTGTTATTGTTAAATGCATTAAAATCAATCACAGAAATTTCTTTAAAGAAATATTAATTTCTTCTTTGAGCAGAGATGCCTATTCCTTAAAAGATCACATATTCTGAGCACTCTCCAAAAATGAAAAAAGGGATAAATGATTATTTGAAATTGTAGCCATTGCCTGCCCACCATATGGTGGTGGGCACAATATGTGATCCTTCATAGAGAAGTCAAACTAGAACTGAGTTGGAAGCTCTCTCCTTGCTATCCTCGGTGCCACATGGTTCTGGAAGAGAACTCCAACAACAATCTTAATTGCTTGTGGGCTTTATGTTCAACACCACCAACTAGATATACAAGATGAGACCATTAGTGCAATAGTGACAAATCTGTTATAGGAGCATCCAACCACTTTCAGGTTATATTTGAGGCCTACTCCATGAGACAGAATTCAACTATAGTATTGTAGACCCAAAAGCCAATGGCCAAGAGGTCATAAACTCTAATGGGAGACTACTAGACAACTGCTGTTGTTGATAATAAGTGCTCATTGAATTGCCTACTAATTTTCACTTATGTCAATTTTGTCTCTATAAAGTCCCCAGCAACCAACTTTTTTCAGTACAACTATTCTAAGAATGGAGCCTTTCTCCATGTTTTCAAGCAGGTAGATATTCTTTGAGCAAAACTGTCCCCTGTAACATCCTTATGAGGATTTCTCTTTCCCACTTCTTTCTGAACATATTTATTAAGCCTGTTTTGTATCTTCCCCATTCACCATCATTCTAGAAATTTCCCTGTCATATCTCCTGAGTTCGTTTTTTTGTTGTTGTTGTTGTTTGGTTTCGTTTTGATTTGTTTTGTTTTGTTTTCCAGATCTCATGGCTTCATTTCTTGACACAGCCTCTGGTTTTCCTGAAACAAAGAGGTTAATTCTGTTAAAGAATGAGGTGGGAGATAAGGCTTGAAGCCTCACCATTTGTCTGGAAAGCCTTTATTACTCCCTCATCCGAATTGTGAGGGTTGTAGGCCTGATGTGGTTTGTCCTCATTAACACTGACATTGAGATTGCGGACATTTCGATTCAGTTCTTCTTGTAACTGTTGGAGAGGTGTATCGCTTACCTCTTCCTTGCCCTCTTCCCTTCCCTCTCCTCCCTCTCTCCCTCTCTCCTTTTTATTCTCTCCCGTTCTAAACCCTCACAACAATGTACGTTGTACGATGGACTGTTCCAGCAATCTCTGAGGTAACTAACTCAATCCAGAAGCTTCACTCCCACCTGGAAGATTTTCTTAATTCTCTCCTTCCACGAATACCCTTTCCATTTGTCTCTGTTCTATGCTTTCAATTAATTAGATATTTCATTTGATGGATTAATCCATTACTTTTTAAGAAATTATGACTTTCCACATATCATTTTGTGATATTTGACAAACTCTTCTAAAAAAAATGCTACTGAGATTTTCTTTTGTTTTTAAGTTTCAAGAGTTCTTTCTGTTTTGTGAAGATTTGGGGTGATTTTTAGTGACATTCTGTTCTTGTTTCTCAGGCAATATTACCTTTTATTCTGAGAAGATATTATTTATAGCTTTACCTTTTCAAAGAGTTTTCATTTTCTCTTTTTCTTTTATTGTCTCTGCTTTCTTTTGTGTTCCTGTTGTTCCAAATATTTCTATTCACTACATCCTTTTAATTAAAAGTTTATTTTCAATCATCATTGATACGTGCATAACTGGCAATAAAAAAGCACCTCAGAGTTCTTTGTGCTTGAAGTGACATACTTCACCATGAAAGGTGAAGGGCATAATAACCATATAACGCAGATGCCACATGAATTTACATGTGATATTTCCTGTGCATGGGAAAACAGAGTGGAGGACACATATGCTCTTCAGCAGAAAACCTAAGCCATCAATCCAGTTATTGTGTTGGCAACAAGAACAACTTTACCTGGGTCTTGAAAATTCAAAACAATCACCTACACCTTGGCTTCAACCCCAGAGACCTTTGAGCCTTGGGCTCCTGGCAAGTCATACTGTGGTAGCTGTCTGCACTACCCCAATTCCAATCACCCTACTGCATGTAAACTACCAGCATCCTCACCTAATCTATTATCTGACTAGTTGTCATCTGTAATGACCCCAGAAACAATGAACTTCCTGCTTCTATAGTCCAAATTTATTCCCTGTGTATAAGTTGCTGTCATTAGGAATACTTTGTCATGGGTTTGAATCCATTTCCCATTTCCCTACCTTTTTTGACATATGCCTTTCATGGCACAGACATAAAAACTATAAGCTTTTTCAGGACTCTTGTTATAATTGCTTCCTACAGTTGTTGCCCAAACTGGCCACTATTTCTCTCTCTACATCTGTACCTGACTGGGTTGTGATTGCATAATTCTAGCCATCAAGAGATAGACTCTATCCTTCCTTCGTTGCACCTTAGATTTTAAAGGGCCTGGTGCCTAGCTTTGCTCAACTGGGTCCTTGGAAGACATATTTTGTAGGTTTTGAGTATAGATGTCAGAATCCCTGCATGACTCTGCACCTCCCTTGCAACCCTGTCCATCCACAATGAGTAAAGTAAGGCCCTGCTCAGTGTGTTAGATAATGACAGTCTGTATTGTGGTCCAGACACCAGCCATCTCAGACTTCCCAGATGGAAGCCCCAGAGATATGAGAAGGCACAGAGGAAGGCATCTTTGATGTGTTTGCTTTTTATCCTTGCATTATTTCATGTTCCTATTTCTGATGCCACTGTGTTCCTATTGTCTCTCTCTCTAATCCTGAGCCTTTCTGGACATCGGCAGTAAGAACATTTGCTGTTGGGCCTCCCTAACCCCAGCTGATGTCCTGGCTCCTGGAGTCTGCTTAGTTATTGTCTATCCATGTCTTTCCTGCTTTAAAGGTGTAGGAGCTATGATGTCTTCCTCTGCTCTCCTTGTTCTGTTTTTTAATGGCCTTTTATTTCCTAGCTGCAAAGTTTAGTGGTCTTTTGAGAGAATGTCAGGCCAACAGATGAACTAGACTAGACAGATGTACAGCCAGAGTTAACAAGTCTCCTCACATTGTTTCAAAATGAGGAAATGGAAGACTATAGAATATAAATAACTTGCCCAAAGCTACACGATAGTGGTTAGTAGGGGAATTAAAAAGGGGTAGGGAACCCTCTACAGTTCAGTGTTCCCTCCTCTACTTCATGCTACATTCATGGTTAGGTCAAGCAGCCCATGTGATGTGCCAAGTATTACTCCCAGTTTACATTATTATAGGATCCTCTGTACAGCAAGTGAGAGTCTGCAGTCACAAGGCTTGTTCTAGCCTTGACAAGTACTTACATGATCAGCTTATGCGATGAGCACTGTGAAGTTGACAATGGGACATTTTATGTTTCCCAGCTAATGTCTAACTGTCTACCATCATTCACACAGAATTGTGAATTTTGTCAGCTCTCATATGTAAACCAGAAACTGATCAGTCAGTATTTAGAATTTTAACTACATAGGCAAATATCCGAGCTACAAACTAAGACAAATTTGCAAGCTACAGGGTGTGGTCATGACATACAGGTAAATGACCCTCAAGCTAGTTGGAAATGACTAGAACTAGGTGTTTCATGGCTCGGTGTATACTACTGCACAACTCAGTTGCAATACCTAGCTTCTGCCAGTAACCATCAGTGACTATGCCAAAAGCTTTGTTCCGGTTACTTACATGAAACTGTCACAAGCTGCCACATTTTCTCTCAGGCCCTTTTCCAGAGACTACACTTAGCATCACCACACAACTCCAAGAGGAATCAAACCAGTGTGGGGGTGGGAATAGGGTCTGAAGACATGATGGAATATTCCATACCTCAGAGTAAAAAAAAAAAAAAAAATCATTGCTTCTAGACAAATGGTACCTCTTGTCTTGTTTCTTCACATAGACCTGTAGCAATGTATTTCCTCAAGACAATTGCATTCTGCAGAATGTAGCTGCCTGTAACACAACAATATAAGTAACCCTGCCTGGGTTGTAGAATTCAAACCCTCAAGTGAAGTGAAGATACATTTGCTGCGGGGCCTTTCATCAGTTCAATCCTTTATGATCATTCCACTTCTTATTGCTAATCAGAGGCTCTTGTCGCACCCACAGGGTCTGCTCAGTCCCCATCAGTCCCTCCCAAGGGTGTGTGCTCACCGAATTTCACCTGGCACAGTGAGGAGGCTCGATTAGCACACTGAGCAGGCCCCTTAGTGAATAATGGAAAAAATTAAGATTGCTAATATTAATGAACTCTTGTTCCTACCATACACTTTGACAGACACTTTATAGGCATCTCATGTCAACTCAAGACAACTTTATGAGGCAGAAATGGTTATTATCTTCCTTTTATGGCATCAGAAGCTGAGACTTTAGAAAGTTCTAGGTGACTCAATTTGCAAGTATAACAAGGAGGAGACAGACCTAATTTTTCCAAATTTAAAAGTTGTGTTCCTAACCATGGTGATTACTATCAAACCAAACCAAAGTGGAGAAGCTTCAATTTATGTTAACAGAAAATTAGGGGCCCAAGATATTTTAAGATGTGTGATTTAAAAGTCCAATGACAATGGTCTTCAGAGTTTCAGGCTAAAAAAGAAATACTTGTCAAAGTACAATGGAACGTAGCTGTGAAGAGACCAGGGGGAAAAACAAAAGCCAAACAAACAGGGGAAGAACATCAAAGCTTATAAGAAGTGTCTCCAAAACTGTCTAATAAAATTTGGTGTTACATTTTAAGTAAATTAGATTTCAAGGTGATACTCACCTTGACTGACTTTGACAATATTGAGATCACTTATATAAACAACATGTAAGAGAAGCCAATGGATTTGGTTTTCAGTATGTTAGATTAGAGCTGACATGGGAATAGAGCTTATATTGGAATGTTAACATAACTTAAACAATCAATTATTTGTTTCAAAATAAATATTGGAGAGACAAGTCAACAATCGATGCCCGAACCACTAGAGTTTTAAGACATTGTTATAGGCAATGTCAGAAATAATATATGAGGGTAATAGAAAGATTGTAGTGATGGAGACGACCATGTGCATAAATAATACAGAATGGAGGAAGGAAATATGATAAAGATATGAGCCAGGTGCTCGGAGACTTCCCAGATGTATTCCTCCTAACAAAACTAGAGAGGGCTTTATGGGGAACTGGGGAGCAGCTGAGGTGGGTTTTCAATGAGGCATCAAACATCAAAGGGTAGAGAAAGAGGGAGGGAGGTTCCCAGTAGAGTAAGCAAAGTTTGCAGCTCTCAGAAGCAGACTGGTTAGGAATGCAGTTAGTCCACAAGGCAGAAATAGAAGGTTCTGGAGTAGGGAGGAGAAAGCATAGTAAAATGCCAGGCAGGGGAAGTAGGCTGGAGCCAGATAATGGAAGGCCTTGAAGTCTGTACCGGGAGCTTGGGCTTTGTTCTGTAGATAATTTGAGGTCATCCGAAGTTTGATCATATATGACTCATAGGCCAATTTTTTATTTCTTTCTGTATATTAATACATGATTTTTATGAAGTTTTCCCTCATATCTCTTATCAGTCCTCTACTTTGTTTGGTAGCCTGTCCTTGGGTTAATTTCCCTTGCAGTTTGCATGCTGTATCCGATATTTCTAATTAACCCTTTATCTAACCCAAAGCTCTTTTTTTTTTCTCCTTCCTAGACTCATGGCTGAGAGTCTTATCAACATCAAACTGAGATGTCAACAAAAGAATTCTTCCTCTTTTTTTTTAATCCTAAAGTCTATTTCTGATACGCTACTCATTTGACCCAGATCCCATTTGCAATTACAAAAGGAAGAGTCTGTCGGAATGCTTTTACCTCCGTTTTCCTTTGGAGATGTCTCCTATTATATCATCTTTGGGTGTTTTCCTTCAAAGGGCTCAGCTTCACAGTAAATGGATCTGAAAAAGTGAAAACGTGTCCCCCTAGGGAGAACTTTCCTGCTTCCGACCTGAAAAGTGCCCAAATGTGAGAATGTTAGTTTAAGCGCCTGCTCCAGTCTTTTTCAGTCCAGTCCATCCAATGAGAGAGACAGAGACAGAGACAGAATTCAAGGAGTGAGATTCCTGATGTTTGCCCGCAAAGTGGCAAAAGAAATAGTTTGCCAAAAAACAGTCAAATTTAATTGTAATCTTAGGAATTTTACTTTAGTTGTTAGCTAAAATTCCTTTTGGTGACATGAACCCATCCTCAATGTCCCATCCTCATTGTCCCATCCTCAATAAAACAAAGAAAATGGACCTTCTCTCCTTCCTGTGTGACTGTCATCTGAATTATATTATATTTTTCTTTAACCCTTAGAGACTAAATGTTATATTGGGCATTTTTCACATGATTAAAAAGCTCTATTAATATTTTACTGTCTCTATCTCTGTCTCTGTCTCTCTGTCTCTCTGTCTCTCTCTCTCTGTCTCTCTCTCTCTCTCTCACTCTCTCTCTCTCTCTCTCTCTTCTCTCTCTCTGTGTGTGTGTGTCATTGGATGGACTATTTAATATTTAATAAAAAGCTCTATTTAATATTATACATCTTGCTCTTTTAAGCATCAAATTATCCCCCCAACAGCGGCCCCCACTCATCTTTCCCATCCCCACCTTCCCTTGATCACACGTTCCTCTTTAACTTCTCAGAACACATTCATAAACGACATGAACAGGATTGGGAGTAATGCAGCAAGGAGTGGGGACACTTGTTCCCATGGTTACTTGATGTCCTAATGTTTAAGAGAAATAGGAATTCAAAACCTCCATGGATTTTGTACATATTTAAAATGTAAAAATAGAAATGTTTTTAGAACATCATCTAGGCCCAAGCTGTCATGGAGGAACCCCAGTCTGCATGCTGCGCACTCAGCCACGACCTGACTGCAGAGAGCAATCCAGAAGCAGCACCATATGCTGCTACTGTCTTTTTATACTGTCTTCTTCCTGTCTCCTGGCCTTGGTGACAGAAGGAAAGAAAAGGATGCTTCGGCAGGTAGATCCACTTCCTCTTGGAGTTCTGGTTGCCTTTTCTTTGAACCTCCACCAGAGAGCCACCTGCCCACTAACCTATCCCTGTCAACAGATTATAGACTGCCTTGATATAAACAGATGGGAACTAAGTAACCCATCAGGGGGGTTTAACAGGTCCAGATACCTGAAATGGTTCCCTGCCTGGGCCTCCTTCAGTCCAGGGAAATCGCATCCTCAGGAAAACAAACAACAACAGAGAAAGGAAGTCCCACAATAGAACATTGACTCATACCGTGTCAACCACAGCTTTTCCCCTGGAAGTAAATAAAGTAGACAGCTTCCTAAACTGAATTAGCTTCCTCATCCTGTGTCGTCTGCCTTCTGAGTCCTTTACCCAGGATAGCACATGTCCATAGCATCAGAATACTCTGTACAAGAAGAAAGAAAGGCTGTGTGTGCCAGTATGTGACAACCCCAGTCCTGTACTGTCAATCCTTGAATGACTGGTTGATGTACATGAAAATGTGCAAGAAATTGTGTGTGACACTATGCCGTCACCAAGCCAGCCAAGTTCACCAGAATGAAAAATAAGTACAGACCACTAGAAGCTACAGACGTACTATTTTTGGTTTGGGTGTCTTCTGACAGACCATATGGATTAAATCCACCTGTAAAGGCCCATGAGCCCCGCTTACCTATCTAGCTGCATGCACAGAACTGGAGATCTCCAAACCCTCTAGGATATGACTCAAAGTACACTGTGTGTGTTCCCCCAGCTCTTGGTCGAGTTATCCCTGAGTCCAGCTTACCTTCTCCAGTGGTGGATTATTGGAGCCTTTCTCCTCATCAGGATTCCTTCTCTTCATGTTTGAACCACTTGACTTTAGTGGCTATCTATCTTGGTTGGCTTCTACATTAGATGTGCTTTAGAGACCATTCTTACTTATTCAATTATCCCAGCAGCTCGTCGGCTCATCCCATTTCTTAAATCAGAGCCTCTGCCCTCTTCTAGCCTTCTCATTTGAGTAATCATGGTCAATATGGATGTCCTACAGCAATGTCATTCTGGCTGTGAAAACTGACACCTGACAGAGTCTACTCCCCAGGTGACTGTGATGAAAAGATGCATTTGTCTTCCTGATTTAGGTTTTGCTACCTAACAGCCTATTGCCTACATAACTGCTTCTTGGGAACTCAATCCCACACTCTTTTCTTGTTTTAGATGAGAGGCTTGTCTCTTGTAAACCGCTCTCTCAATTCAGGCATCAACACACCACCCTTCCCCTTCTGTTTTGAGTGGAGGGTATCATTGTATTATAAGAATATTGAAATGGTATTTGGACACTTTGAGGTGATCCTTCCCAACAGAAAATGCAAAACCTTTACAAGATCAGGTACTGGTAACTACTTCTGACAATAGGAAATATCCAGATGTCCTGTGTCATTTCTTTTAAACTTTTACTGAGCTGTATGACTGCCTCATTGAGCTCAAATCCTAAGGATAACACTATCCTTCTGGTCAATTCCATCTTTCAGCTAGCATTCATTCCATCTCAAGATGGATGACAACACGTATCCTCCATACAAGTTGCCATGACAACTAAAGAAATAATGTGTGCACAAGGAGCATTTAGCTTGAAGACTAACACACTCTCACTGTTCTCACAGTCTCCCTCCGACTTATCTCTGTCTTCATTAGTATTCAGGGCCCATCAGTATTGGGTGGCATTTTGCAACTATGGCTATTTCCCATTGCACAATCTTTGCCCAGACTTGTTCTCCCTTGTCCTTAAAACTAAAACATCTTAAAACTAAAACTAAAACACCCTACCATCAGGACCAAGCATCAACCAATTAGAACTGTCTTCAGCTGTATGGAAGGAAATTGCTTACATAGAGACCCAACCTAACCGAAAGTGGACTGCTCCAAAATGGGAAAATGCCAGTTTGTATTCATATGGATAGTTCTATTATTGCTTTATTTACTGAATTCTTTGTAATAGACTAAGGAAGGTTGATAAAAACCTGTTACTTTAAAAAAAAATCTTCAAAGGTTCTGCACAAGCAAATCTATTCTCCCTCTTCACATCCTTATTTACAGGTCAAATGCTACTCAATGACATGCTTTTAAAATAAGAAATAGCACTGTAAACCCCATGTTTGGCCCTTTTAAACCATAGGGAAGTCCCACTGCCTGACAGAGTAAGAAATGGTACTGAGCACAGATGGTGAGCTGGTTTGGAATGACGGCTGGGAGCTACAGTTGCCTGTGCTATGAAACTCATGCTTACGTCATTTTCCTTCCAAGAACACTCTTTCCCCACCTGGCCATGCCAGCATCAGTACAGAAGAAAGCTGGGCTTCATTTGGTGGTAGGTTTGTTGTATTTAAATCATTTCCATCTGACCTTTTTTAAACAAAGATCTGTATATTAAAGCAATTAATCAGAATATCACTATAAACTTTAATTATTATTGATGGTTTATCATCTAAAAATAATTATCAAAGACTTATATTAAAGGCTTTTCCAGAATGAATGTTTATAGTTCAAATGATGTCATGACAAATGCATTTGGTCAACATGAAATGTAAACATGAGAGTGTTGAGCCATGAATAATGAGACTTTTAACTTGTAAAAGTGGGTCAGCCATGTAAGTCAATTAATGAACAGATGAGAATGTAATAAAGATTCGTAGTAGCTTCCCTTCCTGGTTTCTGTTAGACCCCTTATACATCTCTATTAAGAGCAAGTACTATGGAGGGAAACTGTCCAGGCTATTAAAACACATATAAAACTTACCAAGGAAAGAGTACAGGGGAAAAGGAAAGGATGGAGTGAGGGCCAGAGAGGAAGGCAGCTGACCTCAATATTCTAAGTTGGTGGTGGCCAACAGGGACTTCATTAAAACTCCGGGCCTCAGTAGTCCAGTTAAAGAGGTGAGGCTACACGGGAGACAGTCATTATATATGGCCTCCTAGGGCTCCCCAGCAGAGCTCAGGCAACATAGGGAATGCAAATGATGACCAGAGTCTCGCATGGTTCATCCTGCTTATTAAAGTCCAACACAACCTCCTCTGAGCTTTGTAGCACGACCTAGTTCCAAAGAGTTCTCATGCCTGTGGCATTGTCTTCATTTGCCACTGGTAGCTGCCTGTCCTGTGTGTGAGACACTCCAGAGGTCACACTCCTTGAGCCTCTCCTTCCTCTCGCCCTAACCACAGGTTCACTCCATCTCTGTGTCTCCCTGTCCCTTGTCTATATCTATCTGCCATATTGCACTCCTGTGTATCTGAGAGCAACAGTCAAAATCTTTGACAACTGGTCAGCAACAGCAGGGCCATGCTGGAGAACAAGCCACCACTCCATGAGAGTGTGGAGTGGTCACCTATCAGCTTGAGGAAAGGTGTAAATCTATTAAGGTATTAGCAATGCCAAATGCATGGAAGAAGCCTAATCAATATTTATTGATAGAATAAATTGTCTTAGGTGATTCTGCAAAGGGGTTGCTTTCTGTTTACAGTGGTATTGTTTTCCCATTGACACAGGTCACAGTCCTTAAATATAATGGACATACCTGCCCCATAGTCTTGGTTTGTATACCACACAAAGTTAAAATGCAGCATATATATGTGTGTGTGTGTGTGTGTGTGTGTGTGTGTGTGTGTATATATGTATGTATATATGTATATGTGTGTATGTGTATATGTGTATATACATATATATATGTATATATGAATATGAGAGATAGTTATATAGATATATAGTTATATAATTATATAATATATATTTATAATTAAAATCGTATATCTATGTATATATACATAGATATCAGACATATACAGATTATATATATATATATATATATATTATATATAGCTATATAAAAAATTTTAATTATAAAGGTCCTAATAGATTTAGGCAATCAAAAATCTATATACTCTAGTTATAAACCTAGCGCCATTGGGAATAATAGCATTCCCCAGCCCTACCCCTAGAAACCCATCTTTCCATATTTCACTCATACAAATTTGAGCCACCTTTTCCAAATTTAACCCACTCAAGAGATGACATCTTAAAATAGCCGTTGTTTTGTGAGAATGTTGTGGTTTTGTTTCCTCCGCTGAAACAAAGGTACGTAGCCCTGGCTGGCCTGGGATTCTCGGTCCTCCTGTCTCAGCCTCCTGAATGTTAGATTACAAGGTACACACAGCTGCACGTGGCTCACGTAACTGTTGAATTAGAATATGCCCTCTTGTGTTATTGAGACTTAATTAAAATGTCAAAAGCTTGTTTTAAGGACACATAATTAATGAAATTTTCTCTGAGGACGCCAAACACTAAAATAGAAGCTATCTACCAAATCATACCACAGACTCACTCGTGATGCAGTATTATGCAAGCTCTATTATAGTAACCTTATTCTGAAGGCGATTCTCAGGACAGCTCTGAAATAAATCTAGGGTACAAGGATGTGCCTGGTACCATATAGGATCCTCTGCCAGCATTCTAATACCATGGGTTTCTGTCAAACTCTAGACTGGAATTCATAATTCATGAATAGAGGCTGTGAAAAATACAATGTATATTTTGCTCATTTTTAGGATGCACATATGGTGTGTTGTGGAGATTTAAAAAAGAGAAAGACATTCCCAGAAGCAGCATTCAATATTCTATAGCCATAAAATATTATAATAATGAAAAGCTTTGTTGTACTGCCCAAAAAAGGAAGTTGCATAAAGCCATGCAGGTTAGGGACTCAGTTCTTCAGTACTCAAAGGGGGAATTTTTCAGTTATATAAAAGATTAAAAGGAAGGTTGATCCTGGTGCGATCCAAAGCAAGACCTTAAGTCTTGTACTCAGACACACTTCCTGCCCTGTCTGATTTTCAGCAGGAAGGTTTTGAAGATACATTAGAGACCCAGAGAAAGGTAATTCTGCTTCAAACTGAACAACAGAAAAGAGAGCCAGACACTCACAACATGCTGTTGTCGCGACTATCCAAGAGGCTTGCTGGGAAAACAACACAGGCTTGTGCCCTTCACATTTGAAGCTGAAGGTGTATTTCTACTCAACAATGAGGAGTTGTTTGCTTCACTTATGAAGGGAAGTTTTGGGGTGAGTGAAAGAATGAATGAACCAAACGAAAGGTGACTTTGGAGAACTCAGATGCAGGTATGAAAAAATCACTTTGCTTTAGAAGAACTGACAAAGAAGGTTTTTTTTTAACTTTTTATTGATTCTTTGTGAGTTTCACATCATGCACCCCAGTACCACTCATCTCTGTCCCCTCATATTCACCCTTATTCTTGCAATACCCCCCAAAAAAAACCATACACACAAACAAAATAAACAAAACAAAGCATAGAAAACACTTGTCATGGAAGCTGTAGTGTATCCCACAGAATATCCCTCTGTCTCCACATCTTCACTAATGAATGATCACTGCAATGAGTCATTGGTCTGGCTGAGGTCTCTGACTTCTGTGACTCCATCAATATTGGCTCCTCACTGGGACTCCTCGGAGCTGGTTCACCCACACTGATGCCTCCAGAGTCAGCTCCACTGTGCTGCCCAGTCAAAGAGCATGGCCCTTTCTCCCAAGGGCTGCGGACAGCGAAAGGATGGGCCAGGTCTCCCACTCTCATGAACCCTGGGTCAGCTCTCCCAACTGCCCCAGGTAGTGAGGGGTGAGGGGTTAGAAAGACAAAGAAGTTATTATCTTACTCAACTGACACATTTAGGACATGAAGTCATGAACATTGGTCACTGATGGTTTCTCATTTCCTCCTGTCCTATGACCCATCATGACACACATTTACCAAGTTGTCTGTTTTTCTACATTAAACAATAAATTCAAATAAACTTTCCCCGAAGTGGTCAATATAATATATCTTTAAATGAGAGGAGAGCAATACTGTAATTGTGTAAAGTTAACAACTACAAATGGGCTGGATGTCATAATAAAATACATGCATCTTGGTTGTTTAAAAGATCAACATGGGCTCTCTGCTCTTCCCTGTTCCAGAGATCACCGCATCTTCTTATGCAGTGCCAGCCTCGTCCTGTAGACAAAATGGTGAAGGTCAGTGTGAACAGATTTGGCCATATTGGGTGACTGGTTACCAGAGCTGCCTTCTGCTCTGCATCTGGCAAAGTGGAGATTGTTGCCATCAACGACCCCTTCATTGACCTCAACTGCATGGTCTACATGTTCCAGTATGACTCCACCCACGGCAAGTTCAACGGCACAGTCAAGGCTGAGAATGGGAAGCTTGTCATCAACAGGAAGCCCATCACTATCTTCCAGGAGCGAGATCCCACTAACATCAAATGGGATGATGCTGGCGCTGAGTATGTCATGGAGTCTACTGGTGTCTTCCCCACCATGGAGAACGCTGGGGCCCACTTGAAGGGTGGGGCCAAAAAGGTCATCATCTCTGCCCCTTCTGCTGATGCCCCCATGTTTGTGATTGGTGTGAACCACGAGAAATATGACAACTCACTCAAGATTGTCAGCAATGCATCCTGCACCACCAACTGCTTAGTCCCCCTGGCCAAGGTCATCCATGACAACTTTGGCATCGTGGAAGGCTCATGACCACAGTCCATGCTATCACTGCCACTCAGAAGAATGTGGATGGCCCCTCTGGAAAGCTGTGGCATGATGGCCTTGAGGCTGCCCAGAACATCATCTCTGCATCCACTGGTGCTGCCAAGGCTGTGGGCAAGGTCATCCCAGAGCTGAATGGGAAGCTCACTGGCATGGCCTTCCGTGTTCCTATCCCCAATGTATCTGTTGTGGATCTGACATGCCGCCTGGAGAAACCTACCTAGTAAGATAACATCAAGAAGGTGATGATGCAGGCATCTGAGGGCCCACTGAAGGGCATCCTGGGCTACACTGAGGACCAGGTTATCTCCTGTGACTTCAACAGCAACTCCCACTCTTCCACCTTTGATGCTGGGGCTGGCATTGCTCTCAATGACAACTTTGTAAAGCTCATTTCCTGGCATGACAATGAATACGGCTACAGCAACAGGGTCGTGGACCTCATGGCCTACACGGCCTCCAAGGAGTAAGAAACCCTGGACCACCCACCTAGCAAGGACACTGAGAGCCAGAGAGAGGCCCTCGGTTGCTGAGGAGTCCCTGTCCCCAGCACTGAGCATCTCCCTTACAGTTGCCTTCCCAGACCCCCATAACAACAGGAGGGGCCTCGGGAGCCCTCCCTACTCTCTTAAATACCATCAATAAATGTTCACTGCACCCCCCAAAAAAGAAAAGATCATTATGTACCCAAATACATCATTTAAAATTTTATCTTATTTAATTTGTTTATTGTTGTATAACTCAACCACTTTATAAAATTTTATTGTGAATAAGATTCTCATAATTTGTATTTTACAAATAAATCACTCAAAAACATTGGCATTTTGCCTTTGTGCAATGAACATAAGCTTGGTAAACCTATGAACAATGTCAATGCATAATAATAAATTTGGTTATTAGAAAATATAAATAATATAATGTGGTTATTAGATAGTATGTCAGAAAAATATATGCTGGTTTACTTTATTGATCACTCTATTGCTTTTACTTGTGCCTGGTGGATTTGAAGTCAATTAAATAGCTCTACATTTTTCATGGCACAAAGTACATTCTGATTAAAGCCATTAGGCCACCCAAGGCCACTCATTATTTTCTTTCGTTAAAACAACTTCTATCATGATGACATCTTCTAATAATGGGAAAGAAAAACTTTAAAAAGTAAAGACAGAATCAGACCCTTCATATGAATAATGTATCAAAACTGGAAAGTCAAAGCTAAGCAGAGCAGTCCTCCGCTAAGAGGCACGAACTCCATCACTAGCTCTCTCACCTTGTGGTTACTCTCCCTCTGCATCACATAGTAATCTAGAGACCTCACCAAGCAGACCCGCAGCAGTGTGTGGGATGCCTAATTATAGCACCCTGAGATTTAGACACTTGGTAGCCAAGTCTTCTTTATGAAGGAAGGCCTGCTAATGATTTCTGTAATTATCATCATTATTAGTACCTCAAAGGTAGCCCCACCCAGAAATGCTGGAAACTGGTGGGATAGGACATGGGTGGAGTCGGTATGTTCCTTTAAATATCCGAGCTCGAGGTCCAGGCTCTCTTCTCTAAGGACAGTTCTGAAATGTTCTGAGTATCCGTTCTCTGTCCCGCGCATCATAGTCTAGAACTTACCACTATTTAACTTCTGCTCACCCCTCTGGAAGATCCCAACCAGCAACCATGGTTGATGATGAGCTGACGGCCTTGGTAGTAGATAATGGGTCAGGGATGTGCAAGGCAGGTTTTGGGGGTGACGATGCCCCCCGTGCTGTGTTTCCCTCCATGGTAGGGCGTCCACGACACCAAGGGGTTATGGTGGGCATGGGCCAGAAGGACTGTTATGTGGGAGATGAGGCCCAGAGCAAGCGAGGCATCTTGACCCTGAAGTATCCCATTGAGCACGGAGTCGTCACCAACTGGGAGGATATGGAGAAGATCTGGTACCACACTTTCTACAATGAGCTCCGTGTAGCACCAGATGAGCATCCTATTCTTCTCACTGAGGCACCCCTCAACCCCAAAATCAACCGGGAAAAGATGACTCAGATAATGTTCGAGGCTTTCAACACACCTGCCATGTACGTGGCTATCCAAGCCGTGCTGTCTCTCTATGCTTCGGGAAGGACTACAGGTATCGTGATGGATTCTGGGACGGGGTCACTCACACTGTGCCTATCTATGAAGGCTATGCTCTGCCTCATGCCATTCTACGACTAGATCTGGCAGGCAGAGACCTGACTGATTACCTCATGAAGATCCTGACAGAACGAGGCTATAACTTCACCACCACAGCTGAGAGGGAGATCGTGCGGGATGTCAAAGAAAAGCTATGCTACGTGGCCCTGGACTTTGAGCAGGAGATGGTCACTGCAGCTGCTTCATCCTCACTTGAAAGAAGCTATGAGCTCCCTGATGGGCAGGTGATCACCATTGGGAATGAACGCTTTCGATGTCCGGAAGCCATTTTCCAGCCTTCCTTTCTAGGCATTGAATCCAGAGGGATCCATGAGGCAACCTTCAACTCTATCATGAAGTGTGATGTAGATATTCGTAAGGATTTATATGCCAACACTGTGCTGTCTGGAGGTAGTACCATGTACCCAGGCATTGCCGACAGGATACAGAAGGAAATTGTAACCTTGGCACCAAGCACCATGAAAATTAAGATCATAGCTCCCCCAGAACGCAAGTATTCAGTTTGGATTGGAGGCTCCATCCTCGCCAGCCTCTCCACATTCCAGCAGATGTGGATCAGTAAGCAAGACTATGATGAAGCTGGCCCCCCTATTGTTCATAGAAAATGCTTCTAAATGAGCTACCATGTCCCTTTTCCTAGGTCACGATGATGGTACCCCACCTCACCCAGGAAAATTAAGGTAACCATTTACTTCTTATTGAATACACAGGCCAGGAAATCTATGTCTCCATCCAAGTATCCAGGGCTATGACACAGCTAACCACCATGATTATTATCAGCTGAGGGAATTCTGATTTCATATTCTGTTTGCTATGCCTGTAGGGCTCAAAGAAATGTGGGCTTGCTTACATGAAAATATGTGACAAAGAGTAAGATCATGAGAATGTCATTTCAGGCTGAATAACTACAATTTGCAAGCTTTAAATCTAGTTCTTGCTAAAATGATCAACAACACTCTACAAATCTACAATACAAAAGTTTAGCAACTGCGTCTTACTAATTCTCTTTATTCATTTACTTCTTTCTATGGTTATAACTAATTACACAGGTCAACCATCTATATCCACATATGCATCAGGAAAGTAAAATATTACATCTTAAAACGTAATAATGTGCTTGGCTGACTGAGCAGCTTACGTTAGCTATTTTAGCAGCTCTGTATTTCAAGGAATCGCCTTATCACATAAGCCTAACTAAATAGTTATTATTCAATTAGTGTATATAAATCAAATCAATTTTCAAGTCAAGGTGGAGTTCTGTTGGCCAAGTTCATCTTAATGACTTAGTTGCTGGACTTCATCAGACTCATGAAACAGCAGACCTACAGGTGATGCCTGACTGTTTACGTAGAAAGGTAATGTTATATCAAGTTAATTTTGTTCTGCCATGGAGTGACAAGAATAATCTTATTTGTGTCTCTCAGCCTAATAATGTGTCTTGAGTAGTATCTGTTGGCCTTGATTCTGGATCTTCCTCTTATGCAAGGATGTTATCATGCAGCACCAGCATCTCTGCAAGCAATAAATTGTAGCAGAAGTTCAGTAACCTCGAGTGTGTTCTTGAAAAGATTTTGTTGTAGTTCTTTATTACATCCAATGACTGGCAATGCTTGTTTACACGTGTGTCTCTGAGATGATAGGGTCTCAAAAAACATATTACTGTTTCATCCTACAATGTTTGAGATGATTTAATGAACCCAGTAGTGATTTAACAACAAACTTTTAGTATAACCATACCTGTTCCGTCTATGCTGTGATTTCTGATTATTTGGTTATCAGGGTAATTCATATTTTTCATGTTTTTATCTAAAAAGTTAAAATATTTATCTGCTTATTTGGTTATGAAGATACTGTTAGACACGTGGGCAGGAGGAATCTCTTTCAAATTAGTTTGGAAACTTCTTGTGTTTAAACATGTGAATTTGGAATCTTTAATCAATTTTGATTAAGATGGAACGTATTTCCAAATAATTTGATTATTCCTTATTTCCTTTATCAGTTGGTGTAATTGTTTCATCTGCAAAGGCACTTTATTTTACAAAGCTTGCTTTTCATTAAATTTCATTAAAGTAAAATGACAACATGATTGTGTTTTGGATTTCCTGTTATTTCCCTCACTCCTTCCCACGAGAGAGTGATTCAGAGAGCATCGCTCTCCCTGTGTATGCCCTGCTCCTCCTCATGTGACTCATGCTGAGCCTGTACCTCCTACGTTCAGTCCTGTAAAGCTAAAAGTCATTTTTTAAATAGCTAATCAGATAAGTTTATAAATTCCTCCTAATATTAAGGTTTAGTGGATGACCCAGTAATTAAGTTAGAGTAACTGAATAGTAATTAAGTTAGAGGTAATGGCAGCATAGCATCCTGGATTTGTTGTTATGATGCTTCTCATTTACAGGGTGAGTAGTTCTCACAAATATTCTGACCTATATTCTGAATTACTAGGAAAAATATAATGACCTGTGTCTCCAACCACGGAAAGTTTATGGGACAGATGGGGTGAACTCTCAAGAGAGTAAGCCACAGAACTCTAACGTGGAACATGTTAACCCTGTAAGGCAAACAGCAGTGTAAACTTCAGCTCATGGGATAGGCTCTTCATGTGCACTGATTACTTGATTGATGAGTTTAATCAGGACTCAGCCCAACTCAGAGCTTTACAATTTGGAATCAATGTCGTGTGCTTAACTAATACAATTACGGTTACTCACCAGTGGCTCACCAGCCTGGCTCATCGGCCAAATTACTCAGAGAACCTTTTACAAATATAGATTTCTGAGCCCTAGACTCAGAAATTCTGACTCAGTAGTAGGGTGAAGACTCGGGGGTCTCAGCATGCAACCAAATAGAAGAATTGCCTCTCTAAAGAACCCAGAATTTAAAGCACATTACAGATGCAAAGATGTGGAAGATCTGTGGACACCCAAACTACCCATCTTCCTGGTAAGATTGGAAGCAGCAAAGAAGTGTCCTCCTCCCGTGACCTAGTGGACACAGCACAGAGCAAGGCTTTTACCTTCCCCCATGCTGCAATGACAGCTGCAGCTGATGCTGAGTTTCCCCAGATAGCAATTTCCCCAGTCCTAGGGAATGCTTTCCTAAAAACAACCCTGATCCAAAGCTTCTTTGGAGTGTAGATATGCTCATTTTAAATACCCACCCCCAACTGCATGTGGCAGAAACTGAAAAGAAAGCATGGGGTCTTTAAGGTTAAGTTCAAGTGTCACCTCTTTGGGGGACCTTTTGTAGACAAATTGTAACAAATTTCCTCTATTCTGTTCCTAACCCATTGTTTATATGCAAGCAACACAACACGATAAACACTTCCCAGGCATATGTCCATACTCCCACACACCACCAAAAGGCACCTGGAGGACAGAAACACAGTGTCTAGTCTTTGGATTTTCCTAGTGCTGACCACACTGTATAAGACAACACACGTGGCTCGAATGAACGACTCTGCTGAATCCCACATACTTCACGTATAGATTGCTGGATCCACTCCACCTGAGCCAGCTCTCTCTGCACTTCCTCTGAGGTCCATTCTCTGTCCTTCCTCTCTTCTCATTCTTTTCCCCTTCACTGCTCTTCAGCATGAGAGACTAGCTATTCAACTGCCTTTTGCTTGCCAGTAAGTTCGCCGTTTTGATTGACCAAACAATGAATCAACATTCTCTTCAAAACTATGTGCTAGTCACATGAAGGGGAACAAAGGAGGGAAGGATGGATTGGGAGAAGGAAAAGGAAAAAAGTGAGGGGTGAAAGAGACTAAGGAAAAGGAAGGAAGAAGAATGGAGAGAGAGGGGAGAGAAGAGGGGGAGGGAGAAAGGACATCCATCGCTCATTGAGTGCAGTGGTACATTTAGCTCTTTTAATGCATTTGTATTCCTGCTGACAGTTTCCTTTGGTTTTGTTGTTGTTGTTGTTCTGTTTTGATTTTGGTTTGTAGTTTTGTTGCCCCCAATTATCCCAGAGTTGAGAGCTTCAGGTATCCAACACTGTAAAGCCTTGGAAAGTGTTTTTTCGGGTGACTATTTGTAGCCTTCTTCTGGTTTATAAAACATTCCTTTCTAAGATGTTTGAAGCTAAGAACTAAACACATGGCTCTCCCAATACTGCTACCAGATGTTGCTAAGTACAGTGGGAATGACTTTAAGGACACACGTGCATGCACACATGAGGAACCATCAAAATCAACTGACATCTTAACACTTCCTTTTTAAATAGGAAAGAAACTGTCTAAACTATAATTATCATTTTTAAAGCTAAATGGTGAAAATTCTACAGCTTTCTTGAGTTGTCTACCTTGTTTTCTCCAACCTATTAAAAATCTGCCTTCCTAGCCGGGCGGTGGTGGCTCACGCCTTTAATCCCAGCACTTGGGAGGCAGAGGCAGGCGGATCTCTGAGTTCGAGGCCAGCCTGGTCTACAGAGTGAGTTCCAGGACAGCCCAGGCTACACAGAGAAACCCTGTCTCGAAAAAAAAAAAAAAAAAAAAAAAAAAAAAATCTGCCTTTCTAAGTAGCTGATGTTTTTAACTTATAAATGGGAGTGTCAATAAAATGTGAGGGTAAGATGTTTTATCTAGACAACACCCCCTCACCCATATTTGCAAATCCAGTCTATCAGTATTTATCTCTTCTTTGTGTACTGAGAACATGAACACTTGATACTCTTATTTAAAGTAAATGGAAATCATGTACGTAAATGCCACATTATTCTCTCTAGCTTTGGGAATAATGTGGGAATGTGACCACACACAACCCACGTGACACTGTATCTGGTGAGGAAGGAAACAGACACACAAGCAGAATGAGAAAGATTAGAGTTCTCACTGAGATACCCTTCGTGTTCATGTGGCGTCAAGAAAAGTTCTTCTTGGCTGTGTTATGGCTTGGGAGTAAAGCAAGGAAGGTGGGGCTTCAATACTGCATCCTAACTCCCTAGCCCGTTCTCCCACTTTCTCACTCCGCATGTTCCCTGGGAGCCCTTCAGAGGAAGAGCTACACATTACCTCTGCCACTGCAGAGTGGAAAAAACATAGACTACTCACAAATAAATAAATGGGAATGTGTTGTTACATTTTTATTTATTTATTTACTAAAACGGCAATGGCTAGATTTGGCCGATCTGCAATAGTTTAAAGAAAGAAAAACTTTACACATGACAATTTTTAATTCATGTAATTCAGAACCTGCTTTTTACTTACTGTTCTTATCATTGGCGTTTGCTAGTTTTCACAGGGATGGAGAGTAAAGACAAGGCCTAGAAGGTGCTTTGAAATATTTCTGGAACAAATAGATGTAGAAGTAAAACTATGCAAAGATATTACACTTCCATGTGGATGGAGCACTAAGGCTCAGTTCTTCCTTAATGAGGCATCCCAAATACATCACCACCATACCACACAACACACGCACGCACGCACACTCATACATACCACACATAGGAACATACACACACACACTCATACACACATACACACCACCTCCACCACAACATACACAAGCACACACACTCATACACACATACATACTACCTATACAACACACACACTCATACATAACACCATACCACACAACACACACACCACCTCCATCACAACTCATAAAACACAATACACACACCACATACAACCACCACCATACCACACAATATACACACAACCATATCACACAACACATACATACACACTCATACACACACACATACCACCTCCACCACAGCACACAACAGACACACTCACATATACACTATCACCATCATACCACATAATACACACTCATACACACACATCACCTCCAATACAACATATACACATACCACAACCACCATAACACACAACACAAACACATTTCACATACACACCACCTCCACCACAACACACACACACACATACACACATATACCCCAGGAAAACACACCATACCACACAACACACACATATACCCCAAATAAAACAAAACAGCCAACTGAGCTTGGAAGGAAAAGTTTTGAACTATATGTTGAAATATTTTAAGATCCAAAATGACAACGGCTAGATAGATGTGATACTGCAAGATAGACTAGGCCATAGTCCTCTCTGGTACAACTCAAAAAGTCAGTTATACAGTAGACAGTTGGGACTGTGAGACAACAGCAGAGAAGCAGAGAGCTCGAATTTGTCAGAAAGGAAACCTAGAATACATGTATGTGGGGTACAGTAACATGTTCAAAGTCATAGTATAAAGGAACTGGGGTACAGGTAGGAGGCAGTGTGTTTCTTTGTCTTGACCATAGCTCCAATTATTGTGATTAATTGACTCTGTGCTAAGACTAAGGATTCCGAGATGCAGGAAATATGCCTATTCTTGTCAAGCACTCTGAAAGAGACTACAAAACGGAAATACATAGACACTAGATTTAAAAATGAGAACGATTAAGAATGATGCTGTAGGAAACAGCTCTGAGAAAAATGAGCCAAGCCATGTGTAGTTTTGCTGGTGAATATTGGAGCGGAACCTGGGGTGAAGTCTCTCTATTGTCTATGCACTTCCTATTCCAAAGCTCCCTCTGGATCTCCCAAAGATGATCAAATCCAGGTGCTCCTAGCATTCCTGAAAGCACTAAAGTGTAGGTTTTGCTAGAACACTGGGCACCTTGTTCCAAATAACAGTTGGCAGGACATAAAGATGCAGAACACTGTAAGCAACCATACAGTGCCTGAGTTAAAACTTCTGGATCATTAGAAGACTTCTAGAAAGAGCCAAGATGCACCTTTGAAGGATATACAATGGTCCCCACTCTAGATATAACAACTAACCTTTAACATTCCTAAAATTGACCAGATGTATTGACCAGGTGTAAACCACAGGTTGTTTAGGATCCGTAGACTGCGGG
Source organism: Mastomys natalensis (assembly GCA_021653895.1). Taxonomy (NCBI): domain Eukaryota; kingdom Metazoa; phylum Chordata; class Mammalia; order Rodentia; family Muridae; genus Mastomys; species Mastomys natalensis. The sequence goes on from JAJTUV010001205.1 coordinate 418,151, forward strand.
GAGGGGGTGAGTTGATGGCAGGGGTGTGAAAGTGAGGTTCCTAGACAAAGCCAGCCCAGGTGAGATGAAAAATGACATCCAAGATACTTCCTGTTCAACCCCAAAATGACTGGAAGAAGTGCATGCCATGAGGATAGAAAAGAGACGTTCTCACTGACGAGAGACAGAGACAGAAGGAAAAGACTGGGGGTGGGGCATGGGCAGCACTTCAAGGGTTGATGTGACCTAGAGAAGCATTTCACTTATATATTTGCATAAAGAGTTAAGATCTGTGTGGGCAGTGTAAGGGAACCATCTTATCTTTGGTTACCTCATGATGATTGAGTGACAGGCCTTCTGCATCTCCATGAGAATCCACAGCATCAAACAATTCATAGTAGGTGTATTGTTCAGTGAATCCAGACGCCAGACTTTGAGATGAGCGCCTTCTAGGGCCATCATGGCTCCACAAATGGGCCTGACCGAGACACTGAGGGAATGAAGGAAAAGCACATAGGAATACACAAAAACAAAAGCCAAAAGCCAAGGTGAAATCAACTGAGCTCTGCTGGAGAAGCCTCGGGTGCGGAAGCTCACCGACTAGAGAGGCAAGGTCCAGCACACAGCTGAACAAGGAGGCAAGCTTATTACAGACAGATGAACAAGGAGGCAGATTTAGTTTATCTCTGTAGAAGTGTCCATAGGGACAGTCTTCAGGCCATAAACATCCATGGAGAGTAAGCAATGGCAGACATTTTCTGTACACACTATCAACCTCATACTCAGACAACAAGGATAGCTTGGATATTCCCCTTGGAGCATCACCCCAGTGGGTAGAAGGGAGGCTGTGAAGTTTCCTTCAGGTTCTGAAGCTTTGGGGGTCCTTGGCATGACTGTGTCCATGTCAACAACCCACATTCTCTCTGAGCCTGGCTCACTCAGGGCTCTTCAGTCCCCACAGGGGCCTGTCCCTGGCTGAGAGAGACATGTTTCCAGTGATTCCACTGGGCTATGGAACAGAATTTCAGTTAGCAGTGAATATTTGCCTGGGAACTTTTAAAGTCTCAACCATACATTGCCGGAGTCTGTTCTCTTTGAAAATACAATGTGAGAAATTCTTGACATTTAAAAGTTTTATTTCCATATCCAGTAATATTAAGGCTTGCAGATTTGGAAAGGAAACATGTGCTTTAAAACGTGCTGAAATAACAGACCTTCCCAAGGACTGCAATTCAGTAACTCAGTGTGGGTCTACCAGGACTGTAGGGTGTGGATAACTCATATAATTCATCTACCAAAGGGAAATCTGAAGCATTTCCACCGATTCTTTTACTATTGGTGCCATCTACTCTTTAGAACTGATAAACCATAGTAATTTAGTTTAGCTCTATTTTTAGAAAATAAAAATATATCAAGAATCACTCTTATGTACAATGTTTCTAGAAAAAGCAATTGGACTGACTCAATTAAAACCTCAGAAAAAAATTAACCCTTCATGGTTGACCTTTAATTCTATTTTTAAAAAGAAGGTTCTTTAAAAATAAAAGGAAAACTAGCTTTCAGAAAATTACCTGAAGTAAGTTGGCACTAAATGAAACAGAAATCCAGAAAGTAACTCAATGTTATCTTTGTTCTTTAAAAATATTAGTTCTCATTCTTTAAAAATTCAGTCTTTGTTACTAGATTTAGGATGAATCTTCTGACGTCTTATACTTCTTAAATACTTTCCTAGAAAAAAGAGCGGGGTACATTTGTCTCTGCACCTAGCTAATACATACCCCTGTTCAATGTACCTACATGCCCCATGTCCTGTTTGAAACAAAGAGAGGAGAATGAGAGAAGACGGTGGTGTGACAGGGCTGGGAACCTTCTGGAGATCCACAAGAATTCCTTACTTTGTTTTTCTTGCTTTCAGAAACTGCCTTCTGGCTTCTGGCCCTCCCCGACCTTAAAGCCAAATGTCAATCAAGCTGAGCTCTGGCTTCATGGCTCCTCTGCCTGTCTTGCTCCCCTACTCTCTCTTTCATTTAAGTTGCACTGGGTCATACATTGGGCTGAGCCAGGCTTGCTGAGGAGTGTTAAAGAGCAGGACCATTTAAGAGCCAGGCCCAGGACTCAGTTAGAACCTTGATTTTAGAAAACTCCTGCTCAACTGCTTGACCTACAAACACCAAAACAAGGAGTGTTGTTGCTGCTGCTGCTGCTGCTGCTGTTGCTGCTGCTGCTGCTGCTGTTGTGTTTTGTGGGGCTTCAAAAGGACATTTCCAGAAAGTTTGGTAACTGATTGAATAGCAAAAAGGAAGGAGAAGGAAGTGGAAGAGGGCACTAGAAAGGACCTCTGGTGGAAACCTCTGATGACTCATTGTGGGCGTATTAAGTGGCAGGAAAGGAAGAAAGAAGGTCACAGCCTGTGCCCTGAAGCTTTGCTTGAAGCTGAGGAAAAGTAAAAGATATGTTATGCATGTCTCAGCAAGGTGGTTTGCCAAGCGTCTGTACGTTCCCCCTCCTTTTCTGCCCTGTCACGTGTCAGTTTGGAAGGTCCTCAGAACCACTTACAAATCCAGATTTTGCATGAGACGTGTATTAGTGGGAGCTTGTCTAGCTTCCATGGTTCCTGTCCTGAGTTCAGATGGCTCCTGTGTCCCATCAGACGTCCTAGGCATGAACCTAGCTTCCATCTCACCCAGCAAACCTACATTTCACTCACAGAAGTCTCCAGTGGAGTACAGTCCCTCGACTGCCAGGGAACCAGCTTCTAGCCCCAGGGATACAGGCTTCAGGGTCCTCAGTAGGCAACCTGCCAGTCTCTAGACATCATTTGGCTTGAAATATTTAGACATACAAGACACACACCTCTAGCTATCCTTGACCAGATCTGAAGGCACTGTGTCTTCTGTCGTTCCTGATTCATCCTGAAGGGACATAAGTGAACCAGGAGGGAGGGAAACTAACAACCTTTTAATCCAAGCTTACAGAAAAACAAAAGAGAGAGAGAGAGAGAGAGAGAGAAGAGACAGAGACAGAGACAGAGACAGAGACAGAGAGAGAGCAGACAAATAAACAAAGAGACAGAGAGACAGAGACAGACAGACAGACAGACCTAACCTAGCCACCAGCCCCCTTCCAGAGACTAAACATCTCCTAAGTAACTCAAGGTGTCTTTGGCCCTAAATGGAAATGGAAGTTAGTGCCTTGGAAATCAATTTTGCGACTGTTGTCTGAAGGTAAGGAAAAACAGACTCGGAATTCCGACCAGTCCTCTGTTATAAAGGAAATGGCAAGGACATCAACAGAAACTACCCATAATCCTTAGTGCAGTATCCTTCCACACTACAAGACCTCTCCATAGAGTGTGATGACCCGGGTAGTTGCATTGGGCATTCTGGGACAGTATGTCTGATAAAGTCCTGGGTTATTGTAATCTTTGGACCTCTCATCTGCTGCTGTCTCAAGCCTCTCTCAATGTCTGTGCCTTGAGATCTTACCTTCCACAGGGAGGCTGACCACCCATGATTCCCTGTCCCAAGTATCTCCCACATTTCTACTATGATCTTATTTCAGAAAATCTTTCATCACTGATGTAATCAAATGGTCTTTTAAGGCAAAGAACCCTAACAATCAAGGGGAACAAAGCCAATCTAAAAGAACCACGACAATAGGAAAATCCCAAATGCTCAGCCAAGAAAATGAAGGGACACATGTGGCAAAGAGGAGTGGGGAGAGAAGCTGGGGGGGGGGCACTCTATACAGGCCTGTGTCTGGATTATAGTCATCTGTCTGGCAGCTGCAATCAAGGAGACAGTGGAGGGTCTGAGCCCCACCTCAGTCATCCGGGAGACCTAGCACTCACTTTTTTCTCCCTCCCTTCCCCCCACACTCTTTTGTCTCAGATGACCAACCACCATCTCTCTCTGTCTCCCACTTCAGCTTTATTCTCAAATCTACAATGCAAATATTTTGACATTTTGGCTACGACCAGATGTATAAATGGTACACGTGGCATATCACAGAAACAAGAATAAATAAATAAAAAGAAAGCCAAAGTCTAGAGCTTTAAAAGAAAATTTCCATCTCTGCACACAGGAACTGGTTTTGGAACAATTAACAGACAGCATTCCTCACTTCCCCCTCCAAGCCCTCAGGCCAGAGGGAAGGTCGGGAGACACAGGCAAGGTAGTTTGAAGCCTTGCCTGTGCTAAACAATAGCATCTTTGTATATTTGGTATTGGGCTTTCTGGGGAGTTATGTAATACCCGTGTCTCCCCACTAGCTGTAGAGTGCAGCCTTATTAAATTCAAAGATGACTGTTTAGAATGTAAAGAGTGGTCTCTTGACCACCTAGCCTCTTCTTCACAGCAGGATGTAGGCAAGGGTGACAAGGGGTCATTACTAATTAGACATTTCACTTTTCTGATGCCTCAACTTTCTTCTCTAAGAGCTTCCTGAGGCTACAAGTCCTCCTCCTCCTACACTCCTGTAGCTACTGCTGTGGATAATAAATTGAGTTCACAGTTTTCTCAAAAAGAAGAAGGAGGAGGAGAAGAAGAAAGAAGAGGAGGAGGAGGAGGAGGAAGAGGAAAGTATTTTCCCTTTTCTAGAGTTTAGCTTCAGAGTAAAAACATTTGCCTGTTGCCCTGTCCCCGTCCAGTATTCCTCAGTACATTCCCCTTCTGGTTCTGTGTTTGCCCTCTGACCTCACAGATAACCCAGACTTCCTCTGAAACGGCGGTTTCTGTGTAGTAGGTAAATGTTGGGAGTAGTCTCAAGTCTTACTAACCAAAATCCAGAGCCTGGCTCTGTCCTTAACTTTGAAATAGCTTTTTCTATATTTGCTTCTAAACCTGGAAGCAGAAATAATACTATCTACTTCATAGTACATATATTAGAGAGACACAAAAAGTTATATTTGGTTTGGTTTGGTTTGGTTTGGTTTGGTGTTGGTTTGGTTTGGTTTGTTTGGTTTGGTTTGGAGAATGGAGGTGTTTGTGTTTTAATAATAATAATTTAAAAAACATAGAGAACAACAACAACAAAATTCCAGAACCATTTCTGGAGAGATTTCACTAGACATGCGTGTCTCTGGGGATGGACCCAAGGCCTTGCATGTGCTAAGCAGGCACTTTACCCTGAGCTACATCCCAAATCCTGTTTGTTACTCCGTGGTTGTGGGTGGGGGAGGTGTGTTTGTGTAAAATACAATGAAGTGTTTAGTGACAAACATTCATCTTAGTATATTGAGACTGCCACAGAGGAGAGGAGGAAGAGGAAAAGAGCAGGGAGGTTGGGGGTGGGGAGAGCAGAAGACACAGAAGAGAGGAGAGGGGAAAATGAGGAAGACAATGAGCAGCTTAAATTTTTATTTTATTTTTATTATTTGATGATGCTTATGATGATGATTATTATGATTATGATTATTTTGCAGTGCTTTCGGATCAAACTCAAAGCCTCCTGCAGGCTAGGCTGCACCTACCACCTACCATTCCACCCCAAAACCATATCCCATCTTGAGAATGAATAATATTATCTCCCCAATTCCAGAGGGCTCCAAGGAAAAAAATGGGAAAGCATGAAGCCTAAAGTCTCCTCAAGTGTTTAAAGTCTTAACTGAAGCCAATACATGACCTTTCTCAGGCTCCAACTGTTGACTCGGTTGCTGTGTTGGCTCCAGGCTACTCTTAGTTCCTTCTTCCAATTCCAAACACATCATTTAGCACTTTTCATAATGATGTTCCACAGACAACCTCAAAAAGAGCAAAATGTTTCTTTCAATGAAGGGGTCACTAGCTAGATAAGGCGAGCGCACTACAAAAGAAGCAGGGACATCAGACTCACCATGCCCAGTCCTAGAAGGAAGAAGAAAGGACCATGGCTGCCCAGAGGGTGAGACAAGGCAGCAGAATGCTAGAATGGGAAAATGGCACTCAAGGTGATGCTGATGTGCAGGGATGGAAATATGGAGGCCAGCGTGAGACACACTCTAATAATACCCTCTGCCTCATAGCTGCCGCCCCCACATCCTCTGCCAGCCCAGATCCAACAATCTCTCCTGTGTTTTACTAGATTTTAATATGCCTGCACTTCAGAGCCTTCTCTGCCTTGTTCTTTAAAAAATAAAAATTCAAAAACCACAGTTTTACAGATCACCAGCAGAATACAAGCCACATATCACAGACACCCCCAGACTCCAACCCTCCCGTGTCTTTGTCCTAACACTTTCTTCCTTCCTGCCTCCCTCCTCTCTTTTTCTCCTCCCTTCCTCCTTCCTCCTTCCTTCTCATTCTTGTTTCTAAGCTTCTCAAGACAGAATATTCCCTAAACTAGAACATGAACTTGGAAGTTAGAAACCCAGGCCAGAACCTGCCACAGACGGGCAATGTAGCATTTCACCACTCTGAGCTCGAAGTTCCCTCCTTCACAAAATGTGGCTAAAATTCTACATTCCAGGGCTGGGCTCTACATAATCATAAACATACCAACATAATGAGGGTGACTAAGGTGTGCTTGTGGTTGGAGACACTGTTCTGTCAGCCTCTTCTACCTTCATACCTAGAATGCTCCTTACCCAACCACAACCTTTAAACCAAACCTGACAATGATCCTACCAGGAGATAATATATGGTCCCTCCACTGGGACTCGCTCCAAGTAAAGAATCTACTTTCTATTTCAGGGTTTTGCATGATAAGTTTGCTCCTCTTACCACAAGAACATTTTGTTTTTGACCAGTTTGCTTATGTTCTGGATCTGTTTATATTTGTACAATCACTAGTGTGTTTCTATTTCCTATTTATTCCTCCTCTGAAATCAATCTAACTTAAGTGACTATCACGTGTGCCGAGAGGAGAGGCTACAACCAAATCCTGTTTCACTTTGTTTATACAGTGCCTGGGTGATGAGTAAAGGAAAAACACTAAGCCAAGCACTCAGCTGACACAAGGAAACTCTAATTCATCCTCTTCTGAAGTTTCCACAGGCCCCAGTCCCGACAGAAAGTGGGAGGTTACAATAGTCAATCCCATCTTTAAACCAGAAAACCAAGCATGGACGGGTGTCAAGGCTCATCTTCTGCTGCCTATGTGTTTCTCTCCATCTTCCTTCCTCCAATCCTCCCTTCTCACCCCACCACAGATTTCCATTTCTTCTCTCTAAACTTGCCCTCTCAGAGTGGAGTGTGGCATAGCACGATGACAACTTGAACTTGAAATTTGAAAGCTGTTGGCTCTGGTGCTTAGAGATCCTGGAGCTAGAATTTCTATCCATTTCCCCAAAGGACAAAGTGAGAGGCTCTGCGCGGGGCCAGGAAGACCTGGTTCCTGCCTTCCTCATTCTCTAGAACACTTATGGGCATGGGCAAGTAGATGGGTCTATTTCTCCACTGCATTAGATTTATAGTCCTTAAAATTATTTCACAACACCTCTATTTGATGGGGCATGCCTCACAGGAAAGGCAACAGAAAACAAACGCTTCTAGAAGAATTTTGTTAAGTGGAATACTCTCTAATGACACAATTTTTTTCTTTCTTGATTTTATAGGAAAAAAAATGTTAAAAACTAAAAAATATGCCATATGGCAGGAAGGGGTTAAAAAATCAAAGTCAACCTTGACTTGTGACCAGAGGCTGTAGCACACTGCCGTGGCATGCTGACCATCACCAACACAGATGCCTTTGTCCTAGGCTTTGGGCAGTGCTCATACTGTGTCCCTAGAGTTACCTCCTTTGTTCCTTCTTGGCTCTCTCATCAATGTGAAACACACCCAGACAGAAGATCTGGGTGACAAGCACTGAGAGATGAGACTTTTTCTGTAGGGAAAAAAAAAAAACCCTCCTAAAACTTGGTCCTCTGTGTGTCCCATCTCCAAGAGCTTCCTGCTATGAAATTTGTATGGAGCCAGCACTGTTCAAGTTAAAAATCCCTTCACACCAACTCTGGGTAAATGAATGGCTCCATTGCTACAGTAAAAGCCACGGGACAAGAAGATCTCATCTTCCAAAGGTGTGATGCTCACAAGCACAGTATGCCCACTGTTACAGGCGTGCGTCTTGAAGCTCTACAAATTAAGAAGATGCTGCCAACTACAATTCATGTTACAGGAACCTGTTAAATTTAAAGTTATCATGGATTATCCTACACTTGAGAGCAGAAGTGAGCGGCGTGCCGGGCCATGGCCTCTTCAGTAAAAGACAATGTTTTTCTGCCTTTCTGTGTCAGTGACTGATCAAAGGGGAAGGGAGACTTTGGGGATAGCCATCATCACGACTTGAGAAGCATCAAAACCAAAGATAGATGCTTCCAAACCCTGCGTTCTCAGTGTGTACCCCAGTGTTGCTTTCCTCTGGCAGAACTGGAGAGGTCAGCATACAAAAAAAAATCTTCTCAAGCTCAAAACAGTGCAAAAGTCCTGTCAAATCAGACTCACCTCTGCAAACACACCAGAAAGGACATGGGAGAGAGTGTGGAGTTCAAACAACAGACAAAGGTGACTGGATAATGTATCTTGGAAGATTCCCCACTCCAACTCAAAGACTTGCTTATTTTGGATAACAATTGTTGCTTCATCTAGTGTACCCTGCACAGACTCCAATGAAAATAAAGCAAAAATTCAGTACAACACAAACTGGGGAGGGGATTCTGTTCCTCTGTGGAAAATAAATACACTGGTATCACAGTAAGGGTGAGTGCTTGCAGAGACGCTGATTATTTTGGATCGAGGGTCTGAAGTCTTCACATTCCCCAGGAAGTCTCTCAAAGCATGAAATCTTCTAACCCAGTGTAATAAGGAACTCTACCGGGAAGCATTATCCAGCCTCTTGGCTTACTTCAGGCACGTAGATCATTGATTCCATCTCCCCATCCTTTAACTTAATCTGCCCTTATCTTTGTAGTCAATCAGACTCTCCCCCTGATGTGTACAGGAAACATTTGTCTTCTCTTGGGTTGACTCCAGTCTCTAATAGGACTGGGTCCTCTAAACCATCTGCCCAGTCATCTTCACTGCCCACTTGGAACCTCTACATCTAATTTCTCCCTGTCCAGTAGAAATCTTCCCACTTGTGATTAAACTTCTTTGCCTCTGCTCTCACCCTAGCAGGCTGTGTACAAAGCAGTGCTTGTGGAGCAGTGCTCATCCCTTGACTTCAGACTTCTGCCCCCTAGACCTTCAAGATCGCCCTGTTTTGGGCTATTCATTATAGCAGGCTCAGGAAACAGAATTAATACCAGGTCAGCTGTGTTCTCTCCCTCAGCCTCTGATACTCACTGCCGTCTCTCCTTTTTATAGTTTTCCTTTCCTCAGGTTCTCTTTTGATCCTTCTGTACCAGCAGCTGGATCCCTCGAAGGCTCTACACCCTTACACTGGGTCTACCGTATCTTCACAATATGGATGTACATTTTGAAGGCATCTCCTCCACAGGATATTATCAATGTTTTTAAGGGAAACATCTCATCATTGCCTTTGCACCTTAATTCTGATACCTTTAGCACCCCTAAGTGAGAAGATCACCCCTTTTATTCTGTCCTCTTCAGACTGCAGCCCGTCACACCCTTGTCACCTGCACCTGTGTTTTTAGTGTAACTCGTAAGGGATTTCTGGAGGACCGGTACTCTCAAGGCTCAAGAACCAATCCACAGTGAGTCCTGGATCATTCTAAACTACCTGGTACACACTAGAGCCTCATCCATCTTTTCCAAGCAAGAGTAAGAGCCAAGACCATTAAAAAACAAGCCAAGTGTTTCTGAATTCTTTATTTGTTCATTAATCACGTGCACTGAATGGTCGATACAAAACATTTTGCTAGATAATCAGAGGAAAATGCAGGAAGCCAGAGATGGGTATAGTCACAGCGATGTGTGAATATCCTTGTGATGAGTAGGTCAGACAGAGATGTACAAGTACCATAAGGGACGTGGGGAAAACGCTAGTGAAAAAAGTCCCCTGGTCCAAAAGTGAATTCCAGTGTGAAGAACAGTTGTCAAGTCTCAGCTTCAAATTCGAGAAAAAGAACAATGCCAGCAAAAGATGTTGATTTTTCTTATACCTCAAACTTATGAATATTACTTTACATGGTAAAACAGACTTTAAAGGTGTAATTAAGGGAGGAGCTGGGGCTGGGAGTGGGTTGTTTGTCATCTAGATGAGCCCCAATTAACTACTGATACTCAGCAAAGAGAAAGGCGTATCTACCAAGGAGCTGTGGTGATGGAAGCCATCAGAGACAGTGCAGTGGAGACACCACAGTCAACGCTGCTCTTAAACATACAGGAAGGGGAAGCCATGGAGGACAAGGAACCTTCGAGAAGGAGGAAAAAATAGGGAATCAGGTTAACCTGGATCTTCCATAAGTAGGTATTTCTGCTGCTCCAGGGGCATTCTGACTCACAGAAACATAACTAGTAAGTTTGTTTGAGGCTGTTATGCTTGAGATAACAGCAGAAACAGAAAACTGATATGTATTGTCCAAGGGACAGAGACGCTAACTAGCACTCTGTTTCCAACCTACACAGCTAAGGATCATCCCTTAGCTGTGTTACAATTGGGCCTAACAATAAGGGAATCTATAGGAACTCCCAATCTACTCCAAGCTCAATGGAGTGAGGATAGGTCCCCTAGGACAGCCAGGATGCATTCCCGAATGAAAGACACGCGCACAAAGCCTTTATATGTTGATGTGCCGAAAACAATCACTAGGCCACTTCCTAACCTCCACATGGCTAATCTACCTCCCTCCAATATTCCCAAGTTATTACTTACTAAAGTCTATACTCCATCTTTGCTGCCCTGGATCCAGTGAGGCAGCCCTTTTGGGGCACTTACTCCGGTGCCTACATGGTGGCTATGCTTCCTGTTTCTCACCTTCACCACCTTCACCGCTGTGGTGTCTTCTCTCCTCCACCTCTCCTGGCATGGCAGATCTCCCTTCTCCCCCATCCCAAGCCTGGGAAAATCCTAAGGTCCTGCCTCTGTCTGCCCTGCCAAGCCATTGGCTGTAGGCATATTTATTTACCAATCAGAACAACTGGGGCAGGGACCCTCAGTGGATTCCCATGCAAGCAATTTTGGGGACCCAAGTTAACATAATACAAACAGCTACTACATTAGGCATCTTGGCTAAGGTCACCCACATTGACTCCTGGGAGCCTCGCCCAACTCAGGTCTCTGGGACTTCCTAGAGATTTCCCCAACCCCCAACACCTCCAGCAGCTGCAGATTTCCATTCATTCTCCTGGACCTCTGGGCCTCTCTCTTCTCTCTCCCCACACTTGATCCTGCCCCCCATTCACCTCCCTCTCCCTTTTCCTTCCCACTTCCCTCCCTCTATATCCTATGACTATTTTGTTCCCCCTTTTAAGTGAGATTCAAGCATGCCCATTTGGGCCTTCCTTCTTGTTTAGCTTCTTTAGGTCTGTGGGGTGTATCATGGGTATTCTGTACTTTGTAGTTAATATCCACTTATCAGTGAGTACATACCGTGCATGTCCTTTTGAGTCTGGGTTACCTCACTCAGGGTATGTTCTAGTTCTATCCATTTGCCTGCAAATTTCATGATGCCCTTGTTTTTAACATCTGAATAGTATTCCATTATGTAAATGAACCACATTTTCTATATCCATTCGTTGGTTGATGGATATCTAGGTTGTTTCCAGTTTCTAGTTTTTACAAATAAAGCTGCTATGAACATAGTAGTGCACGTGTTCTTGTGAATGGTACAGCATCTTTTGGTTATATGCCCAAGAGCAATATAGCTGGGTCTTCAGGCAGAACTATTTCCAATTTTCTGAGGAACTGCCAGATTAATTTCCATGATGCCTGGTTAATGGCTGCTCTCAGCCCTCCCCTGAGGAGTGCCTTGGTTTGATGTCAATGTGTCTATAACACCCAATTTCATATGATGAAACCTAATTATCAACATAGGAGACTGAAGATGGAGCTCAGTGGTAGAGTGTATGCCCAGCACACATGAGACCCTTCAAGCCTCAGCACCATATATACACAAAGGGGGGGTATAGTAAGCAGTGGGGCTGATGGGAGGTGATTTGGCCATTGCTGATGGAATCTGCACCTTGGGAAAGAAGATTCATAGAAAGATTTTACTTCTCCCACCATGTGATGATGCAACAAGCAGGTACCATCTAAGAACAAAAGGCCAGCCCCTACCACATAGAAGATCTTCTAGAATCTTGTTTGTGCCCTTCTCGGGCTCTAGAACTATGAGAAGTAAGTTCCTGTCATTATATGAGCTACTAGAATTATTGCCTCCTGTCATAGCAACCTGAGCAAATAAAAGACAGCAGCCTCCCCAGGACCTGTGCTGGAACCTGTACACAGGAAGAACAGGCAGCCTCTCTTAGCTCTAGGTGTTCAGTTTATACTAATACCAATGAAACCTTCAAGCAACTCAGCATGTGCCTCTGGTCCTCTGTCTATCAGACATTTGTCACATCCATTCATCGCTATTCCCCTCTGACCTCCTCACCACCAGCTGAGCCACTGAGTCATAAGAAGCCCTGAGATATTTGGATTATCTGAACCTTGGATCAGAGCAAACCAGAGTGTGCTCAAATATTCATATAACGTGCACAGTAGTCACACATTTCACATCCAGTGTCATACCTGGTCTTCACGGTGTCTCTCATGGTATATCAGGGATTTCCTTCGTCATAAGTGAAAAATTAAAATTTGAAAAGGTAAGAGGCTTACCTAAGGTTGCTAATGATCAGAAGAGTCAGGACTGAACTTGAAGCCTTATTGTTAACCCAGTGTTAGGATGAAGCCCCTCACAAGGAAAGCATCATAGAGACTTGAGAACCAAGGGCATCCTTGGTCTGAAGCAGAACAACAGAGTTTCTGAGACATCATGCTGATCTCCTCACAAGAACCTGTGATTCTCCCTTCCCTCCTCTCAGAGCAAGAAATATGACAGTCTCTGTAGGATAAGATACCGAGGGAGAGGAAGACACAGAGTGCCAGACACAAAAGCCAACAGTGCATGTGGGAGGAATATGAAGGGAGAAGTTTTGCCCTTGTCATATGATATCGGCCACAGGGCCATCATCCTTTCCCAAAGTGGAACCTAGATGTTAGACCTCAGAAAGGACCTGAACTCAACCGAGAAAAAAAAAAAATCTTCAAAGAAAAGAAATTTTAAAAATAAATAAATAAAAGAAGAATAAAGACCGTGAATGAGGGTTTCATAAGCTAAAAATAATATTAAGCTGGCTCTCCAGTCTGCTTTGTTTCCATGTTCACTAAAATAGAATATAGCAAAGATAATAAATGTATAAAGAATAACCTTCTTTCTCTGGAGCCTACCAGCTTTCTCCAAATGCAACTCAGTGCGGTGAAGCATAAAAGGCTTTTATATAAACCCCAGGCTCCTCCGAGAAAATCGCTTCCCAAACACTTGGGCTGTGGCCTGGCCCAGGGTCTCGGCTCCTGCAGTCACAGACAAGACTGAAGTTCCAGAAGAGTCTTATGGAAGAGTAGAAGAAAAATGTTTTGTTTCGAGCTTGTGGGTACATTTCTAACCACAGGGTAGAAAGAATAATTCAGGCCAGCTCAATAAGCCTGCCCTGGAAATGCTAGGGGCCATAAAAACACATTCTTACCTTCATTCCCCTCTTCCACAGAACTCCCTAAGCTCTGCGCAATATTTGACTGTGGGTCTCGGCATCTGTTTCCATCAGATGGCTGTTATGCAAGGCTCCTTTAGAACAGAATATCAAGCTGGGCGGTGTGGCGCACGCCTTTAATCCTAGCGCTTGGGAGGCAGAGGCAGGCGGATTTCTGAGTTCGAGGCCAGCCTGGTCTACCGAGTGAGTTCCAGGACAGCCAGGGCTACACAGAGAAACCCTGTCACGAAAAACCAAAAAAAAAAAAAAAAAAAAAAAAAAAAAAAAAAAAAAAAGAACAGAATATCATTAATGTCAGGGTGGGCTCTCTCTCTCTCTCACTGCATGGGTGTCAAGCTGGGCCAGTCATTGCTTAGCCCTTCTTTCAATATCTGCTCCATCTTTACCCCTGTATATCATATTGGCAGGAGAAATTGTAGGTCAAGCACACCACCAGAAAACATACAGAATCAACTAACCTGGGCCCAGAGACTGAACTGCCAAACAGAGAGCATACGTGGGGCTGACCTAGGCCCGCAGCACATATGTAAGAATTATGCAGTTAGGACTCCTACCAGCAGGAGCTGGATCTGACTCTGTTGCCTGCCTTTGGATTCTTTTCATCCAACTGGGCTTCCTTGTCTAGCCACGATAGGAAAAGATGGGCCCAGTCCTACTGCAACTTGATATGCCAAAGTGGGTTGATACCCATGGGAGACCTCCATTTTTCTGAGCCTTGACTGTGGAAAAGGGTAAGACAAAAGGATGGTAGGGAGGTTAAGTGAGAAGGGACTGGTAGGAGAGGAGGGAAAGGAAGCTATGATCAGAATAAATTAATGAATTAACAAAAATACTATCAGGATAAATATATTAATTAATAAAAATACTAAATAAAAAATAAATAAAGTTTACTTTGAAAATACACACACACACACACACATTCTAAAGCCCGAGTTGAATTTGAACTCAGGTTCAAATGTGTAACTCAGGAAGAGAGAAAGATCTCCTCAGTGTCGCCACTGCAGTGCCTGTGGGCTTGTCACTGGAAGCGTGCTTAGGCCCCGAAAGCCCCACATGGAGAGCTCCTGTCATAGCCCAGGAGGCTGAGGGACCCTAGAATGGATGTACCAGGAGAGCCCTACTCACCATGCCCTGTAGTAAGGACTCAGCAAGTACACAATGGATGAGTGACTTGACAGACCTCAGCAGACTCACTCCATGCCCCCAGTCATCCCCTTCATACCCCATTCCCCTGTACCTCAAAAACTGCCTAGACTCCTACACTCATCTGGTTGAGAGAAAACTCACCTTTTATTTGACTCAAAAGGCACTTGTGAGGTCCTACGTTCATTCTTTTCTTAAAAAAAAAAAAAAATTGGACATTTCATTTATTTACATTTCAAATGTTATCCCCTTTCCTGGTTTCCCCTCTGCAAACCCCCTATCCTATCCCCCCTTACCCTGCTTCTATAAAAGTGCTCCCCCACCCACCTACCCACTCCTGCCTCACCGCCCTAGCATTCCTCTACACTGGGGCATCAAGCCTTCACAGAATGAAGGGCCTCCCCTCCCATTGATGTCAAGTTTGGCCCTTTCAACTCCTTCGGTCCTTCCCCTAACTCAGTCTGATGGTTGGCTGCAAGCATCAGCATCTGTATTGGTCAGGATCTAGCAGAGCCTCTCAAGGGACAGCTGTATCAGGCTCCTGTCAGCAAGCACTTCTCGGCATCAGCAATAGTGTCTGGGTTTAGTGTCTGTATGTGGGATGGATCCCCAGGTGGGTGGGACAGTCTCTAGAAGGCCTTTCCTTCAGTCTCTGCTCTACTCTTTGTCCTTGTATTTCCTTTAGACAGGAGCAATTATAGGTTAAAATTTTGGAGATTGGTGGGTGGTCCCCCCATCCCTCAACTGGGGGGGGGGGCATGCCTAACCTCTGGATATGGTCTCAACAGGTTCTCCCTCCCCTTTGTTGGATATTTCGACTAATGTCATCCCAATGGGGTCCTGGGAGGCTCCCATTTTTTCTATCTTTCCTGGCATCTGGAACTTTCTGGTTGCTACCCCCAGGTCCCCATTCCCCATTGCTACACATCTCTGTTCAATTTCCTGACCCTCTGTACAAATCCATCTCCTCCCATTCCTGATTCTTCACTTCTTTGTCCCCTCCCCCTCTTCTCTTCCTCCCAAGTCCCTCCTAACCCCTACTTCCCTTGATTATATTGTTCCTCCTTCTAAATAGGACTGAAACATCCATTCATTGGTGTTCCTTCCTCTTGAGTTTCATGTGGTCCATGAGTTGTATCATGGGTATTCCATGTTCTTTGCCTAATATCCACTTATCAGTGAGTGCATACCATGTGTGTTATTTTGTGATTGAGTTATCTTACTTAGGATATTTTCTAGATCCATCCATTTGCCTGTGAATTTCATGAAGTCATTGTTTTTAATAGCTGAGTAGGATTCCATTGTGTAAATGTACCATATTTTCTGTATTCATTCCTCTGTTGAGGGACATCTAGTTTGTTTCCAGCTATTTAATACACAAAGAACTCTTTAGACCAAAGTGAGGGTGCTTTTGTCCTTTTTAGAATGAGTATCAAAAGATTCAACCAGAGCTCCCAGGGTCTAAACCTCCAGCCTGAGAACAGGTAAAAAGGAAACACCCGTGATGTCTGCTGGTAGAAGCTCTAATCCTGATGCTGGCCTCCAGACTCATACTACTCAGACCTTTGATGGGTCATTGACAAGGACACCAAACAGCTAGAGATTGACATCACTAATCTGAAGAAATCCTGTCTGAAATGATCTCCAAAAATTGCAAAGGACTTTATTGGACTTGATTTACTCTTTTACAATAGAAAAGACTGTGTACAGCTCTTGACTGTGTACAGCCCTTAAAGAAGAATGTTGCCCTTACATAGACAAGACAAGGATGGTTAAAGAGAACATGAAAAAGGTCAGAGAAGGCCCAGAGAAATGACAGAGAGAGAAAGAGAAAGAGGAATCTGAGAGCTGGTACAAGGACTGGTTTTCAACCTCTCTATGGTTGTCAACCCCACTTCCTCCCATCTTGGGACCATTAACTGGGTTATCTCTGCTGATTTCTTTTAGTCCCGGGCCTTAAATAGGCTGACTAACTTTGTGATACAACAGATAGATAATTCGGTAGCAAAACCTATTCAGACACATTACCATAAGTTAGCTATGGAGGACCACGAGACTCAAGATGAGGTTGTTACTTTATCCAGGGTGTTCCTCAAACCCATCTCCACCCAACCTAAAAGAAGAGACTTCCACCCCTAGACCAAGCAGAGAGGGCTACCCAGAACCCTCTCTGTCTGGCGATCTGAATTCTTGCTTAGGCTGCTAGGCTAAGCACTGCAAGGGAATATAAATAAAAGTTTAAAATATCTATCTGGGTTCCCTGAGGGACAAGCCTGACTGCATAGGGGTTGATGTCAAAAGTATCCCCTCTCCAGGAAAAAGACATCGGGATGGGTATGGCCCTCGTGCCTCACTGGACAACGACAGGAGGACCTGAGCCATTACAAGGTCCCCTTCAATTATTGGAGGTCAAGCCTCTATCCCCGCCTTCGCAAGAATAGAATCACCAAGGCCCTTCTATAGTTAGAGAAGAGAGGAGATGTCAGGAGCAGCCCTACATATACACTAAAGGCCTAAAATCAGCCATAGGCCTAAAGTCAGCAATAGTCCTGACATACATGCATGCTAACACCAAGTCTTCAGTCTCTGTGGAAAAACACTGAAACAGCAGGCTATAAGCTATTGTAAACAGGCGGCTTCTGTGGAAATTTACCAGCCCAAGTAGTCATAAGTCTTATAAATAGGCAGCCTCGGTGGACAGTACCAACTTAGATAAGGACAAATAAATCATAGGTAGAGTCATAGTGACCTGTCCCCTGAACCTACACCCAGCTGATACCCTGTTCTGAAAGGTATCTGTACTCCCCCTGAACACCTATGCTCCGGTGCCATTCCCTTCCCCACATCCTGCCTTTTTGTGTTTATAACCCCTGTGTAAATAAGTAAATTACGATGTGATTTAAATAACTAAATAAATTTTTTTAAAAATGTAAAAAAAAAAAAAATACACAAAGAACTCAAGAAGTTAGACTCCAGAGAGCCAAATAAACCTATTTAAAAATGGGGAACAGAGCTAAACAGAATTTTCAACTGAGGAAGCTTGAATGTCCAAGAAGCACCTAAAGAAATGTTCAATATCCTTAGTCATCAGGGAGATGCAAATCAAAACGACCCTGAGAATCCACCTCACACCAGTCAGAATGGCTAAGATCAAAAACTCAGGTAACAGCAAATGCTGGAGAGGATGTGGAGAAAGAGGAACACTCTTCCATTGTTGGTGGGATTGCAAGCTGGTACAGCCACTCTGGAAATCAGTCTGGAGGTTCCTCAGGAAATTGGACATAGTAGGACCCAACTATACCACTCCTGGGCATATACCTAGAAGATGCTCCAACATATAATAAGGACACATGCTCCACTATGTTCAGAGCAGTAATATTTATAATAACCTGCATTCAATCTTAAGAAGTGTGTGCAGTCCCTCAAGGAGCTGCATGCTCTACTAGAGCCAAGCAGCAAGAACCCAGAGGATACCATCTCCACGTGGGGGAATCAAACATTCAACCACTGATGAATCTAAATACCCAACCAGGGTCTCCGCCACCCTTGGATTATTATGTGAGTGGTTTTCAGTGCAGAAACATTTCATCAAAGTGCCCCCAAGTGGTGCTGATAGTTCCAGAGAAGCCTGGTGATTAAACCAGTATGCTTGTGTTTTAAAGCCAGGGTGGTGGCTTCTATAATCCCTGCACTTGGGAGGTGGAAGCAGAAGAAACAAGAGTTCAAGCTCATCCTTGGCTACACAACAAGTTCAGGACCAGCCTGGCTACATGAGACCCTGTCACAACAACAAAACGATGAAGTAGCCTCTTTGTTCCTGTCCAACTGCAATCACGCCTGTTTGAAACTCTGATGGTCACGTCAGCACCCGATAATTCTTTGCCCAGATGAAGTCAGCTCTGACTGGCCAGTCTGTCCTGTAACTCTGCTCTTATCCCATCTCTACATTATTTGGCAGCTTTCCAGAGCTTCCCTCTACCACCTAATGCAGTCACACCAGAGAGTTCAAATGATAATCTGAGACTGCCTCTCAAGCAGACTGAGAGCTGCTTCCCAAACACCAGGTAACGTGTTTAAGCTTCTCTCCTGCCAAGAATGCCTGCCCACTTCCTCTTTACTTCACCAAACCATATCACATGGCAAAAATATAAACAAAAAGGAAAGGAAGGGGGAGAGGTTAAGGCTTAAAGTCATGCATAATCCATGACCCGAGCTGTGTTGCACATCTACCCATTTCTTTGATTTAGACAAGTAAAAATGAGGAGGAGGATATATTAAGTAGTTGTAGAATTAAATGGAGTCTGCACATTCCAGTTACAGTGCATGACATCAGAATACCCAGGATGTTCATCTCGTCCTCTTTCCTAGAGCTCTTCTTTTTATCTATAAAATCAAAGCACCATTAGCATCCTCGAGAAGGAGTTTTGTGATGATCAGGTGAGCTGGAGCTGATGCAATAACTCTGAGAGTGACGCAGGAACCCTCTCTTCAGTGTACAGATGTATGTATCTTGCCTGGACACAGGACACAGACCGCCTGGACCACTCACAGGAATTCACCACAGATTTTGGAAGAAAGGTATTTTTTTTTTTGATTGATTGATGGTGTTGAGCTTGTTTGGGCTTCCTTATCGTTTCTTAAGTCGCTCATCTGTCCACCCAAATCAACTACAAGACCAGAGAGAAAGAACAGCATCTCACACTGCAGCTACATAGCTCACAAAACCTTGTTCACACTGGCTGCTATTGCTTGGAAAGATAACAGTCTGGCTGTGGAAATAAAACTCTAGTGGACACCACTCTGACAAAGGTTGCTCCCATCTTAGAGGGTCTAAAGCCAATGGGAAACTGCTGCTTCTCCTTACCCATGACATGGAAACTGTATGCAAGATGTTACTGAGACACTGAGACATGAACTCAGCAGTGACATTGGCAGGAGTAAAGAAAGGTGTGTCCCACTGCAATTCAATCCCCAGACTCTCAAGACATAGGAAGGTACAGGAGATGTGAAGCCCACATCTCCCAAATGAGACCTTAAATTTTCCCACTGTGGTCGCCACCATTCTACCGTGTCAGCAGTGACATGGAGCTGCACTACCCTCCCCACACTCTGTGTGTCTACCCAGCAGTAACAGGTTTACTTCTCATTTCACAGGCTGGCCATGACCACCCTCTGTGGGAGCCACATCTTCTCTCAGACATAAATCAAGTTCTTCTCCACAGTCTCTATCTTCCTTATAGTTAGTTCTTCCATGACAATCAGTGAGTATCAAATCCATTAGTGAATTTGAACTGCAAAGCTAAAAACAGGAAACTGAGAACACTCAGAGGACAGATGTGTCCGAAGCTAGAAACACCAAAACATAGGAGAAGTCAATTATGCCATTCTATATTCCCTCCACTCTCAAATTAATAGTAGAGAAGTCTTGCTGACCAGAGTTCATGTGTGTGTGTGTGTGTGTGTGTGTGTGTGTGTGTGTGTGTGTGTGTGTGGTTTGTTGCTGTAGATTGAACCTAGGACCTTACGAATGGTAGGCAAGCACTCTACCACTAGGCTACATCATCAGCCCACAACCAAGATTTTTCATATGAACAAACTTTATGCCCTAAGACAAAGCTAAGACGAAGAAAATAGAGAAATCTCTAGCATGCAAAAGACCCATGTCTGACTCAAATTAATACAAAAGGGCAGCTGCAGGGAAGTCTTGATCACCTTTTCATCCTCCCATTGAAAGTTACAGCAACATCAGACTTGCCTGACAGAAAGAGCTGGTTCAGGTGTCTCCTGAGATGCTCTCTGGTTCTGGGATCTGAGGTTCAACATGTGGTAATACATGATGGAAGTGAGGGAGAATGGGCTGCTACTGGCAGCGGGGAAGCCTGTGGCTGAGCATCCTACAATGCACAGGCCAGAAGCCATTAATAAAGGGGCATCTGGCTCAAGTGTAACAGGGCTGAGGCTGAGACTCCCTAGTTTAGCAAGAAGGATTTGGAGCAAAGTTAAGTGCATCAATTCTAATATCCCTTCTGTCCCTAAAAGGGCTGGAATCATTAGTAAAGAAATATACTAGAAGTAGACAGTAGGACAGAATCTCACAGTTCAAGCCAATGAAGAGAACCATAGAGGTACCTTAAAGTCGAGGCTTGCATGCCAAGGAAAACCCTGGAGGCTGAGTCACAGTATCTCTCCCTAGGAGTTGGAGAAGCTTACTGTGTGTGAGCAAAGGAGAACCATCAGCACACAGTACCACCCTACATGGAAGATTGAGAGCAGAAGCTGAGAGAGGTGGAAAGCAGCCAGGAAACCCAACTCAATGCCCAGGGGTCTCCATTGGTAGTCAGCATTCTACACTAGCGGAGCCAAGGACAAATGCAAGCACAGCTGTGCTAACCAGAAGCCTGCCAGTGGGGAGCAGAGAGCGTTTTCTGGAGGAGGACCCCTCTCTGCGCCATGGGACTTCATTTCTGCTCTCCCTTCATTGAGAGCCTTCTTCCACATCTAGCTGGTTGTTCCTGAGTAGGGTCGGGACACTGCCAGTCCATGTACTTAAGAGCATCTGGGTTTGGGAAACTTGGTAACTTAACAGGATAAACTACCAAAAGGAATCCTCACTGTTACCCCTCGGGATGTCGGGGTTCTTCACACCGTCTCTCTATCCCTCTGGGTCCCTCCAAGCATCAGCTTAGAAAGGGAGCCCGTAACCCAGAGAAGCAGGGGGATGGCTCTAACTGTGGGTGGGCCTGCAAGGATCCTGGCAAAGTGACTACATTTTAGAGCTGCCACAGCACTGGAATAGCTTTCTTCTCATGCAACCATAAGTAAGTAGAAAATAAAATTTAACAATTTATGGACTGTGAAAGAATTCTATATAATGAGAGAAAGAGTAAGTGTGATTTTTTTAAGAATTTATTTATTTTGACTTTGGTGCACAGGTATTTCACATGCATGTATGGCTGTGTACCACATGCACACCTGGTACCTGCAGCAGTCAGAGAGAGCATCAGGTCCATGGAAACTTCAGAGAATTTGGGGCCACTCTAGGAATTGAACCAGGTCCTGTGCAAGGACAGTCAATGTTCTTAGCCACTGAGTCATCTTTTCGGCCCTAGAGGCGATGTGTTTTTAATAGACAAAAACATTGGGAGAAAAGATGTATTTGCTATTTTTTTAAACTTAAAAAGTTCTATATTTCATAACAAAATCTATACAAAACCTTGATTTTGACACACAAACGGTAACTAGATGTTACAGTTTGCTCAGGAACTATAACAGAAGTTTGTCTTTAGTTTAAGGACAGACGAGGCTCCACAGTGAATGCTAGACCAAGAGGATGGAACAAAGAGAAACAGACTGGGAGGAGGAGGAGGAGGAGGAGAGGAGGAGGAGGAGGAGGAGGAGGAGGAGGAAAAAGAAGAGTGGGAGGAGGGGGAGAACAGTCGCCGAGTTGAGGAAAGCAGGATTTAATCTGTCTTTAAAAGAGCAGACTTAAGTACACTTGAGCCTGTGAAACTTTTCACTGACTAAAGGCACTGCAGAGCTGAGTCCAGTGCCCAGGATCCACACGGTGAGAGGAGAGCGCTAACTCCTGTGAGTGCCTCTCTGGCATGTGAACACCCATATACACCTGCATACTGCGACCCTTTAATGAAGCTCCTCATGTTCTGCTGACCCTAACCATAACATTATTTTTGTTGCTACTTCATAGCTGTAATTTTGCTACTGTTATGAATCATAATGTAAATACTTTTGATGACGGATGTTGGGGGGTCAGGACCCACAGGTTGAGAACCGCTGGTCTATACGGCTAACAAAAGCAACCCAGCATGGGTAGTTGATGCTCTTTCACAAAAGAACAGAAAGTAATACTGCAAAATAATAATAAAATAGGAAATTCAAGGGATAGAAAAAGAATTGCCTTGACTTGACTTATAGACTTACAGACTATGGGGGGAAAAAAAACAAAAAACAAAAAGCAAAAAACAAACAAAAAAAACCCTCTAGGGCTAGGTCCTAAAAGCACCACATGCTGCCTAAGTATAGGGGGGACTCTTAATCCTAGCACTCAGAAGGCCGAAGCGGACAAAGCACACATTGGGCCATCCTGAGCTGCAGAGCAAGATCCTGTATCAAACAGCCAAAAGAGAACGCTCTATGTTTCTGTTAGAACATTCTCTTGGAAGCCTGCCACCGTGCCCGAGAAAGTCAGGCAGCCAAACAGAGAGGCCACGTGTACGTGTTCTAGCTGATTTCTGTAATGAGGGCCCCAGACATCACCTGTGTCAAACATTGGACACCTGAGTGACCCTTCAGCCTAAACTACTGAGTCACCTCTCACCTTCAAGCCACTCCAAGTGATACTGGGTAATATGAGCTATCCTCACCAAGTCCTGACCAACACGGAAGTTCATAAGCAAACTAACGATTGTTGCTGTTCTGAGCCACTAAGTTTCTGAGGGTTTTATTATGCAACAACAGATACCTTGAAAACCAACCAAAGAATTCCTATCTAAAGAGGAGGAGGATGTGGTGACTTGCTATGGCTGCCTGGGAACCGAGATGGGAGGTAGGGGGGAAGGGCAAACAGAAAGTTGAGGTTCTATCCTCCCTTCACAGTATCAAGAAATTGTCCTGAACTCTGAGGACACTAAATCTTCAAAGTATGTTCCCAAAATACCACTGTGGTCATCTAAGTCACCCTCAGGCAATCACCAACTAGCTTTGGAAAAGTTTCCTATGCGAGCACTCCAATGCAAGATGTTGCAGCTCTTCGTGTGGCGGATGAGGGCATCATTCCATGTTTACAGCTTGGCTTCGAGAATTATTTTCCAAGGGTCACTTAGAAGGGATTAACAGGGAAGATTTGCCTAAAAACCATCTTGGAGCTGTGACAACTACAATTCCTAAGGTGTTTCAGGGAGAAGAAGATCCCTGATTTTTTTCTCTTAGCTACTGATGTTCTTTTACTCCTTGTGGTCCCTAAAGCCTAGCTTCAGGAGCTCCTGGGGCAGCACAGTCTCAAAAGATAAACCCTGGGAAGCCTCAGGAGAGCCACTGGACCCTCTTCTAGGCCCTTCAGCCCTGATTGCATGCAGGCTGATCCCTCTCTGGTTTACTCCCAGGGAAACCTGAGACATCTGTTGAAGTGGTACCATGTGGCAGGTCTGGGGTGGGTACTGCATGAAGCAGGGAAAAGAGAATCACCTAGCAGACGGTTCACTCTGGGAAACAACATGGAGAATCTTATAAAAGCTGAAATAGCACACCATATGCCCCAGTAATCTCACTAGTGACTATAGAACTAAAGAAAATGAAATCAGAGAGTATCAAAGAGATACATACATCCCCTTGGTTATTGTGGTGCCATTCACAATAGCCAAAATATAAAATCAACATGGGTGCCCATCGGTGCACAAGTGAATAAACCAAGATGCAGTACAGGTGCACAATGGGCAACTATTCATCCACTAAAAAGTAAATGTTGTCATTTGTGTCAAGGGAGAGCTGTAAGCCATCCTGTTAAATTTACTAAGCCAGGCACAAAGGACAGGCACTGCATGTTCTCATTTGTGAAAACTAAAAGATCCATGATATAGTAGAGAGTGGAATATTGACAAGAGAAACTGAGAAGGGGAAAAAGAATTGCATAAGGAGGTTTAGGAAGAAGACACCAAACACAGCTAATAGAAAGAAATGGTTCTGGTGCCCTATTGACAAGGCTAACATGGCCTATAACCTGTGAAATATTTCAGTAACAAGAGACCTTCAGCACATAGAGATGATTCATGCCTGAGTACATGGAAATGCTAGCTGCCTTGACTTGTTCATTATTCTTCATGTGCCTGTATTGAGCTGTTAAGTTATACTTCACAAACATTTACAAACACTACGTGTCAACACAAACAAATAGCAGGGACTGATGATACACAGCTGTAATCCCAGCACTCAGGAGGCAGAAGTAAGAGGATCAGAAGTTCAAGGTCAGCCTGGGATACTTAGCATCAAAAAATCAAAACAATAAAAATGGGTGAGCTTGTATCGATCGAGTATTGATAGTCCCCAGCTTGCTGATAGTTTGACCTATAAATTTTTTTTCAATTTTGCAATGATGTGAAAGAACGACACATTCTGTAAAACACCGCATAGTTGGACCCCTAACCCCTACATCATCGTCCTTAGAAGACATGGGCATCTCAGAAGAAGTTAGAAGATGCCAAACAATTCCATTATGTAGAGGAAAAAGTAATTTTAAAAAATCTGATAGAAACAATAGCACAGAATAGCTGTGGAGCAGACACATAACGCTCTTCACTCCAATCTACAAAATAGGAAGCACTTGACTAACACAAGCTAAATGTGGAAACAAAATAAGACCTCACAGTTGCAGAGGAAAGCTGGGGATTGCTTTCCACTGCCTAACAACAGAGGCTGAAGTAGGAGATATCATGAGATGGGCGTTCATTTGGCTCACACATTTCTTACATGCGAGATGGAGGCAGTCAAGGGCAGCTATGCCTTGACAGTCTCACCAGGATCCACATGGCTATCTTTCTCTATGATCCGAAACACAAGGTTCCTTCCTCAAAGTTCTCTCATTTCAGTTCATAATCTTACTAGTGGACATTAAGTACACAGAATAATGAGTGTCCTGATGATGCTTCATGATGACGTGTCTACAGTATACTTCAGTTATATTTGCCCACCTCTGTTACTATCTCTTGTCCCCTCCATCCCACTAGCACCCTGAAGCTTGCACTATAATCCAAGATGGTTTCTATAACACCAGCCATTACATCCATAGTTGAGGAATGGGGAAATCTGCAATCTCTGACTTTATGTCCTTTTAAAATGCTTTCCCAGAATTCCCACTCAACAGCTTCTTAATGTTTCACCGGCTAGAACTAGATCACATGACAACTTCCAGCAACAAGCCATTAGGAAGTGATCTCATTACTGAGCCCATTGACATCCAAATGAAATCAGAGTTCCAGAAGTAAATCAAAAGAAGTCCCGGATATTGGTTAGACAACTAGCAATCTGACCATGGAAAAGGACTAAATTTTATTATATACCAGCTCCCTGCCAGATACTTCTCATAAATTTCTCACTTAATCCTAATAATAAACCAGAAAGGTTTCAAAGTAATCATTACATTTACAGATAAGGAAATGGGATCGAACAGAATACCCAGAACCACCCCTCATATGGAGCAGATTTAAGCCAGACCTGAGTTTAGAATGTGAACTCTCTCCACCATACTGTTTCCTCAAAGGAAAAACACTTTGTGACCGTTTCCAGCACTGTGTGTGTCTTTAAAACTCCTGTTGTGTTATAGTGCTTCTATATTCTCTAGAGAGCATATGGGATTGACTTTGGTTACTTTTGTGAAGTCTGCGACATTAAAACTGTGGGTCATTTTAGTTGGTCCAGCAAAAGCAAGCACTGAGTGCACACAGAGATCCCCGTGACAGACAAGCCCCTGTTTGAACAGCATTTCCTGGCCCCTCTCCCCCAGCAGCTTAGGATAAACAGACTCCAAAGGTCATTTCTGCAGAAAGCTGTTCCTGGCTGAGCACACCAGACAGAATGCTCCAGCCCCTGCCCTGCAGCCTTCGCCATTGATTGTTGACGTTAGTTTTCTTTTGTTTTGTTTTGTTGAAAGAGAGAGAGAGAGAAGAGAGAGAGAGAGAGAGAGAGAGAGAGAGAGAGAGAGAAAGGAAAGAAAGAAAGAAAGAAAGAAAGGAAGGAAGGAAGGAAGGAAGGAAGGAAAGAAAGAAAGAAAGAAAGAAAGAAAGAAAGAAAGAAAGAAAGAAAGAAAGAAAGAAAGAAAGAAAGAAAGAAAGAAAGTGTTCTTCCTGTTTCCTCTCCTGATTCATTCCTGAAAGGATAATGTGGCCACAAGCACAAAGGAGCCTTGTCCGAATCCGACTGGCATCCTTGGCTCCACTCCAGAAACCTAAGTGTTGGAAGACTGGATGAGGTGCAAAGCTAGGAAGGAAACACAAATCTCCCATTAGCTGCAAACAAGCTCCTCAACTCTGCTCAAGAGTCCTTGCAATTTGCTTCCCTGCCCGAGGGAGAAGCCAGTTCTGATTTGCATAAACAGGGCATAAATGGCTATTGTAGCACTTTCTTCCTACAATGTGACCCATTATAAGGCACATAGACAGAGCCCTGTAGGGCCCTCCATGCTGTGGATCCCCACCTTGTTTATAGGCATCTGCTGCCTCTCCAGGATGCTCAAGTGTCCCCGCACACTTGTTCCTGACAGCATTATTTTCTTTAGAAAACCAAGCCTGCTGGGTCATGGCAGTGCACATCTTTAATCTCAGCCCTCAGGAAGCAGAGGCAGGCAGATCTCTGTGAGTTTGAGGTCAGCCTGGTCTACAGAGTGAGTCCAAGACAGCCAGGGCTCATTATACAGAGAAAACCAAAAATCAAAAAATAAGGAGGAGGAGAAGGAAGAGGAGGGAGAGGAGGAGGAAGATCCAAGCTTTCATTCCACTTCACAGATGCCACACTTCAGCTGATTGTAAATAGATCCTAAGAACTGATTTCAACAGGTAAGGGAATGGCGACTGACCAGGTGACTGAAAGATGTCACTTTCATCTTAACACGGTGATTGGATTCTAGCTGTCTTTAATACACTTCACTTGGCTCTCTGAAGGGCAGGTTTAATGGCTTAAGAAAGAAATGTCGTGTGGGCATTCCTAAAGCACAGAATACTTGAGGGTGGTTGGGTGAAGGAGGCAAAAGAGGCATGAGAGAACATATATCTGCCATTGAGAGAAAGAACCACCTGGCAATGGGGACTGGAGAGCTGGCTCAGTGGTTAAGGGTGCTTGATGCTCTCGCAGAGGAACAGTGTTTCAGTGGCTTACAATAGCCTGTGACCCCAGCTCCATGGAATCCAATTGTCCTCTCTGGCCTTCATAGACACACGCTCACATTCATGTACACACAACACATAATTTAAAAAGAAAGAAAAAAGAAACCTCTGTTGAAGAAGAAAGAATTGGCAAACCTAGGCCCTGTGTCTGCCCTGACATAGCATCCCTCCACCCAACACAGCAGTGAAGCTTTGGTGAGGTTGTATTTATACCAAAGGCTCCATGAAGTAAGACTGGAGAGCAAACTAAACAGAAGTAGCAGAGCAAGTCATTTCAGGTCCATTACATCGTGATAACAGGTGGTTTAGGTTCTTGCTGACTAGGCTGGGGGCTTGTCAGAGGGAGAATCAGGGTAGAACAAGTTCTGAAAGATGACATGATGTCAGAGGGATTTCAGAACCTGTACTGAGGTCCCTCATAATCTCAGTGGTGCTCTTAGACCCAGTAACAGGGGTTCTGGCTTAGACACCCAACCATGGCAATGGCTACTTTCAGTGGAGCAAGAAGTTTGCATGGCCAAGGTAAGCTCACTTCTTTGCGTGCTTTCTTCCAGGTGTTTCTTCATAAGAATTTACCAATGGCTAGTGTGGTTCCCTTCAACCCAAGTGGTAGCTTTGGAAGGTGAGGACGTGACTTGTTTGTGAGGACACACAGTCCCTCTTGATGCTGGTTAGTATTCACATTTGGAAGGAGAACTGATGGACCCACTCTCATACAACAACATTGCTATATGAGTGCTATGAAGATTTGAAAGTTTCACAAGTAAAGCCAGTCTTCCAACTCATTATTAGAATATATTTATCAAAAAGGAAAGGTAGAAGGTTCCCTATCTAACACTATACAGTTTGACCTACAGTAGTTACTCACAGGATATGTGACTATCCTTATGCTTGTTTTGGATCCCATGAGTTAGAGAGTGTTTGAATATCCTTGGCCCAGGGAGTGGCACTATAGGAGGTGTGGCCTTGTTGGAGTAGGAGTGGCCTTTTTATAGGAAATGTGTTACTGGGTAGGCGGGCTTTGAGGGGCCATGTGCTCAAGCTCTGCCCAGTGCAGAAGAGTCAATCTCTTCCTGGCTGCCTTCAGTATAATTTGTAGAAATCTTAGCTCCTTCTCCAGCATGCTGTCATTTTTCCTGCCATGATGATAATGGACTGAACCTCCAGCCCTAATTAAATATTGTCCCTTATATAAAAGTTGCATTGGTCATGGGATCTTTTCACATCAATAAAACTCTAAGATTGAGAGTGAGCCACGGGATTTCATGTTCATTCAAGTAACTGGGAAATTTAAGAAGTACAGAGGGGAGCACGTGTGCAGTGGTGGAAGTGTTAGCAGCGGCTGCAGCAAAGCGTTTGGTTCGATGTCTCACACCATTTTGCTGGTACAGCCTACTGAGAGGCCAGAAGGCAGGCCTTACGCTGACTATGAGTCTGTGAATGAGTGCATGGAAGGTGTTTGTAAAATGTATGAAGGACATCTGAAGAGAATGAACCCCAACAGCCCTTCCATCACATATGATATCAGTTGTTTGATTTAACGATCAAAGACTGGATCAAAGAGAAGATCTAACTGCTCCTCCATTGACAAGCCCAACAGGCTGGGAAGTAATTGAGTCGGAAGCATTAGGGGCTGGGGGTGGACTTGGAAATGGTTCATACATTGTGCTGTAGGGAACCTTTTGTATGAGAGCGATCCTGCTTCAGCTTTGTTACTCTCAAGTCAAGACTGAATGTCTGACGTGAACCGTGAACGATCTTTTCACTCTGAAGCCACCTTTGCCCCTTTGCTCCTTTACTTTTGATTTTTTTACTTAAACAATTTTATGATAATTCAGATAAAAAAGCATTTTTGCCATTTAAGGTTGGTTCCAGTCCTTGAAACTGTCCGAGTCTACTTTATAGCAGTGAGCACGCTAACCCTCCATGGCAGGTGGGGTGAAGACAAGGTTAGTTATACCCTCTGGGAAAGTCTTAGTGAAAAATAAAGAAATGTTCTGTAGTTGTAAAAGGAAAAAGAAGGAGGAGGAGAAAGAGGAGGAAGAGGAGGAGGAGGAGGAGGGAGAGGGGGAGAGGGAGGGAGGAAGGGAGCAAGGGAGGGAGAGGAGGGAGGGAGGGGGGGGAGGGAGGGAGGGAGGGAGGGAGGGAGGGAGGAGGGAGGGAGGGGGAGGGGCTGAACATCTACATTCTGTCAGGAGTGATTTGGGACCATGCCATCAGTCATGTGGACTCTTTGGGCCTCTAAGACTTGTAAAGCCTGTCTGTTGTGCTAGAAGTTGTATTCAGTATAACACTTGATAAACAAGAGAATCAGGACTTGATTCACCAACAGGGAGACATAAGAGAAGAGTTTTGCCAGTGTTGCATAGGACTTAAAGCAGAAGGAACCCCACTGTCCTCTTTTGAATCAGACTTTCTCACTAAGAACCAGCAAGATGGCTCAGCAGGTAAAGATGCTTGCCACCAAGCCTAAGTTCTATCCCTAAGACTCACTTGGTATGAAGAGAAAACACTTATACAATATGTCCTCTGACTCCCATGTACCTACCAGAGCGTGAATACAACCATTCACATGCACACTCACACATGCACACACAAGCCCACACACATACACACAGACATACTGGGAGAATAAACCTAGTATATTTTTTATTATTTAAAAAGAAAAAGTATTTTTCGCAAAGTCCTGAATTTTAAAAAAAACAAAAACCTTCACAGACCTCTGATTAGGGAAGTGTTTACACTCCAGAGGTCACATGACCACATTTTTTCTGTGATTAGCACACAGTTTCTCAGATAGGTGTTATTTACATTATAGAAACTAGGTCCAGAATCAATATGGATTGTTTATACCTTATCTCACCCCAGAAAGGAAAAACAATAAAGAACACGGTAAGCCATGCCAGAGAGGCTAGAGGTGCACTCGCTCATGTCTGGTGCAAAAGAAGCACAGCCCCAGGACAGCATCCATCAGACTTTATGTAGAAGCCAGTTGTCCCAACTTGAGGAACTAGATCAGAAAGATAGCACTGTAGGAAGGTAAGGCTGGGAAATGATTTTGTTTTCCTTGCTGTCTGCTTACATCACAACTAGGGAAGACAGCAGGAAGCTAAGACCCAGTCAAATTTGTGTAAGTCTATGACTTCCATGAAAAAAACAAACTTGATCCTAGTTGAGCTGTAATCTCTTGTCTTTCAGTTGTAAGATGCACATAGAACAATATAAAGAACGACTCAAAACAGATATGAATCATATGAAATGAGCACGCACATGAAGCTAACTGAAGTCAGGCGGCATGTACAATGGAGAAGCGGTCGGTTGAATCAAACAAAACCAGACTGACCACTGATGTGGAAAAGTTGATGAAATAAAATAGCAGAGTGGGGCGTGAAAAAAAAAAAGAGCCTTCTTGCTATATTTAGGGTGATAAGGGATTAAAAATAAAATAAAAAATACTGAACTTGAGTAAATGGGTAGATTATTTCAACAGAAATAAAGAAACCTGAGAGGCCCTGGAAAGGATACATTAGATCTAGGTTCAAAGTGATGCTCTCCAGTAGAAACTGGAGAGTCAAGGCAAATGTATACTATCATTCTGATCAATCAGCACAAAAGGGGTGACTGCCAAGGCATCAGCAGTCAGGAGCATGTGAGCATTATTTTAAGGACAAGAGAAAACCAACTGCACATACCAGCAGTGGCAGGTCAGAGGCCCACATTTACTCCAGGGTATGCCAGAAGAAACAGGTGACCTCACAGTCACAGGCAAGTGCCAAACAAGCCTCATGGTCCTCTGTGTCAATAACCTACTATCAGAGCTGATTAGACATGAGTATCTAGAACACGCCTGGACTTTCTCAGAGAAAAGAGTAACAGAAACACAAGCTATTGTGATAAGCCGTACACGCATACAGAACAAAGGTTGGCCAGCGCAGTTCCAAAAGTGAAGGTTGATCTTGATGGGAAATGACTCACCGATCCCCATAGACCTATTGAAATCCACGTTTCATAGACCTGAGTACAATAGACCATCAACATGAATCTGAGACACAGGAAACCTGATTATGAACATAGCTCTGCCATTCTCTTTAGGGAACCCCTCAGCTTCTGGGGCTCATTTTCTTAACTGAAGAAAGAAACAAAATCTCCATGACCTATCATACAAGCGGTTAGGGGATAAAGCTGCTTTTTGAATTAGCGGTCTCTGCAATACATATCTGTTCCTTCGGTTATACCCCTGAGGCAAATAAAATTGCCGTGTCATTGGTCTCAGAAATTTGAAATGTTAATTAGTTTAAGACTTCTGGCCCATTATTTTGCATGAAAGTTGTATGGAAGTCCACTGTCTAAAACACAGAGAGGAATTCACATAGTCACAAGCTGAGGGGCTGCTACTCCTACTCCTTGGAGGAGGACGTCACAAACAAAGGAGCTCTTTACATTTGATTAATTTACTGTGTGCATCTACTCTTACAACTCGTGATACACACACCAGTGAAATATTAGAAGAATCACAGAAATTGCATAGAATCTTCCCTCTAAGCAGGAAATGTTAAAATTTTTAAATCTGATTACAGTACATGAGAAAATCAGGTTGGCACTGGCTAGGAGGTAGTTTCCTCCCTGATAACTAGCTTTCATAGTCTGAAAGGTGCTATGCAGGTTGCTGGGGGCTAATAGTTGTGATGGTTTGAATATGCTTGGCCCAGGGAATGGCACTGTTAGAAGGTGTGGCCTTGTCAGAGTAGGTGTAGCCTTGCAGGAGGAAGTGTGTCATTGTGGGCATGAGCTTTAAGACCTTTCTCCTAGCTGCCCAAAGTCAGTCTTCTCCTAGTGGCCTTTAGATGAAGATGTAGAACTCTCAGCTCCTCCTGTACCATGCCTGCTTGGATGTTGCCATGCTCTTGCCTTGATAATAATGGACTGAACCTGTAAGCCAGCCCCAATTAAGTGTTGTCTTATGAGAGTTGCTTTGGTCATGGTGTCTGTTCACAGCAGCAAAACTTTAATACAACAGTCTTAGCTTATTGTGAAGCCTGTGAACTATAATGCCAGTTGATGTAGCAACATATGCCCATGGGTATAATACTGACACAAATGTTGTGGAGGTAACCAACAACTTTCTGCTTGGAAGTAAAGCCTGAGCCACAGAAGGAAATTCATACCCCGTACTTAAAATCTGGCCAAGAACCTCATGTTGAGGAGTTTCATAAATGCCAGGAGTAAGCTTATTGTTATTATTTTTTCTGACTGCCTTCTAGATCCATGTATCTCTCTACTCATAGATTATCATTGCTGTCAGACTTCATCAGTGATTGTGGGGTGGTGGGCAGCAGTGAATGATTGTTAGCACAGAAACTCACAGCTGGTCAAAATATGAGAGCATCAGTGGAGTGCTAAGCCACAAAAAAAAAAAAAAATGACATCTATATCATACTCCTCCCCTCCAGGTTCAAAGACTATCAAGGAAGAGAGAACAGAAAGAATATAAGGGCCAGAGAAAACCAGTATCGAACTCCCAACAACCTAGATGTCTGCACAAGATCAAGTCAGCTAACATTTCAGCATGTGAAGAGGGGGAGTTCATGAGCCCCACCTCTAGTTATGAAGCTACTGACAATTGATGGGCTTCTGGGAGAGGGAGAGCCAGTTTTCTTTAAGTATATGGTCTGTTGGGCTCCCTCTCATAAATGGCCCCACACCATGAATACATGGGCAGCAAAACTGGACTAGGCAGGTTACTTAAAAATATAATAAAGAAATAAGAAAGGAAAGGAAAGGAAAGGAAAGGAAAGGAAAGGAAAGGAAAGGAAAGGAAAGGAAAGGAAAGGAAAGGAAAGGAAAGGAAAGGAAAGGAAAGGAAAGGAAAGGAAAGGAAAGGAAAGGAGAAAGGGAAAGGTAGGAAGGGAGAGAGAGTGAGGAAGAAGGAAGGAAGGAAGGAAGGAAGGAAGGAAGGAAGGACAAAAGGAAGAAAAGAAGGGAAGAAGGGAGAGAGGAGGGGGAGGAAAGAGAGAGAGAAAACTAGGACTCAAAGTGGGCAGAGTGGAGGTGGGGGTGGCTCTAGGAAAAATTGAGGAAGAAGTATGAGGAAGTGAATGTCTTCAAAATGTCTTGTATGCATGTATGAAATCCTCTAAGGTTTAATAAAATATTATTTTTTAAATATTTTAACATTTCCACTCAAATTTTGGTGCTATAAAACACCTATCCACAGGGAAGGAAAGAAATCTGATTTTTATAAGCATATTTTGTATCTGTTCTTTGATAATTTCACACATACATACAATGTATCCTGATCATACCCATCTTCAACTCCTACCCATGACACCAGATTCCTCCTCCCAAAACATCTTCCTCCCACATTCATGTGCACATGGGTACCGGGCCATTCACTGAGGTTGGGCACCCTACCACCTAATTCATCCACAAAGAAAAAATGATACTCTCCCCCAACTCCCCCCAGCAGCCACCAAATGCCAATAGATCCTTAGTAACAGTGAGGCCTGGTAAGCCCCTCCTAGATCCACGAGGGAATGTTGACACACCCAATCTTTCACACGTCTTGTGCAGTCAACCACAGTTCCTGTGATTCTGTGAGTGCCACAGCCGTAAGTGAGGAACATAGCACATCTCATCATGCCTCCTGAAACTCTGGCTTTTCCATTCCTTCTGCCCCCTCTTCAGCCATGTTCTCTGAGCCGTGGGGCACATAAGTAACATAGATGTCTCATGAGCTTGTTTTCAGTGTCTTGACCATTTAAGAGTCTCTGCATTAACCCCTACTCTCGGTCAAAAACTAAAAAAAAAAAAAAAAAAAAAAGCTTTTCTGATTAAAGTTGAGAGCAATGCTAACCTGTAGTTGTAAATACAAAGCAGACTGTTTGGCATGTCAACTCATTTAGCAAAATAACAGAAATATAGTTTCTTAATGACGATATTTGGTAACTAGAAAAAAGAAAATAGAAAAATAAAGACTTCTTTAAAGTTTAAAGAGTTGATAGCTTTTCTATCTAGAAAACAGCAAGAGAAACTTGAAGGTAAAGCAAGTTGGGAGAAATGTAGAAATCAGACTAGACGAATATTCTTCTTCCCATTGACAATTCTCTGATTCATAAACACACCTTTTCAGCTGAGTTGCAATGCTTTAGACAAATAAAAAAAAACTGTGGCTTCAAAATTCATACTTTAAGAATATAACCATGCGCGCTAATATTCAATATACACAAAGAACTCAAGAAATTAGACTTGAGACAACCAAATAAGCCTATTAAAAAATGGGGTACAGAGATAAACAAAGAATTCTCAACTGAGGAAATGCGAATGGCCGAGAAGCACCTAAAGAAATGTTCAGCATCCTTGGTCATCAGGGAAATGCAAATCAAAACAACCCTGAGATTCCACCTCACACCAGTCAGAATGGCTAAGATCAAAAACCTAGGTGATAATAGATGCTG
Source organism: Mastomys natalensis (assembly GCA_021653895.1). NCBI lineage: Eukaryota > Metazoa > Chordata > Mammalia > Rodentia > Muridae > Mastomys > Mastomys natalensis. The sequence continues at coordinate 453,242 of JAJTUV010001205.1, forward strand.
ACAAGGATGTGGAGAAAGAGGAACACTCCTCCATTGTTAGTGGGATTGCAAGATGGTGCAACCACTCTGGAAATCAGTCTGGTGGTTCCTCAGAAAATTGGACATAGCATTACCTGAGGACCCAACTATACCACTCCTGGGCATATACCCAGAAAATGCTCTAACATATAACAAGGACATATGCTCCACTATGTTCATAGCAGCTTTATTTATAATAGCCAGAAACTGGAAAGAACCCAGATGTCCTTCAACAGAGGAATAGATACCAAAAAATGTGGTACATTTACACAATGGAGTATTACTCAGCTATTAAAAACAATGAATTTGATAAATTCTTAGGTAAATGCATGGAACTAGAAAATATCATCTTGAGTGAGGTAACCCAATCACAAAAGAACACACATGGTGTTCACTCACTGATTATTGCATATTAGCCCAGAAGCTTGAAATACCCAAGATTCAACTCACAGACCACACGAAGCTCATGAAGAAGGAAGATCAAGTGTGGGTGCTCCGGTCCTTCTTAAAAGGAGTTACAAAATACTCAAGGGAGTAAATATAGAGACAAAGTGTGGGACAGAAACTGAAGGAGGGGCTGTCTGGAGACCATTCCACCTGGGTATCCATCTCATGTGCAGTTATGAAAGGTAGACGCTGATGTAGATATCAGGAAGTGCATGCTGACAGGAGCCTGATATAGCTGTGTCCTTAGAGGTCTGCCAGAGCTTGACATATTCAGAGGCAGATGCTCACAGCTAACCATTGAACTGATCATAGGGTTTCCAATGTAGGAGTTAGAGAGAAGACTAAAGGAGCTGAAAGGGTTTGTGGCCCATGAGGAAAGCAACAATACCAACCAACCAGAGCTCCCAGGGTCTAAACCACCAGCCTAGGAGCACACAGGGAGGGACCCATGGTTCTAGCTGTATATGTAAGGGAGGATGGCCCTTTCGGGCATAGGTGGGAGAGGAGATCCTTGGTTTCATGAAGGCTGGACGCCCTGTTTGGGGGAATTCAAGGGTGGGGAAGTGGGAGTAGGGGGGTAGGTGGGAGCACATTCTCATAGAAGCAGGAGGAGGGGGGATGGGATAGGGGCTTCCTGGGTGGGGGTGGGGGAATGGGGTAAGGGGATAACATCTGAAATGTAAATAAAATATCCAATAAAAATAAAAAAGAAACAAGGTGTTATATAGCTCAGGTCAGCTTCAGACTTGCTATTCAGCTCTAGATGACTTTGATTAAAAAGAAAAAAAAACAATTTAAAAAAAAAAAAAAAAGAATATGACCATGCAAAAGCGTAAGTTCAGATTAGGTTCACAAAGTGGAGAGTAAATGGCCTTCATTTGACCTTCTTGGAGGTGCCCCAGCTGAATGTGTTCAAATGCATCTCTGCTCCGCTGTATGTAAACTGCCTTCCTACCCCCTCAAAATAACACTTCAGAGTTCAGAAAAGTAGATAATTCACTCCAAACCAGAATATCTAGGGATTAATTAGTAAAGTATATTTTTATATCCAGATGTGCCAGTCCAAGGATTATCTTAAACCCCTCATTCTCAGTCTGGCTCTTTCTGTATGACAAGAACATGACAAGACAGTGTGTGCCCACTCCCTTCTCCTCCATGTGTACAAGGAAACAGCTTCATGAGATTCTCTGTCTTACAAGATGGCTTGAATCCCTCTGTGAACTGGACCTTGAGCCAAGGACAACCTGCTACAGGCTCATCACTGTGTAGTACAGATGCCTCCTGCTTCTTACAGAATGTGGACCCCAACAAAAGTAAGCCAATACCCACCTCCTCCCAAAAGTCCGTCACCTGCTAACCTGTCCTTGTCCTTCTTGCTGGGTTTTTGCAGTCTTCTTGTTATTATTATTATTATTGCTGTTTATTATAGTTTCTCCAAGCTCAAGTATAGCCGATGTTTCCATGGGCCTACTCATAAAATGACCTCACAGTTGTGTTTGCTAAGTCTGCTTGTATTTACTACCTAATTCTACCTTCATCTTTATGCCAGAAGCCTCAGCACCAGGAGGCTTTACAGGCCTAATAAACATTTACATGCAATATTTATTACAATCCATTCCTATTACATCAGGTGCCATTAAGATCAAGACGGAAAAAAAAAAGGCTAGTTCTTTTCCCAGAGCGAGTATTATATGCTATGGCGTGCTTATACTGGGCAAAAGTCAAGCAGATTTGGACTTTTTAAAACCCCTCTCTTCCAGCTCCAATAGAGCCTTTCTAACATAAAAATTCTTAGATCTCTTTACCACTTATAAGTTATGTGAGCCTTTCTCAGTACAAGTGTGAGTCCAGACTATGCTGCTGAAATGCTGAAGGAAAAGTTCCTCTTACTGCAGCCCATCCTTTCCTGGCCGCAGTTGACAGTACACTTGAACAATCACCTTGGCAAGTCTTCTGTCTGACTTCACACAGACACGTTACACGTTTCCCCCATCAACTTGTCTCCAAAAGGGAACTTCTGCTCTGTCTCTCCTTTAGTCTCCACTTCTATAATGGAGAATTTGATAAAGTATAAAAAGAAATACTTGTCTAATGATGTCCTGTACGCTGCTTTCTGGCTTGCATGGTGTTTTCACACACGGTGCCTGATTTCTCTTTTGTATCCTTGCAAACTCTCAGGGAGGAAAATATTATTGGTGATTTCCCAGATGGAGAAACTATTCTGTGTCTCAAGTCACACACTGCTATAAAGAGTCAAATTCATCCAGTTGCTGACAGGCTTAGCGAGCATGCTCTAACAGAGCCTTCTTCCTCGCTCAGTTAGTTATAGAACCATCAGCTTTTGGCTGGGTGCATGACCACCCAGGACAATGGTACTCCAGCGCCCCTTGTGGCTGTAAGTGACCTTGAGCTTCATATGAAAGTGTTTCAGACAAGACACATACAGGCCCCTAAGAAGATTCTGAAGGAAGTATGTAACCTTCCTTCGTCCATTTCTTCTAATTGCTAGCCAAAATGTGGACATGATGATATGAGCAGTCCTAATGGCAGGGTAATAGGCAAAAGGAATTGGGTGCCTGCAGGCCTTATGACCTAAATGGCCAAATGACTGTGTAATACCTATCCAGGCATTAACAGGAGAAAGAACATGACAGTGATGAAAGAGAAAACGTCTCCCTGTGTAACCTACTGTTCTTTTAACTTTTGTAAGAGTTGACCTTAATCTTAACAATTAAGTTTAACTGACAGATAGTTTGACTCCTGCACAACACACTGGAGGAAAACAACTACAAACAGAGGTAGATTTGCTAAAGGTTGTAGAAGATGACCTAGAAAATCAAAATAATTAGGAAATCTGGGTGATATATCTGGGGTATGAAGTGGCCTTTTGATCTGTTAATTTATAAGGAAACTAATTTTTCAAAGTCCTCCTGGCTGCAGAAGTGACTTAACATCCCCCCCATACATACTGACACTTTAAAAAAATGAATGTTCTAGCCTCTTAACATCCGTCTTCACAAAGAAGCAACCTTAGAGGAAAGAACTCATGGAGGATGGAGTTGTAATTTTGATGCTATTTCTAGGAGGCTGTCGAATCTTAATTCTAAAATCCCTGCTCAGGTATCAAATCATGCATTTAAAACCTATGGTTCCATTCACCAATGCAGCCTGGCAAGGGGATCATTACCTTCTACCATTGGTCTTGGCTGGAATTCCGTTCCCACCAGCACTGATGCACACCCGATGAAGAAGACCACCTCAACCTTACCTACTCAAGCTTGATAAAGCTTGAACATCCAAGAAGGTAACTTCCAGCGCTAGACCCACTCTATGACCAGGCTCTGCTCCAAAAAAGCTGGGAAAAACCTGAGGTCTTGGCAAAGACTTGAGAACTCCAGGTGGGAAGCATGCTTCTTGACCAAACACAGCATGACCAGCTGCTCATTGTGATGGACTGAACTGTCAAGCCATAAGCCAACACACACACAAACACACACACATAACACCCATACATACATACACACACACACACACACACACAAACACACACACATACACACATACATGCACACATAATACATATATACACATCCATAAATAATAAACACACCCATACATACATACACACACACAAACACACACACACTCATACATACACACACATACACACTCACACCTTAACTCACACACATACACACATACATACACACATACATATATACACACATATACACACCCATAAATACATAGACACACCCATACATACATACACACACACACAAACACACACATACACACACACTCATACATACACACACATACACACACATACACACACACACCTTAACTCACACACATGCACACACTAGACACCATTCTCTTGAAATATCTTCCATACTCTATACTACATATGCATGTGTGTGTTTGTGTCTGCACGTGTGCAAGTGTGTGGGTGTGCATGTGTGTTTTCTCGCCCTTAATTCTGACTCTCTTGCTGCTCTTACATGAAAACTCAGCTCTCTGTGGCCATGTCCTATCTGTTTGGTTCTTTTCCCATTCTCCTTCATTCTTATCTCTAAATTCCCTCTGTCCCTGGGAGAGTCATTTTTCAATACTGCCAACAATATGCTGTTTTGGAACGCTTCCCTTTAAAACAATTCGCTTTTCTTTTCCTATCATTGCATAAATCCTTGAGGCCATGGATACCTGAGCTAACCTCACACCAAAAAAAAAAAAAAAAAAAAAAAAAGTATAAACGTTAAGGAAATAAATCTGTAATTATGAAAAAAGAGGTCAAGTGGCCAGCTTGTCAGAGGCTGCTGGTTCTTAACATTTAAAAAATCTTCCGCTGGCATCTTTGGTTCCCTGATATTATCTGAAAATAGATAACCAAGGCCCGGGGAAACAAATTGGTGTGGAAGCACTTGCTGCAGACACAGGAGCATCTGATTCTAGATTGATGAGAACGTTGAATGGTCACAATAGCTGCCTGTCATCCCACTTTGGTAGGCCGAGTCAGAGAATACCTGGATGGAGCTGCTTCACAGAGGTGGTTGAATCTGATCCACAAGCTCTGGGTTGGACTAAGAGAACAAGATTGCATCAAAGAACAAGCTTGAAAAGTGATCAAGGACCATTTACAGTATCAACCTTGGGCCTTCACATGTATGGGCATCCATGCGCATGTGCACCTACCCGTACATACACATATAAAGATGTGGGAAATAGGTGTTTACAAGAACCTTCTAGACTATAGACAAAGGAAACATCATTTCACAGGGTTTTAATAGTTAAACTAATGGCAATATTGGGGCATCATTCAGCTTTCTCTGCCATGGCAAAGAAAAGAGATTGCATGTGGCGTGGGTTCCCCTAAAGGTTCACAACTGGGATTTCAAGCCATCAGGGATTCTAGATGTGTGTGACTGGGAGGGTGAATACACACACACAGACACACACACACACACACACACACACACACAACACACGAATTCCTTGAGATATACTAATGTATAAGTGAATTTAATGAAAAACCCAGGCATGAAAAAAAAAACCACTAATGAGTGATCCCCTAAGAGAAAGTAGACAGAGCCAGTGAGAAATTTTATATTTTCTTTTTCTTCTTTTTTTTTATTATTCTTTCTTTTTGCTTATTTTTTGGTGAGGGTATAGGATGTGTTTTGTTATCTTTTGCTTGAGGCACAGAGTCTCATGGAAGCCAGACTGGACTCACAATCCTGATCCATCTCGCCTCATTCACGAGTGCCAAGATTACAAATGGGCCAGCACACTCAGTTCTAGTAACTTTCTTAGAAAGAAGGAACTTGTTCTGATTTTTCTTTTGAATATTATAAAGTGAAGTCATAAGAAAATTGCCTTAGGTATTTTTAAGAGTCCAATTAAGGTTATTTATTAGACATTTTCGTGTGGCTTTATGTTTTTATAAATAAGTTTACATCCATTATATAGATTGTCCTAATTTATATTATATTATTATATTATATTAATTATATTAATCTGAATTTCCAGGGGTTCAGTTAATGAAGATAAGTTTCTTAATCCTACCAACAACAAAAAGCTGGAATTTCTTTTCACATCTCACCCCTACATGCTTTGAAAGTTGGATGTTGGAAAACCTGAGTTCCCAGCAGCCTTTTGCTGGGGCTATAGACATAAACCCAAGTGAGGCTATTAAAATTCAGATTTTACTTTAGGGAACACGGAGGTTGCCAGGAGCACACAGCTTTGGAGCTGTATATGTTTGGGGTTTATTTTTGGTTTTGCTTATTTGCTTCACTTGACAAATTTTAGACAAAGCTAAAAGATCAAGTGCTGGGTATATAGTCGATCTGGTAGATTGCTTTCCTAGCATGCAGGAAAGCCTGGATTCAATCACCAGCATATAATCAATAAAATGTGGGGGTGCCATCCGAGCCCTAAGGAGGCATAGGCAAGGGAGCCATAAGTTCAGAGTCGTCTTCAATGACATAGTGAGTGTCAAGGCTAGTCTGGGTCACATGAGACCTTAGATAAATACATGTCAAAAGGAGATGAAAGAGAAAGACTAAGAAAAGAGAATACAGAACAACTGTTCAGAACAGAGGGAGCTACTTCCAAGTTCACTCTATATGCATGTAGACTTGAGGTCTTGGTTCTTTTATCCTCTTTAATTAAAATGTGTCTACAGGAATCTGTCTCTTTGGACAGACATAAGACTTCACTAATTACAAAGAACAATGAAATACGACTGTGTTCTATGAGATCCAAACACACCGTCATCATGGCTGAGCCGAACAGTCTAGACCACTTATCATGAGAAATCAGCTGGAGAAACTCCTGGAAGGAATAAACCCTACACATGGCGTTAGTCCACCCCAGCTCTCAACACCTCTGCCCTCTCCACTCTCATCATTAGCTCTATGTCCTTTTGCTAATCTGCCCCAAGTCTTGTCCCACATCCAGTTCTTTGAATAATGCTATTGCTTCTGCCTGGAGTATTTTCTGTAATCCGTATTTGATTTTTTTTTTTTCTTTTTCAGATCTCATATCAGTATCAATCACTTCCCTCAGGGAAGTCCTCTTGGGTCTCTTGCACATGAAATACCTGATGTACAGTAAATTGACACAAGGCAGCCCTACATAGGCTGACAATCCAAGTTAGCAACACGAGGACAAATACAATAAGCAGAAGTCCAAGATCAAGAAAATGTCTAATCCTTGTCATTAAAATCAAGAGTCCATTCAGAAAATTAGGCCATGAAATCAAACAATAAATGATGTTGTAATCATTACCCCACTTCCTCACTCCCAGCCCCCAAAAAGCAAGGAATGATCAGCCATAGGTCACTGTAAGGAAAGCCTGAGAATCTTTGTGTAAGGCATTTTGAGTTGTTCTTGGTTTGTTTCCAAAACACCATGTAGGAGGCTTGGCATATGAAAGCAGAGGTGATGGATTGAAAATAGAAAATGTGTGTGTAAGACTTGGATCTGAAATGCAGGCAAGCAAGTAAAACCTTCAGAAAAGCAATTTTCAGAAAGACTAGAAGAGGCTTAAAGGTGTTCAAAAGTACTGAAATGGAAATAAAAGAAAGGTTTAGAATAAGAGGACAGCTGACTTGGTGAGTGTTCACCACATGCCCGGCAATGGTATCACCTCACTTAGTTCACCCTCAAGGCAGGCACCCCTAGGCTCTCATTTCTAAAAGAGGTGACTCAGGTTTGAAATAGTAAAGAAATTTTCCCAAAACCATCATAGTATGAAAACTGGTATTCAAGATGATATTTTGGAAGCACAAACTCTTAAACTCACTGGCCTGTAAATTATCCAAATCAAAACCTTTTGCCATTTCTACCCTCTATATGTGAATATCGGCCCCTTTAGTGACATTGCCAAGCACAAGTGACATTGTAACCATTCACCCCAAACTGTCAGGATGAAAATGTCAGAGGACTACATTTAAATTCAGTTCTGTATAGCAGCTGCAGGATGTTCCACAGAAAAGAGCTTCAAGGAGAGGTAAATCGGTACCTCACACGCAGCCCTCTGTCTGGGTCCAGAAGGATGAGACAAATGTAGACAGGCACTCTTCCACTGAGACACCCTTAACACTGGGATGATACAACTGGAAAGTCTTCTTCATTTATATTACGTGTGTGTGTGTGTGTGTGTGTGTGTGTGTGTGTGTGTGTGTGTGTATGTGTGTATTCTGCACACATGCCTCTGTGGTTTTGTGTGTTCTGTACACATATGTGAGCCCAAAAACTCAGAAAACCATCTAGATGTACATATCCTAATGCTAACAGAACGATTCACAGGGGACACTTAGAGCAGAGATAGAAGGCAAGTATGCCTTCTTCAACTGCGCTCTAGAATGTTCCTCAGTTTTACATGACAATATGTTTAACTTAGAAAAAGGTCCCAGGTCATTTTCTTCTTCAACAAGACATTCTAATGTAGCTATAGCAGGTAGTTCCCCCTCCCCCAACTCCACTGCTGAGACCATCTCCTGGTATCATTCCCTGTGGATTCCTACTGTGAACACTAATTTCAGTTTCAATTGATGTCTTCCCTACTGTGCTCTTTGGTATATTTCTACTTCTTCAAGTATATGCCACTAAGACCACATTTAAATTGACCGCAATAAATATTATTGCTTAAAAGTTCCCAGAACACTTCAGAGCACTGCAGTCTTTTGGACCACAGAACTTAAACAAGGCTCCAAGGATGTGTGTCCTCAGATGGGTGTCCTATACCAATGGTGGCAAATTGGTCTGTCTAGCTCACTGAATTCATGTCAATTCACCTGTATTATAAAGCTTCAAACCATCATTAACTCATCTGTCCCCAACCCTTATTTCCCAAGTCACTAGATCCTGGCTTCCTCATTTTATTGCTTTAAAAAAAAAATCAATATGTAAATATGCTCTTTTAAAAAACTAACATGTGACAGACAACATGTTTAAACAATTAAAGAAAAAGAGGCTTGAAAGACAGTGTTTGGGTTACATGGAAGGGTTTGGAGGAAGAAAAGAAAGAGAGGATTAGACAATTATATTGTAGTTTCAAAAAATAAAAAATTATTTTTAATAAAGTAAACCAATCTGGGTATATGGCTCATGGAGTATCACCTGACCTGGTAGGTGCCCAAAACCCACATAAAGCCAGGTGGCATGTATATAGAACCCAAGATGGAAGCAGAAACAAGAGACTCCCTAGAAGCTTGTGTTCCAGCTTGCCTGACATACTCATCAGCAAACATCCAAAGACCTTGTCTGAAACAGGGTGACAGGTGAAGACCAACACCCAAGGTTGTCCTCTGACTTTCATACATATATGATATGCATATGTGTGCATTCATATATGTAAACACACATGTACATGCCATAAACAAGCACGCATACAAAGATAGAGAAAAGTAAAATACACTGAAATCTATCAGGTAGAAAGTGAAAAGTCTGCCGTTGACCTTGTCTAGGATGGAAAGCTGCTCACCGTAAGCCGTTACTTGGCATGGATGAGTTACAGACTGGGATGTGTGTCTCAGTAATTATTGGAAGCCAGGACCATCTCTTCCTGCCATAGATGAAGGATCAGCAGCTGAGCCATAACTGTCTTGAATGGCTCTCCCTTAAAAGTGGTTTTATTGCTCTTACCATGTATTAAAAACATTTAGAAAGCCAGTGAAGCTTATGGGTACAATACAGACCACGGCTATGCCTACACTCAGCAGCACATACATTCTCTCCCCCATTCTTCTGCACAAGTATTTGGTGCATCCATGATCTGGACCTATTTTAATTTGCTTCCCTTTGATCTCCTCTGCACGCTCCTACTCCCATCAAGGATGGCCATTCTCCTGTGGACAGTAAAAGGATATGCATCTCCTAGCACCCATCAAGGATGCTAACATCTCGTTTGCTTAAACTGTGTCAGCATTGATGACATAGTACTGTAGAAAGAATCCCTAAAATCACCTACTCTGAGAAGCATTACTGTTGGAAACCACACTGGGAACTCCAAAGCCAAAACAAACCAGCTTCAACCCAAGATGGATGGAATGCTGAGTGTGCTAAAGAAGCCGTGTTCCAGTCCAGGACTCAGTCGGTAACCTTGTTGCTGCTTCTGGTCATCAGAATCATCTGTGTTTTCCAGCTAACATGTGTAAGCTCCGTTTAGGCATGGCTTAGGGGAAGCCATGTTGCCTAATACAGGGCTCACATACCTGGCAAGTATAACAAAATTCATTTACAGAATTGGAACCTGTTATCCCATGAGCTGGGTTAAATGTAGCATCCCCATGGCCTGGAGGCCATCCAGCACCATGGCTAGTCCTTGAGATTAGAGGACCAAGGATAGCAGATAACAAGATGTGCCTGAAAGTTTTCCAGGTAAGAAAAGGCAGGTTAGTGAAGTGTCTTTGTGCCCTATATCTAAACACGACTCAATTTTGTTTCCAGTAACTATGACCGACACTGTTTGGCCACACCTCTATTTCTTATTGGAGGTAAGGGTCCTGAAGTGACCCAGATTGATTTATAATTTTTCAGTTATAAACTGTCACAAAGAGATTTACTTCCATTCAATTCGGTTAATTCTAGTATTTCAGTTGTGTCTTCTAGTGAAAGACCCTTCTTCCCCTCCACTAGGATTAGAGCCAGGAGGAAGGGAGAGATAGTGTGTTTTCATCTCACTGAAGGCCATGGTTTCATGCTTTCCTTCTTACTCCTATGATAGTAAAAGCCTGGTACTGGAGACCTGAATTCAGGATTCTTTGTCCTTTTCCAGGCAAAGGACTACTGGAACATGGTGGTAAGGGCAGGAGAGAGAAGAGAATGGGCCAATCCATGTGCACTGTGATTATATGCAATAATCTGGTGTGTCCATGAGCTAAGCAAAGGGCACACTTACCTCTGCAGTACTGGGGAGTTAATCTTTCTGAATAAATCATGCTGCATACCATTATTTATGGGCATTTATAAAATGCCTGACATTTCCCCACCTTGACAGAGCAAACCTATTTGTCTTTTTTTGATTCATGTGTATGTGCATGTGTGTATACATGTCTATGTGTGTATACTTACGTGCATGTATGTCCAGGTATGGGTGTGTGTGTGTGTGTGTGTGTGTGTGTGTGTGTTGAGCATCCCATTGCCCACAGCATTCTCTTCATGTGACATTGAAGAGAGAAAGAAACCATGAGTCAAGCTCACATAAAACATAAATAAGGTTATTCAGGAGAGCTGAAGGTATCATTACAGCATGGAATTTGCAAAGGGTGGAATCTCTGGCTAGGCACAGGGCTCACTCACAGGCTCTGAAACAATGAAAGCATCATTAGAAGCAATCAAAATGGAACTAACAGATTCAAAAGGGTTCACTATTTTTAAATGAAGGAAAATAACAGCCAGGTAAGTGTGACTTCTGGATAACAAGTCATCCAAAGGATTGCTCAAGCGACATAATAATAGAATCTGTTTTTTATTCCTCTGGCATTATTCAACTGTGAGCTAAAAGTACACCTTGAGTGATTCACTACGAGGAACATGAATCTAGATTCACACAGGATGATGCATGGGGAACGTAGATAGCTCTGGGAATGTGCAGACACCAGGATGTAGGGAAAGGGGCCTGGGGGTTGTGGGGACTAGAAAGCAAATAAGACAGCATCAGATAGAAACCTTTATAATAACTATGGAGAAAGAAGAACTGGAAAGTAAAATTTTCCTTCCAGGAAGACACTTTGGGTCCTGATTCTTGGCTTTCTACATCAGCGAGTTGGCACAGTGCAGAGCCGGCTATAAATGTCAGGGTGCTGAATGCTTTCTGGCCATGAGGCTTTTGTTACCATGGGAACAACCGCCCTCTATTTTCCGGAAGGTGGTTAATAATTAGACTGAGGGGAAAAAAATCAAATTCTGTCCCAGACTTGACTTCAACCTACACCCGCTGATGCCATCTTGGTTGCTATTACTGGAAATTCAGAGTCTCCTGAGAACTGATACCCAGGAAAAGACACTCGGCCTTCTGAGTCTTTGGAACTGTTATGAAAGCAAAGGCATAGATTATAATCATCTGGCCATGGCTGTGTTCTCTCTCATCTACGCTCCTAGCTCCAATCTTCAGATAGGAGTCCATATCCTGAAGTAACTACTGAAACCAGGAAAGTAAATAGGGACCATTCCAGGGGTGTGAGGGGGAGTCATAAAGAGGAGAATAGCAAGGCAGAAGTGGTCTGATGATGAAAACGGAAGAAAATGAGGATGCTTTAATTAGGGAGGAGCGACGGAAATAAATACAGAAGGGAAGAGAATAAAATAACAATGATGTCCAGAAGAGTAAGGAAAGGAATCATAAAATACACATAAGTCACTATATAAATATACATATACAGTTTAAATAAATGTCCTGGGTGACAATCTAACCAAAGACCATCTAACAGACACCCTAACATCAAGCAAGTGAAGCCCTCATTTGAATTGTTGGTCAAGGTTGTCCAAGAGACTCTCAAAACGTTACAGGACATTACTATTCCTCTTGGCTGCCTCCCAGGAGAGAAAGGTAAGCCCTATTTCTGAAGACACCATATATTCCTGAAATCAGCCCAAAGACCCTGAGTTAGAATGGACTTGAAAATTTCCTCTGAGAAATAGATTTCATGGTACAAGATGGCATCATGAAGACTTCCAAAAAAGGGAAGTAACCAACAGTCCTACCCAGCTGTGACGTCTATGAATGATAGCGACCAGCATAGCACAATAACCCTAAAGGGGCAATAGTGGCATACATACTTTGGTGGCAACCAACAGCTCTCTATTTGGGCTTAACCCCCACTAGCCAAGAGGAAAACCATACTTGGTTTTAGACACCTGGTCAATCATCCAGGGCCATCGAGTCATAGACCTTGGAGGAAACCTACAACTGCCACTTTACTAAACCAGCATAATCTCTAACTCACTCTAAATATTTGTCATTATAGTCTCAGATAAGTGTGTTCCTTACCTTTCATCAAGGAAACTTCTCTTTACAGAAAACCACAACCAATCAAAATACAGAGTTGTGGAACACAGTCAGAACTGACACATCTACAACGTAATTCCTGCACCTAAGGTTCAGAGAGCATTGTGAAAGAGGAAGCAGAAAGATTTTAATAGCCAGAGGAACAGAAATTTGTGAGGTTGTATCTCTTAGGAATGTCAGAAGGCACAACTGTAGTTTTGTTAACATGGCTGCCTAAACAAGAGATGAATGAGGATATAATGATCATTATAATAAACAAATTAACATAGACAGGGCAAAGTCCAGGAGGCCCCATCCTTACACAAAGATCTACAGGCAACTAAGGAATGTGAGAGCTGGAAAAGTAGTCTTCCCCAGGGAAGAGCACACCAATTGTTTATCCACTATCAAATGGTCAGCCTATGGAAACTGTGTGTGTTGTGTGTGGTGTGTGTGTGTGTGTGTGTGGTGTGGTGGAAGGGGGGGGGGGGTGGGGGAGAGAGAGACTGTGTGTGTATGTGTGTGTGTGTGTGTGATGGAGAGAGAGAGAGAGACTGTGTGTGTATGTGTGTGTGTGAGTGAGAGAGAGAGAGAAGAGAGAGAGACTGTGTGTGTAGAGAGACTGTATAATGTGTGTGTGAAGAAGAGAGAGGAGTGAAGAGAGAGAGAAGAGAGAGACTCTGTGTGTATAATCAACAATTAAAAGGACTATACATTGAAAGAGCAAACAGAGTATATCAGAGGGTTTGAATGGAAAAATAGGAAGGGAAATAACATGATTATAATATAATATCAAAAAATAAGACTTTTAAAACAGAAGAATTGACTAGAACAATAAAAAAAAGCACATTGTGACCTGTAATGTCAGAGGGAATACATGGTTAGCCTAGCAATGCTATCATTATATTTTTCTAGAAGCCTACTTTATTTTTAAAGTTATTGATCTTGGGTTTTAGGATATGTTCATTGCACAAAATGCTGACATTTTCATGCATGCATGCCATGTATTTTGATGATCTTTTCCCCCACAGCGCCTCTGATAACACCTTTTCCTCCTCTAGTGCTCTTCCTGTTCTTAATAGTTTCCTTCAACTTTCATGCCTTACTTTTTTTTAAATAAAAAAAAAACCCACATTTGAGAAGGAAAAATGTGATCTGTCTTCCCAAGTCTGGCTTATTTACTTATAAACAGAGACTCTCTAATTCTAACCATTGTCCTTGAAACTACATAATCATGCTTTTCTTTATGGCTGAGTAAAATCCATTGCCTATTGTTTATGTATAGCACTTCGTTCATTCATCTGTTGCTAGGCACCACTGCTGCATGGACATGATGTGCAAGAATATCGTGGACGCTGACTTACATTCCTTTAAGTATATATACTGAGAATATGGCTAGGTCATATAGTAGCTGTATTTAACTTTTTAAAGATTTTTTTTTTATCTCTATGTGGATACACAATCAGTGCCTGCAGAAGATATAGGAGGTTGTCAGATACTCTGCTAGGACTACAGACAGTTGATACTTCTTGAAATTGGTGCTAAGAACCAAACTCACCTATTCTGCAAGAACAGCAAGTGATTTTTAACTGCTGAGATACCTCGCCAGCACCTATGTTTAATTGTTCAAGAACCTCCTTACTGAGTTTTCACAGTGGTCATACTTACAAACATTGGGGGTTGGTAAGAGAACAAGGTTTTGGGTGGTTTGAATACAATTGGCCAAGGGAGTGGTACTATTAGGAGGTGTGGCCTTGTTGGAGGAAGTGTGTCACTGGAGCATAGGCTATAAGACCTCATCCTAGCTGCCTGGAAGCAGTCTTCTCCTAGCAGCCTTCAGAAGAAGATGTAGAACTCTCAGCTCCTCCTGCACCATGCCTGCCTAGACACTGCCATGCTCCCATTTTGATGGTAATGGACTGAACCTCTGAACCTGTAAGCTGGCCCCAATTAAATGCTGTCCTTATAAGAGTTGCCTTGGTTATGGCGTCTGTTCACAGCAGTAAAGCCCTAACTAAGACAAAGATAGAAATCTCCGCTTTAGTGCATTTTATTAAATTATCTTCTGTGTGTATACCTGCCTGCGCAAATACACATGCATGGGTGTATTCATGCCCTGGTATGCCTGTGGAGATCAGTGGTAACTTTAAGGGGTCAGCTCTCACCTTCTACCTTCTTGGGGCACATTCTCTGTCATTTCTGCTGCTGCTTTGTAACTTCAGGCTAGCTGGCTATTCTCTCTCTGCCCCATCTCCCATCTCACAACAGGAGTACTGGGTCTATGGTTGTGTACCACATCATCCAGCTTCTTACAGGCGTTCTGGAAATCAAACTTGGATGAGCAGGCTTACACAGATATCACTTTTACCAACTGAGCCCTCTCTAAGCCCAGGACTATTTTCATGGGTATTTTTAGAATTTCTCTAAAAGTTAAGGATTCAGTTGCCTAATCTTCTAGATACTTCTAATGCAACAAAGAATTTTATGTCAATACCAAAAGCTACTATGGCTCCAGGACAAGAAAGAATGATCCATTCTTATTCAAACTAGGAGCAGAAGCAACAAGCCATCCTTACAAATATGACAATACTAATCAGGAGGATTTGTTATATATGTGTGTGTGTGTAGATAGATAGATAGATAGATAGATAGATAGATAGATAGATAGATAATGATTATAATCATATATTATATTCATATATATTATATTATATTATATTATATTATTATATTATACATTAATTATATACTTATTACATATTACATATTACATATCATATATTATTATATATGATATATATATATATATTTTATATATTATACACATATACATATACACCATTGGTTATGACCGCACTGTATGTACTAGCATGACTGTGCATACATGACCAGTGGAACTATACAATAATACAGTCTCCATAGAAAACATCACTGTGTTTCCTCAAAAAAATCTAACAGAGCTGTTGGCTGGGGAGATGGTTTAAAAGCTACCTGACACACAAACAGGATGACCTGAGTTCAGGTCTTCCACACCCACATCAAAGCAGTGCACATTTGCAACCACAGCACTGGGGAGGCAGGGTCAATGGCAAGAGGACCTGCAGAGCTCACTGGTCACCCCGCCTAGGCAACCTACAAGCTCTGTGTTCAGTGAGAGACCCTGCGCAGAGGAAAACATCCAAGGTCAGCCTGTGGCCTCATATGTGCACACACTCACATGTGCACATACATGGGCCACATATACAACCATATTATCATTCCATCCAGCAATTCCACTTCCAGGTACATATTCAAACAATCAAAGCAGGATCCTGAACTGACAATTGATACACCAAAGCTCATAGCAGAGTGATGAACAAGATACGAACCTCAAGAACCTCTGACAAATGAAAGGTATCTTAATTAGGGTTGCTATTGCTGTGAAGAGACACCATGGCCATATCAACTCTTGTAAATGAAAACATTTTTTAACACTTTAATAGCTGTTTTGGCCCTTTTCTCCTTAAAAAACAACTTTCTATTATAGTAATTTATTGAGGGTCACATGCATGTCCTAGTATGTATGTGTAACAGAGGACAACGTGTGGGAATATGTTCTCTCCATCCATCATGTGGAACTGGAAACTGAGCTTAGGTCATCAGACTTGATGGCAGTGGCTTTTTTGACTTAGCCATTTGCCCAACCCGTTACTCTCGTAATTCCTGCCTTCAGTTTTGCCCCTATCTGTCTCTTAGGACTCTTTGTGTCTCCAACCTGAGGACAGATTTACCCTTCACGGAAACAAGATTCATATACCTCTCAATTTTTTTCATTAATTTATTTATTCACTTTACATTCTGATAACAGCCCCCTCTCCCAGTCCCACCCTACCACCCCCCATTTTCCCAATCCCCACACCCCTTCTTTTGAGGCTGGCTTATTGGTTCAGAGGTTTAGTTTACTGTCCAGCCCCCTCTCCCAGTCCCACCCTACCACCCCCCATTTTCCCAATCCCCCACCCCCTTCTTTTGAGGCTGGCTTATTGGTTCAGAGGTTTAGTTTACTGTGATCAAAGTTGAAAACATGACAGCATGTAGGCAGACATGGTGCTGGAGAACGAGTCAAGAGTTCTACACCGGGTTTAGTATTTTGAGACAGCGTCTTCTCTCTGTTGCCCTGGCTGCCCTGGAATTTACTATTGTAGATCATGCTAACCTCACAGAGATCTGCCTGCCTCTGTGTGGGACTGTGTAAGGGTATCCTGGTTCTTGGCTGGGCATGGGCCTAGAACCCCGAGACTCCAAAGGAGAAACGGCAGGAATTCAGCCACGCCCCCAGAACTCAGGGTCCTGACAAGCAGTTCAATCTCCATAGACCTACATTGTTCAGTCACGTAGGCCATTACAGCCCCTCCCAAAGTGCACAGGTAGAGGGTGTGACTACAGGCCTCAGGCCCTAGAGATTTACATACTAATGAAGGCCAGAGGGCGGAGTCAATTAAACTGCCCCCAGAACCTCCCCCTTTCTCCCTCCCTACTTAACTCAGGTCTGCCCTGAGTTTGGGGGGGATACATCCAGATCCATCCACCATTTGCCATGACAATAAACCCTTTTGGAACCAAAGACTTCCTTGTATCATTGGGGTCTGCCGGGCTGCCATCACTGAAGCCTCCAGCCTTCTGGAACCTCAGACTTTCTCCACCACTGCCCGACCCTGCAGGCGGCCTCCACCAAGTTGGTCCTGGGCTGCTGCCGCGTGGGTCCAGGACTCCTCCGCTGCGGGCCCCGTTTTCCCACATTTTGGCGCGACCAATGTGGAGCCTCTAACAGCCACACAACTACAGAAACTAAACAAGCTAGCCGAACAGCCGTCTCCCAGACAAGCAAGTATAACAGGGGAACACTTTCCACAAGGCATGGTGCTAGGGCTCTCTCTTTCTCTTGGTGCACAAGCTGCCAGCTGCTCACGCATCCTGTCTCTGTTTTGCTGTGCTCCCCCGACCCAGTGGCATCTGGGGCTCCAAATAGAGACATCGACCCCCAGGTCCACCTGAGAGCTCTGCCCCACCTTGAGGAACCCAAGACTGAGTGATAATTCCCCATGAGGGGCGGGGCCCCGCCATGCTTGTCCAATGCTGTGAGGAATTGACTCAGTGAAGATTCCGTGCTTCTCCCATACTGAGCTGTGGTTCCAACCAACTAAGGGGCCTGCCATGGGGAGGCTGCGGAAAAGGCCTTCAACGCCACCACTGCCATAGCTGCAGTTGCTTAATCTCTCACCTGGAGGACTTCTCTGCGTTCAGCCACAGGGGACCCACATCTTCAAGCAAGCTAGCCAGGCCTCCGAGTCTACTAAGCGAGTACAGTAACCAAATCTCTCCCATGGGGTTCTGCTGGGGCCTCTTTCTTCCCTCCCCTTCTTGTTTCTCTCGGCTGTGGGATGGCGGTCGCACGCCCACAAGCCCCAGTCTCAGTCCTTCCGAGGCCTCTCAACAGTCTGAGATCCCAAGGGTTTGAGACCAGTCGGTCCCTAGCCGCCTCTGGGCGCAGGGATCCCCAATCCAAGACCTCTGCAACCCCCTCGGAACCAGACTGAGTGAGAATTCCCCATGCCGGGCAGGGCCCTGCCACACTTGCCTGGTGTTGCATGGAATAAAACTCAGCCAAGATCCCGTCCGCTCCTGCCATGCTGAACTACCATCCCAGCCTATTGCGTCATGGCAGACACACAGACCCAAAACGTAACAGAGACTCATGCCCGTGACTGCCCATGCGCGGGCCTACATCGTTCCCTACAGGTGGTAGAGGATGTGGGCAAAGCCAGTTCCAAGAGTACCCCCCGCTGGTGCCCGCCAAGAACCTCTCCACGGAACCGTTAACTCCAGCCTAGTTCACAAGACTAGGCAGGTCTCTCTCTCTCCCTCTCTCTCTCTCTCTCTCTCTCTCTCTCTCTCTCTCCCTCTCCTCCACGTGTTCTCCAGCTCAAGGGCAAGATGGCGGCGACTGCCTAGCCTCCACTCTGCCCCTGCCCCAGCTCCACAGAGAGGGCTCCTTCATAGCTAACAACTGTCTTTAAGGCCACAGTGCCTGCTGTGATCCTCATTCTAAGACTTTTCCTTGAGTGAGAGACTCCTCAAGGCTGAGACTGTCCTGTAACTCTCAAGAGCGCCAACTTCGGTCTTTAGCACACTGCCTGCTAGCGTAGGTTTCTTTCTTCCCACGTGTTCTCCACTTCAACAAGATGGTGGCGACCTAGCTTTCTCTGGAACACTGGCTCTGAACTCTAGTCCCCAGTGATTTTCCCTCAGGGGGTCAGTCTTTCACAGGCTGCCTGCTAGCCTAGCATAGACTTCCCCGACTCCTCCATCATTTTCGGCCAGTTCTGGCTTGCCTGAAGCAATAGGGCCAACACCCTGGTTGCTCCCTTTCCCCCTTCACCTCCTAGGTCATTTGCAGCTAGCTACAGCCCAGCTGGCTTGCCTGAAGCCCCTTCGCCCCTGTGTTCCTCTCAGTTTCTTTCTCGAGGCTAAAACTCCAGGCTGAGCCTGGAGAAACTGTGTGCCGACTCACAGCTTCTCCCAGGAGCTTCCAGCTACATGCCAGCTTCCATGTGTCTCCCCCATGGCTCAGTTGTTACACAAAACCTCACTCTTTCTGACTCTCCTATCAAGCTCCTATATTTCTTGCTTTGAGCTTTTCTTCAAGGTTGGCTTTTTTCCTTCTCTACATTTAAAACTGCTAAGAAAAAAAATGGGGAATACCCTGGCCTTTCTGCTAGAGCACCCAGCCACCACATGGCAGAGCAGGCTCCTCCCCTACTGCTTCTAAATCCACCATTAATGCCTTTTCTCCCCAACAGGAAGATCTAAAACAACAGTGTCTGTGCTTTTCAACCCAAAATTTTTTCACTTTTTGTTACTCACAGGTGCCTTCTAAGACTAAATTTCCTCAAATACCTTTGCCTTTCCAGGATCTTAACGACAGACCATGATGTGCTTGTTCCCAAGTGACTTAATGCTTAATACTCAGCCTTTGCAGAAATCCCCATGCGGGGTGCTGCTTTCCTGTTTTGATTATCCTATAGGTGCTCCCACAAGTCCACTGGAGACGCCATCTTCTGGAACCTGCCTGAGATGCTAAGCTGCCTTCTCCCCAGCCATCTCGTCAGACTGCAGACTCCAGAGACATGCTAAGATCCAGACACAACGCTACCTCCTGGAACCTGCCTAGGAGGCCAAGCTGTCTTCTTCCAGCCACACTGCTTAACTGAAGACTCCAAAGCTAAATCCTACAGAAGACAGATCCAGACCTTCCAGCTACAGATGAACTCTTTTGCCAAAGTCAAATAGCTAAAGTTACATGTTAGTGAGGAAAACTTAATGTCTATCTAGATTAGTCAGATGTTATTACCCTCAAACTGTATCACCTGTATTCAATTGATTCAATGATCCTTTGCCTTCCCAACCCCCACCCTCAACTCCCCTTACCCTGTGACTTAATTGTGCTAACCCCTCTGGCCTAAATAGTGCTTTCTTTTAACATCCTCATGCAAAATTTTTACCACAGATGACACAGTGACCCCCTTTTTTAAAAAAGTAAAGGGGAGGAGATGTGGGACTGTGTAAGGGTATCCTGGTTCTTGGCTGGGCATGGGCCTAGAACCCCGAGACTCCAAGGGAGAAACGGCAGGATTCGGCCACGACCCCCAGAACTCAGGGTCCTGACAAGCAGTTCAATCTCCATAGACCTACATTGTTCAGTCACGTAGGCCATTACAGCCCCTCCCAAAGTGCACAGGTAGAGGGTGTGACTACAGGCCTCAGGCCCTAGAGATTTACATACTAATGAAGGCCAGAGGGCGAGCCAATAAACCCCCAGAACCTCCCCCTTTCTCCCTCCCTACTTAACTCAGGTCTGCCCTGAGTTTGGGGGGGATACATCCAGATCCATCCACCATCGCCATGACAATAAACCCTTTTGGAACCAAAGACTTCCTTGTATCATTGGGGTCTGCTCGGCTGCGTTGCTGAAGCCTCCAGCCTTTGGAACCTTAGACTTTCTCCTGGATGTGGGACCCACCTTGTGGAAGCCTCCAGGCAGCCTCCCCCTCTGTGGCCCCGGTTTACCTACACCTCTGCCTCAAGAGTGTGGGATTAAAGGCGGTGCCACAATGATTGGTGGGATTAAAGGTACGTGCCACAATGATCTGCATTCAACCTTCATGATCTTAGATATGGCTTAGGTACTTGTTCATCTGTATAACCTGTGTGGTGACTATTCCTAGTTGTCACCTTGACTATATCTGGAATGAACTACAATCCAGAATCGGAAGGCTCTCCTGTGATCCTGATCTTGAGGCTGGGAGATACCAGTTTCTGATCTGGATCTTGGCTTGGAGATTTTGAGGCATAGTGGCTAGGAATCCCAGGAGAGTAAGCAAGGAGATCTCTGAGTTTAAGGTCATCTGGGACAAAGCAAGTCCCAGATCCAGGCGTGGTGGTATACACCTTTAATCTGGGCCACACCTACTGCTAGAGACCTATATAAGGACATTGGAAGAAGGAAGATTCTCCCTTCTTTGCCTGTTTGCCTTGTGGGACTGAGCAACTGCTGCTGACTATTGTTGGGGAGTTGGCTGGACTTCTGAAACCCCGCCTGTCTGGTGACTCATCACAGCGGTGCGTATGACTATAAGAGCCGGGTGTTGCTGTTGGCCCAGATTAAGTCAGTGCTCAGTTTGTGGAGTATTACATGCAAGACCCTGCGCGACTTTGCATCCCTTTGCCGGGACAACCTTTGCTACAGCCTGTGAGACATCGCATCCCCGAGCCCCACGTCTGAGGACGTGAAGCCACTGGCTTTGTGAGCAGTCCTGACCCACGACAGCTTTTGGCAACCCGAACCTGCGCTCCAGCCCCCGGGGTGACGTACAGCCCGCTGCCCAGACACATGGCTCCAAGCCCAAGACCCCAGGAAATTCTGCACTGGAGGGACGCCCACTCCTACCTCCTGTCCCCACTGATGGGTTTCCTAGTCGGGCCTGGAGCCGCCTGAGGGGCCCAGAAGTCCCAGAGGCATGGCTGGCTGAAACAGTCATAGAAGCAAATCAGATAGAGATTGACGCTCTGCTGACGCCTCCCCCTGTCTCTGGGAACCCTCCCTCATGGGGATACTGAAGAAAGTGGATCTCCTGAACAGAGTAAAGCAGCCCAGAGGCTCTGCCTTGATGTGGAAGCCAAAAGTTCCCTCTTGAAACTTGGGGACTTTCAAATGTTGACTATAATTCGAAGCCAGGACAAGATGGCCTTAGAGAGCAGGAAATGGAACACACAGCTGGCCTGCCTACACTGCAGCCCCCTTGCCTACAAGGGCTGATAAGAGGCTTGGGGAGGTGGTGGCCAGGGAAGAGGGTGTGGTTGAGCCAACTATCCCACATCACACGGGGAGGGTGGTCCAGCTGAGGATGAAGAGGATGGAGAAACTGTGAAGAAGGCTTACCAAGCCTCTGCTGCTTCCATAGATCCAGGATACACACCCAGCACTTCTGTGTGTTGCCCAGGGGAGGCAGAGCATCAAGCCACGGAGGAAAAGGGAACGGGAAATAAGACTGACCCCTCCAGCTCTTCTCCTTCAGGCTCCCACTCTAGAGCCTGGGAGTACTACTCTAGAGAGAGGCCTAAGCAGGAGGGAGAAGCCAAGCCAGAGCCACCCAGGTCAGGGCAGGGTCACCCTTGTCAGAATACAGAGGCTGAGGAAGAAGGGCCCGAGACTTCTATATGTGCTGGGAATGTCCTCCTGAACGCCTGGGTGTATCGCCCAGGAGAGGACACAGAGGAGGAAGAAGAGGACAGTGATTGGGCATCAACTGAGGAAGAGGAAGAAGACAAGACTTTGTCCTCTCCTGCCTCTCCTGCACCTGCCCTCCTGAAGGCCTGGGTGTATCGCCCTGGAGAAGACACAGAGGAAGAAAACAGTGATTCGGATTCAGCTGAGGAAGACACAGCTCAGACGTGTGCCACCCCCCAAACAAGTGCCTTCCTGAAGGCCTGGGTGTATCGCCCAGGAGAGGACACAGAAGACGACACAGAAGAGGAAGAGGATGACGATAGTGAGAATGTGGATCCAGGTGACTCAGAGATAGCTGACTCGGGCCAGAGTCCCTGCCTTCAGCCCCAGCATTATCTACCAGGAGAGAAGTCCAAGGGACCCAAGGGACATGGGGAAGCAGAGCCCTCTCTCTTCCAGGTGGCCTTCTATTTACCTGGACAGAAGCCAGCACCACCTTGGGCTGCTCCTAAGCTGCCCCTTCGACTGCAGAGAAGGCTCAAATTGTTCAAAGCTCCTACCCGGGATCAGGACCTCGAAATTCCTCTAAAGACTAGAAAGGTGCACTTCTCTGAGAAAGTCATAGTCCATTTCCTTGCTGTCTGGGCAGGACCAGCCCAGGCTGCCCGTCGCGGTCCCTGGGAGCAGTTTGCACGAGATCGAAGCCGCTTTGCTCGACGCATTGCCCAAGCTGAGGAGAAGCTGGGTCCCTACCTTACCCCTGCTTTCAGGGCCAGAGCATGGGCACGCCTTAGAAACTCATCCCTCCCTTGAGTATTTTGTTACTCCTTCTAAGAAGGACTGAAGCCCCCCCTACTTGGTCATCATTCTTCATGAGCTTTATGTGGTCTGTGAGTTGAATCTTGGGTATTTCAGGCTTCTGGGCTAAAATCCAATAATCAGTGAGTGAATACCATGTATGTTCTTTTGTGATTGGGTTACTTCACTCAGGATGATATTTTCTAGTTCCATCCATTTACATAAGAATTTATCAAATTCATTGTTTTTAATAGATGAGTAATACTCCATTGTGTAAATGTACCACATTTTTTGTATCCATTCCTCTGTTGAAGGGCATCTGGGTTCTTTCCAGTTTCTGGCTATTATAAATAAAGCTGCTATGAACATAGTGGAGCATATGTCCTTGTTATGTGTTAGAGCATTTCTGGGTATATGCCCAGGAGTGGTATAGCTGGGTCCTCAGGTAGTGATATGTCCAATTTTCTGAGGAACCGCCAGACTGTTTTCCATAGTGGTTGCACCATCTTGCAATCCCACCAACAATGGAGGAGTGTTCCTCTTTCTCCACATCCTCGCCAACATCTGCTATCACCTGAGTTTTTTATTTTAGCCACTCTGACTGGTGTGAGGTGGAATCTCAGGGTTGTTTTGATTTGCATTTCCCTGATGACCAAGGATGCTGAACATTTCTTTAGGTGCTTCTCTCGGCCATTCGAATTTCCTCAGTTGAGAATTCTTTGTTTAGCTCCGTACCCCATTTTTTAATAGGGTTATTTGGTTGTCTCAAGTCTAATTTCTTGAGTTCTTTGTGTATATTGGATAAAAGAAGTAACAAAATACTCAAGGGAGCAAATATGGAGACACAGTGCAGGACAGAAACTGAAGGAGGAGCCATCTACAGACCATTCCACCTGGATATCCATCCCATGTGCAGTCACCAAAGGTAGACGTTGATGTGGATGTCAGGATGTACATGCTGCCAGGAGCCTGATATAGCTGTCTCCCTAGAAGTCTGCAAGAGTCTGACATATTCAGAGGCAGATGCTCATAGCTAACCATTGAACTGATCATGGGGTTCCCAATGGAGAAGATAGAGTGAAGGCTGAAGGAGCTGAAAGGATTCGTGACACCATGAGGAAAGCAACAATCCCAACTAACCAGAGCCCCCAGGGTCTAAACCACCAGCCTGGGAACGCTTAGGGAGGGACCCATGGCTCCAGCTATATATGCAAGGGAGCTATATATAAGTGGGAGAAGAGATCCTTGGTCCCATGAAGGTTGGACGTCGTGGGGGGGGATACTTGAGGGTGGGGAGGTGAGGTACGGGGGGAGGGTGAGTGGGGGTATACCAACATGGAGGCAGGAGGAGGGGGAAAGGGATAGTGAGTTCCTGGGAGGGAGGGGGGGGAAATGGGGCAAGGAGAGAACATCTGAAATGTAAATAAAATTTCCAAAAAAAAAAAGAAAAAAAGAGAAATTCATCCCTTCCTCTGAACTCCACCTCTCCTCTTCCACAGCCCGGGCCTTGCTCTTCCTCGGAGGCCACGCCCTTGAGTCAAGAAATGACCACACCCTCTCCCCTTCCCAGTGAAATCCTCCTCCCAACCTGTACTTGGGAGGCAGGCGGGGCTAAGCCCTGTTATTTATTTATTTATTTTAATAAGAAATAGTCTTTTGATTTGTAGTGATTAAAAAAAAAAAAAAAGAGTTCTACACCTGTAAGTCCCAGAACATATGAGTTAGAGGCAAGAGAATCAGGAGTTTAAGGGCAGCCTCAGCTATAGAACAAATTTAAGACTAGCCTGGGTTACATAAGACCCTATAAAGTAATCACATATATGGTTGTTGAAGACAAAAGAAAGAAAAATGAATTATTTCACTGATATACATCTTCACTTTGGAAAGGGGAAATATTCTAGGTATGGATGCTGGTACTGGTTGCCAAACATTGTGTAGATACTTAATATCACTGAATTACACAGCTTAGAATGTTAGCATGATAAAGTTTGTTAGACATACTTTACAAGCCAAACCCGGAGTATTATCAGCATCTTCAAACCCGCCAGCTCTTTCTCAGTGTCTCATCCCCAGGGCTGATGTACCAGAATGTCCCCTAGAGTCCATCTAAATACTTAAAACAGAGTCGCTCTGTCACTCTCAATCTAATCAGAATTTGTGATAAAATAAGAGATGAACTAGAAATCCTCGGGCATGATGCTTCATCCAATGGCCAGATCAGCAAACAGCACTTAGATTTGAACTGCAGATAAATTTAACAATAATTGTTTTAGTATATGATCTAAACACCACATGGAAAATTAATCCTAAAAAAAATTATTTATTTTAGATCAAATGTAGCTGGACATCTTGAGTTTTATCTGTTAACTCTAAGTAAAATGGTTTCCGGTAAGGGGAACAGCGTGACACACATACACACACATACACACACCACGTGCTCATATTCATATCACACAAGCAAGTACACATGCAAGCATATATGCACACACACACATGAATTTTCAATAAAATTTTCATTGCGAATTTCATATGCACAATGTATTTTGATTATACTCACTCCCGCTCCTTCCCTAGCTCCTGCCATATCCACCCCACCCCCACCCCTTCTCAATATTGTGTTTTCCTTTTGGTTTTTAATAAACCCACTAAGTCCAGTTTGTGCCTTTGGGAGTGTGGTCTCTGAAGGGTGGTCCACTTACCAGGGCTTATACTCAAAGAAAACTGACTCCCTCCCCGAGAAGCCACCGTCACCAGTCTCTCAACAGAGCCCATGAGCCCTTCTCCAATCTATACTGAAGTGTTGACTGGCTTGGTAGTGTGCAGGGGGAACACTGTCTCTTTCCTTATAAAAGACATGAAAAGCCCACAACAGATGAAGTCTACCATATTTGGATGAAAACTGCGCTGTTACCAAACACCTACTGTAGAGAGAAGAAAACAAAGACCCTGCCTTCTCCCACTATGTCTCCCATCAATGTCTCCCAGACCCAACACTGAGCCCTCATCCTCAGTCCTGCAGTTAGGTAATATTCCATCCTATGCATTAGCTTAGCTCTCAGCAGTGTCTGGAGCTGGCAGAGTCTGCTGGATCCTATCTGTCTTCCATACTTGCTCATTAGATCCAGAGCCATCGCACCAAAAAGCTGTTTACCGTATCAGTTGGAGCTCTCTTATCTAAGTACGTCTGATTCCTAGCAATAGGGAGGTCATTGTAAAGTGATCACTGCCGAGTTTTTTTAAATACTCTCCCCAGAGATACTAAACCTGTAGTACAACTATCAATAAACATTGTGACAAGGACACTAGAGCTTTCATTTTACACCTAAAACATGGATGAATTAGAATAGTGTTTAATGATACATATGCATCAAAAGTCATAATGAATCTATTATTTTGTATGCTAACTTTCAAAAACACTTCTTTTCATCCTTTTTTCATTTATTCACAACAGGGAGGAGAGGGCTTGTCACAGCACCCATGTAGAACTCAGAGGACAACTGTCAAGAGTCAGTTCTCTCTGGGGACAAAATCCTGGTCACCAAGCTTCACATCAAGTGTTCTTACTCACTGAGTCATTTTATTTCCTGGGCAAAAACTCACAATGGAGTTGGGGGGAAGAGAAATTAAAAGATCTCTTAGGATAATATTCAATGTTCTTCTTCTTCTCCTCTTCTTCCTCTTCTTCCTTCTCCCCTCCTTCTCCTCCTTCTCTCCTCCCTCTCCTCCCTCTCCTCTTCCACTTCTCCTCTTCCTCCTCCCTCTTCTTCCTCCTTCTCATGCTGGAACTCAAACTCAAGAACTCACACTGCCTAAGCATATATACAATGAGCTAGAACCCCATTCTCATCCTGCCAACTCTTTGGCTCTTTTTCCCACTTCACGCCCCACACATCTTACACTAATGCAACATAAACCCTTGTATTTTCTCCACGGTCGCTCATGGAGCTCCTATTCATCATCATTCCTCCTTGGAAGACACACAGGCTGGAACCAGAGCAAGGGAATATAAATACATGTGTGTGATACTGGCCAGAGATGTTTGCCTCTGTTTCTGCCCCTTTTAAGATTTGGGCAAAAATTATGTATGCTCCCTGAAAGTCTTTCAGGGTCTACAAGAGAACACATGAAGAGGTTATGAAGCTTAGTACATTCAAATTCCAGTCTTTATTGCTGTTGTTAATTTACCACATCTTTATCCCGTACTCAGTTTTCAAGGATCTGACGAATGGCACTTCCCTATGGAACTTCTTCAGCTGCCTTAACAGTCATCTCTGCCTCTTCAAGTTATCACATTCATTTTAACTAGGTCCTTGTAGGCATAACCTTTAAAGCCTCCTCCATAGAAACCCTATGTCCCCCCCCGCCTCAGTCAAAATTAGGGTTTCTATTGCTGTGAAGAGACACCATGACCATGACAACTCTTATAAGGAAACACTTAATTAGGGATGGCTTACAGTTCAGGGGTTTAGTCCAATGTCATTATGGCAGGAAGCATGTCGGCATGCAGGCAGACATGGTGATGAAGAAACTTAAGAGTTCTATATCCAAGTCCTTGAGCAGTGGAGAGAGAGAGAGAGAGAGACAGAGAGACAGAGAGAGAGAGAGAGAGAGAGAGAGAGAGAGAGAGAGAGAGAGAGAGAGAGAGAGAGAGAGAGACTGGGCCTGGCTTGAGCATCTGAACCTGCAGAGCCCACCCCCAGTGACACACTTTCTCCAATAAAGGCAATGTGTCCTAACTTTCAAATAGTGCTCCCCTGTGAGGGCCATTTTCATTCAGACCACCATACCTCCCAAGAATATGGGATGCTACCTTTTATTTATGCAGAGTCTTTGGAGACTCCTACAGAACATGTCAGATCATAGCCTGTGTTCAGAGCTGGGCTCCCCTGACCGTGACTCTCGATGGAGCCTGAGGGTACAGAGTAGTTTCTCATCCTGTTTTCAGTCCTGTTGCCATGGTAAATAACGAGTTCTCCATCATGCCTTGCTCTTGGAATTCATCCTTAATTACACTAAACTCCATTTTGTTGAATATTTTTTTAAGTGTTTTTCTAAATCCCTGAAAAATCACAGCTTTCCCTCAAGTTTCTCTTTGAATCACTGGGGCCCAATTTAAAAGTGACAGACAATACACACACAAGATGAGTTGGGATAATATTTTTTAAAAGATGATCCTCAACACATTATACACTTGAGTCTGTTGAGAGCTCCCAGATTTGTAACATGATTATCATCTAAGAAATTGTACAGGGTCTCAAAGATGGCTCAGCAGTTAAGAGCCTTGAATGCTCTTCCAAATAACCCATATTCAATTACCAGCACCCACAGTGTGACTCACAACCATCTATTGTTACAGTGCCAGATGATCTGATCCCTCCTTCTGACCTCCTTATGCACAAGGCATTCATATGGTGCACAGGCATACATGCAAGGAAAACATCAGTAATTTCTTAAAGAACAAAAGAAATTTTACATTTTTTTTAAAAAAATTGTAATTTGAAGTCTGTGGGTAAAATATTTTAGACATCAAATGTTGCAAAGTTAGTTTACTTTTTTTATGTTATAGTAGCCTCACAAAGTAATAAAACTGAGCTCACAGATATCACCACATTTGGAATAACCCCAATGGAAATGGGGCCCAAGGAAGGCCACTGTGATTGGATGTGGAGACCCTGTCCTTCATGCTCCGTTTTGCTCAAGCAAACCCCAAGGAAGGTCAATTCAAGCTGACCCTCACTATTTTGTCCTGACATTTTCCCCTTCCTTAAGCAGGTTCAAATTCAAAATACACTTAATTTACAGGAAATTGAAAAATCAGTGTTTACCCCACATTTTGCAGGGGTTGTGCATACAAATATTTACTGAACATGAAAATTCAATATCCTAACACAAACCATCTGACTTCAGGAAATTGAATACACACGGCAACAAAGAGCAGCAGCAAATGTGCTGGGCACATTCTCCGAGTTCCACGCTGGGAGCCCGGGCATGCTCTGGAGAGCAGGACTGGGGGAGGGAGGCAGCGCTTGGGAGAAGCATGTTTTCCTCGCTCTGCTCTGTTTCTATAGTCCCACTCAAGCACAGGAAAACATTGGTCTCCAACGTGGAGTGGGGTTAAAAATAGAAAGTGAATGAATAACTTGTCTTTGAGATTTCCTGAGATGAACTTTGACTCTAACCAAAAAAAACGTTGTTGAGAAATCTTCTTTTTAGCTAAGACAGGAGAACAGCTAAGCTCAGCACCGGAACCAGCACAGCACCTGCGGAAAGTACTCTGGCTTCCTGAGAAGACTGAGAGAACCAACCGATGGCCTGAGGCTGGTGTTTGTTGGGGTCCACATTGTTCTGTAGCAACTAATGATTCCCAGAATGGCGGAATTCTGAAATGCAACCACTTCATTTCAAAGATTTTTTTTAAAAAAAATGTAGCCCCTTTAAAGTAAGAACCCAGACCACGTCACCCTGCACCTGTGCTCTTTCCGTTCCCACTAGATGTGTTCATATTCTTGACAAACCAAAGCACCATGGGAAAGGCCTGGAAACCCAAATACCCTGGGCAAGTTGCCTTCACACCCGCACTAGCAAGGTCCTGAAATTACCAAGAGAGAACAACCCTTACTCCGAGTATAACCTCACGGGTGCAAAGCATATGTACGTGTCCAGGCAGCGCCACCCACCGTGGGGAAACCCCCGGAGCATGAGACAGACAGTTGATTTCTTAGCAGGGCCACAGAGTCAGAGTCCTTTCCTCTGGATAGATTTCTACTTTCCTTGTAGGGACAAAGCCTCCTGTGTTAGTCTATTAGGGTCCTGTAAAAAAAGAAAAAAAAAAAGTACCACACATTCGGCCGCTTAAAGATGTGTTTATTTTCATCCAGTTTCTAGAAGCAGGAAATCCAAGATGGAGCATCAGCCAGCTGCTCTTCTGGAGCCTTCTTCCTTGGTGTATGACACCTTCCACCTGCCTCTGCACATCTCTGTCTTGATTTCATTTATAAAGCCACAGACTGGACTAGAGACACCCTGGTAACCTTTCCAAACTTATTTTAACCTAATTATGTCTCTAAAGACTTCATCTCCAAATAGAGCCATACACTAAAAGCAAGAACAGCAGTCGTGAATTTGGGAGGAAAACAACGTAGTTCATAATATATCCCACACACACCTAAGAAGCAACACACTTTTCCAGTGGTTCAGATGCCTCACTGTATCTCTGGCTTCTAAAGATGAGGATCCATACTGACGCTGATCAATCTCTCTCTCTGTCTCTCTGCTCTCTGTCTCTCTGTCTCTCTGTCTGCTCTCTCTGTCTCTCTCTCTCTGTCTCTGTCTCTCTCTCTCCCTCACACACACACACATACACACTCATACTCCCCACACTCACAGGAGAATTTTCTCCTCTTCTGAAAGAACCATGGGAACTCTAGAGTGGTAGAATGTGATAAAAAGTTCTAGGGACCCACCTGGACCCAGCATGGCAATAAGAACGTCAAAGATGTCTCCCTAAGCTTTCCAGCCCTGGTTACTCAATCAAACATGGATCTAGACGTTACTATGAAAAGAACTTTTTTTTTTTTATCTTATGAACACTGGAAAGAGAAAACAGCCAAGCCAACATGAGCACCTGACTTACAGAACCATGAGACGATACATTCATGTTGTTTAAAATATTTGAATCTATGATAGTTTTCACAGTATAATAAAGATGAGGGCCAGAGCTGTAATTAGAAAATAGAGCACCTGCCTGGTATGTGCAAGGCCACAAGTCTGACCCGTTGCACACATAGACAGATAGACAGAAAGAAAGAAAGAAAGAAAGAAAGAAAGAAAGAAAAAGAAAGAAAGAAAGGAAAGGAAGGAAGGAAGGAAGGAAGGAAGGAAGGAAGGAAGGAAGGAAGGAAGGAAGGAAGGAAGGAAGGAAGGAAGAGAAAGAGAGAAAGAAAGAAAGAATCCATCTTGTTAGTAGGCACTCTGCCTTTGTTTATTTGTTTTATTTATTCCTGTTTAGAAATAAATTTCTCCTAACATCAGCTGAACACACATCTTTCTGAATGTCAGTTGTAAATACATACCACTTACTAAGTATAACAGCAAACCAAAGCCATGTAAAGTCACAGATCATGCATCAGAATCAATAGCCGATACCCTAAATGTGACACCATGTTCATCTATCTATGTGTACATTCTCTGCCCTGAACTCGCCCCACAGGTAAGGGAGAGGTTACAAATCCTCAAATCATTACCATCTTAATCATCATCATCATCATTATCACCACCACCATCTTCATACCCTGTAGGTAGATCCTGAAGCTGGCCCCATAAGGAACTATTCAGATCTGCCTCATTGCTTTCTATAATGTGATCCTTTTGACCTCATATCCCCTTGAAAATAATCCTGTCATGGACTCATTTTTTTAAAGCACTGTTCTGAAATAAATGAAGTGAGATTTTAGAAAAACCCACATCATCAAACAGATAAAAATAGCAATGAGGAAAAGAACAGCCCAAGCCTTAGGCAAGAGATTCCAGAGAGAAGAGTAGAACACAGCCCTGTACCAAAACAGGAGAGAGAATGTTCCAACACTGGGCACAGCCAGGCCCAGAGCCTCTCTCATCCTTAGTCTGTTTGTAACTTGAAAGAACAGGTTGAATGTTACCTTAGCTTGAAGAGGCCTTAAAATAGGTAATACTTCCCCATAATTCTAAGCATAGCTTCTCCTAAATATTATTCCATGTCCCAGCTCTCAGTCTCTGCTTGCCTGCTAGCTATTTCAGCCTACCATGGGCTCCTTGGACACCACTGGACCATGACTAAGCCATCACTCTCCTCTCTAAAGCACAATACCTCCAGGCTTTTTCTTTATAGCAATCGCTTGTTGGACATCTGCCTGATATCTGGCTTGGCACTCACGTGTATTTAAATTCTGACATGTATTTAAATTCCCAACTCTTTTACAATGCGAAATTTATATTAAAGTCAACTTTTAAGACAAAAAACAATTTTGGGGGTCTATTCTTGCCTCCTCCAGAAAGAAATTATTCCCTTTGTGGAGGAAAGGCTGCTAAACTCAAGTGTTCCAAACCTGATGGTGACAACCTTCTTGACTAACAGGTACGGTAATGGTGAAATGCAGAGAAAAAGTAGCCAAAGCTTAAGGAAAGGGGGGAATGAGAGAGAGAGAGGGAAGGAAGGAAGGAGGGAGGGAGGGAGGGAGGGAGGGAGGGAGGGAGGGAGGGAGGGAAGGACAGAGAGATGGAGGGAGGGAGGGAGGGAGGAGGGAGGGAGGGAGGGAGGGAGGGAGGGAGGGAGGGAGGGAGGGAAATGTGCAGCACTAGAGATAGAGCAGACTGTGAAAATTGTTCAAGTGTTTGATTCAAGTGCCTGTATACATGTCTATTCTGTATTTTTCTAGTTTTTTCTTTTCTTTTCTTTTCTTTTCTTTCTTTTCTTTTCTTTTCTTTTCTTTCTTTTTCTTTTCTTTTCTTTTTAATGAACAAATTCCCTTCTATGCTTGGTCCTGGATAAGTTAGGCTGTTGACTATCCCCCTATTCAAGAAAATTACTACTACCCTTTATTTCATTTTCTTCTTCATTTTGGTAGTCATGCAACTCTGTCATGAATGTCATGAGTGAGGTAATGCAACATCATGCTAATTTTCAGTTAATTATACAAATCAATCTTATGTAAAAAATCACAGGCCAGCATTTCTCTAAGTGATATTTAGTTCATTTGGGGGTTTGCATATTTGTTTGCATTATAGGTTTATATGTTATTACCCAAAATTCATTGACTTAGCTATTGGGAGAAATAACTAGTACAGGACTAGGAGATGGCTTAGCAGGTAAAGCACCTGCCATGCAAGACAAAGACCTGAGCTCAGATCCAGCACCCACATAAATGCTGACCCACTTGTCTCCCTATGGAAGGCAGAGATGAATCCCCAAGAGAGTTAGCTAGACATGAGCTCTGGATTCAAGTGAGAGACCTCACCTCAGTATATAAGGTGAACAGCAATTGAGGAAGACTCTCAACATGATCCTCTGGTCCCCAAATCCACATGCAGGCATAGACACCTGCACACACATGCATATGCACATACATGCTAACATGCACACACATGCTAACATGCACACACTCCACATATATACTCACTACCAAAATGATAAATATAGTTCACTTAAAAACCAAAATACTGAGCTGGGCAGTGGTAGTACACCTTTAATCCCAATAATCAGGAGGCAGAGGCAGGCAGATCTGAGTTCAAGGCCACCTGGGCTACAGAGCCATCTCTACACAGAGAAACCCTGTCCGGGTGAGAGGGGAACACTAACTAGAATTTACTCCAACTTCTAATAATACAATCTTACTGATTTCATGTTTTTACCTCAATCAATTTTTATTATAAAGTCACATTTAAATTCTTAAATTGTATCTAGACCTTTTAACTGATACCGAGTAATACTTAAATTGTTCACTTTTTTAGGAGGACTTTAGTTTTATTTATTATTTATTTATTATTTATTTATTATTTTTTTTTTTTTTTTTTTTTTTTTTTTTTTTTTTTTTTTTTTTTTGGTTTTTTCGAGACAGGGTTTCTCTGTGTAGCCCCGGCTGTCCCGGAACTCACTCTGTAGACCAGGCTGGCCTCGAACTCAGAAATCCGCCTGCCTCTGCCTCCCAAGTGCTGGGATTAAAGGCATGCGCCACCACCGCCCGGCTCTTTTTGTTTTGTTTTGTTTTGTTTTTTTTGTTTTTTCAGGACTTTAGTTTTAAAGGGAGAATTTTCTAAACGACCAAATCATAAAAGCGAGGGCTGGGTAGATTCCATGCTTAAGCGTGCTTGCTGCTCTTAAAGAAGGGTTTGGTTTGCAGCATTCACATGGCAGCTCACAACCATCCCTAACTCCAGTTCCAGAGGAGATTGACATGGGCATCAGACACACATGTGGTACACACACATGCAGCCACAACATGCATATACATAAAACAAATATAGAAATGATTATTTTAAACATAAAAAGAAATCTTTAAACATAAAAGCAACAAATTACTCCCAAAGATACAGGTAGATAAGACTGGAAATGCTGGCTGTGGTAGTCTTCCTTCTTCACAGGTTTCCTCTCTATAGGTCAGCTCCTAGAAGGCCCTGTCAGGAAGGAGGTGAGAGACCAAGGCCATAGCACTTACTTCCTCAGTCACTTCTCTCCCTCCCCACCTCCTCCCAAGTGCAGGTTTGATGGTCCTTCAGCCGAAAGCGGCAGTTTTTCTGGGCTTGGAAGCTATTTATCTTCTCTACTCTTCAGGAAGCGATTGTCTCTGCTGCCATCTTTATTGGTGGTGGTTGGTTGGTGGGTGTTAGTTTGGGTTTAGGTTTGGGTTTTTTTTTGTGTGGTTTTGGTTTTGGTTTTTGGTTTTTTGGTTTGGTTTGGTTTGGTTTGGTTTGGTTGGTTTGGTTTGGTTGGTTTGGTTGTTGGTTTGGTTTGGTTTTGAGACAGAGTTCCTAGGCTGACCTAGAACTCAGAGATCCCCCTGCCCCTCCTCCTGCCCCTGCCTCTACCCCTCCCCCTCCTCCTGAGTGCTGGAATTAAAGGCATTCACCACACCCACCTTCCTGGGTGCCAGCCTTGAGGTGCACCCTGTCTCCATGGTGACTTCCTAGAATTCCCACCACAGCTTTGTAAAAGGTACCTGTGTTCATCTGGCCACATTACACAATCATCTGCAAGTGCTATGGCCGTGACCCATGACTAGTGCATCATCCTTCATCTCAGTTGAGATTCTACCTCTTCAGGGAAGCAGACACTTCACCTAAGTCACACGGATAACACTGAATCCTGGCTATTTAACTTAGAGAACTTATCATGGCTTATAATAGTTTTGTATTGCTTCCCACTCCCCTCTCCATCTCTTTTCTTCTCCCTAGCCCATAAGCTTCTTGAAGGCAGAGAGAGAGAGAGAGAGAGAGAGAGAGAGAGAGAGAGTCTTCTTTTATTCCCTTGTAGCTACAGTAATAGCTCAGTGTATAGCACACAGTCATAAACAGGCCTTGCTATTATAGCTAGTATTAAATTCTGGGTTGTTCCATTATTGCTTATGTTCTGGATGTAGTTTTCCCTTGAAGAAAATGAAAGCACTGACCACATTTCCCTCAGCTGTATCACTGCCCTACATGCAATATGATTAACAAACTTTTGTGGAAGTAAATTGAAGGTCTGCAGGGAGCCTTCCACTCAGTTAATGGGATGGTCCTTGACAGTATTCACTTTGGCTCAGACTTTGGAAAAACACAAAAGATCAGACGTGTTCTAAGAATAGCAGACGAACTGTCTCGGGGGAGGGGAGAAGGATTCTTAGAGTTACATTTATTTTCCTTTAGGACGTGAAATTCTTTGATCTTTTGTCAATACATATGGACTAAATTAAATTGAAAAGATTGTATTCCCTTATCCTGAAGTTTCGTAACGTCTTTCCCCAAAATTGATCTCTGTTATTTTTAAATGTCAGTGTGGATACATAGATTCCTAAATGGATGTGAAATAATATGGAAACAATCATATCCTGAAAGAAACCGTTAAAGAGCTCAGAGTCAAAGCTCGCTCACAATGAAGAGTAGGTGAAAGGCTTCAAAGCTCACAAGCCTCTTACTTTGACTCCTTAAAGAGTCCAAAGCAGAAAAAACCTCATTAAGACTGCGTCCTCCTTTATATGACATGTTATATACAAGGTCCCAATTACAGCTCAAGTAATCCCAATGTGCTAATGAGTACATAGACTACCAAAAAAAGAGAAAAAAAATGAAGATCATTAACCTGACCGGAGGAAGTATTCAATAAAACTAATAAACATTAATGAAATATTTATTGACAAACATTTTGCTCAACTTTTTCTTTAGGGTTTGCCATAACTCAGGGTCTGTCTATATATCTTCAAAAGTTTTGACACTGGAGACGTGGCTCCATGGCAGAGAACATGTCTAATGTGCATAAGGCCTGAAATTCAATCCTCAGTGCATACTACAGGAAGGTGGGGGCAGGAAGAAGGCAGGAAGATGCTTTGACGAGATGTTTACAAAAATGCCCATTTTGTGTTTATATATTTGCAGGCAGCCAGATTCCAATTTTACCCACTGACATTATGGCTCCATTAAAAATGACAGTGGTCCTTTTCAATATAACCGTTGTAAATCTAAATATTTGTATTCACATAAAAAGCTGTAGGACTGGTGGGATTGCTCTACATCTTCCTTGTGTCTTCTGCTTTTCCCATGCGGTGGCATCATAGGCAGATGCGGTATACGTGGCCAAGCACTGGGAAACGGAGTCCGACTGTGTCAAGACGAATCACTCGGGTTACTTCTGCTCCGTCTGCTTTAGATCATAGATCTGACAAGAGAAGGCTGCGGCGAGAAGCCAGGTCATAAGCACACTGCACACAGCCCTGCTGGGAGGTTTCCGTCATCGTTCCATAAGCACTTTACAGTGACTCCACTAAAGCGAGGGGCCGTGCAGGGTGTTGATGAATGTCTATCCAAAGGAAAATAGACCCACGGTGGACGTGTTTCCCGAGATGTTTCTGAGAGAGCTTGGCATTTCTGTGAGCTAATACTCAGGTAGTACATGCTCTGCTGCTACCTGTTCCCCAGAACGTGCCCAGGGTTAAGGCCCAGAGTTGGGACGTCTAAGGTAGAGATGGGAAGTCTTGTCTTCAAACACACTAACGTAGACCACCCCACATCCCCATTAGGCCGTGATGAGATCTACCTACCAGATGGCTCGTGGCAATCGACACTCTAAGGACTCAGGTTTCTCCCCTTGCCTCCAACGACACTTCAGTTTCCTCCAGATTACTGACTTAATGCCAGACTGTGACACTGTGCCTCCAAGTGGGAAAACGGAGACTTAATCGGCACCAGCCAAGAGAAAGCCCGCCATCTGTCTTTTTAAAAAGCCAATGGACTAATGGCTTAATGATAATTAAAAGTTAAAAAGAGATTGTAATGGAATTGCCTCCTGAACCCCTAACTATAGCCCTAACCTGGGCACTTTCTGGGAGGACTAGTGACAGAAGGGAGCATTCTTCCTGGGTATTAGCTCACAGAAATGCCAGGCTCTCTGAGTACTTTAATAGGAGAAAATTCTCTGGGGAAACACGTCCACCGTGGATCTATTTTCCTTTGGACATACATTCATCAACAACTCAGCCTCTCGCTTTAGTGGTCTGGTTTTTGGTTTGGGAGTTTTGTTTGTTTGTTTTTGTTTGGGGATTTTGGTTTTTTGTTTGTTTGTCATTTTTTGTTTGTTTTTTTAGTGGAGACAGTGTGTAATTCTTATGGATGGGATGGTGACGGGGGTATGTTAATAATGGAAGCCTGCAGTGTCTCTGACTAAGACTATATCTAGTGATCTCATATTTCTCACCTGTCTCCCAAAGTCTCTCTCTGTTCCTTACCTATAACATAAGAATAACTTGGTAGATCATGTGCCTGGCATGCATGAGTTCAGTTCCTCAAGAAAACCTAGGGAATTTGTTTAAATGTAATATAATAAACATAATTCA
This sequence comes from Mastomys natalensis, assembly GCA_021653895.1. Classification (NCBI taxonomy): domain Eukaryota; kingdom Metazoa; phylum Chordata; class Mammalia; order Rodentia; family Muridae; genus Mastomys; species Mastomys natalensis. Next base: position 491,325 of record JAJTUV010001205.1, read on the forward strand.
CTAAAGTCTCAGTCCAAGAGATTCAAGTTCAATTGCTCTTGGGAAGGTATTTTATTTTCTAGACATACACTTGCCAAATTCCATCTCATAACATAAAGTATACATACAGTTCTTACTTCTTAAATTTTAAAATGCTACCTCTGTGACTCTTCTTTAATTGATAAGTATTATAGGCTGTGGAATGAGTAGTTTCTATTGACAATGTATAAGTTAGAGATATATTTGGGTGATATGTGTAAAGGGAGACCATTTTAATGTTTCATTTAATAACTTTAATTCTAAAAATTATATACTCAAAGAGAATAATCCAAAGACCAGATATTCATGAGTGAATTATTTCTGTGGGAAAAATAAAACCTTGAAATTATTTTTTAAAGAAATATTGGTGACTACATAAAATAAATTCTCATAAAGCACTTAGAATTAGTAGTATAAATAAATTGCAATTATTTATTCTTTATAACATTTAATTTCAAGTGTTATATAAAAACATATGGACTTTTATGTGTCTATACATACATACTAGTGACACTATCCACCCATGCCCTGTGGTACCCTATAATCCCACTAGAACAGCACTGGAGAGCACCCCCTGATACACACAATCAAGATGATCTGATTTATTCTCATTCTTTTTCTTATTCTTTGACATCCTTTAGCCTAAACCTCATAAACTGGTCCCAGAGGAGTGATGCAGCCAAAGGTCTCACACAACTGTTTTCATAGTTTTCCTGATTTATGTGGGCATGAAGAAAAATCATAGGAGCTATTTGTCTAGCTGCCCAGTATGGACAATTTGGTGATCAGGGTTAATAGACAATGACCCAGAGGATGAGAAACTGGTAAGGGAAATGGTTGGGTGTTGGCTTTATTTGCTGGCCAAACATGAGAAACTAACTAGCCTCCAGCCAAGGCCTCAACACTAGGTCAAGGCAACCTTTAAGCCAGAGGCAGGGTAACATCTGAAATCCCTTGGGACTCCTCTCCAAGCTTCTACTTAGTGTCTCTTTCTTCTGTTGCCACAAGGCTGAGTACAGGGGGATTAAAGGTCTGACTTCTGTCCTGCTGGTAACCTGGAAAGGCTAGGAATGCTTTTGAAATCAGATTGAACTATTTCTATATCATGTGGACACTGAGCAAAAGAAAATGAAGACTGTCATATAAATTCTATATGGAGAAGCCTTTTAACACAGAGAGTTGTCAAGGATTTTTAAACCACTATGTAAAAGGTAAAGGAGTCAATTCACAAAGAAAGTCAGTGGATATAACAACCTTAATGTGATTGTACCTGAATACACACTGCAAAATATATCCACACATGTAATAGAACTTCAAAGAGGAAGGGATGGACGACTCCACAGCTATCATTGGAGAACTTTATAACCCTCTGTTAGAAATGGACAGATCCAGCAGGCAGGAATGAAGGTCACAACCAAATTCCTCATCTTCAACCAACTGGATATAATGGACATCTACAGGCTACGTCATCCATCAATAAGATATATCTTCTTCTCAAGCATACATGAAGCATGAACAGAGCTAGACAACAGTCTGTACATTAAATACAGCAACAAGTTTAAAAAAATAAAAATCATGCAATGCTTGCCCACATGCCTTAGTGAAATTAAACTAGAAATAAATAAGAGAAAACTAATTAGAAAAATCTCTAAATGCATAATCTCCAAATAAAAAATGAGTCAAAGAGGAACAACTAACAATTAGAGCTATTGGGGGAGGGGGTCATATGTAAACCTACTACAACATCTTAAGATATATATAATTATATATATTATACAATATGAATAATTATTTATATACATATGTGTATATAAAAATCTGTGTATATGTATACATATATATACATATTTATAGTATATAATATATACTATACATATGTACTACATATGTATATATGTGTGTATGTATAATATATAAATATATACATATACAAAATAAATCTAAATGGAGTCACCAAATAATAGGGGAGACAAAGACCCAACTAGACACCTTCCATTACCAAGTGATGGCCAAAGCAGCCCAATAGAAACCCCCAAACAATAGGGGTTGATGTCAAAAGTATCCCCTCTCCAGGAAAAAGACATCGGGATGGGTATGGCCCTCATGCCTCACTGGACAACGACAGGAGGACCAGAGCCATTACAAGGTCCCCTTCAATTACTGGAGGTCTGGTCTCTATCCCCGCCTTCTCAAGATTAGAATCGCCAAGGCCCTTCTATACTTAGAGAAGGGAGGAGATGTCAGGAGCAGCCCTGCATATACACTGAAGGCCTAAAATCTGCCATAGGCCTAAAATCAGCAATAGGCCTGACATACATACATGCTAACACCAAGTCTTGGGTCTCTGTGGAAAAACACTGAAACAGCAGGCTATAAGCTATGGTAAACAGGCAGCTTTTGTGGAAAATTACCAGCCTGAATAGTCATAGATCCTGTAAATAGGTAGCCTCGGTGGACAGTACCAACCTAGATAAGGACAAGTGAATCATAGGCAGAGTCGTAGTGACCTGTCCCCTCAACCTTCACCCAGCTGATACCCTGTTCTGAAAGGTATCTGTACCCTCCCTGATTACCTATGCTCCGGTGTCATTCCCTTCCCCACATCCTGCCTTTTTGTGTTTATAACCCCTGTGTGAATAAGTAAATTATGATGTGATAAAAAGAAAAAAAAAGAAAGAAAAAGGAAAAAAAAAAAGAAACCCCCAAACAACTTTTTGAAAATGTAACTAAAATAATAGGACTATAGCCAGGGTAGAGAAAAAGTAAAACAAAGATTATTACATCAGAGCTGGGCATATAGTTCAATGATAGAGCACTTACTTAGCATACACGAAACCCTGGTTTCAATAAAAATTAAATCTGAATAAAATTAACATCAGAAATGAAAGATAGGACACACTATAGACCCTGTGGGCATAAAGGGGATGGTATACTACAAGCAATTTCATACTCACAAATTTGATAACCTATGTGAAAAGAATCAGTTCCTTGAAACATACAATCTATCAATACCCATAAAAGAAGAAATGGATGGTCAACAAATTCTATTCAAGAAATTAAATCACTCATTAATATCTTCCAAAACAAAAATATTAGATTTATATGGGGTCACTTGTAAACTCTGCCAGCAATTTAAGGACATTTTACTAATTCTATTCACCTTCTTTAGAGGGCAGAAGATGAGAACACACTTTTTAAGACACTTTACACTGTAGTCACTAAAGCTATTATAAGAGAAAAACTGAAATGCAATTGTCATTCATGAACATAAATGCAAAATCCTCAAAATATATCAGCACACTGTACAAGGGTTACATACAACAGCCAAGTATACTCCAATCTGGGTATACAACGTGAGCATGATATTGAAAAAGTAATGAATACAGCTCAGCATATCAACAGGCTGGAGAAGAAACACGCTGGATCCCATCGAAAGTGCAGAAAAAGCACTTGACAAAATCCAGTAATCATTCATGATAAGAACTTAGAAAAGTAGAGTTAAAAAGGATTTGGTGAAGAAGAATAGTTACTCCATACCAAAGACAAAACAAAAAAATAAATAAAACAAAAATCAAACAAACAAACAGAACTGTAGCGGTACCATACTTAATGGCATGAAACTAGAAACCTTCCCATTAAAACTAAGAGTGAAGCAAGGGAGTCCTCTACTACCACATTTGTTTCTGCATCCTACTAAAACCCTCATCTAGCTAACACTAAAACAAGAGACAGAGATGAAGTATGCGTTCAGACTGCCAAGTAAAGAACAAAGCAGTGTTTGCTTATGGATGGTTTTATTATCTGTATAGAAAATCCAAAAGAATTGATCCATACAAGGAAGAGGAGGAGAAGTGGAAGGAAAGGGGGAGGAAGTAAGGGGAGAGAAGAGAGAAGAGCAGAGAGGGGAGGAGTGGGGAGGGAGAGAAGGGGATTGTGGGACTGTGGTCATACCACTACCACTAGAGCTAAGAAGTGGCTAGGTAGAAAAAGTTTCAGAATTCAAAGTTAATGCACAAAAGTCACCCATACACAAAAGGAATTTGAAATTTAACATGCAACAATATTTACACTATCCCCCAAAATGAAATGTTTAGGATATCTAGCAAAATGCATATAATACCTACAAGAAAGAAACTATAAAATTCTGATTAAAGATAAATAAATCAACAAACTAAGTAAGTGGAAGGATCTCCATCCATATTCATGACCAGGAAGACACAGTGCTGTTGGGATGCTGTTTCTTTGCAAATTTGCAATGAAATTGAAACCAAAATCTGATCCAGCTAGTTCCTGGGTACTTTTAAAGCGGTTCTAACATTTCTATGGCATGGGAAAAGACCTAGAAGAATCAATCAACACAATGTTGAAATGAGCAGCAGAGACTTCCTGACTCCAAGCCTCACTGTCAGCTGGCTGGCATAAAGAGCCCAGAAAGAGACCATGAAAAACAACTGACTTTTGACAAAGGATCAAAAGGCAATAAGATACATAAATCACATTTTGCTCAAATAAATCTGAAACAATAGATCTCTATATGTAAAATAATCATTAATGGCAATGCTGAGAATGATAAATCTGAATACAGATCTTCCATTTTCATAAATATATATGAATACACACACACATATATATATTATATATATATATTATATATATGTATACAAATTCAAAATGAATCATGGACATATATGTGAAATGCAAAAGATAGACTCCAAAAAATAACAGGAAAACATCTAGAATCTTTGAGTTTAACTTTAAGATATAATATCAAATATATAATCCACAAAAGGAAGGACTGATGAACTAAACTTAAATTCAAAACCATTCAAGCTGGAAACACAAACACACACACACACCACACACACACACAAAGTAAATGTAAAAAGAAATGGTTTAAGGGCTGGAGAAATGACCCAATGGGTAATGAGTGTACCATAGTATACTTTCTGGGGAGAGGAATTTGGAATTTGTTAGCAGGAGTTAATGAACTGATTCATCAGGTAAAAGAGGTTGCTACCAAACCCTGGTGACCAGAGTTAGGTCTATAGAACCACAGTGAAGGGAGAGAATGACTTCTAAAAGTTGTATTTTAGCTAGGCTTAGTAGAATACACATTAATCCCGGCACTTAGGAGGGAGAGACAGGCAGATCTCTGTGAGTTCTAGCCCAGCTTAGTCTACATAGTGAGATCCAGGCTAGCCAAGGCTACCCATTGAGACCCCATCTCAAGGGGAAAAAAGAAGTTGTATTCTGCTGCCCACATACTTTCTTTGGCATGAGTTTGCTTACATACATCACACACATGCATATACAATAATAATAATAAATAAAATAAAAAGTCTAAAATTTGATATCAGAACTCCCTTAGACATCTACATAAGTGTCCTTGAGTTAAATAGTTTTCATGACTTTTTGATTGAGATTGATTGATGGACAGATATATAGAGCAGTGTGCGTGGGTAAACATGCATAAGTGGATGGACAGATAGCTCTGGAGACTGGAAGGGCATCACATACTAAGTTAAAGTTCTGATAACTCTACTGATCAAAACTAGGGGAGCTGCATCTTGTGTCTCTTTGCATGTGGTATATATACATGTAGGATGGTGAATGGAAAAAATGTTACCTGTTCAGCATAATGGTCTTGCTTGTAACACACAAATATATGTGTATATATTGTATATATACATATGTATAGATGTGTGTATATATGTAGTGTGTGTGTGTGTGCGTGTGTGTGTAAATGTAACCTGTTCAATCCTTATAATGCTTGCATGCATGTGTGTTTTCAGAGATGACCACTTGGCACTGGAAAACTAATTAGTGTGCTCTTCTCTGGGGAAAACCACCTCTCTTATTCCCAGCTCTCCTCGGTTGCCTTTAGTTCTTTGTATAGGGTTGAGGACTCCTGGGATCTCCTTGTCCAGTTTGGCATACTCTTTGGTGTCATCTTTGTTCAGCTCACATCTGGACAGTCATGTTAGTGAAACTATACGGTGTAGCTTCTGATATTACTGAAGGACATAATCTCCTGCTCCCTAGCTCTCACGATCTTTCTGGCTCTTCTTCTGTACCATAGAACCTACTTCTTATGGACTGCAACACGGACTGAAAACCAGAAGTTCTCTAGGATTCCAGCACCAAATTGGGACTGCTGAGACATCCAGTCTCATGGACTGAACAACTAGAACAACTACTTTATCCTTAGCCTCATGATTAGGTGACAGTCACTGTTGAACTCCTTGGACCACAGTCTGTAAGCCTTTCAGTATCAAATCCTCCATCAGTTGGAGGAAATTGTAAGTGTGTGTGTGTGAGTGGTGTGTGTGTGTGTGTGTGTGTGTGTGTGTGTATTCTATCAGTCTGTTCCTTTAAAGAACCCTGACTAAATACAACTGTCATCTTTGAACCTTAGACAATTTCACCTAAAAGTCAGTGTTTTCTCTTGAAAATTTAAGTTCTGGCAACATTGTACTCAAGGTTAGTGGTAATTTCTCTCTTTAAATGAGATGTTTATGTTTCCCCATTTGTATAAGGTACCTACCTGGTCATCATGCCAGATGGGTGCCATTTCCACTTAACTACATCATCCACAACACCATGTCACAGCTCATCATCTGTGGTTGGTATATAAGACAAGCAGACAGCCTTCCCTCATGTGCCCACGCTAGACACTACATCCTGTCTCTAAGTGTGCCTTCCTGCCCTGCTGCTAGAACACATCTTTGACAGATATGTCCAGACCTAGGGATCTAAGGCTCGCTGTTTCTTGGCCTTACAATGTCCCGAAAGCGTCCCTCCCAGGAGCACAGTGCACTTCCATTGTTTGGTGTCACAGTCATGTGTTATATTCACATAACAGGACTCTATCTACCAACCCAGCTTGAGATTATTTTGTGTACTTTTTTGTGAGGTGGTCTCACTCTGAAGCCCAAGCTGGCCTGAAATGATGAACCCAGGCTAGCCTGGAACTGTTTGCTGTCTCAGCTTAAGAATTGTTGATTCTTAGGCCGGTGATAGTGGCATACACCTTTAATCCCAGCACTCAGGAGGCAGAGGCATGTGCATCTCTCAGTTTAAGGCCAGCCTGATCTACAGAGCAAGTTCCGAGATTGCCAAGGCTACACAGAGAAACTCTGTCTCAAAAAGAGCAAAAAAGAAGGAGGTAGAAGAGGAGAGGAATTATTTTTGGTTCTTTTTGTCTTTATACTCTGGTTTTCTTGATGTAATGGCCTTCAAGGTGGGCTACGAGAGCTGCAGACACCACAGTATTTTCATACTTTTGTTTTTTAAGACAGGAAGGAAAGGAACAGTTTTAAAGGGCCTGGGTTATGATACCTCTTCTTCTTCAAACCATTCCCACCAAAGGAAACCATCTACTGCAGGCTACCCCTTACATCTTCTCCTTCAGCTCCTTTATGTATTGTTTATCAGAACTGGATTGAGTGGAAACCCTGACAAATCACTGATCACTGTCAACAGAGAATGAGAGTCCCTTGCCAGGCTCCAGTGGTTTAATCTCATGTGTCTTACATAAGACCAATGATCCCCAGGTCAATCTGCTCTACTCTGTCCGCTCCCTGAATAAACTTGTGCTCAGGAAAAAGGGGAGTTGAGGAAGGATGTGGCTCTATTTAGACAATATGCAAATGACTGTCTCATCCTATGTTAGAAATCCAAATGTCCATTGACTGTATTTGGATGCTGTTGGCAGAGGCAGATAACAGAGTTCTTGTTGATGCCTTGCTCTTTCTCGTTTCCCAGCCTCCTCCCCATCTTTCCTATAAACACATACATACACATTCACATGCACAAGAGCATGATCACACACATATACAACCACAGATGGAGAAAGAGCCAAGAAGCATCTGATCATCACCTGGACCAAGAGATCCCTGGGAGAAGGCTGTTCCTCTGTCTCCACGTGATCCACAGGCAAAATCTCCTGGGAAGGTCCCCTTCAGCTCTGTACTGTGCTGGAAATGGCACAGCTCCTCCACCCACTCCCACCTACCTCCTCCCCCCCCACACACACATATACACACAGTCCAACAGCCCCTCTCCATCTTCAAGCATCTTCCCTTGCCCAGGAAGTCAGCTGTGGCTTCACGTCAATGTGTTGAACAAACAGAAGCCTGTTAGAAACCGCTCAGGGTAACCCATTTGACTCATCACACCCATCTTAACAGAAATATTTACATTTAGACCAGCAGCAGCTAACAATCATTCCGCTGGTAGAAACTATAGCTTTTTCCTACCAGAGTTCTTACAGTGAATAAAGATCATCTATAGTCAACAGGTACAGAAACAATCCATTCCGTGTTAGAGTTTCCTGCAGGTAGAGTGTTCCTCCCTCTCCTAACCTGAACACTGTTCCCCCAGGGGGACTGCATTCACCAGAATCCCAAGAACTCCAGAACCCCCTGCAAGAGCTGTCACTTTAAAGTGCGGGGGAGGGAACAGACAGAACACCAAGCTTCTAGCCATGTCACACTGATTGTCATCTGTGAATGCCATGGACGTTGAAGGTGAATCATGAATAAGAAATTATTTTGCTATAAAAGCTAACCCCAAAGACTCCACCAAATAAACAGTTTTTACTAAAAGAATTTGCATGCTTCAGTCCCTTCTCTGACATCATCTTCCGGAAATGATGCAATGGGACTCATTAGCATAGAACAACTCCTGTTCCAAACAGAGTGGGATTGCACTGGGGAACCTGTTCCCCAGAAGAGTGGCCTTATCTCTCAGGGCCCAGAAGCCAGGCTGGGTGATGACACAGTGTCCTTTACCATTGCTCTCTTATCTAATTAGATTTTGCTTGATGACCTCATTGGATCGCTTCCATTCTACAAAGGCCGTGACCTACTTCGCTCCCTCTGCTCTTACCAAAGCTGTACCAAATATTCTCCCTCCCAGGAGGCCACAGCACTGCTGTGGGTTTTTTATTGCCCACTGTTATTCACTGCAGTAATAGGGCATGTCCCAAAAAGTTATGTTGCCCTGTCATTGAGACCCACTCCTTCCAATTCCTAATAACTGGATTCCTCATCAGGAGAATTTCATTTCTAATCTATGTGGATTATACAGGCATGTGTTAACAGTTCAGTACAACCACCCCACGACACAGGGACTTCTCGGTAAGCCCATTGGTGCAGATGACAATATAGAGAGCTAGGGAGTCCAGCAGAGCCGCCAGCCAGCTCTTCTTCTCCTGCGATCACAGCAAAGTATGCACAAGGTATACTAGGTTATGGGTGAAGATGTCTTGCAGCCATGCCCTTTGTCCTGTGTGTTTTTAGTTCTCAAAACAAATGAAATATGCTTGTCTGCCTCTGCACCTAGAACTTGCCCTGCTGACTTACTTTTGCCAATGAAATGCAAACAAATGTAAGGAATTTGTCCATTTAGTAGTATCTGTGACCCAAAAAGTCACGTTCAGCTGAAAATCTAAAATGTAATATTACTTGGAGTCTTATAAATATAACTATATCATAAGTGAGAAGAAATCATGGTAAAGACTGTCTTAAATCCGACAGAGTGTCCTTGTCTAAGACAGGTCACAGAAAAGGTGGAGGAAGAGGGATGCAGAGAAGTGATGCTGGCAAGAGCCAAGGACACATAGAGATAGCAGCCTAGCAGAGTCACGGGCAGACTCTTCTCTGGACTGTTCAGAGGGATCATGAGTCTGCTGACACCTTGATTTTAGACTTGCTGCTAGGTAGCTTGTGAAGAATGTGTTCCTCTTTTTAAAGCACTGTGCTTATAGCATTTTGCTACAGCAGCTCTAAGAAGTTCACTCACATCCTTCCATCTCTTGGAGAAAGACTTCCTTCAGGTAGTTGCTGAGCCCACATTTGGGGAGCAGCTAGTGACCAAGATCGAGTCCAGTCCGCTTGAGCAGAGCCATATGGCCCTGCCTCCATCCATCATGCTATCATCAACCCACAGAGCTACAGGGTTATGACAAACTCCCACTGTTTATTGACCACTGTGGTTTAGGTAGTCTATGAAGTAGCACTGTTACTCCTACAGATAGCAAATACACTGTCCCAACATTCTCTGAGGTTAGATGGGGCTAGTGGGCTAAATCCCAGACAATGCAGTATGAGGTACCGTGATATGGACCACTCTGAGTCCTGGCCTTTAAACTCCCATAGGTACTTCCATGTTCTTCCCTCATCCACGGAGGTCCTGGGAGCCACATCTAGGCAGGAAAGCCCTGAGACCACAGCTGTCTGATTGCAATACACAGTCCATTATCAGTTAAAACAGTGCTTCTGCTGTGAGATCTCAAGGAAGTTGAAGTAGGTTTCTGCAGGGCCGTAGTCACCTGACTTTGCCATCAGAGAAGTTAGCCATGCCAGGGGAAATATAGCAAAGAGGTAGAACCTCAAGAAAATTCTGAGACAACAGATATTAGCAGCACTCAAGTGATCAGATAACCTGGGCACTAGAGACACAAAGAAGATATCCAGCTGTATAAGGCACTCTTCTTCATAGGCTGCAGATACCTCACACCTCCCTCTCAACTTTCCTGTGATGATTACCGATTTATCACCAGTGTAAGGAGGAGAGTAAGCCCACAGCAGCTGAGGGAACTGCCCAAGAGCATGCAGCTGCTAATGGATGGAGCCAGAACTAAACCACAGGCAGCCTGGCTGCAGGGTTCTGGTGCTAGAGGTACATGCTAGCATCATTCATTAGAACGTGTGTTCTAGATGTGAGCAAAGCAAAGAACACCACAAAGAGGGACAAACTCAAGGGGAAAAAAGAGCAGTAATGACTGGGCCATCACATACCTGTGATCTCAGCACTCAAGAGGATGAGGCAGGAGGACTACCATGAGTTCCAGGCCAGTTACATACTGAGCTCCGGGTCAACCAGAGCTACATAGCAAGACTCTGTATAAAAGGAAAAAAAACACAGTATCATTATGTACAATACATTTTAAAGTGATAAAAGTCAGAAGAAATCTGAAGTGTTCATCTACACAATATAGAGAAAGAAAGCACATATGTGGTATCTATTACTGATTCAGTACTTAAAATCCCTCCTTGAATATGGACAATCTCACTGATTTTATCGTTAATATCAGGTCTTTTTTGTCCTAGCTTTGGCATACAGTCACCCGCATAAAGGGCTTTCAGGGAGGTCTCCTAGACTGTGTTACGGGGCAGTGTGACCTGCAGCTCTGCAGTTTGCCAGATGTTAACACCAAGCCATGCTGTTAAAGCTAAGTGATCTAAGCAAGTGACCAAGCTTCTAGAAAATGCCATCCCTTCATCAGTAAAATATACATTATAACAATTCCAACCATAAAGTAAAAGATGCTTAGGCACACACACATACATGCACATGTATACACACGTATGCACTATAAACACATATTTATACATACATACACACACACATGCAGCATTCCAGCAAATAAAACATGTCCTGTAAACATTAGCCACACTTCCTTTTAAATATTGTTAGAATGTATTCTAATTAGTTGACCAATAATGTAAACTTCTACACACTCCTAAAAATAGAAGCTATTCATTTGTGTTAGTTTGCTCTTTGACACTTGCATGCATGTGTGCAGTGAGTTCCAATGATTTGCAGACTCCTCCCTCTCATCCCTGCTCCCAGCCCAATAAAATCCCTCTTTCCCATACTTGTATGTTTTCTTTTGATACCCAATGAGTTTAACCAAGGCAAGCTACTTCTATCCCACATTTGTTTAAAGATTTATCAACTCTGTGTGTGTATGTGTGTTCGTATGTGTGTATGTGTATGTATACACATATATATATACATATATGTGCATATATGTATATGCACATATATATACAAATACATATACATTTTGTTTAAAACTAAATGGATCTCTTCATCCATTCTCTCTAGGACATTTTTGTAGATGAATTTGCCAATTACTCTTCCTGTGACTGAGTCACTCAACCGTGCTCAGTGGCTCCACATGAACTCTGAAATTTCCCTACCCACAACCTTGTCTTTCATTTATTTACTCTTCTTTAAATAGGCATACAATCTTCCTGCTTCTGTATTTCTGCTTTCTATTACGGAATGAATATGAAATGTTGCCCCACACACTCGTGTTTTAAATGCATGATCCCTAGCTGGTAATGTAACCTTGGAAAGCTCTGGAGGTAATAAGAGGCGGGGTCTCACTGGAGGAAGTAAGTCACAGGGCCAGGTCCTTGAAGATATGTTTTCCCTGACAGTTTCTGGTCTTGCTCTCTGCTTCCTGGTCCTTGGTGAAATGAACAGAGCATTCTATGAGCCCTCCAGTGATGGACTGGAATAGTGAGCCAAATACATCTCTTTAAGTTGTTTCTGTCAGGTGATTTAGAACAGTAGCAATGCAAGCAGCTAATACACATCCCCGTCTCCATCTTCCCTGTTCCAACTTACCTTTTACATTTTAACTCAAGCACACCTTATTCATGAGCAGTTCCCAATTATAACACTCAAATTGATCCTGGCTGGGGCAGCGCATTCATCCCTATCTGTCCCAGTGTTCTAGGTTCTCGAATGAAAGACACATTCACACAGCCTTTGATTTTGATATGCCTTCAACAGCTCAATGGCTGGGCTACTTCCTAACCTCCACGTGGCTAATCCACCTCCCTTCAATATTCCCAAATTATTACTTACTAAAATCGATATTCCAACTTTGCTGCCCTCTTGGGGCCACTATCCCCGGCTCCTATACGGTGGCTATGCTCTCTGACCCTCACCATCTCCAGTTCAGCATCTCCTGACCTTCTCCTGGCATGGTGGATCTCCTCCTTCTCCTTTCTCCCTGTCCCTAGCCCAGGAATCCTAAAAGTCCCACCTCTGTCTGCCCTGCCCAGCCATTGGCTGCCAGCAACTTTATTTATCAACCAAAACCAACTGAGGGGGCAGGGTCCCTCAGTGTCTTATGTGCAGATGTGGAAAGTCTTGTGCAATTTTAAGGACCCAAATTAACATAATACAAGCAGCATTAGACCAATATAAATATGGCTCCATGGATATAAATATATGTATCTCTTCTCATTTCTATGGCCCTCATTTTGTATCTCTTTTATGTCAAATATCACAACATGTCTTTATCATAATTAATTTGATATTTGACTCATCCATTCACATGATGTGAACTAATTGAAATCAGAGACTGTGTCTTCCACATTTAGCATATGCAGGATGCATGGCATATACTACGTATTGTGAATAAATATTTAAAATCTGAGCATAGCAGCACACACTTCTAATCCTAGCACTTGGAGGTAGGAGAGCCAGAAGTTCAAGGTCATCCTCTGCTACATAGCAAGTCCGACTCTAGCCTGGGCTACATGAAACCCTGTCTCAAACAGACATGTAAATAGTTTTCTGATTAAATTTAATGTGCACAATTTATTTCTCCTATTAAATAATTTCCATATCTAGCTTACAGACACAGCTTCCATGCATTTCATCAGTGTCTTGCAGTGGCGAATACTTAATAAACATTTGTGAAATGAGCAATGGATGGATGGGTGGATGGATGGATGGATGGATGGATAGATGGATGGAAGAGCCAGTGGATAGATGGAAATATGGACAAATAATGAATGGAATGTATTCATTTCTACACCGAACATTTTTTGGTTCTTCTAGTCATTGATCTTGTTGCCAACATACTCTGAAAGAATCGACTCTTAGCAGTAACCATTGCTCAAAGACAGAACACATAGAAATTATTAGCTTTTCCTTCTTTTATTTGCTCATTCATTCTTTCTTTCTTTCTTCATCTTAAAAAAAAAAAAAAAAAAAAAAAAAACAAGTTCTTTTCAGCTAGCCCAGGCTGGCCTCAGACTCACAATCTCCCTGACTCAGCCTTTCAAGATATGTACTGCTGTGCCTGGCCTTGCTTTAGACAATGTTCACATAAACCCGACTCTCCTCCTTGAAAGAAAAACAAGCTGTTTGGCAAGCCATGCTTTCTCAGCCATATGGATGTGATACGTCTGGTGATTGGGAACAAAGAGATGGAGCAACTGGCCTACTGTGACCTGCCTAGCCATTACCTGGAAAAGACCATAATTTCCACTCACAGAGTCTGCCCTAGCAAAGCAGTTACTAAAATCTAAAGAGAGAGAGAGAGAGAGAGAGAGAGAGAGAGAGAGAGAGAGAGAGAGAGAGAGAGAAGAAGAAGAAGAAGAAGAAGAAGAAGAAGAAGAAGAAGAAGAAGAAGAAGAAGAAGAAGAAGAAGAAGAAAAAGAAAAAAGAAGAGCAAAGGATGTTAACTTTTTGTTAGGGATTATCATCAGAGAACCTATATTCATATTAAGGCAGTGCATATTATATTTTAAAACATTATAGAAAAGTTCTTTCAATTGTTCCAAAGTTAACAAATGTATCTACTACTGGATTAGTCTACTGGAACAATTGGTGTGGGCTTAATAAGCCGTTAGAATAGTCCCAGATATCAAAAGCTCAATAGCAGCTTAGCATTAGTCTACTGTGTTGTGTTCAATTTGGTTGTAAAGTTGCCACCCAGTGTCACACATCATGTTATAAAAGAGGCATTTCTATAGCCACAATGTTGGTTGGTCCGGAAGCTAAGCACCGTCGATAAAGTAACTGTTTTTCTACTAATAAAATAGCTTTTGGAATATCATCTCAAATCCTCAAAACAACTCTACAGGTAGGAGACCATGATTTTTGTTGATAGTGACATCATTATATTTTACAGGCTTAAAAACTACATGGCCATTTTCCTTTAAGTCATGGCAGCTAATAAATGATTAAGCGTGGGATTAAGTGTCTATTTCCTACAAATCAGTACTCTATGCTGTTTTCATTGCATCATGATTCTTTGGCAAAATCTTCCAGCCTTTCCCCCATTTCCTGCTAGGTTAATGGGCCTGCAAATCCTGGTATCTAAGGACTGGGCTAGAGGTTATGAGCTTCTACGGTCTCCAAAATACCACAAATACTAGGACATGCAGTCTAACTTCGAGCTCCTCATATCCACACTTATATCCAAGCGGATTCTTCAGTATCTAAGTTGTTCACCCTGGGGGCCTTGATCGATTACTGGGACTGAGGAATATTTAGAAATTTACTTCTGCCACACATATGTATCTCTCTGTGTGTAGTGTACCAATTCTTCCCTCCCAACCAATTACCACCAAGTCCTTCCAGAGCTTAGTCAATCAGGATCTAAGCTCTATGAGATGTCAAACTATAATTTACAGATCTCTGACGTTCATGAACCCACAATTACTTTCCACTGACTGAACCAGAGCTAACAGTCATGTCTAATCTTCTATTCCATCAACATCTCTCAAAAAACATGGCAGAAAGTACACCTGCAACTTGAATCCTTCATCAGCATGGCCGGCTTTTTTGAAAAGCACTAATAAACGTCCTGGCATAAAGGGTAGAGATTATAGGCCTCCTTCTTTTCCTGGAAACCCCATTAGTATCTGCTGGCTGGAAACCAGCAGTGGATCATTAGCTGGGACTGTTAGGCCACTGCTAATCACTTAAGGCAGAGGTGCCAGGAGGGACAAAAGCCAAGTCTTTGCAAGTTCTTTGAAAAACGTTCAATCTCAGAGTTCATTTATTTACCCTCATAAATTATGAACTTCACTCAAGCATTGCGAACTGCAAGTAGAAATGGAAATGCTGGGCTAATAGCTAGCATTCATCTATCTCTTCTGATAGATGAATGGATGCAATTAACCCGTAGACTTAATAACTCAGAATTCTGATGGAGAAGGCAAAGACTAGGGGTAGATGTTTCTAGAACAATGTTGTCTGAAAGAAACATAATGTGGGTCCATAGTGTAATTTTTAATTTTCTATGAGCCCCAATGAAAAGGGCCAATGAAATGAAATTAGCTTTAACAATAAAAAATATCCAAATGATTAGTATTTAACATATGGCTGGTGGAAAAACTAATTTTTAGCTTAGCTCTGGGTCTTGGAAATCCAGTCTACATGTCGTACCAGTACTCAAAGATTCCATGTCAGAATGGTTCTCTGACTAAGCCGTGAGTAGGGAAGGATTACATGAAAATACCATTGGGTGAGCCAAGGAGCTTTGGGGTTGTCCTCTTCAGAAAGACATTCAAAATAGCAAATGCAAAGAGAGGATAAAGCAAGAACACTTCTCAGCTTCAAAGATGACTATCCGATGTCAAGAGTTCTCATTTCTTCTTGTTTCTATGCCAGCTTCTCACACCAGCTTTCTCCACAAGGTAGAGCTAAAACTGCCAGACGCTTCTGCCTCACCCCACCCAGTAGCACCACGAAGTCTAGGAAGTACTCCATCAATTCTGCATGGGAAACAAATCTAAGCAGGTGCTCTCCTTGGTCCATCCATAGGACGAAGAGAGCGGGTACTTTGCTTGGAATTCCTGCCCACTGCTTATTCTACTCCTGAGAGTCCACCCTGGAACCTTGCTGCTGAAACAGATTAGAGCTTGGCTCCCAAGGAAAGAGGCTGCATACTGCCCAAAAGAATGAGAGAAGATGCACAGTAGGCCAAGAACACTCAGACTGTCTCAAAGAGACCTACAGCATTGGCTCCTGCTCAAGCACCCCTCCCCAGATCCAGTGAGGAAATGTCAGAAGCCATGAAAGGCCCACTACCTATACTCCTAGACATTGCTGGAAGGATAAATCTTGGATCCTGTTTTCCAAGCTCAGGATTCAGCCTTCTTGTCACCATATGGCAATTTTCAGTGACGGTACCACACCCTAAAGTCATCCTGTGATTAGCTTTATTAGGGCATTTCTGATTGTCATGATGACTAAGGAGTAATATCAAATTTTAATGAGGTAGGATGGTCAGGAAAGAAAGGAATCATTGGATGTTTTCAATCCCCTACAAACCAAGAGTGTTTCCAGGTCACCATGACTTTTGAATATAAATGAAAGGAAAGAAAATGTGCCTTTAATTATCTGGGCATAGAACTTAACTATTTTACATGCAAATATGCTTATGCTGTTTTCACCTACACTTTCTGGGAATGGGACCACCATCTCTAGCCAGGAGCTCACACTTTCTTTCACCCTCAATTCACGTGTTCACCGCTTCAGAAAATCTTATCACCAATAGCAGCTCCTTTTGTGGTATTTGAACCACCAAGATGTACACTCCATATAGCATTCTATATATGTTGTAGGGGACATTTCACCATAAGACTAAGTGCATGTGTGTATACACCATGTGCACGGATGGATGGTGGGGTCATGCTAAGACTTTCAGCAACTGATACAGTTAGAGACATTTTTAAGTCACTTCCAAGTTATCTTAATTCCAGAGTCCCGTGGACTACGGTCCTTCAGCCAGATGCCCTGGTACAATGTCCAGACTAGAGAAGTAGGTGCCAAACTTCTGTAGTCTATAGCCCTATTGCATACTATAGGGAGGTATCAGCATTCCTTGCTTCTCTGAAGTGTACAGTATTCATTACTTGGAAGGTCATCTGTCTCCTTCCATGAGCGTTCATACAGCTGTGCCTGAACTCTCATGTGTGTGCTTCACTTTATTTCAAACTTGGCTCTTTTCATTTCTTCCTTTTACAACAATAAGACCATTAGGCTGACTCCTTTTAATCATGTCTATTGGGCTTCTGTGACCTACACATTTCACTTCCATATAATGAAAAAAAAAAAAAAAAAAAACAAAGTATTGGGAAAGTGAGTACCGAAACAGTCTAGAATCTCAGAATAATGCAAAGCTCCTGGTGAAGAATCTGGAGAAAGAAAGAAGGAACTAGAATCAACAAGCAGGTGAGTGCTGATGGGTGCTTGGCCATGGGCAGGAGACAAAAGTCAACCAAGGAAAAGCAAGGAGAGGGCACGCCAATCCAGCATGTACCCAGCCTTTACATCTGTCCCCTTCCCCTCAACCTCACAGTACTGATTCTCTTCATCTTTATCTCCCTAAAGCTCAGGGAGGCAGGAGACATCCAAAGACAGAAAACCTACAAGAACACCTACAAGCAAGTATTTTAGGGTTCCTAAACATAAGCTTCCCACTGGCTCAACCTCTGAGTGATGACAACCAGCTCAGAAAAGCAAACTGGAGCCAATGCACAAAATGAGAGGAAACCCCATGGAGAGCTTGGAGCAATTTTTAAGAGAATCATGAGGACTAAGTAGAAATATTGACATATACCAGATACACCTGAAGACAGAAAATCAGAATTCATTCCATCTTGTGTACTCCACATTGCAACAATTTTTTTTAACAAACAAATGACTGTAGACAGAAACTTGGCAAGGAAAAGACAGGATGTGTCCAAAGGGCAGAAACAACTATTATTATAGCATAAGATTGATTTTTTTTTTTCTCTTTAATAGGCTTTGGCTCCAAAATATTTCTCCTCCCCTGGTACCTGAACCCTCATGAAAAAAATCTGTCTGCCTTTCCTTATTTCCTCACTAAATCTTCCTTCTTCTGTTGATTTATTTCCAGGCTTTCAAAATCAAACTGATCCTTTATCCCACTTGACATCTTTCCTTCAGCTTCTCTGCCAACAAATGAAGTTAGCAGTCAATATTTCAACCAATCATTTGTCTCCCATAAATCTCCCTCAAAATGGTAATTTCAGTCAGACCCATCTGTCCAATGTCAAAATAATTTGCTTAATTTTAAAAGCTGACTACTTTTTTTCTTTAAAACGTCAAAGACTGATGTTACGGTTTGAATGTAAGATGTCCCCAAAGAGCTCCTGTTTGGATACTTGGCTCACCAAATGATGGTGTGTTTCAGAAGGCTGTGGAATCGGAGGAAATGGGCTGCTAGGAAGTGGGCTTTGAGGTTTACGGACAGGACCACTTTCTACAGGCCCCTGCTTCCCACTTCACTGAGATGGACCAGATGAGGGGACCCAGCTGCATCCTAGCAATGGCCGAACTGCCTGGCTCTCATTCCTTGCCATGTCTTCCTCACCACAATAGGTGGCATCTTCTCAAACCATGAGTCCAGCAAGCTCCACCAGTAAGGTAGGGATGAGAAAATACCACGACTGCAAACACAGACACTGGTATATGCATCTTGAGTGAAGAGAGCAGAGTTTGATTTTTACTATATGTAAGGTGTCTTTTAACAGAATATTTTATTACTCTGAGAATTCCGTACAATGTATTTTGATAATATTTACCTCCCTTCCCCCAACTCCTCCCAGATCTACTCCCACATCTCTCCCCACCCAACTTTGTGCTCTCTGTCCCTACCCAAACAATTTTGTTATCTATCTGTCTCTAGATATATATATATATATAAATTATATATACAGACAGACAGACAGACAGACAGATAGACAGATAGACAGACAGACAGACAGACAGACAGACAGACAGATAGATAGATAGATAGATAGATAGATAGATAGACAGACAGACAGATGGATAGATCTACTCTCAATACCCCTTTTTTAAAAACCCATCAAGTCCAAACTCAATATCTTGGGTAAGGGCCCTGCCCTGAGTGTGATCAATATGCCAGGTGTCACACTATTAAAACTGACTCTCCTTCTCCCAGCTGCTATTGCTGCTGTCACAAGTGCTGTGCGCTCATATGTGCAACTGCCCAGCTATGCCCAGAAAACACTGTTTCCTTGAAGTCACCCATGACCTGTGGCTTTTACAATCCATCTGCCCATCCTTCTGTGTAGATCCCTGAGCCTTGATAGGAGGAATTTTAAGCTCCTTCTTTTGCTAAGCATTCTCCTCCTGGCCACAGCTCCAGCTGTTAGGTTGGTAAAACAAGCTGTTCATCAGAGATGCAAATGATTTGCCTCAAATTTGTTTGGTGATTTGCAATCAAACCATTCATACAAATTCTAAAGTTTTCAGGCACTATTACAATGTAGGCAGCTGTCTTCTCCAGAGGGCAATTAGTTCTGATTTGTTTTCTTTGTTTCTCCTTTAGCCATTCCTTGAGAACAATATATATTTCCCACTTGTGTTCCATGTCTGATTTGGGTTCACATATAGGGTGAGGCAAGACCTCTGTCCCATGGTGCACTCTGGTTCCAGTGTCTAGGACAGTTACCAGTTCATAGACACTAAACAATAGTAATAAGCCACCACTTACAATTCTTTAAATGTAAGAGCTTTATTGATCTGATTTTATATCATAAATATAATAGTCATGTGCTCATAAATATCAATTTTTCTTCCAGTCATGTACCAAAACTTACTGAGTTATCTTACATCCTAGATTTGGCGCTGTGTACTGTTAGTCCCCTCAAATAACTCAGAGGCTAATGAGAAAGAAAGAAAGTTGGCCAGCTTTGTACTAGAATAATAGAAGACATAAGCAATAAATGCAAAAAAAAAATCCCTAAGTGCTTTAAAAATACAGATCCATATATGAAATTTAGGGAAATGTTCTTTGAGGAAGTCTGTTTGTTTGTTTGTTTGTTTTTGTTTGTTTGTTTGTTTTCTTGGGTTGTTTCTTTGTTCTGTTTTGTTTTAAACATGCTACTTGGAAGAGAAGAAAGACAGGGAAGAAGAGTACTATAGTCAACTGAGAAAATAGGTCCTAGCGACAACGGTTACATTTGCACAGCTGTGAAGAGGGCACTATGGATAGCTGCCTTACATGCATCATCTCTTTTATCTTCATCCATACAGACAGGGTCTCTATGTTACTGATGAGAATCATAGAGATTTTCAAAAGCAAGGCTATTGGTCAGGAATATACAGCAAGTATGCCCGTGTGTGTGGACAGTCTTTCCCGAGATTTCATCAACTGTGTACCAGCTTTGAATTCATAGTCCTTGCTGTACATAGCCTAGAATTAAAACAAGCAAACACCATCTGCCAAATATTCTATAGAAAGGGGAGAGATCAAATCATTTGGAAAAATCAATGGTGTGATATCAAATGTTCTTAAATGGAAAGATAACCAATGTATTATTAACATAATCATAGATATAGAGAAAATATAAAGAAAGCTGAGAAAATAATAGGTATAAATTGGGTTTGTCCATGAGACTCACAAAACATTATAAGCTATTGCTGTTGCCTCTGGTCAGTCCCTAGAGATAGGTGGAAGGTAAGTCACTATTGCTGAAGGTATCATGCACTTTGGACACAGAGGTCAAAGAACACAAACTGGATCTGACCTGAAAGCATTCTCCCTGAAGACTAGCTTTCATGGTACTAGAAGGTGCTATATACATTTCCAAAGAGAGGTAACAACCAATAATCCTAGCAGCTATGATGTCTACAAACCATATCAATGACCAGCATGGCTCAGTAACTCTAAGGGTGTAGTAGTGACATGCATACCTTGGCAGCAACCAGTTGGATTTAAGACCCACTCAACAAGAGCAAAACCATGCTTGCTACTAGAAACCTAGCCAAATATCCAGGACTAGTGAAACCGTGGATCTTAAAGGAGAATCTACAACCAACACTTTATTAAACCAATGTAATCACTAAATACATTCTAAACATTTATAGTTCTCACATCTTATCAAGGACACTGCTTTTTGCACCAGACAGAGGCCATTACAGAAAACTATAAGCAATCAAAATGCAGAGTTGTGGAGCCCAGTCCCTGTGAATTCATCCACAAAACAACTCCTGCACCTAAGGCTCACGGAACATTTCCAAAGAGGAGGCAGACTGATTATAAGAGCCTGTCTTAATTAGGGTTTTACTGCTGTGAAGAGACACCTTGACCAAGGCAACTCTTATAAGGACAACATTTAATTGGGGCTGGCTTCCAGGTTCAGAGGTTCAGTCCATTATCATCAAGGTGGGAGCATGGCAGCATCCAGGCAGGCATGGTACAGGAGGAGCTGAGAGTTCTACATCTTCATCTCAAAGCCGCTACAAGAAGATTGGCTTCTAGGCAGCTAGGGTGAGGGTCTTAAAGCCCACGCACACAGTGACAGACTTCCTCCAATAAGGTCACACCTCCTAATAGTGTCACTTCCTAGGCCAAGCATATCCAAACTTCCACAGAACCAAAGGATTGGGGAGTTTGCTGTGAGGTTACCTCTCCTCAGCTTCAGGTGCCCAAGTCCTAAGCGAATCTCCTCTTTATTTTGTCCTGAGTTCAGCTACCTGCTGGTTTAAGTCTGTCTCCAGCTAGCATCTCCTGTACCTCTCACTGTTTCCCAGAATCCTCTCTCTTCTTGCCACTGTCAAACCATTTCCTGCCTCAGCCCATTGGCCATAGGCTTTTTTACTGACAAGGGATGCTTTTAAGAGATTTTTCTCGCCGGGCAATGGTGGCGCACGCCTTTAATCCCAGAGCTTGGGAGGCAGAGGCAGTCGGATTTCTGAGTTTGAGGCCAGCCTGGTCTACAGAGTGAGTTCCAGGACAGCCAGAGATATACAGAGAAACCCTGTCTCGCGCAGGGGTGGGGTGGGGAGGATTATGGGGGGGGGATTTTCTCTACACAGTTGTTTGAGGGAAACCTGACTACTCTCAAGAAAGGAGATTTGAATGCAACTTAAAAATGGGTTTGGGGGCAGAGGGCGGGATGAGTAAATAAAAGGATGCCTGGGGCCATGAACCACTACATCTGAGCATCTTCTTCCTGCTAGGACATTACAGAACCATCCCATTAAACCCAATACCCAACTTAACTATCTACTTTTCAGATTGAGAAAAGAACCACAGGAGGCAAGTAAGTTTTAGATTCAAGAGCTTAGATTGCAGTTCTGGTTTGAGGTTCAGAGCCTCTCGGGCATGCATACTATTCCAAATGGAAACGGAGGTGGATTGTTTTTCCTCTAGTTTGTCAGCTGATGGTAAACTTATTGTGAGACTTGGGTAGATAAGGATATATCATCTTCATGTTTACTGTGTTCCTCTGAATATATAATTCCTTGTTGTTTTTAAGCTTGACATTTATCTTGTGACTTATTGACTATTCTATGATTTTGAAAGAGCAGTTTGCTAGAAATGAGAGGTTAACTTTTGACCCTTACCTAGAGTTTTTATAAGGATAATTCTACACAAATTGATCTGTATGAGCTCACATCTCCCAGTCCAAGCAACGCTGTGTCTTGATGTCAGTGAATATGCATCAGACTCATTGGATAAAAGTAAGGAAGCAAATTGTGTGTTATTTAGGGAGAATTCAGTGGGATAGCTATGTCCAAATCGTAGGAAGATCTGTCTCCTGGGATGCAGCAGCATTTTCTAAGAAGGTGGGAACCCTTACAGCTAACCAGAATTTGATTGAGCTAATTAGAGAAATCTTCTCTCAACTAGAACCTAAGAATGTTTCTATTTTAAACTCCACTCTCCCCCTGTGGATCATTAGGAAAGAATTTTTTTTTCTTTCTTTTTCTTTTTTTTTTTTTTTTCTTTCTGGCCATCATAGGATAACCAGAACAAACCTACTTCTCTTCTTATGTAAGGTCTTTGTTCAGAACCTGACTTTTTCAAGTTTCTTTTCCTCTCTTTTCTCTTAGAAACTTAAGGCAAAGCAAACACGATATTATGTACAAGTGACAAAATTATTGGTCCTTAACGAGTCTCTCTTGGTGTACAAGGTTTAGAGATAGCATTTTGAGTGTATAATAAGACTGTGGTTTGGCACACCAGGCTGCAGCCGGAGTGGGGACAGATGCACCTAAATGGTTATAATGATGGGCAGTGTTGCTTTATCATGTGTGAATGTGGCTAATACTTCATTGGTTTATTAAAGACAGAGAACAAAAGGCTGAATAAAGTAATGGCTGTCTTCCCGGAGCAATTTCCACAGATGGCTGAGTGAGTTTAGTAAACAAAACAAAACAGAAACCGAAGGTACCATTTGGCCTGTCTGCAGATGGGAGCCCCTAAAAGTTCATATTCCCTCTTAAGTGCCTTGGTGATGGCGTGTTGGTACTGGCTTCAGTGCTGCCAGCGCAGCCAGGTTTGATAAGAGGTAACTGGGAGCCTTCACTGGGTTAGACAGGCTCAGAGTCGCAACAGCTTTTGTCGGGGAGATCTTACTTGATGGCCATATGGGCATGGTGACTTTAAGAGAGTGACACATAAGTCTTGGGGTACAGGGTAAATATTGTTATTTTTCTTGAGCTGAGCAACTTGCTGCTTATTTAAATAATTGTAAATTTTGGTGTACTTACTAGCTAATGTTGATAATAACAAGGCAGCCTCCGTAGACTCGATATTTAGTGTAAATATCTTCTTCACCTGATGAGCATCAATTCCTCTCGGAACTCTTTCTTCCTAGTCTTGTTGTTAACTATACTTTAACATTTTTTTGAGACTATAATGTAATTATATCGTTCTCCCCTTTCTCGTTCCTTCCTCCAAGTTCTCCCGTGTATCCCCTTGCTTTCTTTTAAATTAATGGTCTTTTTTCCTTAAAGTGTTTGAATGGGTTAAATAAGTTACGAGTTAGTTGGGGACTGAACAGAAGCTTATGGCTGAGGCATTTATTAATAAATAATTCATCTCAGAGTAGTCATTCCAGAAGCAAGGACTGGGAGGAAAAACTGATTTCTTTAACACAACTGATTCCAACATACACAAGGAGAGAATGTGGAGACTGAGACAAAGTCTGTAGGAGCAGGCCATATACAGAAAGAAAATTCTGACTCACGGATCTCTGCGGGAACAGCCCTAGATCAAATCTGTAGCAGCCATCCAGAAGCAAACACCTTGTCAATCACTTCCAACTTCTCCAGCTTCCCTAGTTTGTTGGACTCTCCTTCTAATTTAGAACCAACCAAAGAAAGCCATCCTGTCTCCCCTATCAACCTTTCCCAATCCCCCTTTCAACCTGACTCCGCCTCTCCCTTACCAGCCTGGCCTCTGAAACCTTCTCCCTATACCCTCTGCCTGCCTTGTAGTCAGCCAGGCACCAGCATTGCCATTTCTGGACTTGGAATCCATCAGAGGATAAAGGGTGGACACGGTTGGGTGCAGCAGCTTGAGTAATAGCCCCCATAAACTTTTCCTACTCATATCTTACTTTAGCCCACCTTCTTAATAACAGGTTTTTCTCTGCTGGAGTCGGGCATCTTACATGCCATTACGCAAAGTACCAGGGGCACACGGTACAACCCACAAACAACAGCAGAACAACTCTCCCGCTTTCTGTCAGTGATGATATTGTCACACACCCTTGTTACCACTGCCACCTTCTCTCCTCCAATCTTAATGCTGTCTTGGCACACAGAGCTCCTGCCACCTCCAGCCTCAGGCTATGCCACCTCCTTTGGTAGGATTTCGATAGCTGTGATAAACATCGTGACCAACATGGCCCACAGAGTCAACTAAGCAGGGCTCATGGAGACTCACAAAGACTGAATCAACAATCAGAGAGCCTGTATGGATTTGAGCTGGGCCCTCTGCATAGATGTTATGTTGTATAGCTTAGTGTCCTCGTGAGACCCCTAAAAGTAAGAGTGGGGCTTGTCTCTGACTCTTTTGTCTGCTCTTAGGACTTTTTGAGTCTCATTCAGCCTTGATATGAGGGTTTGTGTCTGGTGTCATTGTAAGCCGTTATACAGTGTCCGGTTGGTATTCCGGGGAAGCCTGCTCTTTTCTGAAGGGAAACAGGAGAAGTGTGATCTGGGGAAGGAGGGAGATAGAAGAGAGGAACTGGTAGGGTAGATGGAGGGGAACTACACTTGAGAAAAGAATAAATTAAAAAAAAAACTTTTAAAAAATAACCCACCATGACCAAAAGCAAATTGGGAGGAGAGGGTTTGTTTTGGTTTATAACTCTCAGATCACATTCAACCCTGAGGGAAGACAGGGAAGGAACAGGATCCGAACAGGAATCCTGAGAAAGGACCTGATGCAGAAATCATGGAGAAGTACTGCATACTGGCTTTTCCCCCAAGGCTTACTCAGCCTGTTCTCTTATACACCCCAGGACCAGCAGCCCAGGAATGTCACAGTGAACTAGGCTCTCCAACAGCAATCATTATACAGGAAAATGTAGCACAGGTTTGCCCACAAGCCAATCAGATAGGAGCTTTTTCTCAATTGAGGTTTCCTCTTCCAAAAATGAGTCTAATTACTGTCAAGTTGACATAAAACTAATCTAGACAGCCTCTCACCCCTATAAACTGCTCAGAGAAGGCTCTGATGAAGGCCAAAGTGTTCTACTTTGCCAAATCCAGAGGTCAATTTAGACTCTTCAAAGTACCCCCCCCCCATTCTTTCCCTCCCTCCGACCCTCCTCTAATGAAAAACTAAGTGTTTATCCCTCCAATAAAAACCTTTTGGTCCAAGCCAACGGCATCCTCTTTGTCCGATTATGTTGTGGGCCTGGCCTAGGTTTGCTTGGTTTTGCTTTCTCTGTCTTCGCAGGCCATGTTACTTACTTTATCCATCACTGCAACAAAATACTGGACAGAAACATGTTAAAAGCAGAAGTTTGTTTGGCTCGTGGCTTCAGACAGTTGTAGTTCATTCAGCACAGAAAGAAAGGTGTGGCAGGACACATGACTGCAGAAGCATGTGACAGCAGTCTGTACCTGGCAACCCACCCAGGAAGCGGATACAACACAAGCTGGAACCAGAGGTGGTTGTCCTCTTCAAAGGCTCACACCTACTAACCTACTTCTACCAGCTAGACCCCACATGTCCCAGGTTCTACAACCTCTCAAAATACTGCCACCAGCAAGTATTCAAACCCATGAGTCTATGTGGGACATTTCACATCATAATGCAAAACTTGCATGCCTGCTATACTGTCTACATCTGTAGTTCGGAGCCCAGTTCTTCTTTCTCTCATATTTAGTGTTAAATGATGCCTCAAGACTCTATTCAGCCTCTCTCCTATTAGCGGAGATCCACTCCGTAAGTTACTTCATCCTCTAAGACATTATGTGCCATATATTCAGATGACATCCAACCTATTTTTTCAGCTCTGAACTTCATGCCTGCATTGGTTTCTTTTCCTTTGCTGTGATAAAAAAAAAAAAATGTCCTTTAAAAATCAGCTAAAAGGAGAAAGGGCTTATTTGGGTTCACAGACCAGACTATAGTCTGTCATAGCAGGGTACTTACAGAAGCAAGAACTTGAGGGAGCTGGTCACATCATATCCATAATCAGGAACAGAACCGAACGTAATGAACTCATGCATGCTGTTCAGCTTCCTTTCTCCACTCCCCCAGTCTAGGACCCAGCCAGGGAATGGTACCACCTATGGTAGACATGTCTTCCAACCTCAGTTAACACAATCAAGATAAGCAAGCCCTCACAAGACATTCTGGGAGACCCATGACAATGAACACTCACCATCACAGTAGCCAACCTATTTACCATCGTCTGTGTATACAGTAGACATTTTGAATATTGCCCAAACTATCCTTCTCAGCCCATTCACCTACTCAGCTGAGCTTCTTCTACTGAGTAAATCACTCAGTTTGGATCCCACACCAAATTGAAGGACCTACTGTGGGGAACTCCACTGATGACAGAGTAGAAAGAACTGCTGAGCAAACCAAAAGTCAATCTCCAAGCCTCCTATTAGCCTAGCCTTCAGATACCCTGCCCAGCCAACAGACCTCCTGCCTCACAAAAAAAGAGAAGATATTTGTCCATACCTGCACCAATTTTGACCTTCTTAGAACTCTCAGACAGTACTCTTTCCCCTATGCCCCCATGTTCCTTCACTGACACTTGTCTATCAGTCACACCCTTTTCTTCCCTTATGGTCATTTCCTCCCAGCTGACACAACTCCATTCACATATCAGCATGTCCAAACTTCACCATCTTAAAATGTTCCAGCTCTTAGCTTCTGTTTCTCTCATCTTCTTCCCAGTCAGACAGCTCAAGGCAGCAGTTGGTGCTTACTAACTATACTTCATTTCCTTGGTACCTGCCTTGTTCCAGCAACCTGGCCTCCCAGTGGATTGAAACATACAAAGCACTCTCTCCAATCCTGAGCCACTGGCTCGTACCCAAGTCATTTCAGAATCATTACTTCCTCTCCACTTCACAAAGGATGAGCCCTTGGTACCCAGCATGGGAGCTGGCCTAAAGCAAATGGAATTATGGAAATCTCAAAACAACAGGCTGATTCTTCCTGACAAGTCAGCCCTAAGATACATGGGAATTGTTCAAATTTCCCCATGGATTCACTAAGACGAAAATATGTAAACTGTTCATCTTTTATTAAATTTATACTAAGCATTAATGATATAAATAGCTCAAAATATACACAAAAATACTTATTTTTCTACACTTGATTCATATAAGAATCATATTTTGTTAACATCTTAAAAGTAATTATGGAAATGTTAATCAAAGCATATTAAACTAGTCATAATTGCAATTGTGCATGATAGAAGCATGAAGAACAAATCCACCCTTTTGACCACCTCTGCATCTATAGCATTTCAACAGGGAGGACTGGACCTGATGAGTATAATGTCCACCAAGCAAAGTGACCCCACAACTACAAACTGGACAATTATCCTCATGAATTTTCTATGAAACGCAAGTGCCCCAAATAAAAATGATCCTAGGAAAAAAACAGAACAATGGGAAATAAAGGATAATTTTAAGTGTTCTGAAAACTGACTAAGACATTGAACTAGCTTTGTCGCTAGTCCCATAGAACATACTGTCATGCAATTTTCTTAAAGTCAGCCTAGTGTTTTGTAGCCTGCTGCATTCATAAATCCACTAATATGTTCCATATTCATGAATATATTTACACTCACAAAAGCATACATCTCCAGAGTCAGTCAGCAGGATAAAGGAATCTGCTTGATTAAAACAGCAGGACTACGATAATCCTGTCTCCCCAGTATTCTTATCTCCAAGCCTGGCCTGCTGCTTTGCTTCCCTGGTAACTACCAACCTGTGCCGAAATTACCTGCCAAATGTAAACTCTTCAAGGCCAAGATAGTTCTAGTCATCTTTGAATCCCCAGTGCCTACACCTAGCACTTAGGACAAGCTCAAGAACCATCCAACAAACTGAATTCACTAGGTCAACACATGACTAAAGCATCTCACTCGCTCTATGTCTGGATTCCCTAGGGATGGTGCCATGCAAACTCAAAGACCCCATTTCCAGAAAATTCTGAATCCCCAGACAGAAATCTGATATAGTTTTAATGAAAGACTTACCAAACAACATATTTTTTTAAATGTGGAAAGAATTATAATAACCTGGGAACATCTATCACATGTGTCAGCGAGCAATGCTTTCAGCTGTCCAAAACAGGGGCCTTACCAGCAAGAAGCCTGATTAGGTGCCACCAGTGCTTCTTCAGCATGAAGAAGCCAGGACCATGTGGCTAAGATTCTCTCAGCTTCTAATTTGCTCATCACCTTAGGTTGATAAATTCCTGCTGTAGTTCTGGACATCATACCCACAGTCAACACAAGAAAAGAAGGAAGGGTATCAATTGAAATTGATCCTTTGTCAGAGAGCAAAACCATCCTAGGACTCTGTCCTGTAGACTCTCTCTTCCATCCCATTGTCCTGTAGGAAGTGGCTAGAACTGTGTAAGTAGCTTGCCTAGAGTCACTTAGCTGGCCACGCCCCCACCTCACCTCCACACCCCCACACCCCCTGGCTTCAAGGGTAACTGAAAGGAAAGAATGCTAGCTTTCCTTTGTAGCTTCCTTGGTGAAAAGCTTGCAGGGATTGGAATGAAGGGTTATTGATTTTGCCCAGTGGTTCTCAACCTTCCTAATGCTGCCAGCCATAACATTATTTCATTGCTACTTCATAACTGTAACTTTGCTACTGTTATGAATCGTAATGTAAATGTCTGATATGCAGGTTATCTGACATGTGACCCCTGTGAGGAGCTCAACCCACAGGTTAAGAACCATGTGTTTAGCCAAGCATCTGCCATATAGTCGTTCCTATCAATTTGATGTCCACGTTGTTCAACAAATAAAGCTCACAACAACCCAATGATGTAGGTATCTTTATTGTACAGATTTAAAAAACAAAACTGGGGCACAGATAGAACAAGTATCTTTCCCAGAATCCCCCAATCAAACCCAGGCCGTTTATCCTCAGAACCCATGCCCTTTCCCTCTCCACTCCAGGGCTTTAAAAGCAAGCCTGTGGTGAGTGAATGTCTGCTAGCTCAGGTGTTGTCAGCCTTTAATGCACTACAACACCTGCTAGTGAAGCAGGCCTTTAAATATCACCTTTATCTTTATGTCTCCCTCTCAGTGTAGATCCAGGATGGTGTAATTTTAATGCACATTAAAATTCAGGACTTGTCCTACTGTCTGGTTTATTTTGGGTCTGGTTATCTTTCGTCCTACACCTTGGCACATGAACCCTGCTCAAATTGCAAGCATGTGAGGAATGTGTTGCAAATGAGGTCCCAAGACAACAGTAGGCATTTTATTATTATAGATCTGTTTTCCAAACTGAAGGATATATTAAAATTCTGTAACATGGAGCCCCTGAGGTGCCTCAAGTCACTAAACCTATTTATCCTAACTAAGATGTGTTCAGGATGTTCAAACATCTAAAAAAAAAAAAAAAAAAAAAAAAAAAAAAAAAGATAACTTTCCCCTGGAGCTGTACATATGGAAATAGAAATAAAGTAAGGCAAAATGAAAAACCAACAGTCAGTTCCCTTAGAGAATCCGAAGCCTTCCCTTCCCCTAACCATACCTAAGTGGTATTACCTCCAAATTACTTATGCATTGTAGAAATTCTAATACTAAGAATCAATAATGCATGCCATTGTTTCCCACTGTTGAAAGTGAAGGTTCAAATTAAAATTAGAAATAGCTGTGGGCTCTGTGTTATAATAAAAGGGACCTAGTTTTCACCTCTGTTGGTAAGATAAAGCACACTGACCAAGAGCAATGTAGAGGAGTTCATTTCAGCATATGCTTCCAGATCACAGACCATTATGAGGGAAGTCAAAGGAGGAACTCAAAACAGGAAGTTGAAAGGAGACCTAATTGCTACTCCACACAGCGATACCTCTGGCCGTATAGTAGGAACAATGGAAGATGATGCTTGCCAGCTGGCTCACAGACCAGCTTCTATTCCAGCCAGCATTCTTAGGTAGTTCATCCCTGCCTCAGGATGACACCTCCCACTATAGGCTGGACTCTTTACATCAATTAATAATAAAGATAATCTCCCACAGACATGGCCACAGGGCAACAGACATGGCCACAGGCCAAACTTATCTAGGCAATTTCTCAATTGGGGCTGTCCTCTCAGATAACTCCAGGCTGTGTTAAATTGGCAGTTGAAGTTAACACCATACTTAGCTAAACAGTCCGATAAACAGGACCACACGACTTGGTCTTCACACAACTGATTACTGATTCGCAAAGAGAGCTGATATAAAACTTTCTAAAGAAATTTGAAAATGACACATTTGATTGCTTTATTGGTAGATCATGTTTGTTTGTTTGTTTGTTTGTTTTGATGTTGCCAGTTCAGGTACAATGCTTACTTGACCAGTCTCAGGAGAAAAAACTAAGTATTTAGCTTTGGTGTGCAGTAGCTTGAAAAGAACAGTCTGTCTCTCCTTCACCTCAGGACGATAAATAATGTACTCTATCAGAAATGCTGACACACATGGCTTTGTGGATAGTCACCCTCATGAGGGGAACTAGCTCTCTAAGATTAGAGATTAAGAACTCACATTTCCGTTATGCAAGGTTACCTTCTTCAACCTTATAAGAGTAAAAGGTTTCCCAGTTCTAATTTAGAAGTAGCAGAAGAAAGGAAATAACCTCTTGAACCTAAAAGTAATTCTGGATTACCAAGCATATGTCTGGCAGAAGGGGGACTATAGACAGAAGGCAAAAAGTCAATAGAGATTGCCAACCTAACACCAGAAGTAAGCCAGAATGGAGGAGCAAACTTTCCAGAAGTTTCTTCTTCCTCAACAGAATTGTTTCCAGGAGCTATTCAGCCAGAAGGAGCTATTTTCTTCACAGTTACATAGAGGTTAAGCATGTAGATCTTGAGGTAAAGTCACCTTGCTTTGGGCCCTCTAGTTCCAACATGTATTTACTGCATGTCTGATCTTGAGGAAGTCACTTAAACAGGAAGAGACATCATGACCAAGGCAACTCTTATAAAGGACAACATTTAATTGGGGCTGGCTTACAAGTTCAGAGGTTCAGTCCATTATCATAATGGCAGGAAGTACAGCAGCAGCCAGACAGACATGGTTCTGGAAAAAGAGCTGAGAGTTCTACATCTTGATCTTAAGACAGCCGGAAGAAGACTGTCTTCTGCAGGCAGCCAGGAGGAGGTTCTCACCCCACTGTATGTAGCTTGAGCTTATATATGAGATCTCAAAGACCACTCCCAAAGTGGCACACTTCCTCCAACAAAGCCATACCAAATAGTGCGCTCCCTATGTGCCAAGAATTCAAACACATGAATTGATAGGGGCCATATTTATTCTAACCACCACAGTGATTTTTATTATCAACTGATTGGATTGAGAAAGGCCTACATTAGTTAAGCACACTGGAGAGTGTGTCTGCAAGGCCACTTCCAAAGAAGAATAAAGAGGCAACCCTGAGTGTGGGTGGCATCATCCCCTAAGCTAAAGACTCAGACAGAATAAGTGGGGAAAATAAGAAAGCCTATAACTGTGGTCGTTAGTGTCATAATCCACAGTAAGTGAGCTTTTCCAAGATGCCACATCTGTTCCACTGTGTAGACGAAGCCTCAGACCTTGGGAGAGAAATAAGTCTTTCCACCCTGGAGTCATTCTCTCAACAGAAAGTTGAACACAATGTTACTGTGATAATTGAAGAAAGTAGCATACAAAAAATACTAAGAGTAGTAGAGAGTTCTTAGGAAACATGTAAGAATTATCTATGGTTACTTTAGAATTACCACTGGTGGGAAAGAGCTCATAGTGAGAATATCTTTTAACTACTCACCCCAGTTAGTTTTAAAATCTAAAGTCTTTCATGTCTGAAAAGCTAAAATGTACCATTTTGACTCCTAAAAGTGAGCCCCACATTTGTTAGGTATGTTCTCATGAAGTCCATTCAAAGTCATCTAGCAACTTCTTTTTCTTCCTTTTTTGTCTGTTTGGATTTTTGTTTTGTTTTGAGATTGGGTCTTACCATCACCTTGGCTAGCCTGGCTCCCTATGTACAACAGGCTGGCACTGCCTCACAGGTGTTGGCATCATTGGCCTGTGGCATTATTCATTTATTGACTTCTTGAATCCTGGTTCTTGGCAGCATTTCTATCTCCTTGTTTCTTAAACTCTACTGAGGAGAGGGAAGATATACATTTGTGTTCATAATTGCATAGAGGGTAAATATGACCAAAATACATTTTATGTAGGTATGAAAGTGTCATAGTGGAAGCCATTATTAGACACAATGAATGTATTCTAATAAATAATTTCAAAATTCAAAGGAGAGTATTCCCAGCAATGGTGGCGTAACCAGACCAGATGTTGCTGGAGACATGAGGAAGGAGAAAGACTTGGCTTTCATTGTTTTCATCCTTCATAATTTTCTGAATTTCAAACCAAACACATATTGCATATCCATTAAAGATCCATTACAAACTTTTAAAAGGATATGACTACTCAAGAAGATGCAGTGTAAGTAAAGAATACTAGACTGGGCCCCAGGAGAGTGGTGCTATATCACTTATGTGCTATGAGATCATGGCGAGACACTTAATATCTCCTTGGATTTCACAGCTGTAAAATAAGGAAATTAATGCCTCCCCAACCACCACCTCGCTGGGTTTATGTGAGGGTCAAGTGAGATTCCAGTGCTGCTTTCCAAAGCAAAAGGCACTACACAAACAGAAGATATCATTATTGTTCCTGGCAGCCTGCTGGAACCAGCCTCCTTGGTTGTTTTGGCTCCTAGAATCATAGAAGAACATTGAAACGTTTGAGTTTAGGATGAAGGGCACAGGAGGAGATCGTGCCCCTGTTTCAGGTTCTTCTCTTATCATCCTCCCCTTCTTGGATCCCAACCCCATCACCATAAAGAGCAGTGTGTGTGCAAAGCAGCCTGTCTTACCATGAATAACAACAATTTAACTGCCATGTCATTGTTCCTGTGTCCAACACCAATAGATGAGATCATTCTAGACACAGGCATGTGCTGTGTGCCACTTGGGATAAGGGCAAAAGAACCCAGTTCTATCTGACTTCTGTATACACAAATGTAATCTGGGAAAACTTTTCAAGGCCAAAAGGGAGTGCCTCTTTGACAGTAGACTCTGAGTATAGATAGGGAAGGTCAGGATGTGGGAGAGAAAACAAGAACCCAAACCAAGTTTGAACTGTGCAGACCTTGACATCTCAGCCCCTGCAGCTGAATGTCTCATGCAGTTAGCTCAGCTCCAACTAAACATCTCTTAATCCTCCCAAACAATTCTTGTTGAATTAAAAAAAACCTGTTGAGCCAGGCTTGGTAGCACACACCTATAATGCTGGTACTTGAGGAAGTGAAGACAGGAGGATCAGAAGTTCAAGGCTAGCCCCAGCTATATAGTGAATTTCAGGACTACGGCCTGAGCTATGTGAGATCATGTCTCAAAAAATGAGAGAGAGAGAAAACAGAGAGACAGAGAGAGAGACAGAGAGAAACAGAGAGACAAGAGAGGGAGACAGAGACTATCTGTTGTAGTCTGATAGAGGCTCACCTATGAATATTTTCTATAAATTCCTACCTAACAGAATTATAATAAAGTATTTGACCTTTGCCTTTGTGAGAATATTTACTCAACATTTATTGTGGGTTGGGCTCTTTCAAATTTGTAATAATGTTCATCAATTGAAATTTACCAAAAAAAAAAAAAAAAAGCCATTCAGCCCTAATGGGCACTTAAGAAGTCTGAGGTTCTGAGAGGCCTGTGGGGATCTACTTATGGTTTCCTAGCAAGGTCTGGATCCAGGTTCCCAGACACTAGACCCCATCCTCTTTCTCTTCATCATGGTGCTCACAAAACTAATTTTTCCATGAAGGACCCTCCGCATAACAGATAGAACTGGATTCTTTTGCCTTATCCCAAGTGGCACACAGCACATGCCTGTATCTTGAATTGATCTCATCTATTGGTGTTGGAAATAGGAAAAATCTGTGAGCCATTTAGCTGTGGTACAGAAAGAGCTAAAGGCAAAAGCTGATGACAATAACAGATCAGATATTTGAAGTTAAAGTGTAAGACTTTTCAAAACTTACAGAAAGGCCTGAATCAGTACAATGAAGCACAAAGAGTGAAGGCCACCTTACTCTGCCATGTGAACACTAGAGAAGATTGCAGCTCTCCTTGGGTCACAGCGCACAGTTATACAGGGTACTACTACTTACTAGTTATTGAGCTAGGAGCTCTCCAGGTATCACATTCTCCACAGATGTCCACAGCAGCCCCTCCTTTGTGGCTGCCATCCGCATCTGTGGCTATAATATGCTAAAATCTAACTGTTTGGAAAGGTAAACTCATTCTAGTCCAGATTCAGAAAATCTGTACTATTATCAAGGCCCCTTGGCAAGAGAAGAAAATAGATTTTATCACTAACTTCAGCCCAAAACGTATCTCTAATTTTGTTATTCTTAGAAGAATTGGCAAAAATTAAAGATTAAAAGATATAAAAATGATGCCTCAGATTTTATGCAAATGAGCATTAAAGCCAACAACTCATCACTTTATAAAATTTTCTGTCACAGACTCAGAGCCTCAAATTTCCAAAAATCAATGCTCTGGGGGAAAAAAATCACTGCACACCTAGAAAGGGTCAAAGAAGTAGATCATCATTGTCAAATGTTTGCATTTAGCTCCTGGAAAGCAGCCCAAAAAGGAGCAGAACCAGAGCCAAGCCAGCCACCACTTTCCCATGAAGCAAAGAAGATGATAGACATCTCAAGGAAGCAGAGACACCTGATACCTGTGTCTAGTGGGGTAGTGAAGGGAAATAAATGGATGGCACACTTGAAATAAAAGAATATGTAAAAATTCCAAAAACAAAGTTTTTTTAAAAAAGAAAAAAATGAAATTCAAAAAAAAAATTCATCAACCTTAACAATCAAGGAAACACAAATCAAAAGAACTTTGAGTTTCCATCTTACCTCAGCCAGAAAGGCAAAGGTCAACAAATGCTCGCAAAATGTGGGGGAAAGGGAACCCTCATTCAGTATTAAGGGTTTGCAAACTAGTCCAGCCACTCCAGAAACCAATGTGGAGAATCCTGAAGAAGCTAAAAATAAATCTATCCAATGACCCACTGTACCATTCCATGGCCTGTGCCCAAAGGACTCAACCTCTACTCTACATGTGTTCTGCTAGCTCAGCCACACATTGCTGCTCAAGTCACAGGAGCTAGGAAAGGAAGCAGCCTAAATGTGCTTCAGTTGACGAGTGGATAATGAAAATGTGGTACAACTAGCAGGGATAATTCTAGTTGACAATCTCAATGAGATCATGGAACCGAGGTAAATGAATGGAACCAAGAAAAGAAAGTCATATTGTAGGTTTAAGATAACCCATGAGACCTCTTGATAGAACAGACCAAGACAACACATGTTCTAGCTCATCTGAGGCTCTTCCTCCAAATCTTCATGTGTCAATACATAGCAGCAGAAACCATAAGTAACACTGCAGGGATAGGAGGGAGGAGCAATAGAAAAGGGCACACCTGATCTGAAGAGCTAAATGGGAAAATGGAGGGGGCTTTAATTGGGGAAGGGGAGAGAGACATAAACACAGAAGGAATGAAGAGGATAAAGTAACAGTAGGTGTCCGAAAAGGTCATAAGGAACCATACTACTATCTACCTGAAAATATTTATAATGTGTATAAATCAGCATATATAATATATTAAAATTAATATATAATATGTTGTATATTAAAAGTAACATATATGTTAAGATTTATATAGTATATTTATATTTTATAGATTATAGATTATAGACTAAAAGAAAATTTTCCATCTAGACTGACAGTTCTCCAAAGCCATAGATCATCTAACAAAAACTACAACATCAGGTATGAGAAGTCTTCTTTTGAGTTGTTGGTCAGGGTTCTCCCACAGACTTCTGGGATATTATAGACTATTGTCATTGACTGTCTCCCTGAAATGATAAGTCCCTATTGCTAAAGACACAATATACTTTGGACCCAGGACCCAGAGGCCCCAAGCTGGATCTGACCTGAAAGCTTCCTCCCTGAGGACTAGATTTCATGGTACCATGAGGGACTAAATGAGCTTCTAAAAGAGAGAAGTAACTAACTTTCCTACCCAGCTATGATGTATAGCCACCAGCAGCACAGCACAGTAACTCTAAGGTGCAGTAGTGGCACTCATACCTTGTCTGCATGTTGACTGCATTCATTTTTCTGTAACCAATAGCTCTCTAGTTGGACTTAAGACCCATGCCACAGGAGAGAACTCATGCCTTGTACAGGAAACCTAACCAGCTATCCAGAGCTAATGAAGTAGTGGATCTTGGAGAACCTACAACCAGTTAACTAAAACTAACTAAATATTTTTCCTTATAGCCACTCATCTTATCTCTCTTTGCAACAAACCAAGACAATTACAGAAAACTACAACCAATCAAAATACAGAGCTATGAAGCCAAATCCCAACTGATACATCTATAATATAACTCCTGTACCTAAGGCTCAGGGTCATTGTAGAAGAGGGAGCAAAATGATTTTAAGAGCCAAAGAGCAAATGAGGAGTTTGCTGAAGTTGTGTCTCCTAGAAATGTCGGAGGCAATACTCATGAGGTCTCACCAACATGGCTGGTGACCACACACAAACAAGAATAACACCAATAAACATGCTAACATGAAAAGAGAAAGCTCAGTAGATGTCAGCCCTAGACAAAGAACTACAGACAATTAAGGAATGCTGAAAGCAGAAGAAATAGTCTTCCCCAGAGAAGAGCTCACCAATTAGTTATCCAATACCAAGTGGTCAGCCCTGAAAGCATACATATATAAGTAACATGCAGACTAAGCAGGTTTTGTTTAGGGATGTGTGTAGGGGGGTGTGTGTGTGTGTGTGTTCATGTGTATAAAACAACAATTGAAGAAAAGGAGGCAATGAATTTAAAGAGAGCAAAGAGTGAGAGGTACCTGGGGAAAAAAGAGAAGGGCAAAATTATGTAATTATAATATTAAAAAAAGAAAACCTTTGGGCTAGAGATAGGCTCAGTGGTTAAGAGCACTGGCTGATTGAAAAGAAATTTGAGATAAGGATGCTGAAGTGTAGCTCTCCATAACTGACAGCTTCCGGTGGGGGTGCAGGTAGGGAAAGACTTAGTTTTCTTTTAAGAGAAGTTTGACCATGCTTCCCGTGAGTATATTAGCGACACAAACGGAACTTGTTTCTCCTTCTCCTCTCCTCCTCCTTCCTCCTCTTCCTCCTCTCCTCTCCTCCTCCCTTCTCTTTTTCTTCTTCTTCCTCTTCATATTCTTGTTGTTTGAGTGGGGAGGTCACAACAATCTGGGAGGATAGGGAAATAGTGGTAATCACGAACATGATGTGAAATTTCAAATAATAAGAATTGTATTTTGTGGGGGTAGAAAAGAACACTGACTACTCTTCCAAAGGACTCAAGATCAATTCCCAGCACCGACATGGCAGCTCACAATTGTCTGTAACTCCTTTTCCAGGGAATTTGACACCCTCACATAGACATACATGCAGGTAAAACACCAATGCACATTTAAGAAAATTAAAAATAAATAAAAAGAGGCTGTAAAAGGGTTTTCTTGTAAAGTTATGAATGTGGGAGAGAATAGAAAAGCATGTCAATTGTGGCTTAATAGTAGAACTATTATGAAGTGGGCCAACCAAAATAGGGGAGGAATTGCCATAACCTAAAGGGAGAGGGTGCAGAGATCAACCTTGGGAACCTAGTGACCTTCCACAGAGGGAACAGCAGTCGGTACACTCAACCAGGAAGGAGCCACCGGTGACCCTTCATTCCATCCTTCTCCTCTGAGCCTCACCTGGGACCTCTTCTTCATTGGATAAGCTCAACTGAGGCACCAGGCATGGAAATGTGTGGTGCAGACAGCAGAAAGCCAGGTGACATATGGGGAAAATGTGGAAAGGGAGACATAAGGAGTACTTGGCAAAAGAGAATCCAGGGCAATGGCTACACTCATCTCTGAAGCAACATCTACATATCAAGAATCTTTGCATCTGCTTTAGATATTATTTAAGTTTCTTCTTTTTTTTTTTACAATCTTTAAGACTGAGTTCTAAATTTGTCTTTCACAAATGTAGTCCACGCTGAAACCATTTCTCCATCAACACATGGAATCCTGGGAAGAATGTATTTGAAAGGCAAAGTTTCCTTTGAAATACAGACACACCCAAAAAGATCATTTTTCATTTTGGAAAGTATGCATACGTAATTACCTACAACTCTTTTTTTAAATAAAGTGCAAAGAGTGCAAAGAATCCATAGCCCACAACTAAGAGGAAGACTTGCTAGAAACCTTCATCAACTGATGGGTAGGGCCAAGGGACACAGTGGTACTGGCCACAAGCAGCTTGAAGGAGAAACAGCAGTAGTATCATGAGCCATATGGGCTCCCTCAGGAAATTATTTGGCTGTGCCCTAGTTTCTTCCTGGAAACATTCTTATGGCCTATCTTCAGTTAATCATCCAAAGCTGAGGATCCATTATAAAGAGAGCCTTCTGTGGGAAGCAGCCTGCTCTCCACTCTATGCCAGTCCCTCATTCAGAAGCTACAGACTTGTGGGGAGCCTGAGAAAACCCAGAAATGAAGCTCCACTCAGCTCCAAAACTGAGAAAGTAGCTGGGATCATAGAAGGAGCAGAGCTGAGAAACACATCCTCCTGCTAAGTCCTTGTTTGATTCTCTCCAAACTTTCCAGAGAGGAGGACTGGAGTCAATAAATTTGCTGGGGAGCAGGAGATATATGTTAAAAAATTCCATATTTTCAAAGACTCTAAGATACCTACAATTTAAAGACTACACCAGTCTGGTAAGTACTGCTTACACTATAAAACACTGCCAATAGGTGGTACGACTCCTTGTTCTTTAAAATCTGTGTGATTTAGTTCATTTAGTTTAGTCAGCCTAAGGACTCCTTTTGTGATGGTTACATTGTTTGTCCTATAGGGGGCACTCCTTTTTACCCATCACCTAGTGCCAGCCTCACAAGGGCATCTTTCATTCCTATAAAGCCCTTTATAATTGTGGGATTGTCTCCAATCTGACCAAGATAAATTAATATTCACCTCACTGACATCCGAACCCATTTTACTGCTGTCTCATGCCTCTGTGCACACAACCACTGCATTCTAGAGCTGAATCATTATGAGAACATTCTGAAAACACTGTAAACAGTGAGTAGAACCAACAATCAACATAATGAAAATGAAGAATTTAAAACATTGACCAGCAAGGACTAGGTCTCACATATAGATCATTTCACTAATAACAAATGAAATATCACCATTTGGAGAAAAAAGATCTCGTCCTGGTTTCAGAAATGCTTAAATATGTACACAGGTAGGTCATCTCATAATTGTGGGACTTTTTGACTCTGTGATAACTTTTCTCATAACTATGACAAAATATTTAACTGAGATGAGTTAAGGAAGAAGGATTTATTTAGGCTCATGGTTTCCTGAGGATCACAGTCTATCACATTGGAGAGGCATGGATGTTTGTCCAGTGGCAGGAACATGTGGCAGAGGCTCCTCATATTTTCACAGATCAGAAAATAATTAGACCCAAGACAGAACCAGGCTACCACCCTTAAATCTCTCCAACACTGCCCTATCCCCGACCAGCTAGGTCTGTGTCCCAAAGATTCCACAGCTTCCTAAAATAGAGCCACCATCTGGGGACCAAGTATTCAAGTAAATGAGCCTATGGGAGGCCTTTCACATTCTAACCTTAACAATGACACATATGGACATCTTCTTACATTCAACTGCTAGGACCCTATAGCAAGAATACATTTTTCAAACTTTATATAGTATATGGGAAAGGATGTACAAGAAATATGTGGTAATACACTAGTAAAAAGATACTATTTATAAAAAGAAACTATTATAAGAATGTGGGCAATTAAAGGAACCCAGCAAATACTTGTGGGCTAGTATCAATAGAAAACATCTGCAAATCTCTAGTCTGAGAGGATAGGAGAAAGATAGCTACATGAACTTAAAGGACATGCAGAGGAGAGTCATTCCAACTGGAGCTATGGGCTTTGATGGAGCAAGACAGTCGCCTCCCAGGAGATGAGAAAGAGAACGGCAAAGGGTGAGTATACAAGCCTCCCTGGCTGGCTGTCATGAATCTCCTGGCTTGGATCTCGCATTCAGCAATCACAGGCACTGGTCCATGAGGATGAGAAAGGATATTAGTGGTATCATCAGTGTTGGTCATAAGAGTTGCCTTGGTCATGGTGTCTCTTCACAGCAATGGAAACACTAAGATACCTACCCCCACGGTGACACACTTCCTCCCACAAGGCCACACCTACTCCGACAAGGAGTAGAGATAGGTAAAGACCATTTGACCAGTGCTCAGCCCTAAATGGGACATCAATGTTACCTCCACCACCAAGGCTCAGGGAACACTGGAAGACGAGTCC
This sequence comes from Mastomys natalensis, assembly GCA_021653895.1. Lineage (NCBI taxonomy): Eukaryota > Metazoa > Chordata > Mammalia > Rodentia > Muridae > Mastomys > Mastomys natalensis. The sequence goes on from JAJTUV010001205.1 coordinate 532,881, forward strand.
GAAAGAACAGTAGAGCTGGAGGACGGGAAGGGGCACTGCGAAATGCTTCCTGCCTTCATAGTGACTGTAGTGACCTTCATAAGCCCAAGATGGTAACAATTCCAGCATAGATGGGTAGACAACATCCAGACCTCACTGCTTCACAAGGAACTTACTGACAGTAGATGGTTTCTGCAGGAAGAGAATTGTCCTTTTTTGGATGTGGCCAGTGGTAGGTTTCTCATGCTCCAATGGGTAGACACACATCCACACATGTGTGTGTGCGCGCACTAACACACAACACACACACACACACACACACACACACTTCACTAACCAGATTTAATGAGTTATCAAAAAGAGAGAGATGAGGTTGTAAGGGACAAAGACTAGTAACAATAGCCAACATGCCCTAAGCTCACTTGGTGCTGAACACTGGGCTAAGTATTCTACACTCAGACTTCACTGTCTTTGCACAACCTTCTGAAATCAATACTTTTGTATTCCTGACTTACAGGTCAGAAACAACGGCACAGATTAATTTATCATTTGACAGTTTCATGCATGTGTATAATAAGTTGTAATCACTCTCACACACAAACACCCACGTTCCTCTCTCCTCTTCTTCCTTCTCTTCCTGGAACCCTTATTCTCAATGAGCCCTGCTCCCACCTTCATGCCTTCATGTGAATGAAGCCCACTGCGTTTAGAGTTCCTTGCCCAAGCGTCAGTAAGAGTTTATTTGTGGGAGCAAGAGCAACTTATCACTGATGATACCACTGAAGAAAATGGCATCCATTCCTATATAAACATTAATTGCCAGTAGTTCCTCAGGGAAGGGGTGTGAAGGAGCCATCCATGATGAAATGTGGAGGGACACAATCTTCTGTAGGTCATATGCAGATAACCACAGCTTCAGAGAATTCGTGAGCTATGACAGATCCAGAATCCATCATTTCTCTTCACATCTCCACAGACTCGGGTCTTGTGTCCTTCTGCTCTCTTCTTCCATGATGTCCCCTGAGCTCTTGTGAGGGAGGGGTGATACAGCTGTCCCACTTAAGACTGAACAATTTACCTGTGGTGGTTGGAATATGCTTGACCAAGGAGCAGCACTATTAAGAAGTGTGGCCTTGTTGGAGTAGGTGTGACTTTGTGGGAGGAAGTGTGTCACTGTGGGGGTGGTCAATGAGATCATCTTTCTAGCTCCCTGAGGATGCCAGTCTTCTGGCTGCCTTTGGATCAAGTTGCACAACTCTCAGCTCCTTCACCAGCATCATGTCTCCCTGCATGCTGTCATGATTCCCACTATGATGATTATAGACTGAACCTCTGAAACTGTAAGCCAGCCCGAATTAAACATTTGCTTTTATAAGGGTTGCCTTGGTCATGGTGTCTCTTCACAGCAATGGAAACCCTAAGACATCACCACCATTTATTCTTAGGCCTTTCACCAATTATGAGTATGTATTAGTTACTACCTGCTATAGTAATAAGTTTCCCTGATGAAGACTGGGTCCAACACTAATCCATGGATAGAAACATGAAAACTTAGAAAATCGTTTGCCCACATGGCCCATTAACCAAACAAAAGCAGCGCCTCTCTCCCTAGAGCCTATAATCTCTCCAGCCACCAGCTCTTGACCAGATTTACAGTACCATGCTCAAATCCAATCAGAAAGTAGTTGGCTACCCTCATAACATTCCCACTACCATTGCACTGGAGGGTACATCTTGTCTGGTAGATTGCTCACAGAACTCATAGCTAAATATCACTATTGATGACTTTTCTCACCTAGTAGTATATTCTGGATAGTACATTCTGGATCTATGAAAGCTATCCAGTAAATCCAATAGATCTTCCAGCACAGCTCCATCTTGATTTATCTATGTCCCGTGGCCAAAGTGCAATGTCTTACCAGCAACAGGGTCTTACCATCAGGTTCTGGTGGGAACCTAGAAGGTAATAGTCTGTGTTGTTTAGGGAAATCTCTGGGGCTCCCTTACAAATAATCAGTTAGGAGTTGTACACATCTGGCACAGGGATTTTTCTTTAATAACTCATGTGTTATATAGCAATTTCCTGAGATAAAACATATTGGAAGGAAGCTTGTTATGACTCAAGATGTTCTAAGGGAGGTAAAACTGCGGGGAAGGGCCTATAAACTCAGAAAATAAGCAACTCAATAGCTTTCAGGAAGTCGCTGAAACCGACCAGATCCACTATGTCCCTCCCTCTCGAAGTTTATATAGAAACAGTAAGGACTGCTGGGACACTCTCTCAGACAAGCTCAGACCTGCCAAGTGGCCCAAAATAAGCGGAGACCAGCTGAGATGTCTAGAGAACACCTGAGCTTCCTGCAAGGCACTCTCTCACCTGTTGGGCTGCCTTGCAGGTGGTACCCTGAGCTCCAGGTTTCCAACTTCTGGTAATGCATCGTCTTTGGATCATTTCTGCTCCTATAAGTAACTCAAGTATCAAACTGGACTTTAATAGTATCCTCACTTTGTGTTGGGGGCCCTGCAAGCATTACAGTCAGCAGGGAAATGATCTGTGGGAAGTGAAAAGGGTCAGCACCGTTTTAGCAGGTGCTGGGTCCAAACCTCCGAGTCTTACCTCACAGTTTATTTTTCTTACACATTTAAACACAGTAAAATTTGGGGGGAAAGTCTCCATGTGACAATTTTCACAACAAAACTTCAGGGATGGCTACATCGAAACTCTCTTGAAACGTAGCAAAGCACCTGTGACCTTTACAATAAGATGAGTTCTATTGACTGATAAGCAGTGCTCAGGGTAAGGGCCTAAAAAAGAAGGATTTATAACATGCACAGAATAAATTCTATTGATGGAGAATACAGAGTACATGGGACCTCTTTCATAATGATGAGTCTATTCACTGAGAGACAAAAGGCCTGTAGTGGTTTGGATATGTTTGGCCCCTGGGAGTGGCACTATTAGAAGGTATGGCCTTGTTGGAGAAAGTGCATCACTGTGGGGGTGGGCTTTGCGGTCCTATGCTCAAGTTCCACCTACTGTGGAAGAGAGCCTCTTCCTAGCTGCCTGCAGGAGAGAATCTTCTTCTTCCTGCCTTCAGATCAAGATGTAGAACTCTCCATGTATGCCTGCACCGCTGCCATGAATCCCACCATGATGATAATGGAAACCCTCATTAAGACAGGGCCTAAACAATGCTCATGATTTTAAGGATTCCAGAAGGCTGGCTAGGGAACTATTCTGGCTGCCTAGAATAGCAGAAAGATCACCAGGTTGTTAGACACCATGACTCCAACCTTCTGGATGAAAAGACATCAGTTATTTTCTTCTCTTGAATAAAAACAAAGCCTTCATGTTTAACAATTTTGGATTTTCTACTGCTCCCTGTGAGCTGTGCCTCCTACAGCTTTGGTCTGCACCCCTGTCTGGGTTGAGTAGACATTTGTCCATTTCTTCCCAGGAATAGTGTCACACAGCACCATGGCTTCTGGGATAGGCATTATCCAAAAGTTAAATTTCTTTATTACAATCATAAGATGAATAAGGCTTAAAAACGGACAAAGAAATAAGAGACTGATCAACATTGAGTAACCAGAAATAACAATAATATATTGTATATTTCAAAAAAGATAGTCTCAAAAAACCATATATATATATATATATATATATACACACACACACAACACACACACCACACACACACACACACATATATATATGGAGATTTTTAGTATTTTCACAAAGAAATCATAAATATTGGAACCAATTAGCCAATTCAATCATTACACAAGTATACATGGTCAAAACATCCAGTACATTGGATACACATGTCATTATTCTGTCTCAGTTAAAAATAAAACTTTTTTTTTTTTTTTTTTGGTTTTTCGAGACAGGGTTTCTCTGTGTAGTCCTGGCTAACCTGGAACTCACTCTGTAGACCAGGCTGGCCTCGAACTCAGAAATCCGCCTGCCTCTGCCTCCCAAGTGCTGGGATTAAAGGCGTATGCCACCACTGCCTGGCTATAAAGCTTATTTTTAAATGCAGTAAAATAAGATCTATTATGTCATTTTTCCTGCCTACTATGCTTTCTCTGTCACTTGGAAGAAAATCTGTAATGCCTATCAAGGCCTAGCAGCCTCACGGGATCAAGCCTGATCTGGCCCTAGAATAGTTCATTTCTTAGTCTCCCAACACTAGCCCACGGGGCTTCCTCCAGTGTCCCAGCTCATTCCCTCACCACCTCTCACCCGTTGCTCTCACTACCCAAACTGAATGCCCTTTCCCCTGTCTACAGTCAAGTGCTTTTCCATGGTTTGTCAGCTCACTCATTAGTTCCTTGGAGGCTTCGTTCAACTACCCAACCCAAAGCAGGCTCATCTACCTAAATCCTCAGCCTTTTTCCTCTTAGTGGCCCTTATTTGATTCCTTAGCAGCTCTGCATGTGGTATGTTTGCATCTGTCTGTCTATATGTACTGTTTGTGTGTATGTTTCACTCTTACAAGACTCATGAAAACCATACCTGCCTTGCCTCTCACCAAATTACTCTCCAAGCCCTGGATGCCCTTTGTCATTTTTGTTAATTTTTTATTTTATTTCTTTGCTATTGCACTGCCTTCCTGCAGGAATCAAAGTTCCTTTTCTCACTTGGTAAGCTGAGAGAATGTGTCCAAAGTCTTGGAGTAACTGAGCACTCGGATTTGTGAGACTCACCTATCTTTCTTTAGCCCCCTACTCCATTCTCCATTCTTCCAGACTGCCTCCAAAATGTTACCTGATTGCCCAAACGTTGCAAACTACTCATGCAGCATGCCTCTGTCCCCACTGTCCCCCACATAAGTCAGTTGAATTGACTGAAACGACATATCTCTGCACTTTAGCTCCAATCCCAGTCTGGCAACACAGAAACTGGTCCTGTTTTTGTGTGGGCAGGAAAGGTAGCTCCTACCAACACTGAAGAGATGTGGACGAAGGCAGTATTGCCACCCCAAGTGTAGGCTCAGCTTTCCTTCTGTCTGTCCCTTCCTCCCTCCAGAATTTGTTCCTTTCAGTTGAATCAGGAAAAGAAAAAGACTGCCTAAGGGTGCACACAGCATCCTCTCCTAGGAAAGAAACTGCCCTCATTTCATGAAATCTGCTGAAGCCTTCCTGTACGTTCTTTCTTTGGTACTGCTTCCTGCCCTTCTGTACCCTCGTAACTCCTCCACTATTTGCTTTCTGCCAGGGAGTCTGTTCTACACGAGCATATGTGCACATCTTTTAATACACAACTTTGGCTGTATTCCCAGCAAAGGAGGAAGAGGCTTTCATGGCCAAACTAATTCAGCAAGCTTCAATTATTCATAGAAATTTATTAAGTGGGAAGAAAGCAAGGGTTCCACCATTCGTTATTACTTTGTGATCTGTCATGAGGGAGTTACCTATCCTCAAAGACAAGAGGGCTTAATCACAAAAGTTTGGAAGCAATTTTTCAAAAACACTTACGCTATGTGGCCCAGATTCTTTAAAATAGTAATAAGCTGTTTGAGAGATGGGGTGATGACAAGTGGAGAAGAGCCAACAGGCACACAGTCCCCTGAGTTCTCATGGTCCCAGGAGCTCCAGTTATACAGACAGAACCAGCTCCAGTTATACAGACAGAACCAGCTCCAGTTATACAGACAGGACCCATCAAGCTCATTGGTCAGCTGCTGTTAATTCTTTGTGTGATAATCAGTCAAATAGAGTCACCAGAGTGATCTGGGACTACAAATGCCATGACACTCATGAGTCCTCCACTTAAGAGTTAGGTGCAGCAGACCACATGGACCTATGCAAAAAGACACTAGCATGCCAAGGAGGCAGGGAGCAGAACAAGTACATTTAAGTCAGAGCCTTCTTGGGGATTTCCACAGGAACAACAAACTAGAGCAGAGTGAACAACTTGCCACCATTAAGTTGAAAGTGTTCAGCAAGATTTGGATTTATATAGACAGAATGTAGTTGCCTGGTTCATGGCTGTGGGGTTATTGAGACAGAAAGATCCCATCTTAAAGAAGATGGGTTACATAGATGAGTTACAGCTGTGGGCTGAGTTTGTCAATCAAAGGCATACTGTCTGTTGGGCTCTTTGCTACCCCTCAGAATCAGTAGCCCTAGGAGGAGCAATTTCTCTCAGCCTGAAAGGACTTTTAAGGCACCAAAGAATTATAATATATAGAAATTTTAAATACCTACCGTACAGTGATGGTCACTTTTAGGTATCAACTTAACTATGCCATGAGTTGACCAAAAACTGTTTAAGCATGCTTTTGTCTGTCTAGGTGTTGGCCAGGAGAGATAAGCACTTGAATTGGTGGGCTAAGTAAATCAGATGCCCTTCCCCCCAGTATGTTCATCCAATCTTCTGAGGGCCTAGAAACAACAGAAAAGAGATATCAAATATGGTGGTGTACATCTTTAACCCCAGCACTCAGGAAACAGAAGCAGGAGGATTCAAGTTCAAGGTTAGGCTGTTGGATATAGTGAGTTCCAGGCCATCAAAGGATACAAAATGAGTCCCTGTCTCAAAATAGATAGATAGATAGATAATAGATAGATAGATAGATAGATAGATAATAGATAGATACATAGATAATAGATACATAGATACATAGATAATAGATAGATAGATACATAGATAGATGATACATAGATAGATAGATACATAGATAGATAGATACATAGCATAGATAGATAGATAATAGATAGATAGATAGATACATAGATAGATAGATACATAGATAGATAAAAAGAAAGAAGAAAGGTGAGGGCCCATAAGATTGCTGAGCCAGTAAACCAGTAAGAGTACTTGCCATGCTGTGTTCAATCATCAGAACATACAGTAGAAGAAAATTGTTTCCTGAATTGTTCTATGGCTTTTAGACACACACACCATGCACACATCAATAATAAATAACAAAGTTAATAGAGAGAGAAGAATGAGGTCCCAGCTACTTAGCTGCTCAAGCAGAAGCATCAATCTTCTAGTACTCTTTGCTCTTAGGCCTTCAGATCTCAACACCCACATCTATGCTACCCACTATTGAGCTCTTAGACTTTAGAACCACACCATATGATTCAATACTTTCTGTAATGTAGTAGTGTAGGTAGGTAGGTAGGTAGGTAGGTAGGTACATGGGTGTGTGGGTGGGTAGGAGCATGTGATGGATGGATGGATGGATGGATGGATGGATGGATGGATGATGGATGGACAGATAGACGGACTGACAGATGGACAGACCGATAGATGATATATAGCTGGCCTATTGTTCTGTTTCTCTGGAGAATCCTTTCCTATGAAATACGTCAGTGTTCTAATACAGCAAAACACCATCATCAACCTCTACACATTTTGGTATGAAATAGTCTCTTGTCAAGCAAATGATCTTGTTAGAAGTCCAACTCTGGGGGCTGGAGAGATGATTCCCCAGTTAAAAGCATACATGGCTCTTGAAGGACCTGAGTTTTGTTCCTAACACCCACTCCATGCACCCCATACCTGCCTACAACTCCAACTCTAGGGAATCTTTGTGTTCTCTTCTTGCCTCTGTGGGTACCTGTACTCCCATGAACATATTCATATACACATATATACATAACTTAAAGTTAATTTTTTAAAAACTAAAAATAAGCAAACTAAACTGAGCTTTAGACATTTTCTTAGTAGAAAAAAATTCTAAGTTGCCCATACTTCTGTAATAGTCCCCCAGTCATATTCTTGTAAGTCACCCTAATTAAATTTACTGGGTCATCAAAGGTTTAAAGAAAAAAAAGAGAAGTATGTCTGCTATTTAGCAATTATAAGGTAAGTGAGGGATGTAAATAAAGGACTTGGAATAATTAAAGCCAGGAATAGGAAAGGGAATGTACCCACTATAACTGGGTATGTATAAGCTGGTATATGTAAAAATATTTTATTTTTAAATCTTATACATACGCTTTAATAAAAATAAAATTTAAAGTATCTTTCACTATTAAAGAAAAGAAGAAAGAAAAAGAAAAGGAATATTTTAAGCCTGTTTTGGAATGTAGTTACCCCAACGTCTGAGCCAGCTCTATTAATGGACTAAAACATGGGAGAAAATGTACCTCTGGGGTCATCATGCTTCTCTCTCCTCGAAGCCTAAATGGTTTCATCTTTAGTGAGTAGGGCCTGAAGTGACTGAGCCTGTCCCCTGGAGAAGCAATCAGGTGATGAGCTAGCCACAGGCTGATTGCAGACACCTGGGAAATCATGAGTTCTATAGACAGATATTGACTCCTGGAGGGGATTATAGAGAATCCCACCTAGCACTTAAATCTTGTAAAACACAGAGGATTATGAGATGGATTAGTAGTGAGAAGCTAGAGATGGGAAGCAGGCTATGGTGGTTTGAATGAGAAATGTCTCCTGTGGGCTCTGTTGTTTGGACCTGTGTTCTAAGTTGGTGGTGCTATTGGGGAAGTGTGCAGCCTTGCTGGAGGAAGTACATCACTGGGGATGGGGTTTGAGAGTGCACAGCCTCCCCTTATGTCCAGTTTTCTCTCTCCTTACTTTCTCTAGTGAAAAGGTGATCTCTCAGCCTACTCCTTCTGCCATGACTGCTGTTTGGTGCCAGGGCTCTGCTGACCATTATAGACGGCTCTCTCTCACTCACTCCCTCTCTCTCTCTCTTCCTCCCTCCCTCCCTTCTCTCTCTCTTCCTCCCTCCTTCCCTCTCTTTCTCTTCCTCCCTCCCTCCCTCTCTTTCTCTTTCTCCATCTAGAACCTCTTGAACATCTAGCTCAAATAAACTTATCTGTCTCTAAGTTCCTTCTGGTCATGATGTTTTAGCACAGTAGCAGAAAAGTAACTAATACAGGAATGGAGGAAAAGAAAAAGGACAGCCTCAAAGGCCAGAAAGAAATCAGTGTGAAGGGCTGATGAAAGTGAAAAGCAAACTCTGGATTCCTGACATCAAAACATCCATTTCTTTCCTCTGACCCTTGTCAATCAAATATTGGATATATTCAAAAGAATGTAGGAGCTGGGGGTAGAGCTCAGTGGGAGAGCACTTGCCTAATATTCACAAGGCCCTAGTTTCACCTATAATACCATACCAAAAAAGACTATTAAACAACTGTCAGAGGTGAAATTGAGCACCCCCATGATCTCACAAGTGCTCTAAGGATGATATGAAGAAATATCCATGCAATGGTAAGTGCAAGCTTTGTCCATAGAAACATGCCAAAAAGTCTGCTTTCTAGACACACACACATACACACACACACACACACACACACACACACACACACACACTTCTTCCCTGCCTACATCTCACACCTGCCTTTGTCCCATCAACTTCTGGTTAACCCGCCAGTACCGTCTTCAGTAATGCAGAAGCACTGCATTATTGGACTGAATGTGGAACCCATATTTCTCATGCTGAAGCCCAAATCCCCAATGTCTCCTTCTTCCAACATCCATACCAATGAGAAATAAATGCTTATAGTTTAAACCACCCTATTCATGGCATCTCATTGCAGCATCTGAGTTGAGACATCCTCAAATCTTCTGGAAAAACAAAACGCTTAGCTCCAAAATAGGGGAGGGGCTTTGGCGCAGTTCTTTCTGAGACACCACAGAGATTAGCAACATGTCTTCCTTTAATGAATAAAAAGAGTTGAAATTCCATAATCCCCAGAACATCCAATCTTTAGGCTTATGATCCAAATGGCCAAGACCTCACACGGCCCTAGACACCTGCTCTCAAAGTGCAATTGATCACGTTCATCAGAAATCACCCAAAGAGACTGTTAGGAAAACGAGATGTTTTCCCACCACTTTAAGCCTGCCACATGGAAATCCAGCATTGGGATTCCTCAAGCCTGTATTTTCACAGGCTCCCCAGGCCTATCAGGAAGGAGAACCACTGGTAGATGCTCCAACTCTCTCATCCAATCTCTTCCTTGATGTCTTACTACAAGCTAAGACTTAGATGACCACAGAGAAGCTTCTTTAAGCCCATTACACTCAGAGCACAGTCTGTGCCCTGCTACATCTGTCACATGTGAACTTTCCAGGACTGCAGATTTTCAGGCTGCAGCCGTACCACCTCTAAGTGTGTTTGTCCACCAAGCTGCTGTTGGAAGTAACAATGTGAACTCAGCCTACCCCCAAAACTCTAGTGAATGTCTCTAGCATCTGTGAAAGTGTAACTACTGTTGGGATTTCAAAATCAACTCAGTCTCTTTAGAGAAATACAAAGTCCAAGTAAGGTATAGAAAAATTCTTACTGGAGTCTTCTCCCAGACCAAGCATAGATAATTGAACCATCTTGCCAGCCCTGTCCCTCTCTTGCTGGTTCCCCCATTCCTCCTGAATAGTTCTTCCTGCTTTCATGCCATATATATTCATAGCCTTTCTTTTTCCCTTGTTATAATGTGACATGATACCCAGAGTTTAAGCTACCACATTGGACCTTGAAGTAAATGACATTTGATGAGAATGTCACCCCTGATGATGTCATGATTTCTATCTCTGAATCTTAAATTTCTATTTCGTTCATGTAGTTTTCTTTTACCAATTGCTAGCTGACATTTACCCCTTTTATCCTACAACATGCTTCATGAACCACAATCTGAGGGATTCAAAACGGCCGAGTGCTTTGACAACAAGAAAAGGAGACTGGGCATCCTTCCTGCTATCACTCTCTCCGGGCAATAAACAGATGGACATATAAGGGAACACAGGAACAAATTTTCTTCTCCAGCGGGTTGTGAGACCTTTCTGTTGCCATAGAAAGAACTTCATTGACGTTCTTATCAAGGTTCCTTTGTGCTTACTTATGGGAGTTCTAACCTGTATTTCTCTTATTGCAACTTAGAAAAATTCTTCATTATCTTTAAATGGAAAAAAAGGAAACACAGAACCACCTGCTAAAGACAGTGCTCAATTCCCTGGTCACCCAGTGCTCAACTCCCTGGTCACCCAGTGCTCAATCCCCTGGTCACCCAGTGCTCAACTCCCTGGTCACCCAGCTCTCAACTCCCTGGTCACCCAGCTCTCAACTCCCTGGTCACCCAGTGCTCAACTTCCTGGTCATCCATGGCACAAACTTATTTGAGGTCTCACTAGCTGATAAGTCACTGGGGTGGAGTTGGGACAATGAAGCTCTCCAAAAGCTGTTTCTGATTAGTATGCTTGGCTCTAAAACAAAACTCCCCAGTTGAGGCAAGAAGCCAATTATTTCTAAGCAAGGTTGAATCTTGACCTTGAAAACATTCAGGGATTAGACTATTCAGTGAATCGGAAAAATGTTTTGGCTGGGTTTTGGGTTTATTGTATTCCTTTTTTTTTTTTTTTTTTTTTCTTTTTCTTTTGAATAATTACCTTCCTCCTGCTAACCTTCAGACTCTAATATGGTTTTCCATGTCATACATATAAATGATTCTTCTCCAATGATTCAGGATATGTTCTGAAAATGATTCTAATTCATACTTCTACCCCAAGATACAAACACATAACAAAGAATAGTGTGCTTCCTGGCACACTGTAGGTCTTAAATACATTTTATCTAAATTGATTTCTTAAGTTTTATGCTTTATGCTTTCCATTCTCTCACATAGACCATAGCACTCAACAAGTATCTGTGTCAGTACATATCATACCTGTCTTATGCTTCAACGACTGGAAGCCCAACTAGGCCACTGCTTTAAGACAGTTCAGAAGTTAAAGGCATGACGACCCATGCCTTTAATCTCAGTATCTGAGAGGCAGAGGCAGATGGATATCTGTGAGTTCAAGGCCAGCCTGTTCTACCTAGTGAGTTCCAGGTCAGCTAGGCCTACACAGTGAGATGATATCTCAACAAACAAACAACAAAAAAATTGAACTTAGAAGCTAAAGGCATCTGTCGCCAAGCCTGATGACATGAGTTCTATCCCCATAGCCCACATGGAAGAAGGAGAGAAGACTGCAAGGTGTCCTCTGACCTCCACGAATGCACTATGGCATACACATGTATGCATGCATGACTGCATGTGTGCACATACATGCATACACACATATAAGAGCATATGCTAAATAAGCCAATAAATGTAATTTGACAATTTTAAGAGCACTATTCTAAAAGCTGGGAAGTCCAAAGTCAATGGGCCCCCTCTGGCATGGGCCCTCCTACTGTGCCAGCCCACAGCAAAAGGCAAGAGAACATGCAAGAGACAGTGAGAGTGAAATCTGAACTCTCATCCTCCAGTCCTTCTAAAATCCATAGCAGTCCATTCATGAAGACAGAGCCCTTGAGGCCTAAGCACTTCACAAAAGTCCCCCCTTGAGTGCCGGAGACGGCACTTCCAATGCACGATTTTACGGGGAGCAGATTCTAAATAAGCATTAGGAATTATGACTATTATTTTTATGTTCTAATCTTGCTACAAATTAGCAATTATAAAGAGAGTTGTCAGAAGGTGTATCCAGAAGTTGCCATCCTTGGAAGCACGAGGCCATTTTTATACAAGGATCCTCGGGCACGTTTCCCACTGTGGTGACTCTCTATAGTTTACAGGTGAACATGGCAGTTCCTTTTTCCCAAGCTGCTGTAAGAAACCAGTTCAGCTCACACTCACACACCCATGATGAGGTATGCACTCACAGTAGCTGTGATACAGATCAGATTAGGTGTCCATCAACAGATGAATGGATAAAGGAAACACGGTACATACACAGTCATGACGAGAAATGAAAGCATGACTTCATTTCAGGAAAATAGATGCAACTGGTCATCTTTATGTCAGGAGAAAAAATCCAGGCGCAAACAGGCAAACCCCATGTGTTTACTTCTGTATGAAGGACCAAAAATAAAAGTGTGTGTGTGTGTGCGTGTGTGGGGTGTACATGTTTGTATCATGAAACTGAAAGGAGATAGTAAAAAGGAGAGAAAGAAATGTTTAGGGAGGGAGGAGAGAGGGTAATGGAACACATTCAAAGAAAACAACATAGTCTGACTGTGGAAAGAAAGGAATGAGCTAGAGGGGGAGGGGCGGTGTGGAGCCAGAGAATAAGAGAGTTGGGAAGATGAACAAAAGAGGAAAAAAGTGTTATCACATATACAAAAATACCATAATGATGGGCTGACCAGCTCAGCTACCTCCTAGGCCCAGCTCCTGGCTCTGAGATGACTCACCCCAACATCTACCAATGAACTGCTGGAGTGCATGAGGAGGCCAGTCTTACGATCCAAAATTACAGGATCTCCATGACACAGGGCAACAGCAGGATGCCTGAAAGGAGTGTCAGTGAAGATCCAGTATTGACCGAGTAGCAGAAGCCAGAGGCCTCATATCATACCGATGAGTCACTGCAATGAACATTTGCAAACAAAGAAGTAGACTAAAGGGTATACCATGGGACACACTACAGCTTCCACAATGAGATTTTTTTTTCCTCTGTTGGGGGAAGTTTGCAATTGTGGAAGGCATGTACAAGAGGAAGGGGAGATGAATGGGATTGGGGTGCATGATGTGACATTTACGAAGAACCAATAAAAGGGTAAAATTGACAGATTTGACCTATGGAAGATTTAGGGCAAGGACTGAAAGAACTGAAGGGATGACAACCCCATAGAAAGAACAACAGTGTCAACTAACCTGGACTCCTGGGAGCTCCTAGAGACTAAGCTACCAACAAAGAGCATACACAGGCTTGTCCTAGGCCCCCAGCACATGTGTGCAGAGGGCTGCCTTGTCTGGCCTCAGTAGGAAAGGATGTGCTTAATCCTGTAGAGACTTAATGCCAGGGAAGGGATAAAGGGCACCCTCTCAGAGGCAAAGGGGACAGAGGATGGGGGAAAGAACTCTGTGAGGGGAACCAGGGGCAACATTAGGGATATAAATAAATAAAATAATTAATTAACTGATTAAAAATAAACAAAAAAGAAAGAAAAAAGAACAATGCAGTAATGAACCCATTACTTTGTATGCTAACCTGAAAAGATTAATTTTAAAAATTCCCTTTAACTAAGACCTACCACGAAGCCATGAATATCTGTGCCAGAAGCAACTTTAAGACTGGCGCTTTCCCAGGGCTGTGGCTTGGGTGACAAGGGAGAAATCTGTGGGACACCCTGTAAATGGGGTGTGAAACCAGGATACCAACTACCCAGGAGTCACTCCCTTCCCACACACGAGCAAGTACAGCTGCCTTCTCGCTCGCTTGCTCACTGCCTCCCTCGCCACCTCCCTGGCAGCCAGTGAAATGTTTTCATTCCAAAGGGCTTTTCCAGAGCCAGTAGCTCTGAGGCTGTAAGCATCAGCAGGAACTGAGCAGCCAACACCCAGCATTCAGGGAACCTGAACTGGAAATCACCTTCGAGAGATAACCCTACCTCATCCTTGGAACAAGCTGGCCTGGAGTGGACCTTGAACTTGGCTCAGCCTGCTTCAGAGCTGGGGTGTAAGCATACAGACCACTAACAATGGAGCAATCTGCATGAAAAGCTTGCTGGTGGAATTTCATGCCTAAGTAAGAGGAAACAACTGTGGTTGTTCTCTTAAAGGCTAGCCTTTGCTATCAATTCTTGTGCACTTCAAAGCATGTCTACCGTGCAAGCAAACAAAAAAAGAAATGTCTTATCCACTTCTTTTTTATAAATCTGAAGTTATACACAGAAGAAACGGTGCTGTTTGGAGGTGGGTATGTTTATCTGGTATAATATTTTTTTAATCCACTTCTCCCAACATCCTGTTGGGCCTACGCTGTTAAGAAAGACTCTTACATATTTGGGGTTGGGAAGGGGGGGCAGGAAGGGAGGCTGCAGGGAAGATTGTGATGAATTTGAGCAGGAAATGTCTTTGACAAATGAAGCCTCTCTCTTCCCTTGCCTAATTCTGAAATGCCTCTGGCTTGAAAGTTCTCCATATGCTCATAGATGTTATTTAGGTACACCACGCAATTTCTAAACAAAGAACTCCATTCTTGGCCCCCACATACACAGCCTGCAACAGCAAGGCAATGTTCCGCTGGAGAAATATAGGAGAATCTGGGGCTGAATGAGACCACAGGCCACTGTATAAAATGTGATTGGCAATAACAATAGGACAGTATGGATAGTCAGGGCCAATCAGTCAGCCTGGGAAGAAGCTTCTGCTTGTTTCTAGAAAGCTCCAACATTCCCATTAGTATTGCTTAGCTGGGGTTGATATAACAAAGCACCTTAGACTGGGTGCCTTAAATAGCATAAAGGTAGCCTCACAGTTTTGAGACTAAAGGTCTAAGACCAGGGTCTTACAAGGTTAATTCCTTCTAAGACTTTTAGAATCTGTTCTGTCTCCTGGATTCTGGTGGTTTTCTGGCCATTCTTATTGCCCCCGGGACTATCACCTTGAAATCCAGATGTGTGTCCTCCCCATGGGTCTGTGCCTATGACCGCATTTCCCCTTTCCATCAGCACACTGTTCATCAGACCAGGACCAAAACTAAGAGCCTACCTGTGACACATGGTATCTACAGAGCCTTTATTTCCAAATAAGCCCTTACTCCTCAATACTGGAGATTAGGACTTGAGCTTGTGGGTTAGTGAGGAGAGAAAGAGGAGACCCATAACATTGTCCAGTATAAAACTTTCTAAAAAGGACCAATAAAATGGCTCGGTGGGCAAACATGCTTGCTACCAAGCCTGATGATCTTAGTTTGATCCCCAGGATGGATAGGTGAAAGGGAAAAACCAACCACACACAGCACACACACATGCATGTAATTAATTAATTAAGCTTTGGCCATCCTGGGAAGTTTTCTGAACCATCGATGCCCCTAGAGAAGACCTGGGTCTAAAAAGTTCTCTGTAAACGTATGGAAGGAAGCCATCCAAGACAGGCCCCTCCTAATCTCTCCAACCTTTCTGACCCCTTCTCTCAGAAATTTAATGGCAAAAACCTCACTCAATTAGAGGCAAGCAGCCAGTATTGGTAGACCTCTCAGCCAGTTTCTAAAGAAAAGATTCATTCCTCTATCTGAGCTTCTGAAGGAGGATTCCACAAGCCAAAAGGTGAAAACAAGCTAGGGTTTCCCCACCTAACTCCTTCCAACTCCTGATCCCCCAACTTCTATGCCATCTTAACCCAGGATGACCCAGGCGCCCACCTTTCAGCTCCCACCAGAATCACTTCAACTCACTTTCATGTCAGAGAAACTATACCACAGGTTCTCAACCTGTGGGTCGCGACCCCTGTGAGTTGACAGACCATTTCACAGGAGTCGCCTAAGACCATCCGAAAACACATTATGATTCATAACAGTAGCAAAATTACAGTTTTGAAGTAGCAGTGAAAATAATTCTGTGGTTGTGAGGTCACCACGGCATGAGGAGTATATTAAAGGCTGAGAACCACCGAACTGCAGGGCTTGTCTTCAGACAGGCCAGCTCCCTGCTCCAGAAAATTCCAATTTTACCCAATTTGGACTAGATATCCCAAGATCATACTTACTCCAACAGAAGGAAAGGCTTGTGGTCAGCTCAGGGTAGCCTAATGAAGCCAGCAGACACTTTTTCCAGGACACATGGGGCCTTCAAAAAGGTCAGGCCTTAAAAAGGACAAAATCCTTTGTAACTGAGGATGAAAATCAGCTCTGGGACACTGGGGCTTTGACACATGCACATCGCTTTCTTTCAGGCACCTGCTCTCTACAGAAAAAGCTGCTACATTTACAGCCCAGTTCATGAATTTTAAGCTTCCCACTTAAGGTGTCAGGTTTTTATTGGCAAATAAAATATTCACCATCCACCTGAAACTACCCTATATGTTCTTTGTGAATATTAAGCCATTAAAATCCACACAGCTGCTTGAAGCAGGTGCAAATATTCCCTCATTTTACCAACGAACACAGTGCACAAAAGGTCAAGCGACTCACCTGAGCACACCCAACCTGTGAGAGCTGGAGGCTAGATCTGAACTTTTGATGTTAATAGTCTGGGTGCTGAACTGCTACAAGCGAAGACTAACCGTAACTTTTAAGAATTGATAGAGCAAAATGTAGAAGGAAATAACCGGAAGCTGCCACTGAACCGGAACCTGCTTCCCGGTGGAACAGTCCCTGCATTTGAGCATGCGCTTTCTCTCACTCAACAAGCCTAGCCAGAAAATAAACAAACCTGTGTTCTGTGTGGGCCTTGCAGCATAGTGTGAACCGTCAAGGGAGATGTGCCTACTATGAGGACAGCACGGAGCTGTTTGGCTGGGCTGTAATGTCCCCTAAGCGTCTTCCCTCTTTGCCTGCTCTTCTGTAGATTCTAAAATTCTGTAAATTCTAAAAATGGCAAACAAACAAAAACCCAGCCCAATTTTTATTGAAGAGTGTGATTTCCACCTTGTGGGGAAAAGAGTACTGCCTAAACCTCCCACACTTCCTGCACAGCTGTCACAGACCCTGACAGCCTCTCCTCAGAGCAGGGAGGATGCTGGGACTGGCTTTTTGGGTTTTTGAGTCAGTTCTTCCCTCTTGGGAAGGGAGTTGACCAGCATCCCCTTGAAAAGTACTCAGAAGCCCTCCCCCTCTTTAAACCAATCTGGACTACAGCATCTGTCAGATGCACCCCCATGGTTACTGCTGCTCTGCAAATGCAGGGATCAGAGTGATTACAGCTGCTCACTAAATTAAGCTTAACAACCATGTTTACTCTAGCAGGTTCCTGGTAAACAGTGCTGAGGCCAGAGGGGCTTGTCCTGTTTACATTAGCATGACAGATCCTAGTTGGGGGTCCCAAGCAGGGCAGAGGCTGTACTCCCCAAATGCCAGCTGTTTGAAGAGCCCTGTGTTTTGACAAATGGTGTTTATGTAAGGAACCACTGTTGATGTGATCTTCCTATCAACTGTGAGCTTGTGACGTAGATGGACGTTGTTCTATTTCAGGATATGCCAGGCCTCCGTGAAAGAGGAGAATCATCAATATGTGCAAAGACTAGAAGTCCCCCATAGGTCACGTCCATACACAGGATGACCTTCATAGTTTGGGGCTCTGTGTCAGCACTTCTTGACGTCAGCACTATTAGCATTTGGTCTGGATATTTGTAGAAGCTGTCCAGCGCATTGTTTAGCTTCCTACAGCATCCATTCCTTCACAAACTAGATGCTAAGACTACTTTCTCCAAGTTATAGCGAACATTAAATACTGCTAAATGTCCCCTGGAGGAGTGGACAAAGTCACAGGCCCACTACCCACCTGTACTAAGAAGTACCACTCAAAGTTAAAAGACCATGATTCTACAAAGGTCAAAGGGTGTAGACTTTGTGCAGACTATGAAGGGCAGTCTGGTTTGCTCCATTATCCATGTCCTCAAAAAGCCTGTACTGGTCCTGCTTGTTGAAACCTGGAGGCATGTATACCTAAAAACCCTTAAAGAATATTTCCAGGAAAATCAAGCTCAGCCAAGAAGGATAAGCACACGCCCTCCATATGGTCTACTTGCTTGGTTCTTTTAAAAACATCTGTCCTGCTAACCTTAAAAAGGAAGGAAATCTGATGCACTGTGATACGGATGAAACTTATAGACTCTACAATAAGCACAACAGGCCAATTACAGAAGACAAACAGCATGATTCCACTTTCATACAGTACCTCGAGTAGCCAAATCATAAGAGAGACCATGGAGATGCAGCTGGTGTATCCCAGGAGATGGGAGTAGGGTGAGTGGTTGGTTGTTCACTGGATCTAGAACTCAGAACTCCAGTTTTGCAAGACGAAAGAGTTCTGGAGAATGGATGTATGGTGGTGTGCATGCTCACAGCATTGCTGAACTGTAATTAAAGAAATGACTTAAATGGTAAGTTTTATGATGTGTTTTATTGCAACAAAAAGAAATGCTAATAAAGGAGACTAGGAACAAACAACAGGAGAAAGTTCCTTGTGTTCTAGTGAGGTCATATCAGAGGCCTGGAGGCTGACCCAGAGGCTCAGGTCTGCCCCGCTCCCCCATCCTAACCTTCTAGGCTGAATCCTGACAATGAACTGAATCCACCCCACGTCCTAACAGCCTTTCCTCACCAAGGGTCACTTGTTTCTCCAATGAATCCGTTCAGGGTGTTTTAAAATGGGTATATCTAAAAACCATCTTCTCTCCCTAATTTAATCAAATTTCTGACTTTTGACTTTTACAAGTTGATAACCAGGCCCTAAGAATTAAAGCGATGTGCTGAGAAATTCCACCCAGGATCTAACTCCAGCACACACCAGAACATCAATAGCCCCATGAATTGGGTGAGAGAGAGCAAGGTCACAGAAAGAAGACAGGTGCTGAGGTGGGGTCATAGAGCTGGTTCTTTTCCAGAAGTTTCCATGATGACAAGGAAAAGACTCCTACACCTTAAGTTTGGTGGTTAATGATCCACCTGTAGCTTCCTGTGCTCACCTATGTAGGAACCAATGTGGACGATCACATACAAGTCATGTGCTCTTCTGTGGCTTTCAGAAAAACTTATACAAATTGTATGCTCATTTCTTCTGGTGAGGCTACCCAATACCAGTAGAGAGTATTGTATATGATCCTCCTTAGTGGCTAAGAATTGCTGTCAGTGACCATTCCAGCATGCCTACCTTGGGGTTCTCTCTCTCTCTCTGCTTTTATGAGGGCTGAGTTGCTGCCCAATGCCAGTCTCTGTTTTTGTAGGGGTATCGCCAAACTGCATCCTAATAAGGAGTGTGTGTACAATGAAGTTTTTTTTTTCCTTAAGGCATAAAGAATGAAGTTGTATCATTTGCAGAAGATGAATACAACTGGAAATACTTGTATTAAACTAATTAACAGAAAGATAAATATTGTGTTTTCTCTCATTTGTACTTCCTAGATTTTATAAATATATAAAATCATATATATGATATGAAACTATGTAGGAGGGCAAAGAGGACCAATGGGAGGGGAGGGAAGGAAGAAAGAGAAAATGTTCAGGAGTATGAAGAAGAAATATATTCAACGTACAGTATACACATATATGAAAACTTGAAAATAAAAAAGTGTGAATATAATGTAGAGCATATAAGGATAGTTTTAATATATATACTATATATAATGTATGTCATGCATATAATATAGGAAAGCATGTTCCATATACACATACAGTAATATATGTATACATATATAAAAATGCTTAAAACATCAGTAGCATTTTCTAAGATTATAGCTTATTTATCCGATTTAAAGATATGCTTTTCATCATTTTGATTGTTAATAAATCAACACGGATCTTCTCCTTAAGATAAGTGTTTGTGTTTTACCTTAAACCCCTAATCTAAAAAACACCTTCACCATTTCTGCTAAACTTACTCTTAGCATTCCCTAAATAAAGCTTCTGCCGATTACTGGAAACCTCTCTCGCCTTGTTTTTTTTTTTTTAAACAACAAAACCAGTAATACAACCATGGTTATCTCAAATCAATGAGATACTATTACATACCATCTGAGAGGGCACCTGACCCTAGAATATTCCCATAATTATATAGGATGCCCCAAAGCATTCATGCAAAAGATGAGTTAGAGGCCACCTCTAGGTGACCAAGGGAAGGGCAAAGTGTCCCAGCCATAGTCATCTCCTGCATAATGACAGATCTAGGATACAGATTTGTTGTAGTAATTAATTAAAATCGGCCACTGGTCAAACCGACTGTCTAAGCTGCAGCAGCTCTGCCTAGCTCAGCCGCCATGTTTCTCAGCCGGAGGCCACGTGCGCGCTGCAGCTAGAAACAGCCAGCCAGAAACACCAGCCCTGCCACCCATTAGATGTCAGGTGGGAGAAGGCTCTGCCAATCTTCCAGCTGTCTCCACAAGCTGGGCATTGCCCAGACCATCCCGCCATCCACACGGGTCCAGTAGGAAAATGAGACTCTAATGCTTAAATTATCCAAAAGCTTATATATTTGGTAATGATCAGTAACAAGATGCCCATACAATCAGAAGTGTAACCCAATACCCAATCTAGATATACCAACTACCTTTGACTGCTACAGACATGTGAACATCCCAGTCCTCCCTTCTCTCCCCTCCCTCCCTCTCCCTCTCCCTCTCTCTCTCCTCTCTCTCTCTCTCTTCCCTCTCTCCTAGCTCCTCCTCCTTCCTCCCCCTACTCCCTCTCCTCCCACCTTAGCTCCTCCTACACAGATTGATCCTAAAAGCCACAGAATTTTTTATTAAATACTAAACTATATATTTTAGTCGTGTATTTCCATGTTGCAATATCTGAAAGATATTTGCATTAAAAGATCACTAACTCTAAAAGCATATCTAAAGCAAATATAAAAAGTATCACAATTCTCCAAATGAAAAATGAAAATTTTCTATCTTGCCAGGCATGGTAGCATGAACCCTTAACCCCAGGACTCAGGTGGCAAAGTCAGGCAGATCTTTGTGAATTCAAGGCCAGCCTATATTGTGAGTTCCAGGTCAGCCAGGGTTGTGTAGAGAGATCCTGCCTCAAGAAAACATAAAAAGAAAGAAAATCTATCTTTACTTTCTAAGAAATTAAAAAGAAGATAACCAATGCAAAGAGTTTATAATTTCAAAGAAGGTGAGTTTATATTAAACTAGATATTCTAAGATGTGAACCTGATATTCATCTTCTTTTTACCACAATAATCTCAATACAAAGCTAAATCTTCACATTAGACTGCAAGTTTTAAAATATTGGACTACACTGATTTTAAAAGATTTAATTTGTAGTGTTTATAATTCCCTACACATGTGTGTGGATATGTGCACATGTGTGATGCAGGTACCCATGGAAACCAGAAACATTGGAACCCTAGGAGCTGGGGCTACACATGGGTTTTAGTGGCCTGACACCAGTGCCGAGACTCAGACTCTAATCCTCTGAAAGAACAGTTCATGTTCTTAGTCACTGACCCATCCTTCTAACGCAGCTAAATTGCTTTTGATGTAAGATTCAGTATCAGAAACAGTACTCCTTTAGCCATCATGGAAAGGTGATTAAAATCTATTCTCAGTAGACATTGTAAGATACCAAATTAATTTCCCTTCTGCCTCACCTTCCTGGGCTGTGGGAGTCCAGACATGGGCCTGTATTCTTCCTAATAGAAATATATTTCTGCCTTGCCTTTATATTTTTCTGGAAGTAGAGGGTTGTCTGACTTTTTCTTTTTCTAGACCTTAGCTAGAATTCGATACACAGACCAGGCTGGCTTCAAACTCATAGAAAGCAACCTGTCTCTGACTCCTGGGTGCTAGGATTAAAGGTGTGAGGGTCCTCTGCCCAGCCTATTTTAATCTTAATAAAATTTCCTTTATGTTAATTTCTATCTTTACATTTTAAAACATTGTGATAAAAATGTGATTATTTCTTACAGCAATTGATAGTGCATTTTCCATCTGCTGTGATTTGTGTGTTCATGTTATTTCATGAGTTTCCTTCCATGCTTTTAGACTTGTAATAATTGTGCCAAATGAATTCAGAAGCTCTCCCTACCTTAGTGGGCTTTGCAATCTTCCTGGAAGACCTAGAAGACTCAAGGCAAGCTTATTTGCTGACACCAAGCATAGTAAAGGGTTACCTTTTTGACAAGACATAGAAATACCCATGTGTATTTAAGGAGTTTTATGTTGCAAACAGCTAGGAGATTTATGACACCAGTTACCAATAACACATTTTAAAATGAGGTAAATTGAAATTCTTGATTTTTTTAAGTGTACGAAGGTCAGATTACCATGCTGCTTTTCATCTTGCCCTGACAGGGCAGTGGTCAACACAGGATATGCAGAGTCCTGATGACAGTGTATAGGAGATAGAGAGTAGAGCCAAGAAAGGGTTTGGGAAAACCACTGTAGTTTGTAAGGGAGGTCCTGCCACATACACATCGAGCAAATCTGAGTGCTTTGAGCTGGTCCTAGTCCTAAAAGGGTAACATCTGTTATTAAATGCTTAGATAATACTAGAATGTTTTGATATATTCATATCATGTCCTTTGCTACTTCTCCAAGACCAGAGAGAGAGAGAGAGAGACGTATGTGGTGTGTGTGTGTATATGTGTGTGCGTGAACACATGCACGCACACGCACGCATTGGAAGTATAGCATCAACATTTGATTTCTTATAGCTGATTTATAAGGAAAGAAACCTGGGTGTGAAAATCAAAACTCTATTAAGGCCAAAGGAGATGGTCACCCAAGAGTGAACCATCCAGAAAGTTCTACAGAGACCCTGTTGTGGGTTTTGTCAGAGAAAAAGTGAGACAGTGGTACTCTGCGCCACCCACCTCACCAGACCAGCTCCACTTCCAGGACCTCCTCCCACAGGCTTCCTCTTAAGAGTTCTGCCACCATCAAAGAGTCTAGTCATCCCTGCACAGATAATTCATTGTTCTTTTTATCATTTAAGCAATTGATCCTCACTTCCAAAACTGGAGTCCCAAATGCAATGCCATCATAAACTAAAAAAAAAAAAAAAAAAAAAAAAAAAACAGTGTGCATCGCCTGACTCAAGAAACTTACGTTGTAATGGATCAAACAGAATGCTAACCAAAAAAATTGCTGCCCTGTATTCTAGAGGAATCTATAAGATGAAACTGAAGCAAAACAGAGTCTTTACTTGAAGGAGAAGAGGGCTCAAGAAAGATTTGAAGTGGGTCTGGGTTGTTGAAAATGGCAGGAAAGAATACTAGCTATTTCAGGCAGAAGTGAAATACAGTGAGACCTGGAGTGAATATATCCACAGTGGAGGTCAGACCTGGCAGAACAAGGAGCTCAGGGAAGGACACCAGAGGTGAAGGACACCAGAACAGGAGCTTCTGATGATGAGCCCTCAGTAATGCCACACTCTCCCAATGCAGAAACAATACATAGATGGCTGTCGTAGCCCCAAGCTTAGCAGCATCGATACATGGATGGATGGATGGATGATAATGGATGGATGATAGATGAATAGATAGATGATGATGGTGATGGATAGATGATAGATAGATAGGATGATAGATATATAGATAATGATGGATGATAGATGATGGATAGATAGATGAGAGTGATGATAGATAGATAGATAGATAGATAGATAGATGATGGATAGATAGATAGATAGATAGATGGATGGATGGATAGATGAATGATAGATAGATGATGGATAGATAGATAGATGATAGATAGATAGATAATAGATAGATAGATAGATAGATAGATGATAGTGATAGATAGATTGATGGATGGATGATAGATGAATGGATAGATAGATAGATAGATAGATAGATAGATAATAGATAGATAGATAGATAGATAGATGATAGTAGTAGATGAGATGATAGATAGATAGATGATGATAGATAGATAGATAGATGATAGATAGATAGATAAATAGATAGATAAGATGATAGAGATGATAGATAGATAGAAGTAGATAGATGGATGATAGATGAAGTATAATGATAGATAATGATGATAAGAATGATGGATAGATAGCTGATAGATAGGATAGATAGATAGATAGAAGATAGATATAGATAGAATGATGAAAAAGAGGGGCTGTAGATAAGATAGCACAGATTGTGAAGATGATCCTCATAGCAAAATGCTGAGACTAGAGGAGAGTGTAAAGATGAGCGATGTCAAATGCTAAAGACCAGTGTGAGATACGGTCTGCCTCCTGCAGTCCTTCCCACCATCCCATACTACATCACCCAGGTCCCCGTCAACCATTTCTGTGAATGACACAGCCAGAGAGGAGGCCACTGGTACAGATTATTTGTAACCTTCCATGGATACCACAGCAAACCTTTAACAATAGATGTATTGTCCCAGTTCTGGAGGCTGCAAGTCTTAGAAGGTGTTGGCAGGGCCATGGTTCCTCTAGGAGGTACAGGAAGTTCTTCCTGGTTTTATTCCTTGGCATGTAGATGCATCATTCTAGCTGGCTATTTCTATGGCACAGTCTCCATGTGACGCTGTGTCTTCACGTCATGAATATAGAAAGCCAGCAATCACATTGGATTAGGGACCCCCACCCACACTAGTATAACTGCAACTTAAAATATTATACTCACCAAAAGTGACTCTCCATTCTGGGGCACTGGGAATTAGAAATTCAACATAACTTTCCAGGGACACAATTCAACCCACAGCTTGAATTGTGGTTTTTTGTTGTTGTTTTAAAAAAAAAAAATAAAAAATTGAGCTTATAGTATAAAATGTGAAAGGGAACTCTTTCCTCTCCATGTGGCTTACTCAGAGATCTTGCCCACTATAAGGTCAAAGACAGTAGACTGGGGTATCATCTAATACGAAAAGCAAGTATAGCTCAGTGCTTACAGAAGCAAATGCTATTTAATCCTCCTCATTCACAAAGCTTGTATTAACCTGAAACTCCACTGTGATCTATGCCTCTGAAGTCTACAGCTTTCATTGCTCCCTAAACATTGGAGTCTACAATTTGCCTCATTATATAAGACCACACAGCACTTTATGGAAACATAAAGTAGACAACTCAGTCCTTAAAGCAACGTTTTAATCCGTTTGCAGCTAATCAGGCAAAGAGTGTGTGCCTGTTGTTTGAGGACTATTTCAACATCTCCCAAAGACTGTAAATGTCCTTATTTGCAGTAAACTGTACCCAAGATGTTAGCAAAACATAAGTCATAGCTGTGCAGCTCTGCTACCAGTGAGGATTTGCTCTCTGCAGCAAGGAAGGAAACAGACATGGCAAGTAGAAAGCAAAGCTAGCAATCAAGAGGAAACTCAAGGCCAAGACAGGGTGAGGATGGCCGACTCCATGCAGACCGCATTTACCTCCAGTCCATAGTAATTTAACTTTGTCTAAATATTCAGGGGGCATCCCAGGCAATAATGGGACACACCTTTAGTACCAGCACGTAGGAGGCAGAGGCAGGTGGATCTCTGAATTCAAGGCCAACCTGAAACAAATTCCATAACAACCAGGGCTATAGAAAGAAACCCTGTCTAGTGTGTGTGTGTGTGTGTGTGTGTGTGTGTGTGTGTGTGTTTGTTGTGTGGTGTACCACATAAATATGATATACATATACATCATATAGATAGATAGATAGATAGATAGATAGATAGATAGATAGATAGATAGATAGAGATATATATTTAGATATGCTACCAAATAGCAGATACACAAACTCTTTGCCTTATTAGCTGTAAACTGATTTACCAAACATGCTTTAAGGACTGAGTTGCGTACTTTATGCTTTCTTAAAGTACTGTATAGTCTTATTAATAAGGCAAATTGTAGAATCCAATGTTTATGGAGAAGTATATATATGTACATATTATATATAGTATAATATATTAGATATACCATATATATACTATATATTGTGTGTGTGTATAACACACACACACACACATACACACATACATATATATGGTGTGCAAGGAGCCTGGATTTGAATTTGTTATGGACTTGGCTCAAACTGAGTTTCTAAGAGTTCTGGTAGAATCAACTGACCTTTTATTTTCCTGATACAAAGAATTCTGAACTTCTAGGTGACTCTGTACTGCCTCTGTACCTTAGTTTGCTTTCTCCGTTGCTGGGATAGAACATTGACTAAGAACAACTAGGAGAGAAACGGGTTTATTTCATCTTCCAGGTTACAGTCCATCATTGCAAGAAACCAGACCTATGAAGAGACCTGGATGCAGAGACCATGTAGAAATGTTGTTTGGGGGCTCACTCCCATGGCTTGCTCAACCTGTTCTCTTATACAATCAGGGCGACCTACCCAGGGATGGCATTGCTCACAACAGGTTAGGCTGTCCCATATCAATCAACTATTGAGAAACTGAACCACAGACATGTCCACAAACCATTCTGCTGGTGGCAATTCCTTCTTTTCAGGTATGTCTAGACTCACATCAAGTTGACAAAAACTAACAACGACACCCTGCAAACGAGGACTACTAGATAAGCAAAGAGCATCTTGAATACTATGATCTGGAAGCTTTTGGACTCACTTGGAGGTCCCAGCACCTTACATTCCACCAACAGCATTACTGGAGAAAAATGCTACTTCTTTTCACAGAATCCTGATTTTTAACAACAACAATTAAGACAACAAGATCCAATCAAGGAAGCTGAGTGCAGTAGTGAACATCTTTGCTCACAGTACTTGGGAGGTAGAGAGGCAAGCCAATCTGAGTTTGAGGCCAGCCTGGTCTACAGAGCAAGTTTCAGGACATCCATGGTTACACAGAGAAAACCCTGTCTTGAAAAACAATCAACAAAATTGAGAGAGAAAGGAAGAAAGGGAGGGAAGGAGAAAGAAGGGAAAACAGAAAGATTAACCAAGCAATCCTCCACTAAGCAGCCTGTTAGAGTTTTAGCTGTTCTCTACACACCAGGCTGAGATACACTTAATAGCCCCTTCCCGTTGCTCTCATAGTACTCTGTAAGAGAGTGACCCCACAGCCTTCTTTCCACTCTCCCACTGTAATCTTTAGCACCTTCTTTGACTCACTAAAGTTTCCCCATGTGTATTTAAAAGTTCACAGCCCATTTCCTTATTCATCCTTGCCCTCTGCCCTCCCCCTCCACCGCTTTGCATCTCCAGTGGAATTGAAATGACACAAACTACGTTCCATTTCTTTCTCCACTTCCACCAGAGATGTCAGGCTGATGGTCCATCATTTGTTGAACTTAACTAAACTGAAATGTCTGTAGTCACATAACCCTAACATCTAATCCAGCATCTCAACAGACAGGAAGTAGCCTCTACCTCTGGAGAATGCAGGATTGTGAGGTTCCACACAGAAGACCAGCCAGCAAGTGCCACCTAAGGTGTTGCCTATACTCCATCCTACCCACATAGGGGTCCTTTTCTTCTACCAGCCATGAACAGTAAACAACAAATTCTCCAGTAGGTGTTTATCAGACAGTCTCAACCAGAGCCTGGGTCATGTGCTGCCACTTGCTTCAGAATCTGAAGGTTCTTTCTCCTCTTAACTTTTGACTTAGTTATTTTTCACTTACTTTCCTATTCATTTTGTATAGCATCCCTGTTCCATATGTGCTGACTAGTTTTATAACTGACACAAGCTAGAGACACTCAGTTGGAGAGGAGGAGCCTCCATTGAGAAATCCGGCTATGAGCCAAACTGTAGGGTATTTTCTTAATTAGTGATCAATGCGGGAGAGCCAGCCCGTGTGAATGGGACCACCCCTGGCAGGTGGTCCTGGGTTCTATAAGAAAACAGGTTGAAGGCAAATGGATGGAACTTGAAAATATCATCCTGAGTGAGGTAACCCAGTCACAAAAGAACACACATGGTATGTACTCACTGATAAGTGAATATTAGCCCAAACGCTCAGAATACCCAAGATATCAGACCATATGAAGGTTAAGAAGAAGGAAGACCAAAGTGTGGATGCTTCAGTGCTTCTTAGAAAGAAGAACAAAATACTCACAGAAGGAAATATGGAGACAAAGTGTGGTGCAGAGACCAAAGGAAAGGCCATCCAGAAACTGCCCCATCTAGGGATCCATCCTATATACAGTCGCCAAACACAGACACTATTGTGGATGCCGGTAAGTTCTTGCTGACAGGAGCCTGATATAGCTGTCTCCTGAGAGCTCTGCCACAGCCTGACAAATACAGAGGCGGATGCTCACAGCCAACTATTGGACTGAGCTCAGGGTCCCCGATGGAGGGGTTGGAGAAGGGATTGAAGGAGCTGAGGGGGTTTATAGCCCCATGGGGGGAGCAACAGTGTCAACTGGCCAGACACCCCTGAGCTCCCAGGGACTGGACCACCAACCAAAGAGTACACATGGAGGGACCCATGGCTCCAGCCGCATATGTGGCAGAGGATGGCCTTGTTGGACATCAGTAGGAGGAGCAGCCCTTGGTCCTGTGGGGGTTCGATGCCCCAGTGTAGGGGAACGCCAGGGCAGGAGTAGGTAGGGGAGGGAGCACCCTCATAGAGGCAGGGGAAGGGTAGAGGGGATAGGGGGTTTCCGGAGGGGAGACCTGGAAAGGGATAACATTTGAAATGTAAATAAAGAAAATATCCAATAAAAGGTAGAAAGAAAGCAGAGCAAGTATGCCAAGCATACTTCCTGGGATGCATGCCAGTAAGCATGGCCTCTGCATCAGCTCCTGCCTCCAGGTTCCAGCCCTGCATGAGTTCCTGACCTTAATGCTTTTTATAATAAACTGTGAGTGGAATAAACCCTTTGCAGTGTACTACAGGAACTTCCAATATCAAATATAACAATGTAGCAGGAATGGGAGACATAAAGAAAGCAATGATAGGGTGCAAAGGATCAACATACACTGTATACAAGTGTGGAATTGTCAAAGATAAGTTAACATATCAAAACAGTCAGGGGCTAAGGATGTAGCTCGGAGGCAGAGCTCTGCCCTGGTGTATGTGAAGCTTTGGGGTTCAATCTTCATCATACACAAACACACACATACACAAACAGAGAGAGAGACAGAGAGAGGGAGAGACAGAGAGAGAAGTTACATTATTAGAACCATGAATATTACATAAGTGTGACTCACTGCACTGGGCATCTGGTTAATGTGAAAACCCGAGGTGGGTGGATTACAATTCCCCACCCTCAGGAGACTGGAGTAGACTGGAGAGTCTCTAAGTGGGATTCTATACCCCACGGCATCACCTGGAACTTGTATGAAATGCACATTCCAGGCGCCAGCCTGGAATCAGAAACTAGGTGGGATCAGCACTCTCTCCTGGAACACACTCTGCTCTAACACACTCTAGTGGCAACTCTATCATTTGAAAGCCAATGGAAGAAACACTTGCAAGCATTCACACACCCACCCTTGCATGGTCTGTAGCACCGGGCAGTGTGAGAATGTCTATTTGTTGTGTGTGAGCCTCAGCCCAGGTCTGGCAGGTCTGAGAAGTTTTACTGCATTCTCTTAACCAGCAGGTCCTTTCCTCAAGTCTCATGGGGTGAGGGTTTGTGGCCCAAGGGGAAACTGTCAGAGTGAACTGCTAAGATGCACTGTTCTCATCCAAATTTTATTTTAATTGTGTGACTTAGGACCCCAGAATCACGGGTCCTTTGTTCCTGTGACAGGCTCTGTGTTCCAGTGAGGTTCTCTGTGCAGTTAAGGGCTCTGGTGAACTCAGAGGTGACTGACTCTGCTGGACTTCAGAGCAGAGGAAGCAACTGGAATTTTTCCCTGTGGAAACAAACGCAAGCCAGCCTTTACAGATCTTCTCCCAAACTCTATTTCCATTTACAGCAGACTAGAGAATCCTGAAGACAACTTTTAAAGTCAGATGAAACACACAAAAATAGTTTCATGAAAGAATCAAATAGCTAGCGAGACAGTGAAGCAATTGCTTGGCAATGGTGTAGGGAAAACGGGAAATTTGGAGACATGGGACCTACATCTGGGGCTGTCACTGCCCCTACTAGGGAGACAGAAGACAGAACAGTACTTCTGTCATTTTATGAAAATAACAGGAAGAA
Organism: Mastomys natalensis; assembly: GCA_021653895.1. Taxonomy (NCBI): domain Eukaryota; kingdom Metazoa; phylum Chordata; class Mammalia; order Rodentia; family Muridae; genus Mastomys; species Mastomys natalensis. Next base: position 563,285 of record JAJTUV010001205.1, read on the forward strand.
AACTAAGACTCGAGAGATATCAGTGCTGGGGGGGCGGGGCTTCCCAAGGGCTGTATCCTAAAAAGGAGCACAAGTTTGTGTGCTATTTGCCTACAGGTCTCAGTTTCTCAGTTCAATTAACAAGACACCAGATTCTACATCTAAACACCTCCAGGCACCTAGTGGAAGTCAAATAAAATCTTCTCCAAAAGAAAATATCATATTAATTCTCAAGTTATTTTTGCAAGCTAAGTTTTTTAAATCCAGAGTCCAGCATGTGGCACATGGTAAAATCAGACCTCAGTAACTGTGGTGATGGATGCTTTTATAGTCCAGCATTTGGGAATCAGAGGAGGAGAACTATGAGTTCAAGGTCAACTTTGGCTACACAATACATCCTAGACCAGCCTTGGTTAAATGAGACCTTATTACAAAAATATATAAATTATGATATAAGGAGGCATCAAAGAGACAGAATGTCAATAACAAGCAAAAATGATAAAATACATACTTGTGTAGCCCAGATGATGACATTTTCAGACAGGACTCTGAAATTATAATTACTGTGTTCAAAGATATCAAAACAAAACTGAACAATTCACTGAGGACTTGACTTAAACAGGTATCATCAATTGTAAAACACAGTTAAGGCATCTTAGAGACAGAGCAGAGGACAGCAGCACCATTCACCCATCATCCTCACAATAAGCGTCTGGTCTGAGCCCTGGGCTAAAATTTTGACAGAAGCCAAAGAAACTGTGGAGTGTGATGATATATATGAAATAAAATCACTCAGAGTCAGCAGTGTGGTGGTTCCCAGTTCAAGGAACATAACTTCCAATTGCTCAGTCGGAACTCTAAGGAATGGAGTAGTCAACCAGAAACTTAGGAAGGGCAAAGACCCCTGGCAGGGGCTCTGGCAAAACAAGTACTCATTGGCATTTGCAGTGGTCATCTAACTCTGAATCCTGAGTTCTGATCCCTTGTGTGGCTTCCCAAGCCAACAGTAAATGGAACCTGGCAACATTCAAGTAAGGTACTCATGGCTTTCCTGTGCAAAAGTGAGTTTCCTATTATTTATTCCTTAGGTGCACAGTGAGACAGGGAGCAGCCTGAAGGACAGATTGATACTGACAAACAGCAGTGCACAGCCTCTTGCCATGCTCAAATCAAGGCACCCTCAGAAAGAAACGTAAGTCAGAAGCCAGCGGAAGAGCAGGATCTACAATGTGCAAACAGAAACTTCTCACCTGCTCTTGTTATATTTTAGGAAACGTCCAATGTAAGCACAAGACCAAGCGCTGATAGAACAGTGTAAGACGGTCATCCTTAGCCTATCTGTGCTGTAGATTTTACCTTCCTTGGTGCATCAGTACTACAAGTGACCCTAAAGAGCTTTTTGTCTGTGTCTCCTCTTTCCTTTGAGACAGGATGCTAGACCCCTCAGGAGCTGCCATTCTCTCTCTCTCTCTCTCTCTCTCTCTCTCTCTCTCTCTCTCTCTCTCTCTCTCTGTCCCTCCTTCCCTCCCTCCCTCCATTTTTCCCCTTCCCCTTTCTCCTCTTCCTCTCCCTGTTTCCTTAGAAAGACAATCTCAAATAAACCACAATAGAAGTTCTTTACCTTTGAAGCCCAGTTCACCATGAAAAGAAAGTAAACGATCCTAATGGGGCAGGCTTTGGCTGAGGTTTTTTGGATGACAGGGTACAGTGTTTAGTGAATAAGATGAACATTCCATGTCAAAGAAGCAGCTTTGTGTGAGGTGGGAAACTAAAGGGTTGGGGTTGTTGGAATCCTCCAAAAGAGAAAGAGAAAATGAGGAGAGATCATTCCCCAGTCGCAAACTCAGATTAACCTGGCCTGTTGCTGCCTTTGCTACCTTCAGCTAAGACAGCCTCAGAATCAGAGCTCCAGCTTGATGTGGTGTGGTACAGAGGCTGTGCTGAATTGCATTGCCCTTCATAATGTACACAGACTTGATGCACTATATTACCTCATTGATTCCTAATCTTCAACCTAGGAAACAAGCAGTGAGTTTTTATAATTCCCTTTGAAGGGTAACAATTCCTGGAGACAGGAAATGAAACACGTAGCCAAGATTAGCCTGCTGATAGGTGGCAGGTGCTGGCTCTGGGATGTCCTTTCTTTCTAAGACTCCTACCACTCAGCCATTTGAGTCGATTTCACTCTTTTCTCAGATCCCGTATCCAGCAGGTGGGGTCCATTATGTCATGTACAATCATGTCACTGAAGTTTGGAAAGTAAATGATGTCAGTTTAACCTAACCAAGTTCCTGTCACCATGGCAGCATGTTCCCCACCTCGTGTGTGTGTCTGTGTTTGTGTGTGTGTGTGTGCATGTGTCTGTCCAGACTAGTTTAAGTAATTTTCTTGAAAATGTATTACTGTTTCAGAATTCAAAATAGACTTGCAGCATTTTTGATAGATTGTAGACAGATGGGCAGATGAATGAATGGACGGACAGATGGACGGGCAAATGAACAGATGGACAGTCAAAGGGAATACTAGCAATGATCTAGCATGGATATTTGTGTCTTGGAAGCAAACCACAATTACACTTCTCCCTGCCACAAATACCACAGACCTACACTAACTAATATATAATTCAGTAGAAGAGGTGAAGCTCAGGGTCTACTTCAAGTCAGATTTAGGGGCACAATTTTCCTTAAGAGCCACTATCTAGAATGACTTCATTTTTTTAAGTGAGGAAAGAGAGGTGATGGAGCTCACTCAAGGTTGTACAACTCATGAGAGATCACCACCATAACCCAGTACTCCAAGCTCTGCTGGCATATCCATTGGATGTTTTTACCAGAAAACATCACCTAGCCAGGCAGTAGTGGCACATGCCTTTAATCCCAGCACTTGGGAGGCAGAGGCAGGTGGATTTCTGAGTTCAAGGCCAGCCTGGTCTACAGAGTGAGTTCCAGGACAGAGAAACCCTGCCTCAAAAAACCTAAAAAAGCCGGGCGGTGGTGGCGCACGCCTTTAATCCCAGCACTTGGGAGGCAGAGGCAGGTGGATTTCTGAGTTCGAGGCCAGCCTGGTCTACAGAGTGAGTTCCAGGACAGCCAGGACTACACAGAGAAACCCTGTCTCGAAAAACCAAAAAAAAAAAAAAAAAAAAAACCTAAAAAAAAAAAGAAAGAAAAAAAGAAAGAAAGAAAGAAAAGAGAAAGAAAGAAAAACATCACCTAGCACCAACCGTGTGAGTCCCAGAGAGAGCACTCCCACTCTCTGCCAGCAATGATGACCACAGTCAGCTACCTTAGACAGCCAAATGTAGCACATCTTTTCTCCCACAACTTAGATGGGGGATCAGAAGTGTCAACTGAGAAGATATCCTGGCTTATTGGTCCCATCTTAAGCAGAGGAAACAGGATTAGAATGAAGCATGTAGGCAAATACAGCAAGGCTTTCTGACTGTACAGAGCATCCTTCAAGATACTACAGGGTCATCCTTGAGCATACTCACAGGACTCCAGGGTCTACTATCATTAACAGAGAGACACAGGTGGAGAGGCTGCCTCTCCCCCGAAGACTCGGTATGTCCTAAAAGGACCAAAGTGAGCAGTCTTTGAAGAGGAACTGAGAGAGATCCCTGCAGAGATGCATGCCCAGAAACATTGTCTACAGTAAGAGTGTGTGCTTCATGGGCAAATCGTGGAGCCATGGAGGTGGTGTGGAGGAAAACACAAAGCAAGCACAAAGATTTGAGTGAGATTGTGTAAAGAAAAGCATCTGGATATCAGGGCAGCTCTCTCTTGATGCTAGTCAACAAACACTACTTTTACAGGAAAACAGCCTTGGAGCAGGAATAAATTTTTACTGACAGTGTTTTGCTGCCCTCTAGTGTTCTATTTTTATTTTTAAAAAGGTGGTCAACACATCTGAATAAGGGCCCTTCTGTCCCTTCCAATCTCCCAGAAGTTAATGATTTCTTGACTGTCATTGCAACAGGCAGATTAAATCACAAACTATGTTCAGTTGAAGACACAAGTTTTGCTGCTGTTGATTAACACAGGATCTTACTATGTAGCTCAACCTGGCTTTGATCTCACTATCTTCCTTCCTCAGCCTCCCAAACAGAACATGCGTGCACCATCATGCCTGGTTACATATAGAAACCTTTATGAAAATGTAACATATACATATGAATGAACAGGGTTAAGAATAAATGTACTGTTCAGTTCATAACAAAGCTAGAATGAAAGGTTTTGATTTTTTTTCACCAAAAAAAAAATTGCAAGTGTTTGAGAAGACAGACATGTTTATCATCATGTGAACATTACATATAATATACATTTATGAAGGCATCATGTGATACGGACAAATATGTAAATATGTGCATATCAATTTTAAAAACAATACTTCTAAAAAAAATCTAACACCTGACAACTACTTAGCACATTAATGTCCTTTCTGGGTAGAGAATTTCGGTTATGTGCAAAGCATGTATTCTTGAGATTTCATGTGCAATAAAAAAAATACCTATAATTCATAAGCCTGTATTATTCAGTTTAAAAGGAAATTTTACAAATGTTCTTTCTGCCTCTCCTCAGATACCACCCACTAAATTGGGTTGTTTGAATCCCACAACCTGAAAGACCACATGATAAAGCCAGACTGTAAGCCACTATCTGGGTTACTCTAATATAGTTTAAGAAGAAAGTATTGCTATGCCTGAGAGAAGTCTTCAGTGCCCTGGTGGCTTCCCAACAGTGCAGGCATCTGAAGACTAGTGCTTTATGTATAGAACCTTGGCCCCAAAGACCTTTTGAAAAAGTATCAAGATATGTTATAAGAAAAAAAGAGAAGGAAAAAAAAAGGAAGGAAGGAAGGAAGGGAAGGAAGGAAGGAAAATGGAGGGATGGAGGGAAGGAGGGAGGGGAGAAGGAACAAGGGAGGGAGGAAAGAAGGGAGGGGGAGGGAAGAAGGAAAGAAGGGCTCCTCATGTCGAGCTGGAGACATAGCTCAGCAGTTAAGAGTACTTGTTGCTCTTCCAGAAGACCTGGGTTTGATTCTTCACATTCACATAATGGCTTACATCTGTGCCTAGCTCCAGTTCCAGAGGATCTGATGCCCTCTTCTGGCCTCTGCAGACACTAGGCACACATGTGATCCATGTCTGCTTATGTGCTGCCATGTTTCCTGACATAGTGATAATGGATTAAACCTCTGAAATGTAAGCCAGCCCAATTAAAGAATTGTTATGGTCATGGATTCTCTTCCCAGCTATAGAAATCCTAAGACAGGGTGATACTTGGATTTGGAAGAAGAACCCTCAATGAGATGATGATGCTAGGAAGGAGGACATCAAGGAAAGGGAGTACATGTTGTACACTTGCCCCAAGATCCTAGCACTCATCTTTCTGTGCTCCCAGCCAAGCAACAACAAACAACAAAGTTATAAAAGGGATGAGGATGGAGAGTGCAAGACAGCCTTGTCTGCCATCATGTCAATGTGGACTGCTGCCTGTCCTGCACTTATGATCACTCTAGGCAACCAGTAGCCAATGTCTGCTGATCAATATATACCAATGATCAATATGCCACCTCTGAAGAACAGAGGTGGGACTAGCTCTGTGGAAGGATTTTTTTTTTAAACTGCCTTGCAGAGGTGTCCATTAAAGTGGGGAGGCTAGGGATCCAGTGGGACAGAAAGGGACTAAGACTCTTCGGTACTTTATTTCTTTGGCAGAAGGTGGGGTGGAGTAGGGTGGGAGACTGGGTTTCTCCATGTAGCCCTGACTGTCTTAGAACTCGATCTGTAGACCAGGTAGGCTGGCCTCAAACTTGACATCTTTGCCTCCTGAGTGCTGGGATTAAAGGCATTCACCGCCACCATTATGCCCTTCAGTACATTTTTAAATGTGTGTTTTGTTGTCAAATTACTTAAAAGATACATGTTTTTCCTCAAGGCAAAGTAAAGTCAGTGTTTAAAATGTCTGTTTCTGGAACCTGGAGAATGGAAGCTATCTTCTGAACCACTTAATAGTTTGGTTTTCTTGTTTTTGTATGTAAAAAGCTTTTCCTTCTTAACTCTTGGGATTCTTGCAACAAGATGCCTGTGCAATTCTATGCATATATCAACCTCACTTCCTTCAAAAAAATGAAAGCCATGGTACTTCTTGGATAGAAAGTTTAAACATTATTACCTGTGCTGTGCCAGTAGACATCAAAAGCTCTTTGGCCCCCTCTGCTGGTCACTGAGATATACTTGTAAAAATAAGAAGGTCATTTGAAGCTAGCAAATTCCTTAGTTGGGGTTTCTCAAAGGGGTGTGGGGGGGGTGTAATTAAGCTATTTGAATATGTTTGACGTTTGCTGTCATGTCAGAAAAGGAACTGTTTCCATTTCTGAGTCCAACAAGACTCTTTTTCCTCAGCCAATAACTTCACAAAGCTCTAAGGTGTGTTTTTCTAAATGCTTCTTCATCTATAGACAGAATACCAAATAGAAATTGGCTTATGCGGCTGGGCGGTGGTGGCGCACGCCTTTAATCCCAGCACTTGGGAGGCAGAGGCAGGCGGATTTCTGAGTTCGAGGCCAGCCTGGTCTACCAAGCGAGTTCCAGGACAGCTCGGACTACACAGGGAAACCCTGTCTCGAAAAACCAAACCAAAAAAAAGAAATTGGCTTATGACCTTTGCTTGCTTTTTAGGTAAATTCAAGGATCTATACAGACAGAAACATTGAGGATTCATGAGTGGTTACAGTCTAAAGTTACTGAGAGATAGATAGTGGTGGCACACAACTTTAATCCCAGCAGTAGGAAGCAAAGGTAAGCAGATCTCTGAGTTCAAGGCCAGCCTGGTCTATAGGGTGAGTTTCAGGACAGCAGAGAAACCCTGTCTTGAAAAAACAAAGCAAACAAAAGAACAACACCAAAACCCCAACAGTCTAAACCTTCTCCAACTCCTGCTCAGCAGAGGATTGTCCTGGAAGAGCCAGGACCAGTGAGAACCTACTTACCTAATGTCTTTTGTGTATCTGGTGGGCGTAAGTAATTCCAAGCCACCCTATGGATTCTCACTGTTTGGGATTACAAATGCAATATACAATTGCCTTTAAAGCTACACATTATTCTTTTTGTGAATTTTTAAATCTCCTCCAGTCAGGTAGAGTACATGCACATATCCAAGAACCTGTGAGGCTAAAGTCAGAAGACTGTGAGTTCGAAGACAACCTGGCTACACTGAGACTAACTCTGTGGGTAAAATTCTGACTGTACAAGCAGTTCACACTCTACCACCCACATAAAAAGCCAAGCATGACAGCACAAATTTGCAAGCCTGTTTCTTAGTTAGGGTTTTATTAATGTGAAGAGATACCATGACCAAGGCAACTCTTATAAGAGAAAGCATTTAATTGGAGCTGGCTTACAATTTCAGAGTTTCAGTCCATCATCATCATGGAAGCATGGCAGCATGCAAACAGACTTGTTGTTAGAGGAGCCAAGAGTTCTGTATCTTGATCCAAAGGCAATCCAGGAGGAAACTGTCTTCTACAGGCAGTCAAGGAGAGGCTCTCTTCCACAGTAGGTGGAGCTGAGCATAGGAAGAAACCTCAAAGCCCACCTTGAGTGACACACTTCCCCAACAAGGCCATGCCTCCTAATACTGCCACTCCCCATGCGCCAAGCATTCAAATACATGTGTCTATCAGACCCAAACCACAACCCAGTACTAGGGAATGGAGACTAGAGGATCCCTGTGTTGGCCAATCACTGAATTCCAGATTCAGTAAGAGACCCTATGTGGTGGTGCAGACCCTACCGGGTGCTATGAAAAGCACATCACACACCACACACATAGGCTTATATATTTGAATGCTTGATCTCTAATTCATAGAAATATTTTGAGAAGAATTAAAAGTTATGGGCTTATTAGAGGGGTTTTGTCACTGGTTGGGTGAGCTTTGAAGTTTCAAAAGCCTACTCCACACCCATTCTGTCTTTTCCTCCAACTTACAGATAAGATGGTACTGCCATCAGCACCATGCCTGCCTGCCTGTTGCCTTGTTTTCCACTAGTCATGGACTTACCCTCTGAAACTATAAGCAAGCCCCCAATTAAATAGTTTAATTAATAAGTTGCCTTTGTCATGATGTCTCTTCAGAGCAATAGAACAGTAACTGAGATACCCTACCTGAAAAACAGAACAAACAACAACAAAACATGATACTAAATAATAAAGAAAGACACCTGGCATTGGCGTCTACCCTTCACAAGTATATTTAGGAAGCATAAACCTCCATGCATACACACAGAGAAATAAAAATTTTTAAACTTCCTTTGGATTATGAAACAAAACATAAATTAGTACAGCCTCCTTTAAAGGCATTTCCACAAAATTAAATAAAGGCAACTCTATAGAATCTACTTCTAAAATCATTTGCAATTTTTATTCTCTATGTCCCAAAGCAAATACATTTTACCTCTGTGACTTTCCTTACAAAGGGATAGGCTGGTGAGATGGTTCAGAGAAGAAAGGTGGCTGCCCAAGCTAGATGGCCTTAGTTCAATCCTACTTAGTGGAAAAGGAGAACTAACTTCTGCAAGTTGTCCTCTGACAGCCACAAATGCACAATGTTGCATATACCACACACACACCCATACACAAACACATAAATAAGTAAATACAATAGGAAAATTATGAAGCTTTAGAAAAGTGTATTATAGAAAGGTCCTTACTACATGGTTTCAAACATTGTTAAATGTATAAAAATCTCTTTGTGTACATATATATCCACATAAATGAACAGAAAACATAAGGAAAGGTACATGTTGCGTGAGGAATAATGGATGGAGATAGGCTTAGGAGTGTCACTCAAAGGGACCAACTTTGCCTCTGTCTTAGTCAGTGTTGCATTGCTTTGAAGAGATACCATGAGCATGGCGACTCTTATGAAAGAAAACATTTAATGGGGGCTTTCTTATGGTTTCTATTATCTATTATCACAGTGAGAAGCATGACGGCACACAGGAAGACATAGTGTCTACAGAGAACTAGAGAGGTTGGCATCTGATCCACAGGTAGCAGGAATTGGAAGACAATGGGACTGGCTTAGAAACTCAAAGCCCACCCCAGTGACACTTTCTCCACCAAGGCCACGCCTCCTAATCCCTTCCAGTAGTGTTACTCTCTGATGACCAAGCATTCACATCTGAGTCTGTGGTGACTATCTCCTTCAAGCTATCACAACCTCTAAATTTTATTTACGAGCATACAATTTATTACTTGAGTAATTAAAGCTTAATGCACATTTCCCCTCCCACCCAACACCTCTCCTTCTTGTTCAGAAACAATTACTCCTTAAGAAGTATTCTAGAAATTTTGCTATGCTCAGATGTACAGCATGCATGCACATATACTTCTTTATTTTCCTTTTAGATTTACTTTAAAACTAGCACCATACCATACCTAATAATCTGCAGTTTTCTTTTTCATTTAATATCTTAGTTATCCTCTAGGCAAAATGTAAGAGATATTCACTTTTTATACTTTTTAAAATAGTTCATAGCCAGGCTGTGGTGGCGCACGCCTTTAATCCCAGGGAGGCAGAGGCAGGCGTACTTCTGAGTTTGAGGCCAGCCTGGTCTACAGAGTGAGTTCCAGGACAGCCAGGGCTACACAGAGAAACCCTGTCTCGAAAAAACAAAAGAAAAAAAAAATGTATAAAATAGTTCATATTATGGATGTAATGACTTGTATAGAGTCCCTTTATGAAAATCTATGTTGTTTCCAGTGGGTTGTTTTGGGAGTGGTGACAATAAGCCTCTTAGAAGAGAAAGCATTTAACTGGGGCTACCTTACAGTTTTAGAGGATTGAATCCATCATCAACATCACGACCACCACCACCAGCAGCAGCAGCAGCATCACAGGGAGAACAGCAGCAGGCCAGCAGGTGCTAAACAGTAGCTGAGAGCTACAGCCCAATCAGTAGGCAGACAGAAACACAGCCTGCTGTGAGCTTTTTGAAACCTCCAAAGACCACTCCCAGTGATAACTCTGTATCCAGTGAGGCCACACCTACTACAACAAGGTCCTTCTCATATAGTGCCACTTCTCAGGTCACTAAGCATTCAAACATATTAGCCTTTGGGGGCCATTCTTATTCAAACCACAAGCATCATTACGTCAAAGGCTGCATAACACCAGCCACCGAAAAAAAGTAAATTACCTAAAATTAGAAGCAGATTTGTATGCACAACACACTTGGAATTTAAGTTTAAAAATTTAGAAATTCATAAGCTATAAAACTAGAAGATACTGTCAGATGAGATGGCTCACACCTTTAATTCTAGCACTTGGGAGGCAGAAGCAGGTTGAAGCTCTGAGAGTTCAAGACCAGCCTGGTCTACAAAGAGTTCCAGGACTGTCAGGGCTATTACACAGAGAAACCCTGTCTCATAAATAAATAAATAAATAAATAAATAAATAAATAAATAAATAATAAATAAACTGGAAGACATTCTTGTATACTAATGAGAATAAAGACAAATTACATGATGAGGAAAAATGGATTAATGGATTGTCTTTTTCTTTTATGGGTGAGAAACTACATTGATATGTAGCCCAACCTGCCTAATAGCTGGGGAACCACAGGCCTGTGTCACCAGGACCAGTCAAAACAACTGGTTTAATTGTTTTAATTAAAAACAAACAAAAAACAAGAGGGCTAAAGAAGTGGCCCAGGCTTAAGAACACTTGCTGCTCTTACAGAAGATCTGGGTTTGGTTCTCAGCACTGACACAAGGCAGCTCACCACTCGTCCGTAACTCCAATTCAAGGAAATCTACACTCTTCTGGCTCTATGTCCATCAGGCATGAATGTGGTATACATAACATACATGCAAGCAAACTACTTATACACATGAATAAAAAGGAAAAAACTTTAGATGTTGTGAAACGTTGTCTTCTGGACATAACATGCTGGTTGTACTCATGAATTCATAGCACCTATGGCTACTAGCACAAGAAGCCAGCAAGGTCAGTATTTCAGCAAGCAGCGCTAATGGATTCAGGAGGAGGAGAAAAAGGAGACTAAGTGTAGAGGAGGGGAGAAGAAATGATGGTGGGAAAGGGATCTATTGAGAGAATCAGAAGTGTGAAGACATGATGATTAAGACTAGAAGACAGTATCTTCTAGTCTCTTACACACCCACACCTACAGCCACATACACCCACAATATACACAGTATACACATATACAATACTCTTAAAATAAGCGTATTTTTTCCTCCTCAGGTAATCTATGTAGCCCTGGCTGGTCTTGAACAACTCACAGAGACCTATCTTCCTCTCTGCAGTGTTGGGACTGAAGGTATCTGAAATCATGACTGATAAATATTCTTAGTGTAAATGTTCTGTTGTTTAGTTTTTGTTTTAATGTCTTTGAGACAGTATCTTTGTTGCATAGGCTGGTCTTCATCTCCTAGGCTTAAGTAACCTTTCCATTTAATAAAAACAAAAGTTAAAGACTTGGTGTGGCAGCACATGCCAGCAATTTCAGCACTGAGCAGTACAGCAAAATCAAGACTGGTTCAGACACACAGCAAGCCTGAGGCCAATATAGGCTGTATAAAATCCTGGCTCCAGAAACAAAGTGCAAAAGAGTGGCCATATCACATATGCGCTTGTTGGAAATCTCCATGTATTTCCCTAGTTATAGAGCTGGAATTCTTCCTATTCTTCCTTTCAGTTACTTTGGTGAACTCCAGGGCCACAATGCTCTGAACTGGCCATAGGACAAGCAGTTCTCTTCATAGTCATCCTTTGCTCTTCATGAGGGACTGACTGGTTTGAGGGACACTGAAGATATCCAAATCCAAAGGTCACCGATATAACTGTATAACAACCTAAACACATCCTCCCAAATACTGCACATAATTTCGGCATACTTATAATACCAATGCAGTGTAAATGCCATGTTATCATATTGTACTATTTGAATAATTTAAAGAAAGATTGTGCATAGTCATTTTTTAGATATTTTCAATTCATGGTTGGTTGACTCTATACATGTCAATAAAGAGGGCTGGCTATACTGACCATCAGAGTGACTGAGTGCAGCACATTCTCAAACTTCAGATTCCAAACAATAATAGGAACAAGAACACATATTTTCCTATTTTCTACAAGCTGCATGTAAATAGTCCCCACTCTTAGTTAGCAGTACATGAACCCACAAATTCATATAAAGAAGTTCAAGTATTTTGCAAGAAGTATGTCAAAAACTCAAACAGAAAATGCAAAAATGTCCTTACCATTCTAAATGATGTATCTATACTTTCAAAAGGCAGTCAGAGAAGTACAATAGCAATTGATTAGGATGAAAGGCCCATGATAGCCCAAGAATCTTGCCTAGTATAGAACTTACCCTCTTAATCAGGAAACTAACTGCAATAGTGTGAGTCATTAACATTCCCTGAATAAGACATGAACAAACATGGTATACTTGTCATGAAATTGTGAAACTTATAACAAATAGGGCCATTTCAAGTTGTATCAAAATGAGAGGACATATTTCATAATAATACAGTTTATTGTACATGTGCAAGATAATTTGAAGTGTAGAAGAGTCTTACTATATAGAAATAACAATTTAAGTCAAAGGATGTTCAAATTCTAATGTATAGCTTTCCTAAGCTGTTTTGCAACATTATGACACATGAGGGCACCAGAGCTCCATGCTTTCTTCCAATATAAGTCTTTAGTTTTGTTAAATTCTGCTGGGCATGGTGGCACAAATCTGTAATCCCAACACCTGGCAAGTGGAAGTATTCAAGGTCATCCTTGTCTGAGTAGCAAGTCTGAGGCCAGCCTAAACAGCATCAGATACACATATACACAGAGGCAGTGGGAGTTCATTCTCAAGAGTTCACATATATGGTTTTTCTCAAGGCAAGGTCTCCGTATGTAACTGCCTATCCTGGAACTTACTATGCAGACCAGATTGGCCCCCAACTCACGGAGATCCAACTGTCTCTGTTCTCAAGAGCTGGAATTAAAGGTATGCACCAATTATGTCAGGAGAGTTAAAAAAAAAAAAAAAATGTGAAACCAATGTATAAGAGGTGTTGCCTTGGCCAGCTTTTTTAAAAAATGAATTCTAAGATAGGTATAAATGTCTTAAACTCATTGTATTAACAAGGATAATCATGGACTTTTTGAGTCTTCTGCTTCACCTTTAGTGTGGATATGTACTATGGATCAAACCCAGGGCTTTATGCAGCAAAGTTACATCAACTCCTTTAATGATGTCCAGGTGCTTATTCAACTTTTCCTCTGTCTTAATATTCCAGGAATATTTTCATGGTTAATACATGATCCTCTACTTGACTTTACTAAAAGTCACACCTGAAGGAGGCAGTTCCAAGTTTCTCTTCCTTATTCATAATGCAGTTTTTAAGCAAGCACGATATGGACTTTGAAATTAAGGTGCTCACAAATAAATGGAAGGCACGTTAAGTCTAGCATTTCAGTTTTAACATATGACCCTTGCTGATGTGGTTCACCAATCTTTTTCTTCACCCTTTTCCTGAGAGGTTTGCATGTAACCTAGGCTGGCCTCTACCTCCCAAATGCTTATTAGAGTGTACCACCACCAGTCTAGTTCACCAGTCTCCCTTATATAACCTTTCTAAACACCATGAGTTCTTCTGAACCCAAAACCTCTATAGTATGCCTTTACAAACACTCCTGTTGCCTACAAAGTCCATCCACTCTTGATTCCCCTTGGTATTTCATTCACTAAGCCCCCAGAAAGCTGTTACATAGTAAACTTTTTCCCTACCTTGCATTACCACCTAGCTGATATATTTCCTTGACTACAAAAATTAATACAACTTCTAGGGTAGAACATGTAACCTATGATAACTTGCTTTTGTACCCTCAGACCATTTTATCTCGCAGCAGGGCAGAGTGACACAATCCTTTAATCCCTATACTATAGGGGCAGAAGCAGGCAGATTTCTGTGAGCTCAAGGACAGCCTAGAGTTCAGACTAGCAAGAGCTACATGGTAATTCCGTCTTAAAAAATTAAATTAAAATCACCCTTTTGGGGGACACAAAGTCTGTCCTTTAAAATTGTCCCCACAGTTTCCCCATTTTCTTTATTTATGTTGTACTGATCAATTTCACTTAGAATAAAATATATTTTAGCTTTGGTGAGTACATTACAGATGAATTTAAATTAAAATTGTTTCCTTCAAAGCTTAAAAATAATTTTAAAAAGCACGAGATTAAAAAAAAAAAAAAAATCACACCTAAACTTCCACTTCAAAGTTTCTAGCGGCCTAAATTTTAATATTTTCAACAGGCACCAGCAGCCTACTGTCCACAACTAGACTCTACTGGAACTGACACATAGCTACTTATTTTCTATACCTGCTTTGGTTGTACAATAGCACTGTTGAGTATTTTGCAACACAGATCAATGCTGAGGGAAAGCCAGACTTAAAGAAGAGAGCTACTAAGGCCAAATATATACCTTTTGACCTAAGTTAATTTCTTATAAAAGAACTCCTCTACTTACTCGTTAATGAGTTTCCCCTTCCCCTTTTTTAGACAATGGAGAAACTATTAACATGGTATTAAGGTGCTAAGCAGAGTGGCACACAACCTGTAACCTCAACAGTTTTGCTGCTGAAGCAAGAGGGTAGCTGTAGACCCAAAGCCACTCTGAGCTACAGAGCTACAGAATGAGTTCAAAATCAGCTTTGGGTTACTGTGATTGAAAAAACATTAAAAATCCCAGGTATTAAAGGGATAACAAAGATTAGGAGGTTATTAAGCAGTCCCACAGAGTACTTGAGCTAGATTCCCAGCACCCAGTATAAAAAGTTTACAACCACCTGTGACTCATCTCAAGGGATTTGGAACAGTATATTGGCCTCTGCAGACACCCAAGCTTATATGAGCAGCATATACTACCTACTGAGAAATAGCATACTAGAATCAAAGATTTTTTTTTTCTTTTAGAGTCAAGAGCACCCTACAACCTAATTTTCTTAAAACATCCATGTCATCTATACCTGGTAAGCTTGATACCAAAGCATTCATTACAAGTGGATTCCCTAGTTCATTATCCTTATACCATTAGCATTCCAGAAAGCAATAAACATTCAAAGAAATGAGTTGGCATGCCAAACCCAACTTACCTTATGGTAGAACTTACCTTATTTACACAAAGTCTGGAGTGGTATGACTAACAAAATAACTTTGTTTTGAAATATCTTCAAGTATGGAAGACAAACTTTCCAATACTTTCACAAGAAAATGGTTTATCAGCCGGGCAGTGGTGGTGCACACCTTTAGTCCCAGCACTTGGGAGGCAGAGGCAGGCGGATTTCTGAGTTCAAGGCCAGCCTGGTCTACAGAGACAGCCTGGGCCATACAGAGAAACCCTGTCTCAAAAAAAAAAAAAAAAAAAAAAAAAAACAACAACAACAACAACAAAAAAAAGATTTACCATTGAAATCCAATGATCATACTTTGTCAAAATGGTCAATCTTTTTTTTTAAAGACTGAAGAAAATCAAACTAGCAAGCTTAGAAATGAGCAAAATGCCAAATAAATAAAGCAGAAATGGCAGCTGTTCTCTTACTGAGAACTCAGCTAGTTCTTCCTGTTCTTATAACAGTTTGTTTAAATATAATTCTAAACAGCCTTGGGCCCAAGCAGAGCAACAATGTAGTCTGTAATATAACTACAGGCTGACCTTTAATTCCAGCACTCAGAAGTCAGAAAAGCAGGAGGGTCTCCATGAGTTTGAGGCTAGCCTGGTCTATAAGACTAGTTCCAGGATAGCCAAATCTACCCAAAAAGACTATGTCTCAAAAACAAAAAACCCAAAGAAACAGCTTGAACTTTATGGAATGATCACTATGGTTTAGGAGTCAAACAACGTGCATGAAATGATTCTTAATCTCACAATAACTCAATGTGGAATAGAGAGTAATGTCTAGAGTTAACAATCTCGATTAATGACACAACTCCAAAGAATAAAGCTTCAAATTAGGAACATACTTAACACCTTGTGTGTCGCTAATTTAGGAGTTCTAGCAAGAGCTAAAATTGACAGCCCATGCTCCAACCATGTAACAAAACTAAGCCCTGAGAGGGGTGACACAGCTGTAACTGTTGTTTTAAGCTGGTCAATACACAAACATACAAACCATTCTGAATTCTGAGCATTACTACTCTTACACATCATAGCAGTCAGGGCCCTGCTGTACAAAACACACCACAATGGGTCCTAGTGGACACCTAATGGTTCCCCATATATGAACCATCCCCGCCATATTATGTATACAAAATAAAACTCCATATTGGACCACACAGCCACTGTGCTTACCTACAAAGAAGGGTTCATAGACCCTTCCCTGAATAATAACACACATACCCTAAATTACTGACAGGGAAACGAGACATTTTCTTCAGTGTTGTAGCCACTGGTAAAGGTGTCCTCCATGCTTCTGTAAACACAACAAATTCACTAGGTCACCAAAAAACTATCCAAAACAGCATAACTCAAACACAAACTCCACAAAAGGGGGGGGGGGGGGCAGTTAAAAAATATAAAAAACAGATATAAGGGTTAGTTGGAAGTGAGACTAACAATACAATGAAGAGGAAGAGGAAATAATAGGAAGGAAATATAACCAAAATGCATTATGTTCATGTAAATGTCATGATGAAATAATCATGTAGAACATATCCTAATAGAAGGTACTGAATATCACAAAATATTCAACTTGTACAGGTACACCCAGTAAGTAAACAAATACTATTAATCATAAAACCTGTTACCTGGGCTAAGTAATGAACTATACAGTCCCAAATACTGAACAAAGAATTTCAGGTTAAAATGAACACAGCTCTACTTGGACTAGCACTGCTATGGTTAAATGCTACTATTCAACCTCACCTACGGAAACATGTTAAGCAGAAAATGAACTGAAGCCTCTGCAGCACTTGGTTCTTTTACAGATTTTGCTTTTTCTTGGAAAGCCCTCTCCCATGGCCTTTCCAACAGCTACCATAATAAACTCAGAAAATCTTCCCAAAAGACAAGCAAGCATCCAGTTTCCAACTGCTGATACCTTTAATTTCCATAAACATATTAAATTCAAATAAACATAAAAGTATAAACCCAAATATAGCAAGATTGGTTTATGATAGCAGTTTTATGTTAAAATTTAGGCTGTTGGAATTTGTGGTTTCTAAACTGTAATTCTTTTTTTCTAATACTTATAAGCACTGTTAGGCTCTTACATTCTTTAAAATTTACGGATACGACAAATGAGTTTCATGTGAGATTTTTTAAAAAAGGCTTCCTCCAACATCAGAATCACTTTGGGTGTTCCACAATCTCTTCAAAACTTCATAGAAGAGGTTTTATGTTATAGACAGAAACTAGGAAACTAAGCTAGAAAACACAATTGAGAAATTGCTTAAATAAAATTGGTTTTTGGGTGAATTTAATATACTTATGGAAATTACAATCATTCTAAATCCTTATCTTAAATTCAAACACAATACATTTTTTGAAATGCTATTTTAAATAGGATTACCGTAAGGATTCTGCTCAATAATTACAATTTATATAAGAAATGTGAGAGTGAGGAAGGAGTCGAAGACTCACAAAGTCACTATCTTGACTGTGGTGCTATGCAGAAAATCAGCATTCAAATCAAGCATTCAAATTGTGCTGCCCGTCAGCCATGAGCTAGTTCTGTTCAATAGTTCCATATTACATTTACAATTTAACCACTCTCCATGTGTAGGCTCTCTTTTCTAATATGACCCAAACTTTTTACTAGAAACCAATTCTTTACATAAGTTAAAACTACGATGACTAAATATTCTTAAATTCCATGTATATGTCTCCATCCTCTAAAGAACCAAATGTAATTATGTCATCACTTAATGGGTGGAACTGTACTGCAGTTAACACATCATATTTATAAAATAATAATTGCATCAAGACACAATAAACATTAGCTAAGAGCTGCCTAGACTAAAATAAAAGCAAAGGAACTGCCTGAATATAAAGATGTCCCGAAACAAGTTTTCATTATTCTATTTTGCAAATAATAGTGCACTCAATGTTACATTGCCAGCTTTGGTATACTATCCATTAGGTATGCTTGTGGCTGCTACACTGAACTTTTCCCATTTAGAATGAATTGTGGCAAACTCCAAAATAAAAAGCCTATTTTTTAAAACCTATATTTAGTATTTTATTAATAGTTAGCCTCAAAACTGTTTATGGGAGTGAAAATATAGGTGTTTTTGGGCCAGGCAGTGGTGGTGCATGCCTTTAGTCCCAGCACTTGGGAGGCAGAAGCAGGCGGATTTCTGAGTTCCAGGCCAGCCTGGTCTACAGAGTGATACACAGAGAAACCCTGTCTTGAAGAAAAACAAAAAAAGCAAACAAACAAATAAAAATATAACAAAACAAATAACATATAGATATAGATATATATGTGCGTGCGTGTGAGCGCGCGCGCGCTCGTGTGTGTGTGTGTGTGTGTGTGTGTGTGTGTGTGTGTGTGTGTGTATTTGATTTAATTTCTCCATTATCCTAGTCTTAGCAGGAAACTAAACAAGGAAAAAGTAAAGCCTAGCTTATGGTAAAAGCTAGAGACTGATATGAAAACATAAAAATATTATAGCCTTCTGAGAAAAAAAAAAGTTCTTAGAAAAAGACTACTCTGGCATAAAACAAAAACATCTGGTCTCTGACTACTTTCTTTACAATAATAATACACTGTACCCCTATCAGGTAGCTCTCAACTACTTCCAACTCCAGGGTATTGACATCCTCCTATGTAGATTATACTGGTATAAATGAGGTTGGGATAGAGAAATATAAAAGTACCTGAGTGAGAGTAAACCAAGCCTGAAAACTGGTTACAAATACAGTTAGTAGTCTAGCATACTATCAAAAATAATTGTAAATTTGATGTACAAATGAAAACAGTCAACGTTCTTCAAATAGCTTTGTGAAATTAAAACTTAAGATCTTTATCTAAGCTCAAAAAAATTGCATTTTAACAAAGTTATAAAAGAAATAAAGCATGTATAGAGACCAGTATCTTGAACACTACAAAGAACAACAAAATTCTGAAAATCCAGTTTATTTTCCATGTTGTGGACAGATCCAGTCAGTGATCAGGTTTTCTGCATGTGTAATAATTTATCAAAATAAGTTTTCCCACAACTCTTTCAATCAACCTCTGAAAATCCTGATCTGACAGTACACCAAATAAAGCTCTTGACAAGCACCTCCTAAAGCCTGGAAGAACGCCTGGCACGTCTCCTCTCTCAAATTCACTGCACTATGAAAGACTAAAGAGTAATTTGTTTCAAAAGGTGACTTAGTACAAGAGTTGAGTTCAAGAAGTTAATGTTTTAGTGCACTTTGCTCCAGTTTTAGCCAACATGCTACATTTTCCTTTTTTGCTGTTGTTTTGTTTTAGGGGGAAGTGGGGTGAGGAGGTGCACACAAGTAGAGTTGAAGATTTCCACTGTTCAAAAAAGATAGGACTCTGCAAGCAAAACTGTAAGCTGCCCTTGTACCTTAAGACCTGAACATTTTAAGACAGAAGCTTTGCAAAACATTACACAATTTTTTATTATTAAATGAGAAAATCTCATTTGTTACATCGTCACATTGCTAGTCAAGAGAAATGCTGCAGTGATGAAGAAAGTCAATGTTGGATCAACCAAAGTCCTCATTTCTACAACATTCATTTACAAAGAAATAATGTTCAACACAGCCCAACACAACATTCTTGGTTTTCTTCATATTGAAGTCCCCCAAAAAAATCATCTTCTAATGGGGTAGGTTCACTACATAAATTATAGTTCTTCATTTTTACAATTCACCCCAAACTGCATGAGAGATGTATCACACTAAAATTTCTAAAGCTGTGAGGAAATTCTTCACACATCGTCATCATCCGATGTGTCACTGCTACTTGTCTCTGTGTCATCATTCTCAATTGTGGGTTTGAAAGTGCTGTTTTTCCAGGGTCCAAACTTGAAGTCACAGATCAGGCCATTTTTCAAAATACCATTTTTTCTCAGACCATTCTTCTGTAACTAAAATGTCAAAAACAAGCAAATTAATTTTGCCCCAAGAATTACTATATTAATAAACATAAACATGATTATAATAAAGTTTTCATTGTATCTTACCCTGAAAATTCCAGAAACAAGTACATCATACCCCCAAAATAAATTATTTCAATAGTCACATGTAATTGACCAATTTATCTCTAAGAGAATTAATCTATTCTTGACTGAGCATGGTAGCCTAAATATGTTAGCACTTGAGAGAAATGGAGATCTTAAATTCATGGTAAACTCTAAGTAAGCTACATAAAAGAATTCCAGGCCAGTCTGGCTACATAGCAAGACCTTGTTATAAAATGAAGCAAAGTGGACATTAAAATCTATTCTTTGAGTAGAACAAACAACTATAAAAAAATAAAAATAGAGGTACTGGAAATACAAAGGATAGATGTGACTCAAAACTGTTACACAAAAGTTTTTAACCTTTCCAAATTTTTGTTGTCTTATATAAACACTGTAATAAATATGCTTTCAGGTGCTACAAAAGAATATAAATCAATAACCAGTAACCTTAAGCTAATCTCTTCATTTCCATGATCTAAATTAACAAACCTAGCAGCTGGTTTTATTCAGCTTTGTAGAATAAGTAATATGAAGTATACAAAGTCAGAATCTTATGCTTAAACAAGCAAATTAAGATGCAAGAAACAAAGTCTTAATACCCAAAATGAGAAATAAAAACTAAACATGATAATGATGATAAACGTGAGTCAAAAATATCACCTCTCAAAATAGGAAAAAGACACCCTAAGTTAAAAGTAACATAAAACTATAAAACTAATGACAGCACATATTAACTCAGACATTTTGAATTTCTCATGAAAAACATGAGGCTAATTTTCATGTACATATCTAAATGCAAGTTTCTAGAGATAAAATTCAGCTAAATAATCTAATGTTTGGCACTGTCTAGATGAGAGAGGGTTCTTTAATTCTGACAATTTCTATTCAAGCCCAAAGAACTATAGCTAAAATTAATCTCTTCCTCTCTCCTCTCTCTCTCTCTCTCTCTCTCTCTCTCTCACACACACACACACACACACACACGGGAGGGGAGTTGAGGGGGGTAAGTTTACCTCCCATTTAACTTTTTTTTCATAGCATGTTTTATATCTTGATTTAACTTTGAGGCTCACCTCCCATCACTTTGAACACATCCATTTCTAATGTTCCTAGCCATCAAGATACTTATATGTCTGTTCCCTCTCTGAAAACTGTTTCTTCTCTATTCATTAAAGTTCTATTCTTCCCACAATTTACGAGCCAGTATCGTCTTATCTGCCACAAGCATAAAATCATCTGTGAAGAACTCCAATGAAAAAAAATCTAATAAGTATGCTGAGTATGTAAGAAGTTTAACAAGGAAAGTCCAAGTGAGGATGTTTCAATCACACTTAGAAAGGGGGACAAATTAATCACAAGGAAACTCTAGAAAGTCCCAGAAACCTAGAATGTAAGAGGCTCTCAGGACTCAATGGTGATGACCTTATCCAAAATGCCAACAATGGGGAGAATGAATGAAGAGAGTACCTCCAATAGACAGACAGGGCCTCCAGTGGAGGGATAGGGTCACCAACTAACCTTCAAAATTTTTTGACCAAGAATTGTTCCTGCCTAAAAGAAGTGGGAGGACGAAAATGGAGCAGATTAAAGAAAAAGCTTTCCAGTGACCGGTCCAATTTGAGATCCCATCACATGTCCAGGCACCAAACTAACACTATTACTGATGCCATGATATGCTTACAGACAGGAGCCTGTCGTGGCTGTCCTCTGAGAGGCTCTACCACCAGCTGACTCAGGCAGATGCGAAGAGTTAGGAGAAGGATTGAAAGAGCTGAAGGGGATAACAACCCTAAAGGAAGATCAATAGTGTCAATTCAGAGACGAAGCCACTAACCAAAGAGCATAAATGGGCTGAGCACCTACCCCCAGACACATATGTAGCACAGGACTGCCTTGTCTGGCCTCAATGAGAAAGGATGCACTTAATCCTGTAGAGACTTGATGCCCCCAGGGAAGGGGGATGGGGGGACCTTCTCAGAGGCAAAAAAAAAAAAGGGGGGGGGGGGTGTGAAGAACTCTGCAACAGAAGACTAAGAGGGAAAGCAACATTTGGGATGTAAATAATTAATTGGGGGGGGGGTCTATATCTGAATCTGGAGTTCTGCCTCCTACTCCCCAGGACTGAGACTGAAGAACACACTGCTATGTCTGTCTTTTTTCTTATGGAGGTGATAGAGATCAACTCTTCATGTTTGCACAGCTATCACTTTACCAAGTAACTTATCCCCTCAATTCCAAATCTTATGTTTTATTCCTTATATTTTCAATAAGCTTGTGCATCCCGCAGAAACATCTAACATTTTAAAGCCTTTTCTTAAAATCAGCTCCTTTCTCCTACACTCCTACTCATAATAAATATGACACTATCATTACATTTAAGTATTTCAAAATCTTTATGTTTGTAATTCAGGTATTTTATTCTCAAAACCATCTTATCTAACATTTTTCCAGTTTAAGCTATAATCTTTTGTCTACCCTTCCCTATTCTGATAGAAGGTTGGGTTCTTCCTTTCCTTCTGCTTCTAATAAATGCCTTTGTTGTTTTAAATGGGGTAAAATCTGTAAACATTTGGGGTAATGTTTATATCTTAGTAAAATTAAATCTTCCGAACTATGACCATGGGCTGGATGTTTTGTATGACCATGGGCTGGATGTTTTGGTGTGTGTGGTTGGAGTATATCATGCTTTAAACCATCTTGTGATATAAACAGTTTTTATTGAGTTGTGATCAGTGTTCATTCTTTTAGAAACAGCTGACTTTTTCGTGTTTATTTTTATATACTATAACCTTGTTATATTAAATTCAGAATATTTCGTGGAGAGGATGTTAGTTTTGAGATTGTCTTATTATTACCATCTTCTGAAAACATAATTTTATTATTTTACTCTTTATTCTTTCTCCATTCTTTTTTTGTTAGGCATGTACATAGTTTACATACAGAATTTCACTTCAAATGGTTGAGTTGTAAGTTGATAATACTCAAGAAGAACAGTACCATCACCGTCTAGACTTTTTTCATTTGCTTTTGTAGTCTTTATACCCAATTCAGGGCCCTGGCATCCATTTACTCAACTGGTTTCTGTCCTTAGGAGTTAGCTTCTTTCTACAGTACATGCTACTAAGCTAGTGTTGCTCTACAACTAAGCTACCTCCCATCTTGAACAATTTGAGTTTAAAGTATCACTTAAAATATACTGAATATTCCAAAGATAGTCTATTACCAAGATAATTGACTTTAAAACCATGTTATAACTGAGGTAGGTAGCTAAACCCTTTTGATAATAAAATACCTAAGTGCCACAAAGATACTATTTTTGCATACTGCAAAACCAGTGAGTGATACATATTATCTTAGTCTAATGATAAAGACGTGTGTGTGTGTGTGTGTGTGTGTGTGTGTGGTGTGTATACATACATACATATATATGTATACATATATATCTATATACACACATGTTAAATACTATAAAACATTTGATAACTTGGGTACCTGAAAAGTCATTACAGATAATTTTTTTTTTTTAATTACTATTATTCCTGGTTGGAACTTAATGGTTCTGGGTTTAAACTTTACCTTTTCAGCAAACATACTGAGTGTTCAGATGTGTTTAAATGTCTAGAGTTGCACTCCTTTTTCCAGTTAGTGAGAGTATATAAATACTTCCTGACTCTCAAAACTTACCACAAACATAGTTATGAAAACAGTGTATCCATGCCATTCTCAGTTTCTTTCTCCATCCCTTTCCTCTTTCCCTCCCTTCTTCTCTTTTAGTGTAAGAATGTAAGCTCTGAGCTCCTCCTCCAGGACAACCACGCTTACCTGCCACCATGTCCCTTACCATCCTCATCATGAACTCTAAACCCCTAAAACTATGAGTTCCAAATAAACTCTCCCTTCCATGAGTGCCCTTGGTCATAGTATCATATCACAGCAATAGGAAAGTAACTAAGACATTAGTCATTAGAGAAACGTTTACTGAAACTACTGAGTTGCCAACTTAAACTCTAAGAGAAAAGAGAGGTAGAGGTAAGACAAACGATGATGTAGAGAAACTGAAACTCTTGTACTGTTAGCAAGAAGTGTAAAATGGTAGATTCCACAGGAAAACAGCATAAGGGTCTCTCTATAAGCTTTCTTAAATTGTGATTCTATAAGATTTATTTTTTGTTTAATGTGCATGTGTGAGTACGTGCATATACATGTGTGCACTATGACATACCTAGTACCCAGAAGAGGCAATGGGATCCCATTACTGGAGTTACATGCCTATAGGCCATTGTCTGATACCCAAAGTGAGTACTGGGAAGTGAACATGAGTCCTCTGAAAGAAGCTCTTAACACTGAACCATCTCTCCAGTCCCTAAATATATCATAAAATGTACACGTGATAGAGGACAACACAAAGGCCTGGTTCTCTCCTACTCAGTAGGTCAAAGGGATCCAACTCAGGTTGTCAGCTTTGTGGGGGGAGGGGAATGGGGAAAGGGAGAGAGAGGGGAAAGAGAGAGACAGAGGGGGGAAGAGGGAGGGAGGGGGAGAGGGAGTTAAGTTTGGTGGGGGGGGTTAAATTAGCAAATCTTATATGGTATATTTTTACAAAATATAAGTACAATGAGGATAATAAAGTCCACATTCAAGTTATTATAACTGCTTCATGAAAGACTTCATTCAAAATATTTAGGTAATGTTTCTAAAGGTCACAGTACCAACCATAATATTTTGTATAGAAAATCAGTTATATATAATGAGAATTAATCTTTTAATCTTTTATGGATCAAGAAAAATAACTTTCTGATGCTCTAATATTTCATAATTAGTCTTTCAGAAAGGAAACAAGATAGTTTAGAATATTAAATATTTTTTGAAAGGATCAAATTAATTAAAATTTGTCACCCATGTCAAATAAATAATTTGGACAATAAAAATTTGGAAGCATTTTGTTCAGCCAGGTACTGAATACACAGTAAGTCACTGGGAATTTGTCTCAAAGGGACCTCTGACCTATGGTGTGATGGCTAGTGCTTCCTGAGATTTGGTTAGCTTCAGATGTCCTTACCTGTTCACTAATGACTTGGAATTCTCTCATTTCATCCTCAGTTAAGGGAGCACATGTTTCATCATTTTCACTGTCTTCCTGCCAGCCCATCTCTTTTAGTAATCTACAAAGAAGAAAAGTACGCTTAGTTTAGAGCTTCACTTAGGTTGTACAATTTTTATCTACATAGTATTATGTAGACAAAAACATAATCCATCATCTATTATATACAGTCCTCAAGACACAAAACAACTTCTGAGTTTTAAATGAGTAATCAATCAAGTAAACCATATTTGATAGTAAGAATGAATGAACTATCGGATTGCTTAGATCTTTAGGGACAAGGTTCTCTATGCTGGAAACTTGCAACAGCCAGAGTCAAAAATAAAAAGTGGCCAATTCTTGTATTGAGAGTAGTAATGCCACTTTTTCTTCTTCTTAAATATCACCACAATCTAACATATTCTCGACTGCTTATCTTCATATTCTCATTTCTACTTGAGAGACTGCAAAAGCTTGCTCTATTTTGCACTTTATACTTTATTCTGCACAGCTAGGTCTTACTCATGAGTGTATGTCACCATCCTCAGTATACAATCCAATCTAAAAAGAGGCAAGCACAACAGTAACAGAAAAAGTTCTCAACTTACAGCTAACTAGTGGAAAATGACTAACAACAGTTTTACTCTTCCCAATTTATTTCTTTTAAGAAAATACTTCCATTTTAGGAAAAGGAAGCTAAGAAAAAACTAACAGAGAACTAACCATTTTAACTTGGGCAAGCATGCAGCACATGAGGCAGGAACGTTAAAATTTCTGCTTCTTTTAAGGACAATTTTTAAGGCAATTTTTAAAAATTGCACTCCACTCCTTAAGTATTTCTGATATTTCTATTTGCATATCTTTCAATTTGCATCTATCACATAACATGTTGTTATGGATTTCAGAGAATTTTTTTCAAGGTCTCAAAGAATGATTAGTACTCATGAGCCCTAAATAGTATCCAATGTGCTAGTCATATTTTACAGAGTAAGAATTACAAATAATTTAAGTAAAACAATTTGCTTACTTCACAGCAAAGAAGAAAAACAATTTTAATTTTCTGCCTCCTAAATTAATATGTCCCATGCTGAACTACTGCTTCAAAACCAGTATGCTCAAGTAAACATTAATTATTTCTTTGATCTCTATTCACTGGCTTTTCTGATAAACTGTCTTGACTATAACACAGATAACTGTCCTTAAGAATGGCGTTTTTACTTAGCCCGAATAATTCAGTACCATTTAACCCAAAGCTCATAAACCAAGACTAATAATACAACTTACTGTTTTTGCTATGACCACATTTTTACTCTTTTATTGTAAGAACTGACAAAACATTTATGACGCCCTGGGTTCAATCCTCAACACTAAAGAAAATGAGGAGGGAATCAAGTAATCTTAATTTTCCAGCTGATAAATAAACATGATTGTTTAACATAAAACAAAAGAATTATTGTTAGAAATTATTGTTCATAACTGATAAATGCATTTACTCTAAGATTATATGCACTTAAGAACTGCAAAGAAAGTGAAAATTGAAGCTTCAAGAAAGAAATATGACATTTTCATTTTTAAAAAAGATCTAAAAGCTGTAACTTTGTGAACTTAGGAAAAACTGTTTTATGAGCTTGAGGTGGTGCTCAGTGGTTAGAAGCTTCCTAGCAAAAATGAGGTCCTAGGTTCAATCTCACTCACATAAAAAAGGTTAAGAGTGACCATAATTTATTTGCCCAGTGAATTAATCCTTACTAACTTCCAGTTGAGAATTAGTTTCCTAAATTTGAATGCTAACTACACAATTTCCTGATTGAGACACTAAATAATTGACATGAATCTTCCATCTATGAGACAGAAATCAAGTCAATAAAAGACATACAAGTACATAAAATCATTAAAGAACTACTGATATATACATTTATTCATTTCTGTATGTATACATATATTCATACAAATGTTTTCAGTAATCCAAGTGAACATTTTTTTCCTTTTTCCTTTGCACATACTGTGATAATACATAACACAGTATTACTAGGACCCATGTAGAGGTTATTCATCATTATACAACTAGATGTGCTTAGTTTTACAAATTCTACCCAGTGTTATAAAGAATGTTATATAGGATGTGCACATTCTGCTATTAATAGCTTTAGCTAGCTTCTCACCTTCAGCTTCTCAACAGTATCTTCACATAACTAGTTCATACAACTCCCAGTGCATCAGTCATTTTCCTTTCTCTATGTACAATCTAACTTAACTAGGCAAATGGCCTATAAGATAAGCATTCCTCATGTTTTTTTAATGTTCATAAAATGCACAAATGTTCACGTATATTCACAATGCATTCAATTCCCAGCATCCACATGGCAGCTCACAGCCATCTGTAACTCCAATTCCAGGGTATCCGATGCCCTCTCTGATCTCTGTAGGCATCAGGCATATGTGTGGTAGAGACTTAAATGCAGGAAAATGCTTAAACACATAAAATGAATCAATAGAGTCAATTAGCCATACTAGTCAGCATAAAAAATGAACAAAGTACTGATATACCCTACCAGAAGGAGAAAATAAGATTAAAACCAATACAAAAAAGCAGAAATATAATCCCACATATACCGATGTCTACTAACTCAAATCTATATAGAAAACAGACCAGTGACTACCAAAATGAAAGTGAAATAATTAAACTACAATGGAAACAGAACTATGAATGCCATAAAAATCATCTGCCCATTTAAAATCAAGTGAAACTTACTTTTAACAAACATATTAAAGGCAAATAGATTAGAGCTAGGTGTGGTGGCATATACCTTAGATCCCAGCACTCAGGAGACAACGCAGGGCATCTCTAAGATCCAGTATCCAGCATCACAAAAATAAACCTATCAATCACTTAAAACTTGATAATAAAATCGTGAACAGAGATAATTCCAGAAAAAAAAGTAAGAATAATTACCTGTGTTCTGCCTCAAGAGAACTGGAAAGAACATCAGTTTGTGGAAACGTCGAAGAACGAATGATCTGCTGAGAAATCACTGAGGCATTGCCATTCTCCTGTGGAATTTCATTTTCATCAAAGTTTCTGTTTATATCTCTTTCTTGATGAGTACTATTGCTGTTATGCAAATTAAATGAGTCGTCATCCTGATTTTTAGGGAATTTAAAAAATAAATAGTGAGTTCTAATGACAAGTGACAGAACCTGTTTAAAGTCTCATAAAAGAACAAAAATCTAAATTATTTCATCATCATTAAATTTCAAAGGCATTCTTTAAAATGTCTTAAATGTTTTAAAGCTAAAAAGATGAAGATGAAAGAAAAGAGATGTTCCTGTTGGACTCAGTCCTACACCAATCTGCCTGATTCAGTCTACAGGGTATTAGAATTAAAAGCATGTACCACAATGCCCAGCCCAGAAGCTTCTTTTAAGTATAGATTTGTGTCTAGTCATGGTATATATTACATGTACACACCTGTAATTTCAGCCTCTGACTAGTAAGCTAGGGATTATGAATTACATGTCAGCCTCCAAAAAAAAAAGATTAAAACAATAAAACCCACATGTTTGCATAAAAATTGAAAAATACAAAATGAGAAACATTTCTGGAGAGAGAAAAAAAAAAAAAAAGCTAGCCACGCGATGGTGGTGCAAACATTCAATCCCAGGACTTTGGAGTAGAGGGAGGCAGTGGTGGAGGCAAAAGTGCAGCAGAGAGATCTCTGTGTGTTCAAGACCAACATGTTTTAAAGAGTACCAGAACAGCCCTGTCTCCTCCGAGCTAGCAGTTTTCTTTATAGGGAGATAATTGAAGCTGCAATTTCAAAATACGTTTATTGAGAGTTTATTTACAACAATGTGAATGTAAAAGCACCACCACTAGGGGTGGTGGCAAGGTTGAGTGAGTACAAATTTGTTGCCACCAATAAGACTGAAGGGAAAGGGGAAAACAAAAAGGAAATCATCAATAGGGAAGGAATCAAGGAAGTAGTCTGCCGAGGACACATACAGGAAGGAGTACCAGGGGATTAAGGGGTTCTGATCTCACTATGTCCTGCTGGGGCTCCTCAAAGCTGAAGCTAACGTAAAAAAAGCAGAGCTCATTTCTAATCTTGCAAAGGAATTCAATAATTAAAATAGATCAATAAAAAAGTTATTAAGTATATCTAAACTTTATACAGAGGTGACCTATACTCTTGTAACATCACTGTTAACACCCATCAAAAATACTTTTGCCCAAACTGGGTATGGTGGTGTATGTCTATCCACTTTTTCAGAGGTACAGGCAAGTTGCCTAATGTGGTGGCAAGTAACTCTGATCCCAGCACTCAGAGATCTGCCTGCCTCTGCCTCTGGAGTGGGCAGCCTAGTCTACAGAGTGAGTTCCAGGACAGTCTAAATTACAGAGAAACCTGGTCTATATTAGCCCCTGGAATATCCATCCATCCAGAGAAGATAGGAATCTGCTAGCATAGGCTTAGCAGGAGGAAAACCAAAGATGGAAGTTTGAATTAGAGTTTGTCAAGATTCTAAATACTTACCCACATAGTTTAATAATATGTTAATATCAAATCAAGAATCACTGCAATTTCAATTACCTTCTCTGAGCCAGCATGGCTTTCATCTTCATGTTCCTCTTCTACTCTGTCCCTTTTCAATGCTTTCAAAAATTCACTCTTTTTATCACTGCGCATTCGCGTCAGTTTAGTTAAACGAGGCTGCTGATTAAGTTTGTCAACAGGCGAAGATGAATTTGAACGATTACACTAATGGAAAATTCAGAAATGCTAATGAACATGTAACCAAGTCAAACATAATTCACCATAATCACTGTTTCTTATTGTACTTTCATTTATAAGGTAAAACTCATTTTAAAGTATAGTTCAAAGTAAACTGACAATGTTTATTTTTTCTTTGACATTAAATGAGTTAACTATGTGACAACAATTTTTAATTCCACAGAAATAAATCATAAGGATTAATTACTTGCATTAAAGTGAATATTAAAGAACAATAAACCAGTTAGAAATATTGATCCTAACAGTAGATTTTTAAGATCCAAAATTCTGCAGATAAGAACATAAATTATATATGGTTTTGATATTGCAATATGGGACATAAAACTGTTTAGTACAAAAACAAAGTCTTTGATCCTAGATTAGTCAAGAAACTCTCCCTATCTGGGTTTCAAAAAACAAAACTACTTGAGCTGCCATGTACTCACATATACCTTTGCTTCCACTGCTCTCTCTAAATCATTGTTACTACCATTAGTGTCCATCACTGCCAAAACAAGACTATACACATCCACATTCATAGTCAATGTTTAACCCTAAAGTAAAACTTCCACATGTATCAAATGAAACTACAATTATTTTAACACTTTCTTAACAATTCTTTGTAATGGATCAGTATATATGGTAGTTCCACTATTTTCTCTGTTGTTTAGAAGGCTTAGGAATTTAAATTTTTAATTTCTATTCCTCAAAGTATAATAATGCAAATAAAATGAGTTGTCTGAGCCAGGCGGTGGTGGCGCACACCTTTAATCCCAGCACTTGGGAGGCAGAGGCAGGCAGATTTCTGAGTTCAAGGCCAGCCTGGTCTACTGAGTGAGTTCCAGGACAGCCAGGGCTACACAGAGAAACCCTGTCTCGAAAAACCAAAAAAAAAAAAAAAAAAAAAAAAAAAAAAGAGCTGTCTGAACTAAATTCACTGAAGAAAAAAAATGAAAGCATCTCATCTTTAATGAACTGATGTAGCTAATAAATTGGTAAACTATCAGGACTTAGTAACTAGGAATCATAACTTTTGTCAGGAAGCTAAGGAAGAATGGTCAATTTATGAACATGAGCTTCAGACCAACCTTGGCAATACAGCAATACCCTGTCTTACTTTTAAATACATTTCTCAAGAAATGTTCAGTGGCATACCTCTTTCACTGAATTTGTTGATGGACTAATATTCTTGGCCGTTGACTTAAAAGTATTAAAGTTGCCAACACCATATGTAGATTCATGAGGAAAAGAAGTCCCGACTTTGTTTTCTTTAGTTTGGCTTTTCCATTGTGTAGGCTAAGAAAAACAGAAGACACAATTGTTACCAAAAACAGAGAAATGAAAACAGAGAAACACTAAGCAAGGATTACATATAGCTCATAAGTTATTTATATACTACTTTCACCATCTCTCCATGGTCCTTTGACCCTTGTGCCTTTTGTTTTATCTATGCAGCCCCACTAGCTAGCCTAGAACTCAAATCAGGCCCCTTAGTGCTGAGATTACAGGTATGAGTTTCTCTACAAGTAAAATAAAGATTTAATGTGCCTAAATCTGGGGCTGAAGAGATGGCTCAGTGGCTCTTACAGACAACTCAAGTTCAGCTCCCAATATCAAAGTCACAGTAACCATTAACTCCACAATTACTTGTAATACCGCTGGCCTCTTTGGGCACCTGCACATACATGACTTAAAAATAATAAAGGGGGTCCAGGGTTTAGATGCATTAAACTAATACATTAATCTTTTTTTTTTTAAAGTCTAAATTTTGGTTATTTCCAAAACTCAAAAGTGAGGAATTTCCTTTTTTATTTTGGTCTTACAATAAAACTCATTAGCACTTCAAAAACTTACAACTTAGTACCAAGTAAATAGTATAATACAGGTAGCAAGCAAATATATACTATTGCATCCAATGGATCAGAAATTTTAAGTTTAATTTTCTCCTCTTAAAAAGATGCTCAGTGGATAAAGGCATCTATTTCTGAACCTGAGTCTAATCCTTAGAAACCACAGGTAGAAGACTTTTAAAAATTGTCTTCTGACTTCCACCTGTACATTGTAGCACAGGTAAACATAAACTACTACACACAAAATAATGTGACTTGTAAACTAACACATTAATCCTTTTTTTTTAGTCTAAATTATGGTTATTTCCAAAACTCAAAAGTGAGGAATTTCCTTTTTTTCTTACAATAAAACTCATTAGCACTTCAAAAACTTACAACTTAGTACCAAGTAAATAGTATAATACAGGTAGCAAGCAAATATATACTATTGCGTCCAAGGATCAGAAATTTTATGTTTAATTTTCTCCTCTTAAAATAAAGAGGAACTTAAAAAAAAAAAAAAAAAAAAAAAAGCTTATATGCACGAAGCAACTTTTGACAGCAGATGGAAACTACAAAAAACAGCAATTCAGTGTAATGTGACAATTCACAAATGGGACATCTATAACAAATTTGGCTTGCACACAAGGACTTACTTTTGTAGGTGGAACAGCAGGTTTGGGGACTAAGCCTTTATAAACACTCGGACCAGTTCCATTCTTAACTGGCTGTGACTGGAGGTTTCCTGCTACTGGGAATCCAGATAGCTGTAAGTCTTTTGTATTACCTTTCTTAATGACCAGCATTCTTGGAGTTCTAGATTTAGGGTTCGGGGGATATTCTGCATAAATAAAGCACAAAAAAGTGTTATATACAATTTCAAATTTTAGGATAAAAATCACCCTACTAAACCTTAAAGCATTTTTAAAAAAAAAGTAATATCAGCTGGTTTGAGGCTGAAATAATTAATCTGAGTAAATCAAATTCTAGCTTAAGAAATAAAGCTAAAATATAATCCTATAAATATAAGGAAGTAGGTAATGCTTACTAATGTAGATAACTGCAGGTTAAAAGATATAAATGGAAAATCAGAATTAAAATTTATACATTTTTCTCTTATTAAAAAAAAAAATCTGCAAACTTCATGCTAATGATTCAAGGTTAACAATACAAAAGCTCTAGTTTCCCCTTATGCTAGTCTTAAAATTTTGTCAAATTTTCCTATTTTTTTTAATTCTTTCATTATACTAACAAACTCATAATCAATGAGCAAGGACCAACAGTCTCAATATTTCTAAATATCTATTAATCAACTATAAGTTAAAAATAAGAAATAGTTTTCATAATACCAATTCATTAAAATATTTAACAGTCCATCTAATTATAAAATAAGACATCATATCATGTGAGATCAGGGCAACCAACTCATTATGTTTTCTAAAGCTAGTACTAGGAATAACTAGTAGATATAGTTTTTTTTTTTTTCCCCAAGACTACTGTACTTGCTAAAAATATGAACTGTTTTCCCTGAAATTCAATCAGTTTGTATGTATAAACAAACAGGTGTTACACATACTTATCATTATCACAATGAAGTATTCTACATTCCTTATAAAAATTTCTGCAAGTTACCAGTTTCACAATTAGAAAATTTACAATAGTTAACTTAGATACAATACTTAACTTAGACCAAAAATCCCTAAAATAAATCTAAATTAAAATTATCCCAGAATACAAATGGCATATTTTATGAACTGATCAGCTAGGTGGACATTTGTGCTGATACCCTGTCCCCAAACTACTAACTTCTTCTCATGGTAACAAAATTGTAAGGACTCCTAGGGAAACTTGGAAGGAGTCAGTTCATCTATGACTCCAAAAGATTAATTGATGTTTCATCTCCTGCCATGCAGACAGGTGTAAATGAAGAACAAAATGAGGGATACCTTGCCAAATATCATATATGTTGAATTATTAGGAAAAATATCCTATAAGTTTTGGTACCTAAAAGATCTAATAGCTTGAAAAAAATACCCTCAAGCATTCAAGAACAAAGAAAACTGTCAAAATATAGTTTTAATGAGTATATTATTATACATTGAAGAAAACCAAAAATAAAAATAAAGATCTAAAATACAGAATAACAAATACTAGACACTCAACTGGTTTAGCAGTTTTTAGAAAAAAATTTAATAGTGTGAACAAACTACTAATAATAAAAATTAAGAAAAACCTAGGCTCTTAGCTGGATA
The DNA here is from genome assembly GCA_021653895.1 of Mastomys natalensis. Taxonomy (NCBI): domain Eukaryota; kingdom Metazoa; phylum Chordata; class Mammalia; order Rodentia; family Muridae; genus Mastomys; species Mastomys natalensis. The sequence goes on from JAJTUV010001205.1 coordinate 597,430, forward strand.
TGGTTGGTGGCTAAGGCAGAGTTTGGGCCTGCTTGTGCTAAAACTGAGACACTGCTAGATTCCTCCTACCAAAAAGGCTCTTGAAGAGTATCATGATGGCATTTATGGTCCCAGCACTTTAAAAAAGGAGACAAGAGATTGCTTGTGTTTAGGAGTACCAAACTGGTTTCATTAACACAGTAAGATCTCATCTCACAACAGGGGGTTGGAAAATTCCTGGTAGTCCCATGGTTAGGAGTAAGTGCTCTCAAAAGGGGAGAAAGACAGTATCTTAGGCTAGAATTTTAAACAGCATCAAGTAACGTGAGGCATAACTGAATTTTACAAAATACTAATGACTTTAAGGATATCAGACATCAGGCTTTGAAACAGGAGCATTTCAATCAGTATTGATGAAATCTAAGTTCATCTTCCTTCCCTCAGACATTCTTTTACATTAAACTACTTACAGTAAGTTAATCAATAAGTTATAAAGTAGAGGTGCCAGCAAAAGAGTAATCAATAAACACTGCCAAAGGAAGATGTGAAGGGAAAAGATTCAGTTTAGAATGGGCACAGAGAAGTGTAACAGCTGAGAATGATCTAATAATCTGCCCCGTGGACTCTCAGAAGCAGTGAAAAGAAATGAAAACGTCAAGATATGATGGAAGTAAAACAGAATTTTTCCAGCCAAAATTACATAATTCACAACCTAGTCTCTGTGTTTAAACAAGAAAGTGATTTGACAAAGGTTGAAAACATATGAACAAATAAAATTTATAAATATGACATCATTGATTTTAAAACACAAACAAGATAGATGTGGTGGTTGGTACATGTAGTAGGAGAGACAGGACAGACAGGAAAGAAAGGAAAATGGAGGAAGGAAAGACGATCCAGATTCCGCCACAGGTAGCTATGAATATCTAGGTGGGCAGTTTATATCAATATCAATATCAATTGGTTCCGAGTTCATCGTGTGGACATTTTGTGGAGCAAGAATTTACTGATATAAATCTGACTGATAAATTACAAGCCTCTAGAGTTTTGATTTTACCTGGTTAGGGGGATTTGAAACACCTAACCACAGGGAGCAGATGGCTGGGAATGTGAGCAGAGTCAGAGCAGAAAGAGAACAGCAAGATGGGTGGTCGCTGCATGGGGCTACCGCTACAGGTACATGCCTGAATACCCAAGGCTTGAGATGTTGAGGGGAAAGTCACAAGGTTCACGTCAGCCTGCACTGCATACTGAGACCCTAACTCAAAAAAGACAGATATACAGATAAATTCGCTTTTGTTTTGTTTTGGTTTTGAGCCTCAAATTGATTCTGACTACAAATTTCACCTTTCCTAAAACTGGATTCCTTGAACCAAGAAATATTCTGGCTGTTTCTCAGTGAAAAGAATGATGGACTGTCCTATCAAAAAAGAAAGGTGAAGCCTAAGAAATCAGTCTCAGAAGTATCAAAAGAGATGACAAAAGTCCCAGAAGAGGATAAGGAATTAAAAGTGAAGAGAAGCAAATATTGTGTTATGTTTTACAAATATGTAAGTATCATGATGCAGAGAAAAATAGGATTTTGTACATGATTATCAAATTCTAATACTAACTTCTAAGTGGATCTAATCATATTGTACAACTTTATAGAGTTGGTCTTTCACTTATAAAAAGCAGTCTTGTATCATAATATAAATTTTTGGTATTTAAATAACTGATACAAAATACACACAAAAAGGGATATGCTATCTTCAGAACAGCAACAACTCAAAAAGGTATGCTTTTCCTAGAACTTAATGTTAACATGTAAGAGTTTTTAAAAAGGCCATGTAGTGGTGGCGCATGCCTTTAATTCCAGCACCTGGGAGGCAAAGGCAGGTGCATCACTGTGAATTGGAGGTCAAATAGGACTGCTACACAGAGAAACCCTGTCTCAAAAAAACAAAAACAAACAAAAAGAAAATGATTATAATAAAAATATATAAAGGCCCACATATCTCCTATAAAGCTATTCTGAATAAACTATACAAACATTGCCCAGTTAGGAAAATCTTTTTGGGACCAGTGAGATAACTCAGCAAGTACGGACTAGTCACCACACCTGACAAACTGAGTTTTAATTCCCATGGACCTACATATAGGAAAAACAGAAGCGACTTCTACAAGCTGTCCTCTAACCTCTACATGCACCTCTGCCATTTGTACACACCAACCACAAAGTAATAAACTTTTTGTTTACTATAAAAATAAAAAGTGCAACCCTGTAAAGGAAGCTCTCATAGAGACAGATGGCTCAGTGAGTCAGAGAGCTCACTATGCAACCATGAAGACCAAAGTTCAAACCCTTAGTACCTACATCAAGTTGATGTGATCCCATGTGTGCCTATAATCCCAGCATTGTGGGGAGCAGAGACAAGAGGACCACTGGCTCTTATTGGCTGCCAGCACTGCTCCAGATTCAGTGCGGTAACCTGCCTCAAATAATGTGGAGAATAACAAAGCAGAAACCCCACATTCGCTTCTGGTTTCTGTGGCCAAGTTTGGACCTAACCTGGGCTACATAGTTAGACTCTGTCAAACACTCCCACACTTATTGGAACAATGACCTGTAAGTAATGGAAGGAGTGAAAGACAAATTTTAATTTGTACAGCTACAATCATTTTATACTATTTTATTAGTTGTCTCTTTACATTATTTTCCAACTCCTATAAGCATTAAACTTTTAGATTCAAATATCTCAGAACTTTGTCAACTGTTAAACTTAATGAACTTCCTTCCCTTCAAGAACTCTGAAGGTAAATATGTTTGAAATTTTCACATTATTATTTCCTACTAGCCTCCTAAATAATCTTACAGTAAGTGACTTACTACTGTCTTGTCATGTATGCCTTCTTTATACCTATCAATGCAAAAATTAGGTTTTAATTTTTTTTTTAATACAAAGACACTAGTAGGGGAAAACTGGCTAAATTTTTCAAGAAAAATCAGAACATTGCTTCAAATAATAAACTCAGGTAGTTGACACAGGAAGACTGAGCATTTGAAGACAACCTGGCTACAGACCCGAACATTTCATTGACCATATCTCTTTGTCTTTCAATATCATCTTCATAGAGTTACCCCACTGCACACATAAACTGATTCTATCACTGTATTTATTACTTCCTTTCTGGTCTACTACCTACAAGTTTCATTTTTGCCTATTATTGATTCTGTAATTCCTTTCACTTATAGGATGTGAACAAAGCAATTGATATTAACGACTTGTGTCATGATAAAAGACAAAAGCAGTAATTTTGTGTTCTGTGATCATCCTCATCTTTCAGCTAAGGGAATTAACTCAAAAATAAAGAAATTAAATTATCTATTGTGTATCTAAATAACCAGTACAACATCTAATGCTAGGATCTAGATCTAGCTGATTCCAAAGCCAGTGGTCTTAACAACTATACTGGTAGAAATAATGGAAATCCAGATATTCATATATTAGTTATTTTCATAATGGTTAGTATTCTTAACTAAAAATATTATCTGAAGGTCCAGATAAAAAACTTGCAATGTACTTATTTATTTCCAAGTTGAGCCAAAGCTAGCACTAAGTTGAGGCTACTTTAAATTCCTGTCTTAACAGAAGGGTCAATTTTAATGTATAAATGCACGAAGTAAAAGTAAGTAGCATTTGAAGTACATTTTCAAAATAATTTCAATTTTCCTATGAAAATATATCATACTCCAAAGAATCAACATCAACCAATTAAATTAAATTCCTATTGTGAACTTATTTCAACAGAGAAAAACAATCTGCTAAAGATTATTTCTTTAAAAAAAAAAAAAAAAACAGACACTGGGTTTTGTTAAGTTTGACTGTTCCTATTTAAAAATGTTTTGATCTGCAGCTGTTTTATTCAGTCAAGTTTACATTAGTATCAACAGACATAGTGACTTTCCTTTAATGAGATCTCCTGCTTTATTCATATAAAGAATACATTTAAAGATACTTCACAAGCCACGTGTAATGTCATACACCTATAATTATAGACTGAAAATAGAGGTAGAAAGATCAGCAGAATTCAAGCCCATAAGGGCTTGGGGGAAAGGGGATGCAACTGAAATGTCTTTCTTTTTTCAATCTTTGTCTGTGCTTCCTAGATATTAGGATTACAGCTATGTGCCACCATTCCCAAGTAAGAAAGTTATATTCCTGACAAAAGATTTTGACAAGTTGTCCACTCAGTCTTAAAACTGCTCAATTCCCTTTTTCTTAAGATGTTAAATGTTTCACTGCTTTTACACAAGACAGATAGACAGTAGAGGAATATATTTCAATACTCAAGCAAAATGATCCATCACTATAATACTATTTCATTCCTCAATCTGTATACTTCAGGCTATGTTCTAGTTCTCTAGTTAATGATAAAATGAGTTTTTTGGGGTTTTGTTTTGTTTTTGAGTGGTGGTAGTGTTGAGACTGGTTCCTAATATGTTTTAGTTTAGAAGGCTAAAGATTTTAATAATGTGCTTTATATTAAAAAGTACTATGCCAGGTATGAGCAAAAACCACAGATGGTCATCATATTATTACATACAAATATAAATGTTGATCTATTAATTAAAAAATTATTCTTCCATGACTTAAGAACAATCCTGGTGATATGCTATTGGCATATAGCAGTCATTAGGACTTCTGAAAATTGCAACATCTATTGACAGCCACTGTATCCTCAGTTGCTTACACATACACACTCAGCTTTCTCTCTCCTTCCTTGTTCCTCAACTCTCAAAGTAACACAATCATTTTAAAAATTCCAGTTACACATTGCCAAGTATCTTGAATTGCTATTTTAGCATCTTGTTATTAAGAACATAGATATTACTTAATAGTCATTAACCTTTTTTACCAAATACAGCTTTGATACAGGTTAAGATGAAAACACTATGGAAGTCCTAAGTATATAAGCTTGAATGAAGATGTTCCCAATAAAGTCAGCTAAATTCTAAATAAAAATAAACTGTAATAACTTTGTTTTAAATAACTTAATTTCCTTCAAGTTGTTTTTAAATTTGAATATTATATTAAGAATAGCCCATTTGCAGTCGACAAAGTTATAGTTTGGGAAACAATTTTTTTCATTTTGTAAATACTAAATTTTTGTTAGTAAATTTTTGCTTACCTGGTAGTATCATTAGAAAAGTTCTACTGAAGTCTTTGCTAAAATCCTTTCATCTTCCTCAGGAGCATAGCTACTCTAAATGTTGCAATGAGGAAAAACATACTTGGGAACCCAGGGTGTAAATGAGAAAGGAATAGAGTGTAGTGTGATACAATGAAGAGTTTCATTGTCTTCCTACGGGAAGCACTCAAAATTTAACCATTAACCATTCCACAATTAACCTTTTACTTTCAATGCAGATACATATCTTACATAAACAAGAGCTTACCTCCCCTTTAAATATCTTTATTTTAAAAAACTAGATTCAAAATCCTTAAATCAACTCAGAAACAACAAAACCAAAATCTTTATATACATTTAGTCTAGTTTTCAAAGCTGTCTTTGTCTTTAAATCATATCTAAGATAACGTCAACCAAGGACAGTACCACAATAGTATCTTATAGTTTATATGACAAATGCTGACATTCATGATTTTTAAAATTTACTTGCATTCCACTAAAATCCAATCATCCCTAATTTCTTAGAGTCTATTTAACACTTTTCAGGTGATTCTATATTCTTATGCAATCAGTTGTTCCCAGAAAAACTGAATAATAAGGAAACATACCTAAGAGAGGAGCTTGGGAGATTTTTTTGGTTGGGTATGTGTGTGTCTGGGCGTGTAGGCCTGGGGAGAGTGGTAGAAATACTAATTTGCAATACAGAAAAAACAATGCCATTCACATGGTTCTAACAAAAATGTATGACTATCCCCTCCCCCACCCTCAAAAGACATTAAGAGGGAGAGCAAAAGAAAACAACGTAATTCCCCAGTTTCACCCCATAAATATAATTAAGACCAGAACGGAAAGTGGCAAAGTTTAAAATAATGCTATTTTCATTAGGACTAGCATGCTCTCATAAGCCACAATCCTTGTATATAGTAGGTTGTTGGTTTTCAATTTAAATATTTCAAATGAACATGTCTACACGTTTTAAAACGGATAGCACTTTTAACGTGGTATCAAATTCAAGTTTATTTTTCAGAAATCGTATAAAAATTTCATTATTTTAAACTTCACTTAAATTTTTTAAAAGCTTTCTAATTTGTACTATGAGTGCAGTTTCTTCTATAAGATATTATCAAATTAAACTCAGCAGTTTTAAAAGGGAGTTATTTGCCAGAAACTCGTTAAGCTTTAAAAAACTATATCAAATAATTTCAAATAGACTAGTCAAAAGAAAATCTATACAATTAAACAGTCTATACACAACCAATTTCATATATAAAGATTAATTTCATAACACAATGACTAAAAGTACTTATTTTCCAAGTTAGCCAATTTTTAATTATACAAAACTAAAAATTTAACTATATATTAAATTGTCTGAGGTTGTCAGGCTGCTCTCAAAACTTCATTAACCACAAATAATTTTCAAAAAGATCAAATACATAATGTCAATATCATGTGTAAATTAGGTATTTCAAATCAAATTTATACCCCAGTCTTTCCTTTAAAGATATTACTTCGGTAGCTAAGCACATCAAATGCAGTTATTAAAGAGTTTTACTGTACCCTATTTTGTACTCTTTTAAAAAAAAGAGAACCTAGAAATACAATATATTCTGTCCCTCAAAAATTAAATAAAACATTACTTACCCCATACACCCGCAGCTAAAGATTTATTCTGATTTGGTTCTCTCTCATATTCAGGATTTAATGATGGCTAAAAAAGAAATTAAATTTTAAAATGTAACAGGGTATATAAGAGTTTCACTTATCAAAGATCTTTTAAAACAATCAGTTATATATTTTATAATTGATGAACATTAATTAGCTATAATAACTAATTCTCCATAAATTTTACGTTCAATTTTCTCTGCTAACCATTGCTAATTGGAGACAAAGAGAATCTTTATCTTCATTTAAGTGCCTTTCAATATTTAGAATAAAGTGGAGAACACAGACACAAGGGCTGGAATGTAGCATAATGGTGGAGTGCTGGTCTAATACATGCCAGGCCCCAAGTTAAATATTCAACACCACCAGAAGACAAAAATCCCAAAGAACCCCCCAGGTTGAATATTTAACTCAGGGCCTGGCCAACCTATAGCAGCTGCTATTTAAGAAGTACATGAAATAATGATTTTAGTCTAGTAGTTCAAGGCAGGCTGATCAAAAGAGCAGTGAATGAAAACCCCCAGACAGAAGTATAATACTTTCTGCACTATAAAAAGCTATGACCAATGAGATGAAAATGATACTATATGTCAATTCTGTAAGGTGTTGTATCAATAGACTGGTTCTGTTAAAACATACATGGTTCTGAGCACATGGGACGATGAGGCAAGAGAATTCAGAGTGCCATCCCGAGTATACAATGAGATTAAGGACAGTCTGGGATATGTGACAGAGCCTGTCTCAAAGATATAAAAGAACTAAATAGGATCGTATGCTACTCAGCTTTTTCTGTAACTTGCATAAATAAACCCTGTCTCAATAAAAGTAACAGAAAGAAACACACACATTCCCAAAGCAAAGTATAAAATTTTTTCCACGGATGTTAGGGATTACTCAAAAGAGATAAAAAGCATTAATGAGTACTCTAACGCTAACCTTGGGAGATGTTGACACTCTAGAATTCTAAGACTTATACTATTATACCAGGTTACTACCTGGCAACACAGCCTGTTTTCCTTAAGAAAGATACTTAAGATGAATAAAATGAAACCAGGTACAAATTTTTTAAATATACACAGAAATGAATTATTATTAGCCCACAAGACTGTGTATTATACCAGTATAACTAGTTCCTTCACAGAAACTAAAACAGAATTAAGTTTATTTGTTGGCTATATATCCTTTTAATTATACTACAGCATTAAATACTCTATGATAAATTATATAGTTTATAAATAGATTTGCACATATACGTGTATATATATAAACTATGCGTATATTCCAGGTCTAAAGTTATAATAACTGATTACCACTATCTTAAAACTGGAGGTAAGGGGTCGATAAAATAATAGCAATTGGGATAGGGTGTTTTTATTTTGGGTAGAGAGTGGAAACAGGTCTCATTCTGCTGTAGCCCTAGCTAGCCTGAAACTCACTATGTAGACAAGACTGGCCTCAAACTCAGAGGTGAGCCTGCCTCTGCTACCATGCCAGGCAGTCATTAGTTTTTACTAAGAGCTTCTTTACTTACTATGTATATTTATAGGGCTAACCATTTAGTATTGGATAAACAAATGGTACAGGTAACATTATAAGGACTGAACAGGGTGTAGAAGACTGTTTACATTGGATAAGGGGAAAACTATATAATTTTATTATAATCCCATAAAACACACACGCACATGCTTTTTGAAGAGCTTATAATATGCTATGTGTTTAATTCACTAAATTGTTTAATGCATTGTGAGAGAACACTATTATCCCCAGCCTGATTGTGTAAGTTAAATTTTTTGGTGATTATGAAGTGGAAAAACAAACCATTCAAATGATAAGGTACAGAAACCTTCACTGTTACTTGGTAATAATATCTAAAACAAATCAATTACTATTCATTTTTTTGTAAGCACTCCCCTGCCTCAAGTCCAATATGTCCATTTTTTTCCCTTCAGCTACCTGAAATACAGCCAAAAAAATATCCAAATACCTTATCTTCGGTTATCAAAGCTTCCAATCAAAGCATTACATTTAGAAACTAAAATCCTTTACACTAGACTCAAGCTTTCTTCTTCCTGGGTTTTAATTTTAGTGGTGTTGGGGACTGAACCAGGGCCTCTGACATAAGAGAAGCACATGTCCTACCACAGAACTACATATACTCCTAGTTTCATAATGCTGACAAGGCTTGTTTCTGATCAATTAAGTCCCAGATTCAATGTTACATAGAAGACTCTTGACTTCCCTAACCAAAATGGCTACTCAGTCACTTCCTCTTCATATTCTCTGAAAAATACAAATTTTTTCACTTAACGTTTTGAGTCTTCCCACCTGAATAAGAGCTCAATAAGAACAGTTCACCTGTCATATTAAACTGTATATTCTATGATTCATGAGCAGCAACAAACTCATGCAGCACCCAAATAACAATGTAGTAATAAATAAATGCATGTAAATTTTAAATGATCAGGAATGACTCAGAGCCAAGCACAGTGGTTAGTATACACCTATGAACCCAGCAATTGGAAAGTAAAGGCAGGGGATCAGTTCACAGCTATCTTCAGCTACATAGTAAGTTGAGAGCCAGCCTAGGCTACACAAGACCCTAATTCAAACATCAAAATCCCGTAAGTTCACTAGGTCACTTTTCTGTAACTTAAGAAGAATAGTGTTTAGAGAAGACACATACTGAGATTAAGGGAAAGGAAAAGATGAAAAATCTGCTTTCGTTAACTCAGGAGGAACACATGAGCCCTGAAGTTCCAGACCAGCATAGCCTAAAACTCATGTCAGCAAAATCAACCAGCAAAATGCCTTTTCAAGACGATATATGTATACACATTTACATGTATTTTTATACACAAACATGAATTAGAGTTTATGAGATATTTGTAAGCCACTCATGGGCTACTAGTTCTAAGGTAAAGTATTCAATTTTCTATAAAAATTGAATAAAAAACAACATAAATATGCCGAAAGATTCTGGAAGAAGTGGGAAGAAAGGAGGAAGGGAACTGGTTTAAGGCAGCACTGGTCAATAAAAAATCCCTTTCAAGTGGCCAAGGAGACAACTCAGGAGGTAGAGGTACCTGCCCTCCAACTCTGTATGAAGTGGCTCATGCCTTTAATCTCAACACTTGGAAGTCAGAGGCAAAGAGACAGGCTCTGTGAGTTCAAGGCCAGTTTGGTATATATTGTGAGTTCCAGGGTAACAAGAGCTATGGTAGTAATAAGGACAATGTTTAGGACACTTTGTATCATAATTTCAAATTATGTATTATAATTTATATTAGTGACCATGACTAAATACTTTAAAAAATTAACAAAGAAGGAGCAACAGTCTCAGAAAGCTCAGTTCACTGGTGTAGGAAGGTCACTGTGAAGAGAAGGAGATGCCTGCCTGTACTAGCATTCTCCTTTGATTCCTTTTATTCTATTTGGATCCTAAGCCCACGCTGCCCACATTTTTAGGTTGAGTATTGCTCCTTAATCTTAATCCTCTTTGGAACTGGCAGCCTGGTCTACATGACAAGTTCTTGGCTATCCAGTGCAACCTAGTTTCAATAAAAGTCAAACAGAAACACACACACACATACAAACTCAAACACAAAATTAAAAGGTAATGAAAATCAGTAATTCCTTATAAAATAAAGAACCAGATAACAACTCATGCTTGAATTCAACTCAGCCTGGGCATGAAACCCTTACTCAATCAATACAAAATACCTGCAACTGGACAAGCACCTGTTAGGATGACCCTACAGAAACTTATCTGTACTAATTTTAAAAAACACCTGAGGAGTGCCTTTAAACTAAAATGGCACTTGCAGAAACATCATTTGTATTAAAATCATGAGAAACTTACAAAATCCTCAGCCTCAAACTGTCTGCGTTCTCTTTTGTCTTCTTTCCTCCCAGTTTCATTGTCAGGGATGTTGTTTTCATGTAGTCCTTGGCTTTTTCCAGAATGGAAAATACTGCTACGAGAACGGGAATTTCCACCATGGTATCCCCCACGATGATTTATGTTTTCTGTACCATTTCTGCCATGCGTACGCCATCCATTTTTTTCTTTCCTCCCAAAATTACCTTTATTTGATAACAGTAAAGTAATATAAATTCAAAGATAGTTACACTTAACGACTGAATAGCAATTAAAACATCCTAAAGATTGTCATTCCTTAGAACATTACCTCCATTAGGACGTCCAATACCAGAATCAAAGCCATCTGAAGAATTGTGTCGTCGACGACTCACATCATAACGATTTTCTGTCCATGAAAAATTTTCAGAATGCTTCTCAAAATTCAATGATGACTGCAATAAATTTATAAAGAAATAGTTATAAATAATAAATACATTTATTAAAACTATTAATACCAGTAACACACCAATTTATTTCTAATAGTTTAAATGGTTAAGAATGCATGCAGTTGGGCTAGTGAGATGGCTCAGCAGTTAAGAGAACCGACTGCTCTTCTGGAGATCATGAGTTCAAATCCCAGCAACCACATGGTGGCTCACACCCACCCGTAATGAGATCTGATGCCCTCTTATGGAGTGTCTGAAGACAGCTAGAGTGTACTCACATATAATAAATAAATAAAAAGGGAGAGGGAGAAGGAAGGGGGGGAGAAAGAAAAAAAGAAAAAGGAGAAAAAAGAAAGAAAAGAAAGGAGAAAAAAAGAAAGAAAAGAAAGGAGAAAAAAAAGAATGCATGCAGTTACTTCCAAGGTATTTGAAATACGTATGAAAATTAATATTGTTTGTCTCTTTTCTTCGGCTTTGTAGGAAAAAATGTACATTTTCTTGAAAATTTCAAGAACTGCATCTATTTTGCCATTAATAATAGCAATAGTAACAATAAAATATTCCAAGAAAAGCAAGTTAAAATGTGCTCTGATATTTCTTGTAACAAAGTAAAACATTCCGTACTACATTCTATTTGATTTAAACATTTTCATTCTGTTTATTTCTACACCAAGAGAAATTGTCAGCTCGGCTTGGTGGTACACACCTTTAATCCCCAAAGTGGCAGAGGCAGGTGGATCTTTTTGAGTTCGGCCTACAGAGCTAGTTCCAAGACAGACATGGCTACACAGAGAAACCCTGTCTTGAAAAACCAAAACCAGGAAAGGAGGAAGCAGAGAAAGAGGAAGAGGAGGAGGAAGAAGAAAAGGAGGAGGAGGAATAAAAATTGTTGTCAAGTTAAATGTGAAACATTTTTAATTTTCCTAGACTCATCATAAAGTACTAAGTACAAAAGAAGAGGAAAGAACACAGAAAACCTATTACAAAAATTAGAACTACAAAGTACAAGCTACTTTATAATGGTTACTTAATATACATATGTGAATGATAACAATCACAATCGAAATTCCCAACTTCAAAAACTTCTGACGTTAATAAATAGATTTATACATCATCAGAAATGTAAGCTAGGTATAAAAGTCTGCTCGTCTTTCTTTCCTTTCCTGTCCCTTTCCCTCCCCTTTCTCCCTTTCCCTTCTCCTTTCCTTTCCTTTTTTCTTTTCTTTCAAGACAAGGTCTCAATATGTATCCTTAGTGGGCCAAGAAGCCTAGAAGATGAGGCTGGTCTTAAGAGGAGGAACCTTCTTTAAAGAGATGTAAAATCCATGAACAAACAAACAAGAAAAGGCAGCTCATGCTTGTCTAGGTCTGTAGAAATCAAGAAAGAATGATTGAAAAAATTTCTAAGGAAGAAAAAAATGTACATAAACCTTAATTTTAAATGACTTAAAGTCATTAACTTAAGACCATGCTGCTAAGCAAGACCATCTCACTACCTCTACTAACAGAACACCTCTGACATGTGAGTTATAATGACTCCATAGACTTACCAAAGACTTGAAATTTTTTGCTAAAAGCAAAACTCCTACTTAGCCTTGCAGATATCCTACAGGTAATTAAACAGGGCAAAAGGCTTTGCATCTCCGCCTTCACAAAATCTATCTCCTTTGCTGCTTTTACCTTTGAATTCCATCTCTGCTCAACTATCCACATAGATAGCTTAGTCATTTAGGAAAATGTTTATTCTAATTGGCTATACAGATTGACACAATGAAAAATCCCCAAATTGGCTATACAGATTGACACAATGAAGTCCCCAACATCTTTTTTCTTTTCCTCAGATTAATGAGGATGAAAAGAAGGTAACCAAACCTTTTGAAGATTCACAGGGACATCATAACTCTGTGCTTACATATATGGAAGGTTCCATGATACCCTATCCCAGACCACCTAAGTAAAACCTAAAGGTCTCCATCTAAAACTACAGAGGTATGCCACCAATCCTCTGTCTATATGATACTGGGAATTGAACCAGAACACCAAGCATGCTAAGCAAGTACTCTATCAACTGAACTACATCCCCAATCTTTATGTATATTTTTAATTACATACAAAACTACTCAATTTTCTTAATACATCCTTAATACACAACTAAAACAAGGTGAAAATAAAAACCACAGAAAAACTTAATCATTATCAATAAAACCCTCTATCATGACTTTCCAACAAAATTTATCTAATATCTATTAACTGTAATAGGGGCTGGAGAGATGGCTTGGCGATTAAGAAAGAGCACTGAATGCTCTTCCAGAGGACCCAGGTTCAATTCCCAGTACCCACATGACAGCTCAAAGCTATCTGTAAATCCAAGATCTGACACCCTCACACAGACATATAAGCAGAAAAGGGAAAAAAAAAAAGAAAGAAAGAGAAAGAAAAAAGAAACAAAAAACCTATAATGACATTCAGGAGTGGTAGTATATGCCTGTAATCCCAGTACTAGCAAAGTAGAGAGATCTGAGTTCTAAGACAGCAATAGCTACAGGGAGACCTTGTCTCCCCAGCCCCCAAAAAAACCTAAAACTATTCAATGCTGCATTTGGATACATGTTATTTGGATACAAATTATTAGGCACTTGAAATAACACTGGTTCAAGTTAAACTTCACTGGTTTCATATTTAACTGGCTCATGGAAGGATATCTACTGTACTCACAGTGAAGAATCTATGTTCTTTACAAATCACTATCAAAGATACAATTTAAGAGATGTGGAAAAAACAGAACCTAAGTAACTGAGGCAAAAGCCAGATGTGGTGACAAACACCTGTAATCTCAGTACTAGAGATACTAGAGATACTGAGGTAGACAAGCTTGGGTTATGTGGTGAATATAAAACCTGCAGAAATTATATAGTAAGATCTCATCACAAGCAGAAAAAAATCTAAAGTCAGTATAAGCTTAATATCAAAACCAAATGAATGAAGCTAGGCATGGTACTCCACACCTCCCAGTGCTTGGGAGGCAGAAGATCACCATCTGTGAGTTGCGGCCAGCCTAACTGTTGAGTCTCAGACAGCCAGGTGGGTTGGTGAGACAGTAGCTGGAGAGGTGATTCAGTTATTAACAGTGCTAGCTGCTCTTATAATAGAGGACCAGGGTGTAATTCCCAGGACCCACACTTTAACTCCAGTTTAAAGCATATGACCCCCTCTTCTGACCTCCATGGGCACCAGACACACAGGTGGCAAATAGAGACATGCAGGCAGGCAAAACATTCATATACAAAGATTTTTAAAAACACTTAAAAAAAAAAAAAGTTTATAAGCCATTCATTATTTAGATGCAGCCGGGCGGTGGTGGCACACACCTTTAATCCCAGCACTTGGGAGGCAGAGGCAGGTGGATTTCTGAGTTCGAGGCCAGCCTGGTCTACAGAGTTCCAGGACAGCCAGGGCTACACAGAGAAACCCTGTCTCGAAAAACAAAAACAAAAACAAAAAAATTTATTTAGATGCAAAAATTATAAACAAGAAATCTTGAAGTGGTTGTTTATTAATTTAATGCTTGCCTAGATTCTGCAAGGCATGAAGTCAAATTTCTAGTCTTACATCCATGGAGGGGGAAGCAAGGTAGGGACCAGGGACTACAACCCGCACACAGAAAGCTAAAAGCTTTAATCATGACATACCTCCCACAAGGAATAGAATGTTTTAGAAATCTTAATTATTTATTTCCATTAACCAATTAAAAAACCTACAGAGAAATAAGAACAAGTTAAAATGACATATTGTGTATGAATACCCCATAATGAAACTCATCAACTATAACTTCACAGAAAGTTCATTTACATACATATGCTTAAGGGGGAAATTAACTTTTAGATTCATCCTTTGTTTTTATTAGCATATATTAATTCTATATAATGATGGGTTTCATTATGGCTTTCTTACCCTTAAATTTTGATCATATTCATGCCCATCACTCTCTTGTCTCCTCCTACTCCTGCTGATCCCTCTTTCTACCTTTATGGTTTTGTTGTGGTGGTGGTGACCCAATGCATTTCATTAAGGGTGCTTAGAGTAGCAAGTGTAGGGCTTTTTACAGCAGCATGGGCATCTTAACAGTGCTACACCAGAGAAGAAAATGTAAATGTCTGCTTTATCAGCAACCACTGGCTACCTATACATTCTAGTGAACTTGTGAATCCCTCCCCATTCTTACACCAGGAGAACAGGCAAAACCGTGTGTTTCACAATTGCTATGAATTCAAGAGTGAGCAGCTAAGCCATGCATGGAAGGCAGCGTTCAGCAATACTCCACTCCTTAAGAAGGCCATGCTTCAGAGTCATGTTCTACTGTCCAAGCTGGCCTCAATCTCCTTGAAATCCTTTTGCCTTATCTTATCCTTCAGATAACAGGTGTACACCAAACTCATTTCATTTTATTCAACATTTTAGTTAGGTCGTTTGCTTTGAAACAGTTTCTCTATTATGGAGCTCTGGATGCCCCAGAACTCAACCAGGATGACCTCAAACTCCCGGAACCCCTGGGCCCTGCCCCTGCAGTGCTGAGCCTTGCCCCTCAAATAGCTTCTAAAGGGTTGAGGGGAATCATCTCCGTCAAAGGAGGAAAAAGCATTTTATCAAACTCAACATTACCCATTTGTGACTATTTAGAAGTACCTTAACTAAAAGAAAAAACTCTGGCATGCTAGGATTAAAAGAGGAGCTGGTAAGGACACCCATATTACAGGACAAGACATTTAACATCATCAGGTACATTTAGCTATGTGCTATGACTCATAGCTATTGTGAGGGACAAATCTACCATGAGACCAAAGAGTCTTTACATTCTTTGCTGAGCCAACCCAAAATACAAGGTCTTAATCACTTTATTTACACGGGAGCCCTATACTTGTACCTAACTTTCTCAAAGATAAAGAACAGAAGAAAAACCTATCGGACACTTACCCTATCATTAACAAAACAAAACACCACAACAAAAACCACCTCAAAACTGGAGTGACAAGTGTCCATTAAGTAAAGTATTTGCATGTTGGGATGGAGAGTCAATCTCTTAACCTTTCTCTCTCTAACTTCCCTCCATAGGCTTGTCTAGATCCAACATTTGGGTTTATATTGTACAACAATAACACCAAATGTTAGGTTACGTTAAGCTGCCTTGAACTAGTAATACATGACTCCAAGCCTATCTTGTCTATCCAGAAAAAGTAAGTGTATCACCTACACATTGCCACCACCCAGCACTCTTCCACAGCTTAGTGAATTCTGGCTGCCTCCTGCTGCTACTAGGAATATTGACAGTAGACTTAATTAATTACATGTTGTACCAGACAAATTAAATGAATTTGGTTTCAGCATCAATTAATCAGCATTTGAGAAAAGTGGAACATCATGTGAAAATTCTGGTTCAGCCAAGAGTATATAAGGGCTGATGAGAGGAAATCTACCATGTGCCCACCCTATGCATCCCATTCAATTTTTTTAAGTGCTAAAAAATGCCAATACCACTACTGCTTTTCCCATGGACCATTTCTTAGTCATGTTTGCATGAATGAACATCAAGTAGCAACCTCCTCTGAAACAAAGAATAAGGTTTTTTGTTTGGAGTTCTGGTATTCCAAACAGGGTTTCTCTGTACAGAATTTGCTTTGTGGACAAGGCTGGCCTCAAACTCACATAGAACTGTTTACCTCTACCTCCCAAGTACTGGGATTGAAAAGTGTGCACTATCACCACCTGGCAAAAACAGGTTTACTATAGATGTAGATTATAAAAACTAGGTGCAAAAAAGGAAGCATCTTCCTAGGCCCCCTTCCTGTTGTGAACCTCCAAAGACCTTAGGAAGCATGACAAACCAGTGGCTGTCTCATTCAGTTTTACTGTTTGCTAAGTCACTAGTCATATACTTGTCTCCTACCTAATGATCTGTATTTTATGTCTTCTGCTAACATCCCTGAACAGCAGAAGGTATGTTTATTTGTTTGCAAAAAAGATACAATGCATAGAATTTTCAAAGTCTCCTGAAAAATTGCCAGTGCAGTTAAATACAAATAAGAAAACAAAAACTGTAAAAAGACACAGGAAGTTGATATTCAAGAATATGATTGTTGGGCTGAAGAGATGGCTCAGTGGTTGCACTGACTGGCTGCTGTTCCAGAGGTCCTGAGTTCAAATCCAGCAACCACAAGGTGGCTCGCCGCAACCATTTGTAATAGGATCCAATGCCCTCTTATGGTGTGTATGAAGAGAGTGACAGTGTACTCACATACATAAATCAGATTTAAAAAGAATGATTGTCAATATAAAAAAAATCAAGATGGACTAGTGCTTAGGGTTATTGGTAGTAGAGCACTTGCATCTGATAGGCCCTGGATTCAATACCCATTCACAATAAAGAAGTAAAAAACAATACTAACAACAGCAACACCCACAACAAAGTATGGATTAGATTAAACAAGAATGGCCGGGCGGTGGTGGCGCACGCCTTTAATCCCAGCACTTGGGAGGCAGAGGCAGGCGGATTTCTGAGTTCGAGGCCAGCCTGGTCTACCAAGTGAGTTCCAGGACAGCCAGGGCTATACAGAGAAACCCTGTCTCGAAAAACCAAAAAAAAAAAAAAGATTAAACAAGAATGCTAGGTAGAAGACTAATATGAAATACGATATTACTAACACCTTAATTTAAAAGTACTTAAAATATAATAAGGTACTATAATATATCTAGGGAAATACATAAAGAATGGAAAAATAGTTTAACTTAAAAGACAATAAAGAAGCCAGGCAGTGGTGGCGCACGCTTTTAATCCCAGCACTTGGGAGGCAGAGGCAGGTGGATTTCTGAGTTCGAGGCCAGCCTGGTCTACAGAGTGAGTTCCAGGACAGCCAGGGCTACACAGAGAAACCCTGTCTCGAAAAACAAAAAACAAAAAACAAACAAAAAAAAAGACAATAAAGATAACAAATCAGACCATATATGCCTCTGTATATACTTCTCCAACCCACAGTAAGAAAAGTAACTCAGAAAAAGTAAACACATCAACAGAGAGGTCACAGAGCCATAAGCCTAGTATGCCCACACAATGGCAAGTGGACTGTGCAGAAGTAAATAATAAGGATATGTTGAGTATATAGGTATGCTCTCTCTTACTTTCCAAAAGTAATACAAATGAGACAAAATGTTTAGGATGTGGCCTTGTAGGTCTGTATGCTTAAATATTTCATTAAAACATCCATAGGGGGCTGGAGAGATGGCTCAGCGATTAAGAGCACTGGTTGCTTTTCCAGAGGTCCTGAGTTCAATTCCCAGCAACCACATATTGGCTCACAACCATCTGCAATGAAGTTTGATGCCCTCTTCTGGTGTGTCTGAAGATAGCTACAGTGTACTCATATACATAAAATAAACATTTAAAAAAAAAAAAAAAACCTTCTGTATAGTATTTTACAGAACATTAAACTAGAACTGGGTATGTCAATTACTGACAGTACTTTCTTAGCACGTACAAGATCATGGCCTCAAACTCCAAAACCACTCCATCAAAAGGACATTTTTTTTTCTTTGTGACAGACTGTATAGCCCTGGCTGTCCAGGAACTCTGTCCTGAACTCAGAGATCAGACTGTGTCTGCCTCCTGAGAAATAGGATTAAAGGCATGCTCAAACATAGCCTGGCCAAATAAAGAGACAAATCTTATAGTAAGTTATCTACAGGAACTTATGCAGCTTTAATACTTTAGGAGAAATTATTTCTCTTCTCACAACTTGTATCCCTATTTACAAATGGGTCTCTCTCTATAGAACATTAGACCTCAACATTGAAAAATAATCTTTTCAGCATCCCAAAACCTGTTCTCTAAAACAGACCACATTGTAGGACACAAAGCAAATCTTAAAGACTGTTAAAAACCTTGTTAAAAAGCCGGGCGGTGGTGGTGCACGCCTTTAATCCCAGCACTTGGGAGGCAGAGGCAGGCGGATTTCTGAGTTCGAGGCCAGCCTGGTCTACAGAGTGAGTTCCAGGACAGCCCGAGCTACACAGAGAAACCCTGTCTCGAAAAACCAAAAAAAAAAAAAAAAAACCCTTGTTAAAAGTCTTAACAAAAAACAAATGGGTCATTAATGAAAAAAAATTTAATTCCTAGAATTAGGAACTGGGGATACAGCTCAGTTGGTAGAGTGCTTATCACCAGATCTGATCCCTAGTATGACAAAATGGACATAGTAAAGCACACTTAACAGTCCCAGCACACAGGAGATGGAGGGAAGCAGGCCAGAAAAAGTAAAGATCATCTCTGAGCTAGAATTTGAGGCTAGCCTGTTTCCAAAACAAAATGGTTTCTTCTATTTTCTCTGAACACTACCATACCTCAATAAAAATTTATATAAACACATGAAAAAAGTCTACATAGTACATTATGTCACACAAAGATACTTCAATTAATTAAACTACTAGTCTGAATTTTGAGATTCTCTTATCCTACTAAAATACAATTAAAAGGTATTTTTAATACAAACCTGCTTACACTGATAGGTGTTAAAATAAAATAGTCTTACTATAACCACTGCTTTTTAACTGTGGTCATGAAAGAACAAATAACCAGGCTGACCCAGTGTAATGGACCATACTAGGAGATTAAGACAAGAAGACTGTAAATTTGAAGTTAGCCTTAGATGCAAACCAAGCAGAGCTACCAAGTAAATTTGAAGCCACTCAGAGATACACAAAGATCTTGCATTTTAAAATAAATAAAACTTCAAAGTGATAATGATACTCTTGATAGCCATTTAAGAATATTAAAATACAAATATGCAGTTTTTACCTCTAGTAGAATTTTATCATATTGTGTTCAGTTTTAAATTTTCTACAACCACCATGCCTTTTGCCCTCCTTTCTTGCTTTCTTCTTCCAATGCAGGAGACTGAGCATACTATTAAAAGCCTTGAACACACTATACAAAGGGCCATCCAGCAAGGTACAACTCTGGCTCATCTACCCTTTCAACAATGCACTCCCAGGATCTTCTTTTTCTAACACTTACTACTATGAAAGGTCTAGTAACCTGTTCACAGGGATTGTATATCTCGTCTATATTAAAGGTAACAAATGAGATGGGGTCCCTCACTGACCTGGAACTCATCAATTAGGCTGTGCTGACTCAGGGAGTTCCCAGGGACCAGGCTACTTGTCTCACTCTCCCTCCATGCTGGAATTAAAAAGGCACAGACCAGATTTTTCAGGATGAATATCAGGTCCTCATACTCCCACAGCAAGCCTTTTACCTAGAGTATTTCCCCAGCCCAAAATGCTTTGGTTTTTGTTATTATTGTTTAAGATGGTCTCACCATATATCCCCCAAGGTGGCCTAGAGCAGAACTTGGTATACAGACCACACAGACCTCAAACTCAAGACATTTATCTGCCTCTACCTCCTAAAGTGCTGAAATTAAGGACATGTGCCACTGTACCTTACTGAAATGTTACTTTTTCTGCAGGCCAGATCCAGCTAGGCTAAATGAGTGAAGGTGCTCGCTGCCAAGAAAATCTGAGTGGGTCCTTGGAACCCATATGGTATGAGACAACTCCACAAGTTATCCTGACCTCCACAGGCACACTGAAGAAAGCAAACACACACACAGAAATTGGGGGGGGGGGGATCTTGAGGGAGGGAGGGAAAGAGGGAGAAAGGGGAGAGAGGGAAAAGAGCATGCCGGAAAGAGCAAGAATGCACTGCTCTGTTAAGAGCACTTGCTGCTCTTGCAGAGAATCCACATAGTAGCTCACAATCATCTGTAACTCTAGTTCCAGGAGATGAGACACCCCTCTTCTGGCCTTTGTGGACACCACTGTATGTACATGGTACACAAACATACATGCAGACTCATGTATACTCATACATGTATACTCATACATATAAGTTAAAATTGGGGAAAAATACTAATGGATTCAGAAAAATTAAAGCAACAGCTTACAAAAAGAACAGAAGAACAACCATAAAAGTATAAACTAGTAAAAAGGCAACTGAAACTTGTTTTAATTAGATCTATCTATATGCAAAAACACAATGTAAACTACCCTAAGGCACGGGCATAATCAGACCATGTAGTTTATATTTTGACCACATGATGGAGCTAAAATACTACATATCTCAGGCACACTGCCACAGTTATAACATCATCCTTAATTTATCTATCTGTACATCATTCCAAACAAAAATTGAGGACTATCATTATACCGAACTAAAAAAACATAATAGTTATCTTTGTTACACTTACTCAAGATTAAAAGCAGAGACATGAGAAAAACAAAATAAAAATCCCAGTAGAGAACAAGCACTTAATGACAAACAGAAATCTAAGATTAGTGATAAGATCAAAGAAGAAGCTGAAAGGTTATTTAAAAAAAACACTAGCCGGGCGGTGGTGGCGCACGCCTTTAATCCCAGCACTTGGGAGGCAGAGGCAGGTGGATCTCTGAGTTCGAGGCCAGCCTGGTCTACAGAGTGAGTTCCAGGACAGCCCGGGCTACACAGAAAACCCTGTCTTGAAAAACCAAAAAAAAAAAAAAAAACACTAGAGAACAGTGTTTAAACTGTTTAACACTGCTCTTTATTATCTAAAAAATAAAGAGCAGTGGCACAAGCAGAGGCAGGCAGATCTGAGTTCCAGGACAGTCAGAGATACCTTGTCTCAAAAAAAACCCAAAACAGAGAAACAGAGAGAGTATATATGTTTATCTCAATAAGGAAAAACAAAAGCTTGTATTTGTCCCTTTAAGACAGTAGTTTTCAACTTGTGGTGGGAGGCCATCATGACCCCTTTGGCAAAACTCTTACCTCCAAAAATATCTACATTATGACTTATCATAACAACAGCATAATAGATTTATGAAGTAGCAACAACAACAAAAAAAAAAAAAATTCATAGTTGGGGGTCACCACAACATGAGAAACTGCATTAAAGGATTGCAGGCATTAGGAAGATTGAGAACCACTGCTTTGGGGTAAGAGGGGGAAAAAAAAAAAATCTCAAATACTAACTACTTAAGATTTCAGATTGATGACCACACAGATAGATGACTACTCTTGAGAAGAAATGTAACATAAGTTAGAAAAATCTGGAACTGAACGTGGGTGTCAAGAGCCTATAAGCTCAGCTACTGGAGAGCTGAAACAGAAGAATCATACAAGTTCAATACCTGGCTGAACTACACAGAATGTTTGAAACTAACCTGGGCAACCTGATGAGATTCTGTCCCAAAATAAAAAGCAATGGGCACTGTCACAAATATATAATCCCAGAATTTTGAAGTTTGAGGAAGAAGGTTTGAAAGTTCAAAGGTCATATTCCACCACAAAGATTCAGAGGTCAATATAGGCTACATAAAACCCTATCTTTAAAAAAAAAAAAAACTTAAACAAACAAATAATAAAGAGCTCTAGCTAGCTCCAGAGTGCTTGGTGCTTGCCTGGCATGGTTAGACCTTAAGTTTGGGGTGGAGAGTTAGCTATACTCAACTTAAACAGAATCAAAATCTAGCATCATGAATGACAGATTAGTGATACTTCCCATTTTAAGCACTAAGAGCTTACTGCACCGTAACAATTCTGGGCCCTTACTCTGGGTTATTGATGTTTAAATAATAAGACTTAAAAAACTTTTTAAAGGCAATTTTACTTTCCAAATATCCTTTGGTGATATGCTTTATATTGGTCATAAGACTTCTTACAAATAGAATAAGCCTTACATTACTTTACACAACATGGCAAAAGGAAGAGAAGGGTAATCAAAAAGCCCATGTGTACAAACTCCAAATAGGCCGGGGGTTGGAGGGGATGCCTATAAAGTGGATAGGTATGAACAAAGAGGGGTCTGAAAAAAGGCTAGCACAGATTGTATTAACTATGCATGGGGAAATAAGCACAAAAACAGTAACAAAAATTAATCAGGTTGGATGTGATGGAACACACCAGCACTTCAGAAGTAAACACAGGATTAAAAAAAACAACAAACTTGAGACCTTGGGTTAAGAAATAATATTTTTCCTAACTCTTGACTCCTCCCTAACCTTGATGTTGGTACTGGCACATCTTAAATTCCAGCACTTGAGAGGCAGAAGCAGGTGGATCTCTTAGAGGCAGTTTGGTCTACAGAGAGTTCCAGGACAGCCAAGGCTATACAGAGAAACTTGCTTGGAAAAAAACAAAAACAAAAAACAAAAAAAGTCAGCAGTAGAGACACTTGCCTTTAAATCTAGCAGTAGGGAGGCAGAGACAGAGTCAGGTGAATTTGTGTGTCTAAGGTCAGCCTGGTCTACATAATGAGTTCCAGGACAGCCAGGAAAAAATTTTGTCTTAAAAACAAAGCGGGGGTATGAAATTTTAATAATAAATGACTCTCCAGTAAGTCCTCTTCCCTAACAATTTCAAGTCTTTTTGTTAATAGTCTTAAAGTCTACAAAATGAAATTTTAATCATTTTTCTCTAATTCCAAAATGAATCCTATGTCAAAAACAGAGAAAAAACAAGTCTAGATACTAGTCCAGTTTCACGCTAATTAACTATGTAAAAAGGAATGAGCAACTTAACATTCCAAAGAAACTTGTACATGACAGTAAGCTTAGAGGATCACTAAGATTCATCTTCAAACTAAATTCTATTGTCTAGGGGGGAAAAAAAACCACCTGTGTTGGGAGCGGCTATCATCTTTACAGCCATCTCGAGCCATATACCCTGACAAGAGACTTGTTTTCAACAGCCTACAATAGCTGAGCACACTCTGATAAACATCTTGTTTTTCTCACATATCTTGTTTTGCTGTTTAGTGCCCCCAGCTGCAAGGTGCGCATGGTCTCCACACTGCTAGCTAGGCGCACGTGGTCTCCGCGCTGCAAGGCACATGACGTAGTGCCTTCAGCTGTGCTTGTCCAAGACGGCAAGGCACGTGATAAAGTGTATAAATACCCAGGATTTCCTTTCAATAAACGAGATTTAATCAGACTCTGCCTTGTCTCCATTCTTCGCATCTCTCGCCCCTCCCCACTCTCTCTCTTGCTAGACCTGACCGGAGGACTGGAGCAGCAGCGCCGGGCGGAAACAAAGTGGCCCCCGAACATGGGCAGAACGGGCTGTTACACACCTATATACTAAGTACTAGATGGCTACCTGACCAAATTAAAGGCTCAGACTAGTAAGCAAGCATAGATAGACAGCAAGCATAGTCTGGATAGATTCCTCTACACTACAAAGAAACAAAGTAGAAAACAGCTATTTAAGACAGATGGACTGTTTCTAGCAAGGAGTCCAATCTAGAATCTAGATTAATTTGAAAATACTTTTCCTTCTTTCTTTGTGGCAATTAAAGAGGGCATCTTAGAATAAGTTGTTATTAGACTAGGCGAAATATGGTATCCTTTAACTTTAAATATATAGTAGAAACAAGTTATTAAATTTGATCTCTGCTATGAATGTGTTTAGGACATGAAATATTTTTGGTCTGTGCCCCTGTACCTTGTTACAAACCTCCTAAAAGCTATAAAAATCCCCAGGTGATAGATTTTTCTTTGTTTGTTTGTTTGTTTGTTTGTTTGTTTTTTCGAGACAGGGTTTCTCTGTGTAGCCCTGGCTGTCCTGGAACTCACTCTGTAGACCAGGCTGGCCTCAAACTCAGAAATCCGCCTGCCTCTGCCTCTGCTGGGACTAAAGGTGTGCGCCACCACAGCACGGCAAAGTTCCCCTCTTCCCCACCCCCACCCCCACCCCCCACCCCCCAGGCTGTGAGACAGACTCACTGTGCGGCAGCAAGCAGAGGCTGGACTGGAACTCAGCAACAGCAGTGTGCCACTGCGGGCCAGCTGATTTTTCTTACTCATAATGAGTTCTTTTAATTACTCCAGAGTTTGTGCTAATATAATTATGGTGGACCCATAGATAGCCTGGAAAATTTTTTGAAAGGATTTTCCCAATAACTCATCCCATTCATCTGTATCTTTTATAAGGCTAACAAAGCAAGTACTTCCCTGAGTTCTATAAGGCATCCTGTGAAGTTCATCTAATACATACATGGAAGAGGTTTATGGGGGTTCTGGTTTGTGATCAATTAGTCAGAGAGGATATAATAGCACAGACCAGAAATTCCACCTGAAGGAAGAAGCATGATTGAGAACTGAGAACACAAAGCTGTCCTAGGCAAGTAAGATAGCCTCAGTAAGTCAATCAATCAAACAACATTTAAAGATACCACTAACAAGACAGCTTATGAGGCTGACTCTCAACCTCTGTAACTCATTCATAATTATATTGTAGGCTATCCAATTGGTGACCACTAAAAAATTACCTACTGTATAAGAAAAAGAAAAATTTGGTCAGAGATATTTTGTATTACAAGTAGTAACAGAATGTCTCCCCACCCTCTTGTTAACACAGAGGAAAAGGAGAAGAGAGAATAAGACAAAGAGAAGAACAGAAAGGAGTGATGGTGTGTGCCTGTAATCCCTGAACTTGGTAGGTTGATTCCTAACACTCTAGAAAACTTACCATATTTTGAAAAAAGATGCCACTTCCAATGCCAGTTAAGTCTTGAATGTTAATAAACATAATATATATCATGAACTATGGCCATTCTTATTATGAATTAGTATGTCTTGAGTCAATGTCTCTCTCTTCATTTGCTATGTGTTTTCAGGAAAATTAGAGACCAATTTCTCCACTGACTGTTTTATGACAATATGTAGCACTGAGCCACCACCTACTCTCCAGTCCTCCTTTAACTGTAGACACAGATTCCAACTATAAGAGGTTATATTCCAAGTGAGTAGTCTTGAAACCAGGGTTCCTTTTCTCTGCCCAACCCCCATTCACAACTTAAAGTTCTATCTATTTCAGATTTTTCAGGCTAAGAATATTGAGGTCCAAATTTCTCTTAGTTGAGCTACCTAATAAATAGATTTTTACAATGGTAAGAAGCAGTATTCAAAGGAACTCTTAAAAACACAACAGGAGGAAGCTTAAGCCTAATAGTACCCTCAGAAACAAAAGAGATTTAAGCTAAACTAATAAACCAGATAGCAGAGAAAACCAGGCAACTAAGAAGAGACTTCCTTCTGAGGTCAGAATAAACTTCAAAGACTGGTCTCAAAAACCATCCTTTATCTAATTAAACTGAGTCAGAACAAGGAACAATTTATGCCCTAGGGCACTGTTGAAAACACAGCAGTGAACCAGCAATTACTGGAGCCTAGCAGGAGTTGTGATATCAAATGAGGCAGACAGCTTTACAGAGAAATCAGTATGCAATACAGAAGCCCTCAATTTTTTTTCATCCCAGAATGACTGTGCCCAAATCCTTTACTCTGAAATACAATCATTTCACTTCTGTCGATAACGGAAGTCAGTAATTAAAAATCAAGGGACAAGAATAAATCTAAAACATAACATTCATGATATTATGATCAAATTAAATAATTTGGCAAAGTACTCTGCAAACTTTTAAGGTATATTATGTATGGTAAAGTATCATTACTACTTAACAGAAAAGCAATACATGCCGGGCAGTGGTGGTGCACGCCTTTAATCCCAGCACTTGGGAGGCAGAGGCAGGCGGATTTCTGAGTTCGAGGCCAGCCTGGTCTACAGAGTGAGTTCCAGGACTGCCCGGGCTACACAGAGAAACCCTGTCGCGAAAAACCAAAAAAATAAAAAAATAAAAAAATAAAAGAAAGTGCGTTAAAAAATGTACTACATGTGTGTCCATGATGTACATGTGTGCATGCATGTGCCACATGTATGTGTATGGAGATCAAATGACAGCTTACGGGGTTGATTCCTTTCTGTCTTCTTACTTACTTTTCTATTGCCATCCTTAAACACCGTGGCCAAGGCAACTTATTTTTTTTTGTTTGTTTGTTTGTTTGTTTTTCGAGACAGGGTTTCTCTGTGTAGCTCTGGCTATCCAGGAACTCACTCTGTAGACCAGGCTGGCCTCGAACTCAGAAATCCGCCTGCCTCTGCCTCCCAAGTGCTGGGATTAAAGGTGTGCGCCACCACCACCCAGCGGCAGGGCAACTTTAAAAGCAAGTGTTTAACTTGTTTACAGTTTCAGGGAGTCGGAGTCCATGGTGGCAGAGAACATGAGCCACAGCTGTAACAACGCTGAAATCTCAAACCCTGGTCCTCAAGTAGGAGGCAGAGAACTAACAGCGAACTTGGAAGCCTCAAACCCCACCCACTGTGACACACCTCCTCCAACAAAGCCACGCCTCCTAATCCTGCCCCAAAAAACCGTGTCGTTTCCCCAATTGGGAAACATATGAGCCTGTTTGTGGCTTCCTCATTTTGAGGACCCTCTTCATCGTGGGCCCTCCCCATTCAAACCAGCACATTTCCTCTCACTCAGATGGATCCCGGGGATCATACTCCGGTCACCAGAGCTTTACCTGCTGAGCCATCCTGCCAGCCACAATTTCCCATTTTTTCAATTTGAATTTCTCATTTAGGCAAATCCATCTGCATGTCTACATGCTTGAGCACCTTACCAAAACCCTGACAGAGCGTAATGTCGCCTTGGGTTTCCACACACTCCAACAACTGTTTTATCTCATAAACGCAAGGGCTACCCTTACTGCTACAACTGCACTGCCTTGACTTGCTTTGCCTCCTGGTAAATGATAGCAGCTTTGTAGGCTTTTCATTACTACATGGAAGGCTCAGTGTGTGTCCCAGTACTGAGCACACAGTCATATGGCTATACAGAGAAACTCTGTCTCGAAAAACCAAAAAAAAAAAAAAAAGAACTATCCCTTGGCTATCACTGGGGCGAACACAGAGTCCTGCTGATGAGTTGATAAGACAGCACCTAGTTACTCTCTGAAACGAGAACCCAGATGCTGGACAGATGAAGCAAGCACTTCAGTATCGTTGGGCTTCCTACTCCTTTCCCAAACCTTTAATCGACGCCGTTGAGAAGCAGTAAAATATCCTGTCGGAATTCATTTCCTGTTCTTTCACCTGCCAATTCTGAAACAACTTCTGATAAAACTTGAAGTGTCTGGAAGCATAGTAAACAAAGCAAGTAAACCCAAGGTGTGTGTTTGTCCAACAGCTCACTGTTGAAATTAAAAAAAAAACTACAGAGAGAGGCTCTACTCTACAGGTTATCCGACACATAACTAGGTGGTAGCGTTGTACATAAAACGTGTATCAGAATGTACAAGGCATAGAGGCAGGCGGATTTCTGAGTTCGAGGCCAGCCTGGTCTACCGAGTGAGTTCCAGGACAGCCAGGGCTACACAGAGAAACCCTGTCTCGAAAAACCAAAAAAAAAAAAAAAAAAAAAAGAAAAGCAATACATTTTTTAAAAGGTAAGTCCAAAGTTACTGAAATTAAAATATACAGACTCTTAACACTACAAAAGCCACCACGAACAAAGATAGGGCATAGAAACTGTTTTCATTTTTCTCTTCATACTGTGACTTAAACCCCAGCCTTGTACAGGCTAGACAAGTACTCATACCACTGAGCCACACTTCACTCCACCCCAAGTCTTCATATTTTGATTACATATGTGTACAGCATGAGCAAAACAGAGGCAGACAGAAAGGCAGAGATGCAGGGGGAAAGTACCTTTGTTGATGATGGAGGAGTAGGAAAATTAAGCCAGGCTGGAGCAAAGTCATGCTGCGCCATTTAGGTCCAGTCTCTCCAACTCAGTGAAACAAGGCTTCAACACCTCATGGCAAGTCCCTGTCACATAAAAATGGAAAAAAATTAGATCTGTAGTTTCTGGCCAAAATTTTATCCTTATGCTATTTCTTCCTAAAATTACAATTGGCTGGACATGGCTTTAAAACCCAGCATTCAAAGCCACCCTAATCTACATAACAAGTTCCAGAATAGCCGCGGCTACATAGTGAGAGACTCTGTCTCAAAACACAAGAAAAAAACCTAAATTACAATGACCAAATTGTAAGATTCCATTTGCAATTGCTAAATCATAATAGGAGGCCATTGTTTTGAACTAAGTTCCTGAAGTAGACTCCAACAGACCAAACTAAAATAAAAATGAAGTTTCCCAGCCAAGCAGGGGTGATACATACCTCTTTGATCCCAACACTTAATCTAGCCCTCAGGCCTATCTAGTCTATATACCAAGTTCCAGGACAGCCAGGGAGAGACACTGGGGGTGGGGTGTGGGGGGGGGGGTGAATGAAGTTTCCCATACTAAAATTCCACTCACCAATCTGAAAGTTACCTGTTGCCATCCCTCCGCTGCATCCCTCTAAAAAGGGAAGAGAGGTGGTAGCCAACTTTCTAAACAGACCAGTTTCAAAATACCCTATTAATGAAGTTCTTCTCCAAGTTCATCCTTGCCCAAAAAAAGCAACCTGATGTTAACCTACTGGTTATCTACTGTCTCCCTAATCTAACTTTTTCTTCTGTTTCCTTCTTCATCTCCTATATCTAAAAAGCCTACTTTTTCTATAGAAAAAGATTTCCCAATTTCTGAAAGAGCAAATAAGATCCAGTAAGATCTTTAAATGTGTAATTTTCTCTTTTCACATAATGAAATTCTAGTTATTAAAAAGATCAGTTGCAGCTGGGTGTAGTGGCTGGCGCCTTTAATCCCAGCACTCAGGAGACAGGCAGATCTCTGAATTTGTAGCTAGCCTAGTCTACATAGTGAGTTCTAGAATAGCCAAGACTAAACAGAAACCATCTAGAAAGGAAAAAGAAAAAGAAACTGGACCCTTGTAATGTTACTGTCATGAATTTAAGATTGTACAACCACTATTCATTTGGCAATCCTTCAAAAAAGTTAAACACATAATTATCCTATTGTCCACAATACCTTTATTCAGTATGCTCAAAGAACTGAAAATCATACTTAGCAATTTGCATACCAATGTTTACAGAAGCACTTCGAAATCATCAAAAGGTAGACTCTTAAATTTCCATAAACAGACAAAAGAATAAGCAAAATGTGACTCACAATGAAATTTTAGTCATTAAAAACTGGTATATAGCATGAGCATGAACAAGCTAACTAGCCAGGTGGCAGTGGTGGTGCACACCTTGATAATCCCAGAATTTAGGAGTCAAAGCCAGCCTCATTTACAGAGAAGGTTCCAGGACAACAAGAGGTGCACAAACTGTCTTGAAAAACAAAACAAACAAACAAAAAAATATATAAAAAATAATAAACATGTTAACTAAAAAAAAGGGAAACAAAAATACAAAAATCAGATGACTACAGCTATCTCTCTTAAGAAATAAATCTAGGGCTGGAGTGATGGCTCCACTTTTCCAGAGGTCCTAATTTCAACTCCCAGCAACCTCATGGTTGCTCACAACCATCTGTAATGGGATCTGATACCCTCTTCTAGTGTGTCGGAAAATGGCTGCATTTTAAAAAAAAAAGAATGACATCTATAGCAAAAAGAAAAAAGGACGAGCCGGGCGGTGGTGGCGCACGCCTTTAATCCCAGCACTTGGGAGGCAGAGGCAGGTGGATTTCTGAGTTCGAGGCCAGCCTGGTCTACAGAGTGAGTTCCAGGACAGCCCGGGCTACACAGAGAAACCCTGTCTCAAAAAACCAAAAAAAAAAAAAAAAAAAAAAAAAGAAAAAAGGACGAAAGAAAAAGATCAGCAGGAACTAGTAGAAGGATAAGTGGCAGCCTCGCAAATAACACCTTAATAAACAGATCACAGTGAAATTCATTAGTAATGAACAATTTGATAATGTGTGTCACAGAATAAAAAGCAATAAGCAAAACCAAGTATTTCTCCTTATTCTACCCCAAAGATGCCTAGCTTCTATATAAACAAAAGAGACTTAGGCAGACAAGATGATAACAAGATTAAGGGTACTTGTTGCCAATCTTGACTATGTAAATTTTAGAACCCACCTGGTAGAAAAGTCAATTCTCAAACATTAAACTTTGGTCTGGAAATCAACATGGAATCTAAGTCCCATACCCTCATGAAAAGGCAATCAATCAAATTAGTCAATTTAAGAGAAAAATAACTAGCTCAAAAACAAATCAAGAATGGCATGTAATAAGGCTGGAGAAATGGCTCAGTAGGTAAAGGCGACTGCTGCCTAGTCTGATGAATTGAGTCCAATCCCAGGCCCACAAAGTTAAAGCAGAGAACAGAGATCACCAGGTTGTGCTCCTCACATGACTATGGCACACATATGAACAAACAAATGACTAGAATGTAATTTAAAAATTCAAAAATGAAAAAAATAAATAAATAAAAAAATAAAAAAAATTTAAAAAAAAATTTAAAAAAAATAAAAAAATTCAAAAACGCCGGGCAGTGGTGGTGCACACCTTTAGTCCCAGCACTTGGGAGGCAGAGGCAGGCAGATTTCTGAGTTTGAGGCCAGCCTGGTCTACAGAGTGAGTTCCAGGACAGCCAGGGCTACACAGAGAAACCCTGTCTAGAAAAACCAAAAAACAAAACAAAAACAAATAAATAAAAATTCAAAAAAAAAAAAAAAAACCAGGCTACGACAGTCAGGAAAAAAATGGTTTATAAACTGGTCCAGCTATTAAACATGTTCATTCTTTGACATTTGTGGGTGCTAAGGCACATCATGGAGAATAGAAGTCGTTCTCAACCATTCTCAATGTATTTACTGAGTAAGGGTGTGAACCGAAATCTCATAAACTCAGCTGGTCTACAAAGCCAGATTGCTCCTGGGATCCCATCTCTCCCAATGGGATTATAGGTGAACCTCCACAACCACTCGTGAGTCTGGTCTTTTAAGAATGAAATATGGATGGTAGCTTCTCATTAGCTTATCCTTGTGCATGATCTTCAGTTCAGCCACCTTGCCTTCAACCTCAGATATTTTATCTTCTTGACTCATTCTATTCTATTCCACAAAGCTTTTTTATTGACTTACAATGTTTTTCATTTCCAGCATTTCAGATCTTTTTTCTCCAATATTTCAATCTATCTTGTAATAGAACAATCAATGTACTATCTTGCCTTTTTTTTCCATTTTGTTATTTTCAATCAGAATCTTACTTTCTTCTTTCATCTCTTTGAATGTACTTTAAAAAAAATCATTCTTTTGCATCCTATCTGGAATCTCATGGGGACTCAGTCTTATTAGATGCCATTACTGTAAGAATACTAATTTGGGGAGAGGGATATGTTGCTTTCTATTTTCATGTTTTTTATGTTACTGTGTTGAGACTTATGCCTCTGGGGTTGTTTCAATGCTTGGAATTTTATGAGCTATATTCTATCAGTTAACACATTTGCCCTCTTCAAATGGTACTTGGGTATGGCAGAGTTGAAGTACACAGTTCAGTGAACAGTTTCTCACTTTTGGTTGACTTGTGGGTCTCTTTACCACCTGACAGTAGAATACATTCACTTGCCAGTCGACAATAGTGTCCCCTTTAACCTCAATAGCTGTTAAGAGTTTAAACAATCAAAATTAGTATGGAGTATAATACTGGAATTTTAGTTACTAAGATTAGGATTGGAAGGTAAGTGAAATGGAAAAGGATAGAGATAAGTATTGAACTGATTTTGTAAAAAAGTCAAAGTAGGTAAAGCAGTAAGGAGGAGCAAGCTAGGGATACCATTAAAGAATGTTAAAGCTAAGTCGGCGGTGGTGGGGCACATCTTTAATCCCAGCGCTTGGGATTTGCAATTAATTTGCAATTAATTCAGTACCAAAAACTATTATTACTAGTTTTGGTTCTGTGACAAAGTCATTTACAGCAGGATGACCTCAAACTAGCTAAGTGAGCATAACATTGATAAACTTCTGATCCTTCTGCCTCTTCTTCCCAAGTATTGAAACTATAGTCTTCCTCCACAAGGCCAGGTTATTTGGTGCTGGAGATTTAGTCTCCAGGATTTCAGGGCTTTGATGATGCTCAGGAAACAATAGCAACTGAGCTACATCCCCAGTCCCTAGAGAACATACACAAATTTAAGGTTGAAGCTTCAGGAGCTTCCTTCTTTAACAGACCAAAAGGCCTTGAACTTGAAGGGGCAAGGAGAGAGTATGGCATGAAAGGTTTAGAGGGAAGACAGATTGGGGGGGAGGGGAGATAATAATCTCAAAAAAAATTTAAAATAAGTACACAAATTTATACTTACTGAGTTTCCTCACAAAACTAAAGCGGGTTAAATCTTCAACAAATCAGTCTACAGGGACTTTTTGTGTTTTAAGAACTGGTAATGGTAAATTTTAAACTAGATTTGTACTGCAGTGTTAACTAACTGGGACAAATTTTAATTCAAATCAATTAATCTACTGAATGGCCAATACAAACAATTTGGACTAAGCAAAGAAAGATACAAAGCACAAAAAAGCAGTCAAGCCCCAACAAGCTAATGAATAATTCTAAAACTAGTCTACAGTCACAGACCCCTTCGGGAGACTTTAAGTATAATGTTTCCTCAGAAGTATTTACTATTAGAAAGTGCAACAACAACAGGATACAGCATAGCCCCATGGTCTGTAATTTCAGCACTCAGGAAGCTAAATCAAGAGCACTGCTACAAGTTCATGGCCAGCCTAGAATACCTAGGATACATAGCAAGACAGCCTGAGAAAGCCACAAAGTATAGCCAGGAATGGTATCAGCTATCTGTAATCTAAGCACTTAAGGAAGCAGGGGATTACAAACTCAAGGTCATTCATTGCTATATAGAGAATTACAGGCCAACTTTAAGTGCCAACATTGAGACACTCCTATAAAAAGAAGGATAAAACGGGCAGAATTAGAATTATAGCCAAGTTAGTCTATCCCTGAACCACAGTTAATAAATGACAGAACTTAGAAAATAGAACCCCAAATATTTTATACATGTTAAAGGCTGCTTAAGGCCAAGACAGTGATACTAAGGGGATGGGGAGGTGGGTGAGGAGGAAGAGGAGAAGGGGAACAATTTCTCAAACTTTCCCTAATTTACTAAAATATGCAATCTGTTGCCTACTCTTAAGTAGTCCCCTTTTATTTTATAAATGCATAAAAATTTCTGCATTACACTACAATACAGCCATAGTCTTGCTATTGTTTTAAAAGAGCTTAGTGTTTACCCAAATAAACTGTGAAATCTTAGTAGGTGCTTAGTTTATCCTTAATTTGTGTTTCTTACACCGACCACTACTAGGCTTAAGAAACCCCACAGACGCTGGGTGGTGGTGGCGCACGCCTTTAATCCCAGCACTTGGGAGGCAGAGGCAGGCGGATTTCTGAGTTCGAGGCCAGCCTGGTCTACAGAGTGAGTTCCAGGACAGCCAGGACTACACAGAGAAACCCTGTCTCAAAAAACCAAAAAAAAAAAAAAAAACCAAAAAAAAAAAAGGAAAGAAATCCCACAGATGGCTTAGCTCAATGATACAACACTGAACAAAACTAAATGTCTTTATGGCAATAGTATGATCAAAAACAACATTCTTGGAAAACTTAAAATTATTTTATGATGTAGAATTTCACTTTTTAGAACAAGGTTTATACAGTAGGATCAATAATCACCGTGTAGCTATCCTTTAAAGAGTAGTCACTGTTTAGTATTTTCAATTTCCACAGCCCAAGACACAAGACTTTTAACATATCTTTGATGTCCAATTCATAAAGATGATATTTTGTCACTGTCCCCCCCCCACCCCCCGCCTTAAAGATACATGATGGGAAGGGTGGAAGACCTGTGCAACAGCTTGTATTGAAATTAGAGAACTTTGGTTCTACGGATCAAACTCAAGTTTCCAAGCTTGGACTATTATGCACTGAGCTGTCTCAGCCCTCAATAATGTTTTTAAAGTAATTTTGCTATATACAACAAAGTAACAGGCCTCATAATTTTGTATTCAAGGTGGACCAACTTTCTAGAATCACATCATCTTTAGCTTAGCCTGTCACATTACTGAGTTACAATTATACAAAACTAAAAAAATGCAGGTCTTAATAGTATACAAAGGGAAACATTAGTCAAACAGTCAAAATATGCTCCCCATCAACTCTGGGTCCTTAGGCTCTAAACAGACACTGTCTTCTTAGAAAATTAAGTATTTGGAAGGTTTTACCTTAACTAGAGTAATATCAAAACATTTGCAGTCACTTTTACTCCCCACCTCACCTTTTTTTGGGGTGAGGAGAGAGACATTTAGTTTACACAAGGAAGCCTTTGAAGTATATTCAAGGAGTTTTCAACCTAATTCAGTTTCCACAATCACTTCAGCACTCACCTACTAATTACTTGTCAAAACTCCATCTTAGCATTTTTTTTCAGAGCTCTGTTTGGTAAATCCCTAAAAGGAATCTGTAACACTCCTTCTTACACAGATCCAAAGCAAGGTTACACTAAAAAACTTCAGTCCCTGCCAGGCATAATAGTAGCACACGCCAGCACTCAGGAGACAGAAGCAGGATTCCTGAGGCCAGCCTGCTCTATAGAATGAGTACAACCATGGCTACACAGAGAAACCCTGTCTTGAAAAACCAAAAAAACAAAACAAAAGGAAAGAAGAAAACACTGCCTTTCTTCATTCCCTCCTCTCAAATTATAGGACCCATAAGAAACATATAATAGTTAAGACATTATTTAATATAAACAGTCATAGCTGGGCCAGCCAGACCGGGAAGCATAAAAATGCTTGCTGTGCAAGCTTGAAACCCAAGTTTGATTTCCAGAAGCCACATACTCTTACTTCTATACACACATATCTCAGCCTCCTGGTCAAAACCTGAGCTGGAAATTGTGTTTACCACTTTATTTCAGAGTGGATTCTAGTGTTTTAGTGAAATGGCAAAATAACTGTGTTCAGATCCATGTGGTTCAATTCAAAATTAGAGGGGAAAAAAAAAATCTCTAAAGGGTCAAGGTAGCTAACTTCATCAGGTAAACAAATGTAGATGTTCATACAACATATGATGCAAACTTAAGTAAGAAAAAACAGCTTCTGAATGGTCTGACAACAAATCAATTTGGCTATAACCCTTTAAAAACAATTTTCACTAGTCCCCAAGCAGTTAAGTATCAACCTATAATAAAAATATTAACTACATATACCAAATTTAAGCCTCAGAAAAGAATAAAATATCTATAATGTGAGTGGTCCTTTGACTTTCCATAATTTCACTCAATAAACAATAAATAAGGTCCTTGCCCTCCAAGTTTATATAAGGACAGGTTAAAAAAAATTAAATAAGGTGATTTCAGGCTCTGATGAACTAAAATGAAAGAATGTAGAGTTGCCCACTACATACAATAGTTATGACACAGAAAAAGTAGTAAGAGAAAGTCTATCATATCTGAGTTAAAACTAAACTAGCCAAGTGAAGTACTGAAGTACTGCACAAAAACACAACTAGTGTAAAGGCTAGAGCAAGAGAATCCCTGGAGCCCAAGAGTTCCAAATCAGCACTCTCCCTGCAGAGAGAGAGAGAGAAGAAGAGAGAGAGAGAGAGAGAGAGAGAGAGGAGAGAGAGAGAGAGGGAGAGAGAGAGAGAACAGAAGGAAGAGAATGGATGAGCTAATGAAAACAACTGGAGAAAAAAACATAAAGCCCTTACATTTGTGAGTTGTGACCTCTTTAGGGTAAAGAACCCTTTCACAGGGACTGAATATCATATATCCTGACTAGCAGATATTTCTAATTCACAACAGTAGCAAAATTACTTATGAAATAACAACAATAATTTTATGGTTGTCAGCACCACAACCTGAAAAACTGTACTAAAGGGTCCTAGAATTAGGAAGATTAAGACTCACTAGACTTAGTGTTGTCAAGGATAAGAAGGATAGCCAGAGGCCAATGGGCACTAAGATCACAAAGTTGCATAGGAAAAATAAGAAACAATGTAAAGGCTTATAGAACAGTATGTTTAGTTCCAATGAAAGACCCTGAAGGCTTTTAAGCAGAAATTACCTTTCCTTTGTTTTTAAATAAGTGCCCACTACCATGTTCAGCACAGTTGCACTGAGGATAGAGGAGTAGGATCCCCTGGAACTGGAGTTGCAGGCAATGTGATCAGCCCAGCATGGTTGCACCCAAACTTCAAGTCTTCTGCAGTAGTTCACACTCTTCACCTCTCAGTCATCTCTAGTGTCCCAATTACCACCACTTTTAAAGAATCATTATACTCTGTAAGCTATACAGTACAAATAGTAAAGAAATGAGGCTAATGCAGTCATTCAAATGAAAATAGAATGTGTCTTGTACAATTGTAGAAAGCAATGAAATAGAAAGACTTGAGATTTGAGGTGGAACAAATAGAATTGCTGAGTTCATGGAGAATGGAAACTAAAGGTGATTCCCAAGAGTTTTGAGTTTGATAGGTAGATCAGGAAAACATTTATAGATAAAAATGAAGAGAAAAAAAAAAAAAAAAAAACAGTAGCAATTATGCCAGACCACTTGCCTAGCATGTAGTAAAGTGGATTAAAGTGCATTAAAGAATCCCTTCCCTGCTGGGCGGTGGTAGCACACGCCTTTAGTCCCAGCACTTGGGAGGCAGAGGCAGGTGGATTTCTGAGTTTGAGGCCAGCCTGGTCTATAGAGTGAGATCCAGAACAGCCAGGGCTACAGAGAAACCGTCTCAAAAAACCAAAAAAAAAAAAAAAAAAAAAAAAAAAACACAAAACAAACCAAAAAAAAAAGAAAAACACAAAACAAACCAAAAAAAAAAAAAAAAAAGAGTTCCTCCCCACAAAAGGCCAAGGCTGTAACTCAATAGTACTGTGCTTGTCTAGCCCAATCTCTAGTTCTACAGGGATTGGGGGAGGGACAACCACTGATCTGAGGCTGCCTTGAAGGTATGGAATTGCATCATAATTTTATAAAGCTAGTTACAAAATTAAAAAATCTGTACTGGACATTTAAGGTTATCTAGAAAGGGCTAGGCCAGATGATCCATACCTGTAATCCCAGAACTCAAGAGTTGAATTGCTACAAATTCAAGGTCAGTCTAATCAGCACAGGCTTACAGGCCAAGATGTTATCTCAAAAAAGCAAACTTGTAAGCAAAAGTATCATTTAAAGCTATGATGCCTTACCACAGATTACCCAAGTAATCATACCGAATTATGATCCAAAAGTACAATGCATTGTCTTGACAATTTTAAATGTGTGGTGTATAAATGAAATACTTGAAATACCACAAACATTAAACCTACTGATCAAATAGATCCCTTCATTTTATATCTACCTACATTCTCCAATTCATTCTTTCCCCTCTTGGCTAATCCTATGGTACTCAACATCCCATTTTGAGTTGTCTGGTTTTGTTTTGGTTTTAAGGGTAGTTGTTGAGACAAGGCTTCACTATGCAGCCAGAGTTGTCCTAACCTTGCTTTGCAGAGTAGGCAGATCTTTTGACTTCCTTTGTGCTAAGATTTCAGGCCTAAGCCATCACCCAATATTCCAATTTCTTAAACTGTGGACCTCAACCCCAAATGGATCACCTAACTGAATGTAGGAGTGGTGAAAAATTTGACATCAGCAAAAGGATTAAAAGGACTCTCGGTGCTTAACAACCAAAAATAATAATCAAAATTTCATAAATCTGATGTTCTGACAGTATTGACCCATACTGCATCAGGCAATGTTCTAAGTCCAATATTCACTTCATTCTGCCTGTGTCATACCACAGGCTGCTAACACAAATGAAAAATGTTGCCTCAAACTCCTCAGACTCAAGACTATCAATCAAGACTAAACCATGCCATCAAATTCAGTGCTTTACACAAAATTCTCTGCTTTTAAACATAATGCTTTAATCACAGGAAACAAAGACTTCTTTTCCTATCACCATTCTTCATCATGTACCAAATCTTTGGATTGTATTGTTAGAATATGATTTTTAAGAATTATTATTTGAGGGTCAGAGAGATAGGTCAGTAAAGTTAAAGAGGTCAACCCAGATTCGATTTCCCAGGACACATGGGAGAAGAGATCAACCAAAAAGTTATCTTCTGACCTCCACATAGAGGCTGTGGCACTCATACCCACACACAATAAATGGAAAGATAGACTGCTGATGGGTAGATAGGTAGGTAAATTTAAAAAAACACAACTTGAGCCGGGCAGTGGTGGCACACGCCCTTAATCCCAGCACTTGGGAGGCAGAGGCAGGCGGATTTCTGAGTTCGAGGCCAGCCTGGTCTACAGAGTGAGTTCCAGGACAGCCCGGGCTACACAGAGAAACCCTGTCTTGAAAAACCAAAAAAAACACAACTTGAGTTGCTGACCTTAGTTACTTGGGGTTTTGTCTGCTTTAAATTGGAAGGTTTACTTGTTGCTATTTGGTTGTTTCTGTTGTTTTGATGGTACTTTTTTTTAAGGTTTCACATACAACAAACTAGCCTACAATTCACTACATAGCTGAACTCCTGATCCCCCTGCCTCCTCCTCCTCCCAAGTGCCAGGATTACAAGAATGCACTACCATGGCTGCTGATGAGTTTAATTAATTGTTAAATAAACTTTGGCTTAAGAATAGGACAGACTTACTTGGGAGGCAGAGGCAGGCAGATTTCTGAGTTCGAGACCAGCCTGGTCTACAGAGTGAGTTCCAGGACAGCCAGGGCTACACAGAGAAACCCTGTCTCAAAAAACCAAAAAAAAAAAAAAAATAGGACAGACTTTTCCAACAATTTCTGAAATAGCTTTAAACATGCTTCTGATAAAAAGGAAGCTACTTTGCCATGGTACTGATGACTGCCTATTCCCAGATGAGAAAGGGCTTGTATGTTCTCACCCTCCTGAACCCCACAACAGCCTAAACAGAAAACCATGAAAGAAAACTCTTAAAGTACTCAGAATAGACATTCTCAGCATTGATTAGCATCACTAACACAAGAAAGCATGTTGAAGACAGTTTACATCCTAGTTTCAAATATCCAAAGATTTAATTCTTGTAGTAGGGAGGAAAAGGAGGGGGAGGAAGAGAAGGAGCAAGAGAAGGAGCAGCAACAGCAGCAGTAGCATACAGGCACAATGAGGCAAGCTGGTAATCTCAGAATTTTGGAGGTATAAGTAAGATCAGGATGAAAGGCCATCCTCCATGAATTAAGAAGCTAGGTTGGGCAATGACATCCTGTCTCAAAAATATTCCTTATTGG
Organism: Mastomys natalensis; assembly: GCA_021653895.1. NCBI lineage: Eukaryota > Metazoa > Chordata > Mammalia > Rodentia > Muridae > Mastomys > Mastomys natalensis. Next base: position 637,663 of record JAJTUV010001205.1, read on the forward strand.
GCTGGAGAGATGGTTCAGCAGTTAAGAGCACTGACTGACTGACTGACTGCTCTTCCAGAGGTCCTGAGTTCAATTCCCAGCAACTACATGGTGGCTCACAACAACCATCTGTAATGGGATCCAATGTCCTCTTCTGGAGTGTCTGAAGAAAGCAACAGTGTACTCATGTAAATAAATCTTTTTTAAGAAAAGTGAAAACTAATCAAGAACTTTAATTATTTTTATTTTAAAGACACCAGATGAGCTGGCTAGAGGTACAGGTCTTTGATCTCAGCACTTGGAAGGTAGAAGCAAGATAACCCAAGTTCAAAAGCAGCATGTCTTACATAGTGAGTTCCATGTCAACACATACTGGGCACAAACACAAAGTGTAAAGGATGTTTTATATTCTAGATTGATCATACTTATTATACATTCAAACACATTATTATAAATTCCACTCATTTACCTTGCTTATTTTAAGTATATATTATTTTGATCTAATATGAAAGAGGGTATTTTGCCTCAACAAAGATGGTTAATTCTATCAACTAAACTGGATTGAGAAGAGCATAGGAGATTAATAAAACACTGTGTGTGTCTAAGTGTGCACTTCCACAGAATTAAGGGGAGGTTCTACCCTAAATATAGGAATTAGACAATTAAATGGGAGGGAAAAGAAAAAAGCCAGTAGAGTTTAGCTAGTGCAAACATTCTCTGCTTTCTACTTGTTAATGCTTTGAGAGCCACTCTGCTCTGTCCTTGTACCATGATGGATGATTGGTTTCCTTGAGGTTTTCAATCACAACAAAAGTCTAAAAGATAACTTTAAAAAGACTTACAGTTCAGTGGTGTGTCCTGGGCTCTTTATCTCCAGCTCCAAAAATACATGAAGTATACCTAGGCTTGATAACATTTGCTTACATACCTAGAACTTGGAAGGCAAAGGGCTAGCCTGAACTAGAGAGCTCAGATCTTCTAAAAAAGGGAGGGAGAGAGGAAAGGAAGGAAAAGAAGAGAAGGGAGAAGAGGAAAAAGGAATGAGGAAAGAAATGGAGAGAAGGAAAGAGGAGAGACTGAGGGGAAAAGGAGATAAAAGGAAGAAGAGAATCTCCAGAGACTTCCACCAATCACAAAGTTTTAGTAGACAGGAAAATTGGGTTAAGAGCCACTACTAGTTTACCAAACAGAAATTACTTGGCAAAATTCAGGCCTAGCACCACCTCAAAAGAGAAAGTGGGAGAAAAAAGAAAAACAAAAACATCCAAAATCTAGTTTTGTCACCTAACCCCTTAGGTAAATTATTTAACTGTACACTGAATTTCTTTGTGTGACTTAAGATGGCTCAGAGGTTAAGAGCACCTACTGCTCTTGTAGGCTTGGGTTTGATTCTCAGAACCCACATGTTCCTGAATGACCTGCAACTGTAGATCATAGTCACCTAGGAATATAAAATTAAGTTGCTACATAAAATGAAAGTAAGTTATCTTTTGAAGCAGAATAGTATTTTACTTTTCTCACTAGCACCTTAAAAAACCATAAGCCTTGATATGGGTTCAGAAGAAACACTACTTGTATAACCTTAGCAAAACGTTTGAAATCTCTGTGCCTACATTTTCTCAACTGTAAAGTGTGAGTAAACAGGCCTTCCCACACAGGGTGTCCATGAGGACTACAACTTAAAAGATTCAAAATAGCATAGAACATGCATGGTAAACACTGATAAACACTACTTAGTAAATTATTAGGATTCATTCATTGCTGAACATGATAGAATACCCTGTAATCTCAGCATTCACCAGTCTATGAGGCAAGAAACCACAGAAAGTTAAAAGGCCAGCCTGGGATATATGGTAAGATCCTCTCTCAAAAACATCTAAAATAAAAGATTGTCTACAACAACAAAGTTTTAATGGACAAATATGCCGAGTATACTGGAATATACCTGTGATCTCAGCAATAGGGAGGCTGAGGCAGTGGATAATTCCAGGCCAGATTAGGATACAAAGCAAAAAATGGAGAAGAGGAGAGAGGGGAGGGGAAGGGGGAAGAGGAGAAAGGGTAGGTGAAGACAGCTGCGGCTACCTTTATTCTTAAATACTTATAAATACTTCTCTGAAGATATACAAATGATGCAATTAGTATGTAAAAATATTCTATTAGTCATTAGAGAAAGTATATCAAAAACCGTTTACAAATGGACAACTAGGGGCTGGACAGACAGCTGGTTGGTAAGAGCCCTTGCTGCTGCAAAGCATAGGTTACCAGCACCCACATCAGACATCTCACAACTGCCTGTAACTTCAGCTCCTTTGGATCTGGTGCCTCTGGCCTCTAGCACAATTAAAAAAAAAAAGGTAGGGTATTTGTGGCCTTTTAATCTTGGTACTTGGGAGGCATAGGTCAGTATGGTCTACATAGTGAATTCCAGGACAGCCAGAGCTACAGAGAAATCCTGTCTGCAAAACTCAAGAATGTTATTGGGGTTGGTGAGCCTAGAGATTTTGCTAAGAACACTGGATGCTCTTCCAGAAGACCTAGGTTCTCAGTTCCCAGCATCTACATGACAGTTCACCTGTGTCTCTATCTCCAGTTCCAAAGAATTCAATGCCCTCTTCTCATTAGACACTAATATGGTACACATATGAATATGCAGGCAAAACTCATACATAATAAAAAACACAATCGCCAGGCGGTGGTGGCACACGCCTTTAATCCTGGCACTTGGGAGGCAGAGGCAGGTGTATTTCTGAGTTTGAGGCCAGCCTAGTCTACAAACTGAGTTCCAGGACAGCCAGGGCTACACAGAGAAACCCTGTCTCGAAAAACAAAACAAACAAACAATAAAGTAAAAAATACAATTTCAGATTGGCATGAATGGAATCCAGGTAATGCCATTTAACAAAAACAAGAAATAGAAAGAATAGCTTAAGGTAATGCAATAAAAATAAATACTGTCAAACACTGTTTAACATATAAACTGAATTAAGTAAATTCTTTTAATATAACTTTTACATACAACTTCACAATTAACATCGTTTCCATTAGTTTAATGAAAAGAACTAAGGCAAAAAAATTAGAGTAAATACACAATATTACAATTCCTTTTCCTAGACACCTCATATCCTCAAAATTATCCTTTTCTTACATTATACCTGCCTCTAAATAAACTATTATATCAAAGTCTCATCAGGGCCTGTGACATAGCTTCCCAGGTAAAGTCATTTGCTGCACGACCTAATGACCTAAGCTAGATGGCCAAGATACACATATTGGAAAGAACCCAATTTCTGAGAGCTGTCCTGACTTAAGCATGAATGTAGGTACGCCATCAGATATACCCAAACACACATACATACACCGAGTCTTGCATTATAAGTGACACTGACAAGGCCACCTACAGTGGTATGGACCTATTATTCCTCTGAGAAGGCAGAAGCAAGATCTCACCAGCAGCTTTAAAAACAAAAACTATGTAGTAATTAATTTCAGTCCAAAAGCAGAAAGAAAGGCGCAAATATTTATATCCACATCTGTTAAGAAATATGGTTGAAAACCACATTTTAATTTGTAACTAAAAGCAAAGATCATCCAAATAGTTATCAACAAATAGTAAAACTAAACAGCAGCTTCCTCTTATTTCTATGCTTCTCCAACTTCTATAGTATAATCAGAGTTAACCCAAGAGGAATGGAATCCAAGAAAAAAATAAACACCGAGGAAAGGGTTCAAATAGAAGGAATTGGCATCTGTATAAGTAAATATAAGTAAAGTATAATGACTAAGAGTAATGACTGGGCTGGGGCTAGACTGTCTAGCGTAGATGAGTAAATAAGTTTAAAGCATAATAATTAAGAGTACAGACTGGGCTGAGGACTACTCTGGGTGAGAGCTTGTCTAGTATGAAATCCTCAATACAAAATAAAACAAAAACCATCAGCGGGGATAAAGAGTATGGGCAGAGTCAGATCTCTTGGATTCTAATTCTAAGCAAGCAACTCTATTTCCACATCAACTTCTCTAAATCTTACTTTCTCACACCACTATAATTACACTACTTTGCTCGTAGTATTAAGAATGGGTATCAAGTATGGAGCAAAACATGACACCATAATCTATAACTGCTAGTTATGGTAATCACTGAAAAAACTCATTTAGGGAAAGAGTAAGAGGAACTGGCCGTATGAATGGGAGAATCAGTCCTAGCAGTGCTCTAATTACTAACTAGTGATACTATACTGCTCAATCTCCAGAAAGTAAAACACTGAAAAACTGACAAAATATTCAGAGGAATGAGAAGTGTAAGGAGAGGGGTTTTTTTAAGAGGTCTTCTCTGAACCCATTTTTTGAGCTTGACTGCTCGGAAACTGTAGACTAGACCTGCCTGTCTCTTGAATGCTGGGATAAAACGCTCACATCATCACTCAGGACCTACTTCAATTTGTTACATTAAAGACACACATTTTAATACAAATAACTTTAAAAGCCAAATAGAATATAGGCTCTCTAAGTGACAGATGAATATTTTCATCAATTTTTACATAAATTAAGACAAAACCAATTAAAATACTGCACACAAGACCTGGCATGGCAACATACAGGTAAATTTCAGCATATTTAAGTCAGGAGGACCCATGTTCCAGGCCACCCACAATACAATTTTTTAAGAACTACTAAAGATCTTTCAACACAGAAAAAATATATAATCCAGTCTGTTAGAATATAGAGAACTGAACTCTTAATTCCAACCTCAAAGCAGAAAATAAATGTTAAACCTGACTATCCAAATACTTTTAGACTATCGCTTGTCTTGACTTACGGAAACTAACATAATTCAACAGGTTAGCAAGGGGGAAAACTTTTTCAAAATAAACAATTTACCAAAGTTATAAAACCTTGGAATTGCCGGGCAGTGATGGCGTACGCCTTTAATCCCGGACCTTAGAAGGCAGAAGCAGGTGGATTTCTGAGTTCAAGGCCAGCCTGGTCTACAGAGTGAGTTCCAGGACAGCCAGGGCTACACAGAGAAACCCTGTCTCGAAAAACCAAAAAAAACCTTGGAATTGGAAAAGTATTGAAAAATTACAATTTTCTACCTCAGAAAAGGTAGTAGATTAAATATGCTAAATGTAGCTATATTAACCTCTTTACTAGTGGTTGAATTAAAAAAAAAAAACATTTAAAGCCAAACGTGCATTATTATCTCTAAACGAGATCTCTAAACTGTATGTTTGGTAATTCAGTCTAAACTCACATTTAGAAAATAACCTAGGAATCAAGACACATGACATTTACAATGTAAAACCAACCAAACATGTGACTTGTGTAGGGTTTTTCTACCTTTCTATGATTCTATTATTCATAAAGCATAAAGTGATTACTAACCAGATGCATTTGAGTTTTTTCAACTTCAAAAATACAAACACTTTTAATAATTCTGTAATGTGTGAAACATTTGTAAACCTTAAAATGTTCTCCATTTCAATTTACTACATATATAGCTAAATGGCTGGCTATTTTCAGACTATCCAGCAATTTAATCAAAAGCAATCTTTTCAAGAAACTGAAAGGTTTCCAAAAGTAGCACAGGATCAATTTGACTCTTATTACAGATTACAAATCAGCATCTAATTTGCTCACCATAGAGTACTTACAAATTCCAAGAGGACTGCACAGGAAGGTGTTGATTTTTTCTCTATAAGCTTTATGTTTTCCAGTTTGTTTTTTTATTTTGTATCCTCTGAAATATCCAAGTTCTTTGAAGATACTTAACCTATGACTATTTGACATAGAGTTACTTGAAGTCAGCTACCCATATTTATTTTGAAGTTTTCATATGGCTAGATCCAGAATTAGCCAAGTTCCTTGGATTCAAGAACAAGGTCTTCGTTACTATTCCATGTATTTGTCACTGTTGTACTTATCCACTCCAGATGAAATATCCAATATATGTGTCAAAAAGCAGAAACAAAAAAGAAAATTTTCACATCTGAAGATTACTTCTAAACATCAGCGTATACAGACACACAAATAGCTATCTCAATACTACCATGCTGGTGTGAAACTGGAACATCTGACATTCCCAGGTAAATAAAAGATAAAAAGAAAAAAACTCTGTATTCTTTCAATGTCTTCATTTAGAAAAGCTGTCCCATTGTAATATGAAAAGAGCTGAAGTCAAAAATTACTAAAACTTTTAATAAAGATAAAAAGAACTGCCACAAAACTTCAGCAATACTTAAACAGTAATTTGAAACTGCTGAAACTACTCGGTACACAATGAAACATATCTTACAGTTTTGGCTGAAGAACACCAACAGGAGAGGGGGAAGAGACAAAAATAACACCAGACGAAATACTTTAACCACTTATATAATCCTTTTGAACCAAAACACTGAAGAAACAGCTGGGTCTTTTAGGAGCTCGTTGACTTTGTTCACTACTATCAAGTCACTTCAGAGATGATTCCTGTCAATTTTAATAAACTTCTGGGGCAAAATTGCCCAAAACAAAAACAAAACTGTAATTCCAAAATGGCCACTTGAAATATCCGGGGCCTTTTAAACAAAACCTAGATGATGATCTTCTTATCTGCCAAATTCAATCACCTGTAAAAGTTGTATTAAAAAAAAAAAAAAAAAAAAAAACTTACGTCAGTTTTTCTTTTCAAATTAAAATTAATCCCCACTTTGGAAAAAATTAACCTCTGGGAAAATTTTTTATCTACACAGTCCTAAAAAGAGAGCTGGGGGAAAAAGTGGTTTCCCAGCACTGGATGAAAGTCTACTGAATCAAGGGGGAGAAAACTCGGTGACGATATCAACTAAGGACGAGTTCCGATTTGAACTGGGAACTGGATGCAGGTAGAATACTGGAGGTTGCAATTGCCACTCTTAAAAACTTCGAGCAAATATTCATCTATGAAACTGGCACACGGTCTTACCACTGATCTTCCCCAATTCTATCCCATGTGCCAAAGGAAAACAAATGGACAGGTGGTGCTGCCACGGAGCGTTAGTAAGCCTAACTCCGAGGAAGAGAGGCAAAGGGAGAAGGACGCTCCTTCCAAAATGCTCTCTCTGAGAGAATGGAGCAGCTGGATTTTACCCACCAAGGCTGAGTCGGAAGGTGGGCAGGGGAGCGTGGCGAGAAGAGTGGCGAAGAATCGCCCGAGGGGTGATTTCCCCGCCTCAGAGAGCACGGGTGGAAGGTGTCCGCTCCCATTTCCTAGAATTAAGCAAACAGTTTCTGCCAAAACTCAAGGTGTGGGAGGTGCGGAACCCGACTCGTCCACCACGTTAAGAACGGTGTTCTTCTCCCGAAAAAAAAAATAACAGGTCCCGTCGGACTCGGAGCCGACACGACTTCGGAGCGCAGGTAGCGCTCGCCTCGGCAAGCAACTACCACGGCAACTGCCACGGAGCCGGGCGCGGCGGGGAGGGCGCAGCGCCGCCGAGCACACGGCGGAAGGCCACAGCTCGGCCGCGAGTCCTCCGGCCCCCAGGCTGGCTTGGTGGTGCCCAGGAAGGCGCGTGCCGGGGCCTGGAGCAGCCCGACGCCGCGGGCGCCCCAAGCCCGTCCCGGCCTCGGCCGAGCACCCCCCCCCCACGGCCGCCGAGGCCCGCCGCCCCACCTTGCCCCACAGCCGCCGCCTCCGCTCCGCCGGGCTGAGTCAACGCCGAGGGCGGGCGCCCCGCGCCTCAGCCGCCCCCCCGGCCGCCCGCAGCCCTCACGCCTCGCGCCACCAACGCCGCCTCCCGACCCCTCAAGCCCCAACGCCGACACGGGCACCCCCTGGTCCCCGGGACTCCCGTATGGGGCCCAGGGGACTGTGTTACCTTCTGCCCCACCAGAGGTGCCCCTGGCCTGGGGGTGCCGCTGCGCTCGATCCCGGGAGAGGTTTTCGGTACTTTGAATAATCCCCTTTTGCCGCTTTTCCCTCCCCCACAACCAGTCTCAGTCCCAAAATGGCGCCGACCCGATCCGCAATGTTCTGGGCCAAGTCTCGCGAGATCGTGGAAGGTGGCGAGGCGGGGAAGGAACCGGAGAGGTTGAGAAGTAAGAGAAGGAAGGCGGGGCGAGGGGAAAGAGGAGGAAGAAAGGGTGTGGAAACAACCGTGCAAACGAACCCACTGGCGGGCAGCAGGAGGAGGGCCTCCACCACAGAACCTTCTGGCCCAAGTAACCGCTCACGCCCCGGTCAAGAGAAGCTCCGCCCTCTACGTCGGCGCCTGGGGGAGGGGGAAAGGGCGGGGCTAGTCCGGAGGCGGGGGCTTTGAGGAGGACCCGGAGGCTGGGCCGCGCGCGGGGTGGCGGGGCGGGGAAGCGGAGGCTCGGCGCGGTGACGTCAGGAGCAGCTGGAGCCGGGGATTACCCCTGCTGCTGACGTGAGGACGGTGAACAATCCGGAACGTTCGGTGGAAGGGGGAATTCCCGGCCGTTCCCTGAGGAGCGCCTCTTTGCAGCCGCGGGCCCTCCCCGAGCTCGGGACGGTGGGGTGGCGAGGACGAGCGCCGGCAGGCGGGCTCGCAGGGCGCGCGGCGCTCCTGAGTCTGCCGGGCCGCGAAGCCACCGGAACGGCCGGCGACGGACGCCGTTCGGCTCGGCCTGAAGCCGCGATGGCCGCTCGGTGGGGGCACGGGGCGCTACGTGGGCGGAGCCGGCCCTGCCTGAGTGATTGGGCGCCGCGGTCGCGCGCGCCACGCGGAGCGTGCGGGACGTTAACACGCGGAAACCGGGTTAGGGAGGCGCGCGAGTCTCGGCTGCAGCCTCCGTTCCCTCGGAGTGCAAAGGGCGGCCAGACAGCATCGCACTAATAATTCGTGTTTCTAATAACTCTAAAGGAGGTGGATTATTTCAGTGTTGTCCTTGGAATCCGCATATCACAAATGATTCTTTTTTAAAATAAGACGTTACGATATTCACTTTCCCTACATGTCTCCAAAGGTTCACTCTGGAAAGGTGAAGATGGCATTCCAAGAGGGAAAAAGTAGAAGAAACGAGGGGAAGCGTCCTAAAGAGGGAAAATAAATACTTGCCTCTACCCTACACAAACCACAGGAGCGTCATTTCCCAAAAACTTTTTTATATGCATTATAGGGTTTGTAGTTTAGTTCATTGCCCCTACAAGTTCGCAAGAAATACCACTATAATGTAAACTCACCTTAATTTGTACCTCAACCGTTACCCATGTTGGAGATTTCCACCTTGGGCAATTAATACATGTCCCCTAGGTACATAGGAAAGGCTTTTAAAAACTAAAGGGTGCTTTTTAATCGTGCCAATGTCTAAGATGTGGTTTCCTCGTTTTTTACATAAGCTGGTTTCATATTTTTAAGTGTTCCAGTTACTCCCTAGACCTTGGCTACTCAATCTGACTACCAGGTTTAAACTTTTGTTTGTTTTAGATGGGTTTGTATTGGACCAGGTGGGCATGGGAGAGGCAAGGATTCTTGTTGCTGTCTCAACTCTCAACAGGGTTTCTCTGTAAGCCCTGGAACCACTCTGTAGACCAGGCTGGCCTTGAACTCAGAAATCCGCCTGCCTCTGCCTCCCAGGTGCTGGGATTAAAGGCTTGTGCCACCACCATCCGGCTGCTGTCTCAACTCTTAACAGATCTCTTAAGGAGCAGAGTCTGCCTCTGCTTCACAAATATCACAACCACGCCCTACCACATCTTACTCTGTTTTAGGTCTTAATCTAAAGTCTTTTTACCACATCAGTTTGTGTTCATAAAAATAACATATATTTAAAGGAACTTGGGTTGCTTTTGATTTTAGCTAGGATCTCAGCTATGTAGCCCAGGCTGGCCTGGAGTTCTCCTAATCCCTTCAAAGCCACACCGCCTGGTTTCTATTCAAAGAATTGATATCAAACTGAACAGAACAGGAAAAGGGGAAATTCATGGAGACATGAGAAGAAAAAGGAATCCTTTCACTGAGAGTTGAGAGTTTAATACAATGAACAACACCTGCCATGAGGAGTACTTTTTATAGAAAACTATTCCAAGAAAGTTAAAACATCCTGAAGTCATAGTTTACACCTATAATCCCAGCACTATGTAAGCAGATCTCTATGAGTTCAGACTACCCTGGTCATAGCAAAATTCCAGGCTAGTCAAGGCTACAAATAAGACCCTGCCTCAGATTTAAAAGAGTGTTGAAACAGCAATGAACTGTGAATAGATAAGAACATGTAACCTTCAATAACCTATTCCAGCTATATTCTGAAATTTGAAACAAGAAACAGTAACAACATCCTAACTTCCCTTAAAACCCTAGTGATTTAGGGTTTTACTTTGTGGGAGAGGGGTCCAAGACAGGTTTCTCTGTGTGGCCTTGGCTGTGCTGGAACTCATCCTGTAGATCAAGCTGGCCTCCAACTCAGAGATCCTCCTGCCTCTGTGGATAAAGTCCAACACCACCTGGCTGGGTTTTAACCTTTTCAACAGTTAACTGCCCAGTGTATCTCAAGAACTACCCTGTGATCTTACTTCAATTCTTTAGCAAGTCTTTAAACTTAACTTCAAAGCACACCAAGATCTTACATAGAAAGTGTAAAGACAATGCAATGTGCCAGACTTGAAAAGCTCACAGCCATGCTCCTGGGTGTGGTGGTCTTTGACTGAGCCCCCTCGTTTTAACCCACTGGAGTGAGCAAATCAATGCTTTAAAAAACAATCTCTGCCGGGCGGTGGTGGCGCACACCTTTAATCCCAGCACTTGGGAGGCAGAGGCAGGCGGATTTCTGAGTTCGAGGCCAGCCTGGTCTACCGAGCGAGTTCCAGGACAGCCCGACTACACAGAGAAACCCTGTCTCGAAAAACCAAAAAAAAAAAAAAAAAAAAAAAAAAAAAAAAAAAAAAATAAAAAACAATCTCTAAGTCTACTCTAACTCTGCTTCACACCAGCTTGTCCTGGAATTCTTTCTGTAGTGAAGTCAAAGGTCCCAAGTTACCCGAAAAAGGAGTCTGACAACAGCTACTCAGGCTGCTGAGTTCTGCAGTGTAGGCTGTGTCTTGGTCAACTTGTCCCCTGCACTGCAGACAGAACCAAAAAGAGAACAGTTTTAAAGGGCCAGGTTTGATGATGCAACCGCTGGAATTCAGGAGACCACAAGACCCTGTTTCAAAAAGCCAGAGGAGGACGGGAGAGTTGCAAATGTTTAAGGGAAAACGAAGTACTTCTGTATGTCAGAGTGAAGGCAGGGCGGATCTTGACAGTACTATGCTAAGAGCAGTGTTACTTGTGTAATCACAGAAAAACCAAGTTAAATACAAGGACCTGTTAGCAGTTCCACCAGACTGCCCATTGTTTTCTTTTCCTCAGTTAAGGAAGTCTACACAAGGCACATCCACTAACAGATTACAAGTGAACCCAACATTATACCTTCTGGGGAAAGAGATCTTGCATGTCTGTAACCAAGTTCTCGATGAGATTTTTCTCTTTTGTTTACAAGAAATTTTAAATTAGTTCTTACAGTTACTTTATATATATTAGCCACATACATCAACTAATATAGCCCAAGATCATATACAATGCTGTATAAGCTAAGAGGCTTTTTTTTCCCCCCCAACTTACAGGTGAGAGTGAAAACTGGGGAACTGAAAAGTCCACCAACTAAGAACTGGTTTAAAAGTTGACCAGCACCTGCCTAGCACATGCAAGACCCCAGGTACTGATACTCTCTAAAAATGAAACGAGCTGTCTCGGAAAATAAAAATAAAAAATAAAATTGAACCGGGTTTGTTTTTTTCCTCCAATTACAGATTTAAAAGGCAGAATTTTGAAAGTCAAGCAAAGCCAAAGTTTATTCAAAGAGGATAATTTTAATTTTATTAGGGTTTAAAAGAAAAGCCTGCAGGCAGGTAACTGTTAATCTCAGCAGCTGCCCAGAGATGGAGGAACTAACAAGAAAAGGGCTTTGATTTAAACCAGCAAGGAGGTCAGACACATAGTGAACAGGAAACTGGAGAAAGAATTAGAATGCTCAGGACCAGAAAAGGCATGGCTAATAAGAAGAGTTCTAGGGGCTAGGGGTTCTGGGAAGTAAAAGGGCATGATCTCATTAAAGGGAAATTTTCCACCATCTTTCTTGAGGGGAGTGAGACTTTTTTTTTTTTTTTTATGTTTGGTTTGATTTGGTTTGGTTTGGTTTGGTTTGGTTTGGTTTGGTTTGGTTTTGAGACACAGTTTCTCTGTGTAACAGCCCTGGATGTCCTGGAAATCGCTTTTAGACCAAGCTAACCTCAAACTCAGAGATAGGCCTGTCTCTGCCTCCTCCAGAGTGCTGTGATTAAAGACATGTAGTACTACCACCTACTCCAGAACCTTTCTTCATGACCATAAAGAAACAAATATTCTCTTAATGGGCCTTTATAGTCACTGTGTCAGTATGATTTCCAAACCCCACAAAAAAAATAATTTGAGTAGACATCACAGCAGAACTTTTGCTTTATTACATTTGTTGTGCACATATTTGAATATATGAAATATTTATAATTATTATTTAAAACTTAATTTCCACACTGGTAAGATGGCTCAGCAGGTAAAGGTATTTGCAGCCAAACTAACTTCAAACCCTGAAACCCATATTGTGGAAGAAAAGAGCCCACCTCCTACAAGTTGTCTCCTAACCAAAACACAACTTATTATTCATTCATGCATGTGAGACACACACACACACACACACACACACACACACCACAATAAACAAGTAAAATAAACTGCCCCCTAAAGGAATAAAGTATGTATTTGAAATAAAATATATGGGAAACCTTTAAAAATTGTTTTGAAATCTGGTATTCCTCTTATTGTGTTCTCATTATAAAGCCTATCTACTTCCACATACGGTAGAAAGAGAGGGAGGGAGGGAAGGAGGGAGGGAGGGAGGGAGGGAGGGAGGGAGAGGAGGAGGGAGGGAGGAAGGGAGGGAAGGAGGAGGAGGGAAAGAAAGCAGGAGATCCTGGAAAGTGGGGCTCCTCAGGAGCAGTCAAGGATCTTAACCTCTGAGCTAAGAGGTATCTCTCCAGCTCCTAACTGCTGAATGGTTACCTGTCCTTACCACTGGACTCAAAAATCCGGAAAAGCAGTATTACTTCTCTCAGCTTATCCACAGCAACCAGTACAATTTCAGCCAAGCTATGAATTCCCAGGAATGTTTGTTGAATGCATGGCTTCCCACTGTGAAGATTAACTTTAATTGCCAACTTGATTGAACTGAAGACTGCCTACAAGATTAGTAAAGCACACCTCTAGAGGTGTCTGTAAGGGCAATTACAGAGATCAAGAGGACTCTGACCTAATGAATGGATTAACCATTGATGATTTCATTAATATGATGAATGCCATTCTTGGGAGGTGGGAAGTGGGATGTGTCCCTGTGTGTTGTGTTTTCCCCTAGCCCTTTCCCATCTCCCCTGCTATGCATCCTAGTCACTGTGGTGTGCTTCTGCTTTGCCCAGTTCCAGCTTCCCTCTTCCCGCCTGGCACTGGTACCAGCAGAGACTAGCACACCCACCTTTAGACTTTGTTAACTACACCACTGTCAGTACTCAGGATTTCTGTTCTACCTAAGAATTCTTTCTTTTGCCTGCTCCACTTCTCAAACTGTGACTATCTTCAAAGACCCAGTTGAAGCAAAGCCCTACAAGATAAAGCTTGACAGTCAACTGAAACTTTATGCACATTTTATCTGACCTCCTTTGTAACCTTTCCTGATAGAGGCTAAGAAACACTGGCTTTCTCTCTTCTTCTTCTTCTTCTTCTTCTTTTTTTTTTTTTTTAAATATCTTGCTCTTCCCCCTCCCCTTTTTTTGTTGATAAGATCTTGCTTTGTAGCTGTGGCTATCCTTGAACTTTCAAAATCCTGCCTCTGTTTTCCAAGTGCTGAGATTATGGGCATGCTTCTCCATGTCTGCCTTTCAGGGACTTAGTTCTATTCATCCACTTTGCCCGGCCAGTGGTCAACCCATAGTAGAATTCAATAAAAGGAAGGTTTTTGAGACATGATCTTGCTCTATAACTCAAACTGACTCCACACTCATACTCTTCCTGTCTCCACCCCTTGAGTGCTGGGATTATAAGGATGTACTCCTTCCCTCCCCATGCATGACTAGTAAGCTGAGTTTTACTACTTAATGATGCTTGGCGCCCCCTTAATATATTACTAGTCAGGCGATGGAAGCACCCGGTACCTACACAGCTCCTGTTCTATCATTAGCAGACAGTCTCCGAGGTTACCTCCAAAGTACAATACAAAGAAGTCTCCCCATCTTTTCACGTGTTGGGGTTCTGCCTCTCCACAGGTAATTCAAACTGAAGCTCTTACTCGGAGAAAAATCAGAAACACAGAGAGTTTCTCCTTGGTATATCCACATCCCACTTACTGCCTGGCAGTTTCACAGATACATGCTGCTGAGAGTCCCTGTCCTCAAAGGATGGCACAAAGGAAGAACTCTTCCTCTGTCCACTACAGTATCTCCAGAACCTAGTACAAGGCTGGCCTAGAGTAGGCAATACTTATACAGAATGGCGAATAAACATTATTATGTATTATTTATTTAACCATAGTGGGAATTGATGCATGCTAGGCAAATATTCTAGTACCAATTTATATTCCAAACTCAAGTTTGTTTTTTGTTTTTTTCTTTAAGAATGATTTCAAGAATATAGCATTGTGGTTTGCTTTGTTTTAACTATCATTATTACGACGTTGTGGTTTTGAGGTTTTGTTTTACTTTGGTTATCATTGTGAGAAGGCTAAAAAGAGATGTCTCAGTGGTGAAGAGCACTGACTGAATGTCTAGAGGATCCATGCTCAATTCCCAGCACCCACATGGCAGTTCACAATGCTAGCTCCAAAAGATCTAGGAGTTCTTCTGGCCTCCACAAGCACTGCACACACATGTGGTGCACAGACAGACATACAGACAAAACACATTTTAAAAAATACAATTTCCCTGGTCTTTGGATTTTCATCTCTGAAACCTGGTTAGATAATCATTATGTTTTCCTTTTTAAATTAAGTTTACAATTTGTTACTTGAAAATTTATACATATATACAATGTACTTTGATTACATCTACTTCCAAATCCCTCCTTCCAACACCCATCAGCCCCCCAACACATCTCCCCAGCTTCATGTCCTCTTTTTTAATTATTATTAATAATCCACTGAGTCAAAGTAGTGTGGCCAATAGGAGAACAGTGTGGGGGTCATCCCCTGTGGTTCGGACAACCTACCAGTGGCCACTCCCCCAGAGAAAAGGGAGTTTCCCTTCCCCAGCAGCCATCAACTGCCAGTAGCTCCTCTTAGCTGAGGATGTTATAATCCACCTGTTCTGGAGGTTAACACTGATAGGGTGAGGGAGGTGACTCAGCTGGTAAGGTGCTTACTAGCACTTAGAAAGCCCTGGGTTCAATCCTACCACTTAAGAAGCAGAGGCGGAAGGATTCAATGTTGACCTTGAATGAAACCTTGTCTAAAAATGAATACATAAAAGATTGCAACTTGACAGGATGTAAAAATCACACAACACGGCCGGGAGGTGGTGCCCCATGCCTTTAATCCACACTTGAGAGGCAGAGGCAGGTGATTTCTGAGTTCGAGCCAGCCTGGTCTACAGAGTGAGTTCCAGGACAGCCCGGGCTACACAGAGAAACCCTGTCTCAAAAAACCAAAAAAAATCAAACACACACACACACACAAAACACCATACATACACCCACACACATTGTAAAACTTTGGAAACTTTATGAGTTAATGGCTGCTCATTGCAATTATGTGGAAACCCTCACAATTATCCCCTAAAAAACCCTCATATTCCTTAAAACACCAAGGTCAACTGCCTGATGAGCATGTAGGAAGACTGACAGGCTAAAGAGCACAGAGGAAACCATAGAAGGAAAACTAAGAATCTCTCCTTTGGTACCCAGGAGTCAGGCTTTAATGTTTCTGAATTAGTATAATCATGAGTCAAACTCCCCATTAGTGAGCATAGGAGTTGTGGTCACACTGTGAGTCTTGGGGACTGGACTAAGGGGCAAGCATCTTACACATGGAGCCATCTTGGGGCATTTGTTAAAGGTTCGTAAGAATTAGCGGGATCTTGTAGAGATGTCTAATAATCCAGCACTCAGGAGGCAGAGGAATAAAAGGTTCCAGAACAGCCCAGGACGCACCAGATTCCTAGCTCAAAACAACAAAAATTCAAACAGTGTTAAAAATATTAGAGGAAAGTAGGTCTTAGTGAATACTTCAAACAAATATTGTAAAGTTTGTTTGTGGGCCTTTCTAGATTTTTTCTCAAATAGATACATGCCATTCACATACACATGCATATTTTAGTAAAATTGGGTATTTTCTTTTTTTTTTTTTTTGGTTTTTCTTTTTTTTTTTTTTTTTTTTTTTTTTTTTTTTTTTTTTTTGGTTTTTTTCGAGACAAGGTTTCTCTGTGTAGTCCGGCTGTCCTGGAACTCGCTCGTAGACCAGGCTGGCCTCAAACTCAGAAATCCGCCTGCCTCTGCCTCCCAAGTGCTGGGATTAAAGGCGTGTGCCACCACCGCCCGGCTTTTTTTTTTTTTTTGGGGGGGGGGGTTATTTTTCTATACAATAAATACTCTGCAATTTGATTCTTCCATAATGTATTAGTCAAGGTTCCCTAGAATCACAGAATTATGGAATCTCTCTATAATTAAGAAAAATTACTGGAATGACTTACAGTCTGCAGTCCAGCCAACTGAATGATGGGCAGCTGTGACTGGGAAGTCCAAGAGTCTGCTCAGCTTCACAAGGCTAGGTGTTTCAGCCGATCTTCTGTATAAGCTGGAATCCTGAAGAAGTAGGTTCCAACAGATGTGCTGGCAAGTAAGTGCACCAGTCAGAAAGGAAACTTTCCTTCTTCTGATGTCCTTAAGTAGGCCTCCAGCAGAAGGCATGACCCAGATAAAGTGTGTACCACCACCTTTAATATGTACAACCTCTTTGGAACTTTATTTGGAACTTACTCAGTCCCCGCTGCCCTTGAACTCAGGATCTCTTGCCTCTGTCTCCTGGATGAGAGGTATATATCACTTTGCCTGGGCCTACGCTTTTCATGGGCCACTATGTGTCAAGAACCAGATCAAAATCCCTGTGTCTTCTGGCCTCAAGATTGGATCACAGGTGTGCCTTCCATTTCTGGATTGTCCTCCTTTCCTGGGTTGTAGTTCATTCCAGTTATAGTCAAGTTGACAACTGGGAATAGCCATCACACCATCCATATACATATACATATACATATACATATACATATACATATACATATACATATACATATATATGTATATATTTTGTTTTGGTTTTTTGGAGACAGGGTTTC